>WQNJ02000084.1:17702500-18902500 GCA_016584745.2 Phylloscopus trochilus trochilus | reverse complement strand
TTCTTGTGCCTTATTTGGAGACTACAAGTAGACACTGAAATGACAAATTTCTGATCCTTTAACCAGCTCAGTTTACCATTAGGAAGATATACAAAGTGTATAGATGATTTTTTTTGGAAATAAATCTTAGAAATGTCATAGCAAATTAGTTTAAAAGTGTGTCAGCCACACAAAGACTAAAAAATTGATCAGAGAGCCTGAAACTAAAAGTCTGAATGCTCATTACCAGCTCAGATCTGCATATGGCAGACTAAGAATTGTTAATGTTAAAACTCAGAAAGTTTGTGAAATAGGTTTTCTGCCCTTATTTTAGGCTTTCACAATAGAAGTGATGATATTATTATCCTCCCGCTGCAATTTAAATTTCATTTTTACTCATTTACTAAAACTGCTTGAACATTATCTCAACCTCAGCTGACATTTATGTCTTCTGAAAATAAAAGAACTTGAAAATAGACTTTTCTTCATCGGCAAGTAAGCACAATCTGACTATTTATGTGGAAGGTTGAGTTAAATAAGCCCCAGGAGGACCTGAAATGTAGCTTAGTTTCTTCCACAAGCCATCTGCTGTCCCTATTTCTACAGAAAAGAAAACAGACTTCACCTTATGGCTGCTTTGCAAAGAACTGCAGGCAATGAAACGCTGAGTCACTGTGGAAAAGGTTGGGTCATGCAGCCTGAGCTAACTCCTGCCAAAAGTTGGGAATAGGGAAGAAAGTTTCCTTTTGGGCAAATGGTTTCATAATTGTTCACAACAAGATTTTTCTACATATTTTATTCTCTCCAGAATCCCATATCTGATCCACAAGTGATGCTATGTTAGAAGGGACAAGCAAAGCCAGGGATTCCTGGTAATTGAGAGATCTGGATCTGAGAATGATTTTTGTCTTCTTTCAGTGTTGGATTTTTTCTGTGAGTGCTGGAGGCAATAAGATGGCTCAACTCATAAACAAAGCTTAAAACTAGATTTAGCAGGGGAAGGGGATGGAATTCTAAGCACTCTAGAGAAAACAGGGGCTGCTGAGGCATTAGGAAGCAACAGGGAAACGCCTGGGAATTGCCTCAAGGGGATTAGGAAGAATTCTAAAAAGTGGAGTCTCACTGTTCTTTCAACTGTTAGCAATTCCACAACAGCTTACCTGATTTTTCAGTTGTACAAGGATAAAGTTTGACACATGATGGATGAGACAGAGTGCTTCATAAAGAACTGAAGTGTTTCTTTCTTTTTCAAGTCAAAGACTTTACCTCTTTTTTTCTCTAGTGTCAGTTGCTCTAGTCACCTTCTTACATTGTTATTTCTAGACTGATGCCTGGGAAGCTGTCAATGCTCAGATGTTTTAACATTATTTCAGAAAAAATATCAGCAAGAAATAGTTTAATGCAGAACAAGATTTTGGCACTTTTCTGATATGCCTTGCTTTTCCTATGTATACATGAAAAAATTCTTTCTGGAAAACAAGAGGCCTTGTGTTGATGTATCTTTTTTCCATATATTAAAATTGATTTTATTAGTATCTCATGGAGATTTTAATGTTCTAAACAAAATTTCCAGTTCTGCACCACAGTTTGAGAATAGACTTTCCTTTTCCCCTTTTCTCCTAGCTTCACAGCTTGCTGTGAACATCAGAAATTAATGATTCTTCTAACTGTGAGTGGGTAGTATATAATGACAAGATTAAAATTTATTATTTTCCAGTGCAGGAGATCCATGGCACAAATGAGCTCAAACTGGGTGCTCTTGATTATTTATCCTTAAAATAAATCCTTATTAAAATAAATCACAGTAATTGTGGTTCAAGCATCAACATTTAAGTTCTTTCTAACCATGTTGAGTTACCTCAACTTCAGAATGACTGATACTAAAATGAGAGTAGTCTCAGCTCTAGTTTCCTTGGCAAACACATGAGATCTCACAGCATTACCATAAGGGTGGTGAGACAGTAGAACAAGTGGCCCAGAAAAGCTTTGAATGCCCAATGTTTCCAAGTATTCAAGGCCAGGTTGAATAGGCCCCAGAGTAACCTGGTCTAGTGGATGGGGTCTCTGCCCATGGGAGGGTCAGAAGTGTGCCCTGGCAGCCAGGAGGGCCAACCCTGTCCTGGGGTGCATCAGGCCCAGCATCGCCAGCCGGGCAAGGGAAGTGACTCTCCTGCTCTCCTCTGCACTGGAGCAGCCTCACCTTGAGTGCTGTGTGCAATTTTGGGCTTTGCAATGCTAGAAGGTTGTAAAGCTATTCTCTAATAGCTTTAAAAGCTATAGTGTCCAAAGGAGGACTACAAAAATGGTGAAGCGCCTTGAGGGGAAACCTTATGAGGAATGGCTGAGGTCACTTGGTCTGTTTAGCCTGGACAAGAAGAGATGGGGAGACCTCATTGCAGTCCACAACTTCCTCATGAGGGGAAGCAGAGGGGAAGGCACTGATCTCTTTTCTCTAGTGACGACTGACAGGACTCAAGGGAAAAGCCTGCAGCTGTATCAGGGTAGGTTTAGATCAGATATTCAGAAAAGAGTCTTCACTTGGAGGTTGGGCACTGCAACAGGCACCCCAGGGAAGTGGTCACAGCACCAAGCCTGACAGAGTTCAAGAAGAATTTGGGCAACACTCTCAGGCATATCGTGTGGCTCTGGAGGATGTCTTGTGCAGGGCCAGGGGAAGGATGTCCGTGATCCTTGTGGGTGCATTCCAGCTCAGGATATTCTGGGATTCTATGATTCTAACAAGATGATCTTGAAAACCCCTTCAAACCCAAGCCACTCTATGCTGACATTGCTCATTACCCTGCCAAAAGTGATTTCAATGGGCAGTTGAGGTGACCTCCTTATCATCATTACAATGTGCAGTAGCTAGATGAAGTCCACGTTGTCACTTCAGGTAAAATAAGAAATGATTCTGGAGACCTTCCCTCAAGCGTGAGCCTTTACCACCTGGAGAAGAAACATCATCTACAGCCAGCTCTGCATGGGTACAGAGAAACACAGTTACCACACAGGCACACAGGAGTGGGGAAGATGCTAAACAGAAAAATGATGAAACAGCTTCACCTTACACCTTATTCAGAAAGCCTTCCTTTTTCTTTTTCTTTTTCTTTTTCTTTTTCTTTTTCTTTTTCTTTTTCTTTTTCTTTTTCTTTTTCTTTTTCTTTTTCTTTTTCTTTTTCTTTTTCTTTTTTTTCTTTTTCTTTTTCTTTTTCTTTTTCTTTTTCTTTTTCTTTTTCTTTTTCTTTTTCTTTTTCTTTTAAAGAGATGGAACAAGGCAGATGTGATGTATCTCAGGCCATACACCTTAGCTGGTTACTTTCCCTTCCTAATTTCCCCTATTAGAGGGCTTTCAAGCAATAGAGGCAATGTTTTGTGAGATGGGAACAGTCACTTAGGTCCCATTGCAGCTTCTGCAATCATGAGTAGAAGAATGATAATCCAGGTACAGAACAGGATTTGAGCCCAATATGGTTTTATGTCTCTTGTCCCAGGATTACAGCAGGCAAGTCGCCAAAACTCTGCCTCTGTTTAAGATGGACATAATGATACTTCATAGCTGCTGTTGTAAAAATTCAATATGTTGTCTGAGCACACAAAAAATATGCATGATGCAATCATGTATGTTACATTTTTAGATAAAGTAGCTGCAAAAATCTTTAGGAAAAAACCCCAGTACATGTTGGTGGCTGAGAAGGAAACTGAGGCATCAATTGTTCTGGGCAGAAAGGGTTTCTTGTCTGTCCTGCTCTGTATCCTATTTTTAAGTTAATATTAAGGACATTTGCAGTACCTATGTGTCTCCATCTTTTCTCACTGTCTCTAGAATCTTTAATATCCTGGCCTGAGGATATAGCCCTTGATGAAACCAGAAACCTTAGGGAGCTAGTTGAGAACAGACTAAACAGGGAAATAAATTTCCCAAGCACACATTTCCTTTTATTTAGCCACAAAAACGTTATTTTTTATAGCTTCCCTGAATGCACATATAACCCTCTCTTTATTTAGGCTGGACATACAAGCCCATAATTTGATTTGTTTAACTAACATTTGTGCCCTTCACTCCCTGTGCCTTGCTATAGGACAGGCTATAGAACAACTGTCCCTAGCCAGGAGAGAGATGAGTTCTGGTAACTGAAAGAAGGAACTGGATAAGCAACATGCTGCCTCCAGGGAAAAAGAGACATGGGAACCTTCCTGGTCCACCCCTCAAAAAGGAACAAAGTGTAACATCCCCATTACAGTAGGTTTCCTGAGTGAGGCTCTCAGGATAAAGCTGAAAGATTAACCCCTCCCACCATCTGCCTGCTGAGAAACTGCTCTGAAGTGTAAATGACATGCTGCCCAGTTCCAGTGCACAGTTATACCGTGTTGTGTTAATCATTCAGGGAAAGGACTAGAATCCAGCTTTCCTGAGCTTCAGGTGATGCCTCTGATTCATAAGCCAAAAGATTGCTCTTTCTTCTGTAGTGAATATTTTTTCTCATTACATGTGAGCAGAGTGCTGAAAGTGCTTAAGACCCATTCAGGGGCTTAAGACTATTGCCAGGGGATTGAGCATGGACTTCTGGGCTTCCATGCAAGAGGAGAACTTATCCTAAAGGTGGGCAAAAACCCACTCCTTCCCTTTTGGAGTGATGGGAAATCTTTTCTCTCTTTGAAAGAAAAAATAAATCCAAGCCTTTAGTTTGGGTCTGAGGTTTAAGCAGTAAACCCGTAGCGGTGGTAAGTGCATCCCTATCTCAGAATAAAGTACAGAGATTTATAGGAAGAAATTCCTTTGGTTTATGTAGCTTTAGGTGTCATCTCTCTCTCTCTGTTATTTGCTATGTACCTCACAGGAGGCATTCACATCTGACTCTGAGCCCCATGCAATGCAAAGGGCGCTTTTATGGTCCCCTCCATGTCAAATGCAAATACTCAAACCCTCTAGATGACCAGTTAGGGAGTTTCTCCCTGCCTTGCAGAAGAGCTCCCCCATCTGTGGTGGACATATACATCCATTTACAGATCTGATATGGAAAATTTTATCTTCATACATATCAGCAAGCACTATGGGTATCCCACAGGATGTATGTGAGTGCTTCTGATAGCAGCATTAGGTCCAAAGGGCCTTACATTATTTTCCTTGCTATTGGGAAAGCATAAAATTTAGATTAAATTACATATGTGCACATGAGAATGCAGATGCAGCAGTCATTCATGCATTGGAGAGTGGAGGTTGTCCTCATTTCCTCCACACATGCCATTTCCAAACACAATTGCACGTACTGAAGACCTTGCTGTAAAGAGCCTGGCACACGCTGAAGTAAGCTAAATCAACAGTTGTTAGATGATTTCTTTTTCTCCTCCACTTACAATACTGGTGAGACCTAAGTGATGCTCAGGTCCTTCAGGCACAACCCCATAACCCTGTTTTCAATTGCATTATCAGACAACGTGAGCATAATGATACCGAACCTTCCTGTCTATAGTATTTGCACTCCATTAATGCCTGAACACGCAGCAGTTTCAGTCTAGTAAAAGAGACCCTGCCTGAGAAATTTTTAGTCTAAATAAGCAAAGATGGAGGAGCTATTTCAAGAGACCTTGCTGAGGGATTAAGGGATGTCAGACTTTCTGGCAGGAAGCCTGTGGGAGGTCAGGGAACTGAACTGAAGGCTGCAAACTGCCATCAGCATCAGTCTCCAAATTGCTCTTTACCTGGCAGCTGCCTGCCAGAGAGACGTGGTGGTTGCTAAATGAAAAGCAGATGGAGTTAAGTTTAGTTAAAGTAGACAGTCATAACAACAAAGAGCTCTCATCTAATCACCCAGCGGTAGTAGGGCTGAAAATGTAATCAAGTTGTTTTCTATAAATCATTTTCACAAGATAAGAGGCCTGGCTATACAGCATGGCTCACTAAGTATTTACACTGTAAACTTTCCTGCCCTCAGCACCACCCTTTTGCTCTGAATTATTGCTTTAATGAATTTAATCATGAAATGTAACAGTTGGATAATAAGAACCCTGTAAACTTCCCCCTCCTTTCCTTTTAAATTAAATTATATACTGGTAGTAAAAACATGATTATTTGAAGGTTGCATTTATGAGAATTCTTGCCCTCTGAGGAGGGTGGTGAGGAAAAAAAAAAAAAGAATTAAAGTTTTTACTTACAAGGGAAAACAGCTTGTGGAAATAATTACACAACTTGTGAGCCCTGCACAGCATCTGTATTTAACAACTTCATACTCAAGCCTTAAGACACAGGCAAGTAGTCTGTCTTTCAGACAGTTGGATATATAAAGTGTCTGACTTATTGTACTCTTTTACTCATGTATTGCCAAGATAAAGTGATTGAATCTTCTGAAGACGAGGGGGAGGACGCTGATAATTTCTACTGTAATGAGGAACAATAATGGGCATAAAACAAAGTTTATTAACTCCACAGGTAAGTGCACAGCAACAGCAGAGAGGCAGTGAGAGGGAAATTCAGTCGTGTTCTGTTGGAGCTCGCAGCGTGCACGGAACCTCCTCATGAGGTGGGTTCACAGTCCTCCAAACGGGAAAGGTCCCTAGCGGATGGGAGAGTGGGGGAACAGAGCTTTGCTACTTCAGCTGCACCACAGCCTGCTTCTGGCATTCAGACAGCTCTTCTAGTTTCCTCTGATTGGGGATTTTAAAGATTCTCAAGATTAACATGTTTTGGTTTACAGTCCATGTTCCCACTCACTTCTAGGTTCTTACAGGCTGGCCAAGCCCACATCTTTTCCTGCAAACCCAATCCCTTAGACTGAAGGCAACTGAAAATAAACCCCTGTCCAGTCAGGTCACTGCCGTGGCCTCTGGAGGATTTAAAGTAAATAGAGGAGTTGGGTGACAGTGCATTTTTTACTTTGTTTAAAGTTGTGCATTGTTTTTCTGGAAAGATAAAGCACTTTCCCTTGAGTTCTTGCATTTCAGTTATGCTGGAAGTTGGTGATGTTTGCCAGAGTGGCCTGTTTCCTGCTGCCAACATCTTCCTGACTATGTCTGAATGGCTACGGGGATGGACATGTCCCAGAGCTGCCCTGCAAGCTCAGGTCTATTAGAAGATAGACTGGTACTTGTATGAGCTCTCTCAGATGAGTTTTTCTTTCTAGCTCGTACACTAATTTTAATTGTACAACTTGCTGCATGGAGCACTTCAAGTGTTGGCAGCACAAGCAAAACAGCAAAAGAAAGTGAGCTATTTTAACAATGTATTTTCTGAGGATTTAGGTGTTTGCCTCATTTGGTATCTAGCATCTTGAGCCTGTTTAAACAGTTAATTTGAAAATAATATCTAAAAAGTCTTTGTTAAACCCATTAAAAAAGTCCCTCTGCAATAATGAAATTCAGCCATTCAGTAATGAATACAGCCTCATTTGGTGCAGTAGCTTCTATTTTCCTCTCCTACAGTTTGAAATCTGACAATGCTGCAGCAAACAAACAGCAGATGGGATTGTAACAGGGCTTTTAAAATAATGAATCTCTGTAATTCTGCACTAAGAATCAGTCTCTGCCCTTGGATGGCATCTAGGGTGCTGGTAATGCCACTAACAAAATAAGGCAGATTGCTGTTTTTCTCTCACACAAGTGAAATCCTATCAGTACAGTGTGCAGGAGTGTTGTACAGCAAAGGCAGGCATTTGAGGTGGAGGAGAGGGGGAGAAAGGGAAGTTGCACAAAGACATCAGCACAGTGCTGGGCCAGAGCTGTAAATCCCGGGGAAGGGATTTATGAGCTGTGGGGCTCCGTGCTGTGTTACACACTCCCAAGGCTCTGGGGCAGCCCATGGAGGGGCCTGAGAGAGGTCTCGAGTTAGCTTCGAGCTCAGAGAGACTGAGCCTGCCTCTGTCCAAAATCTAATGAGTCTCTGTCATCCCGCCAAGACGAAAGGAAGGAAATGTTAACAGATGCATCAAAGTCCAGTTCACACAAGAGTCCCCCTGGGATATCAGACCAGCTGTGAGAAACACTTCAATCAGTCATGTAGGGCTTTGCTCCCTCCTCACAGGCCTTCTTGTAGATTTTATCCCAGGGAGATTTCATATGAAAGGTGTATTGTTCTAGCCAGCCAAAGCCAGGGTCTTCTCCCCAATCCTCTAGGCCCATAATAACAGGGTCAGTCTCTCACAGGAACTCTCTGAGTGATCTCCTGGGTCTTACCTTCTTGAGTGCTTCTGTGTTTTAACTTCCCAGCTGCCTGAACCTCAGCAGCACAGAGCACCCCAGCCTGGGCATGCAGCAGCCCTTGGGACAGGCTCAGGCCCCCTCAGGCCTGCACCTCCAGGGATGAGCCCTGTTGGGGTCTGTCTTCCCAGGACCAGAAAATTGAATAAACAAGAGAAACAACAAACTGGCCAAGGTGACTTTGCAGGTTTGCAGACACACCTGCCTTGCCCCAGGGGGAATTTAAACAATTACACTCGGCAAACTGGGTTGCTCAGCTAAAAATTCTCTGTGACCGTGTTAAGGCTGGCAGCTAAAACAGAGGGAATGCATCTCCCTGCATTATTAGAAGTAACAGACTACTTTGGATTTTTTTTTTAATTTACTTTTACTATTTCCTTTGCAAATTGCTAGGCACTTCTAAACACAAACCAGTTTTTGCCCTTTCAACTTTCCTCACATTACAGCCCAGCAAACTCCATTAGCAAATAAAGTAAATAGCCAGAGCACTCATGAACGTCTAAATTCCCTGAAGGTAATAACTGTATAAAACACATGGGAGTTGTTATTTCAAGGCAAGGAAATGGAAAGCTTTTAGTTTATCATTAAGCTGGCTTAGTATTTTGGTAGGCCTTGGCACTACTTATTAACAATTTATGAAGTCAAACTGGGGTGAATCTACGTAAGTGATACATATTTTTGTACTGAGATGCAGGACTTGTGCTATTTGTCCTGAACTCCATGAAAACAGTGCTTAATTCTGACTTGGCTTTCCTATTAAACAGTTGGCCTGTGTGAAATGAACTCAAGTCACTGCAAGTTCCTGTAAGAATTACCCTTCAGTGCAGTACTGATGTCAGGAAGCATCTTTCCAGGCTGCCATGAGTTCAAAATTCAATATTTAGAAACAATACCAGTATGAGGAGCCTTTGAGCTCTCACAAAAGGATTAGAAGATGTTATATCCTTGTGCAGAAAGGGGCAGGGATGAATGAGCAAGAATGAAAAACACCCCACAAAGGAGAACGGGAAAAGGCACTGTCGCAGATGTGGTCCCATGGGAACTTAAGTCCATCAGCTTATGTTGCAAGGACATGCAGGTTCCATCTTTTGCCTGACATATTTTCTAGCTCTAGCCTGACTTTTCTGGTCCAATCTTTTAGTCCTTCTAGTCTTTGTTCCCCTGAATGCTCTTTCCTTTTGTTGGTTCTAGTGTTGCAGTGGTTAGACCAAGATAATATTAGTTCTTTCAAGGTATTTTCAATGCTCAGTAATACTGTGAAAATGTAGAAATAAAAAAAAAAAAACCCTCAGGTTCTGACTTTTGTCACCAGTTAGTAAGATCATTTAGAAAAACCCTGCTTATGTGATGCCCACTTGAGGCCTCATTCACTCTGTCGTGTGAGTGTGCCACCTCAGGGGAAGGCACTGGACAGACACCCAGATGTGCACAGTGGTTTTCTGTTCCTGCAGGGCTCATGTGCTTTCTATACGCAGACACAAACTGACTAGCATTGCTCAAAAATCCACCAATTTGTGAATGCTGATGATACCAAGTTTCTAGCAGTGTAGATCTTTACATTAATGTTATTTGAGGTGCAACCAGACTGGCATTATAGCTCACTCTTTTCTACTCACTAAACTCCTCTGATAGTCTAAGGGCATCCTAGCTCTTTGATAATTTGGGCATTCACCCATTTGTGGTATCGTGCAGCATCAGAGGCTCTGGGCTTAATTCTGTGGGCAGCCTTTTGTCAGTTTTCCTGTCTGCAATACATGCTGTTGAGACCAGTCATTCTCCAGAGAGTATGGGGAGGAATTAAGTTTTTGAAAAACCTTTTTGGTGTGTATGTGTTGTCAGTTTGCTGAGGCTCACATCTTGATTTTGAAGGAACCATAACCCTGGGAATGGATGCATTGATAGTGGGCCTGAGAGACAGTATGTGAAGTTATTGTGGGATTACATACAGATTAAACTGAAAAAAAATGTAAATCAGTGGCTTAGAAACTTCCTGTTTCAGATTATTTAATTTCTTATGCTTTCCACTCTGGCTAGTGGGTCTGTTCAAGCCTGAGATGACAATTATGAACAACAATTAGTGGAATATCCTGCCTGTTAACTTTAACACAGCCTGTTATGAAGCATGCTCTTCATCTATGAGAAAAAAGTAATAATTTAGTATCTTTTGTGTGACAGCATTTCTGCAGTTATCCATTTCAGAAACAAACATGGAAGTGGGATAAGTAGAGAGAGGAAAAAACCCAACCCTGTTTGTTCTTCCCTTTCCACGGGGCACCAGAAAGGCAGGAATTCTCCCTATATATATATGTTTAGGTATAATAGAAAACTTCTCTTTCTATTAGAAATCTCTATTCTAAAAATCTATTTTAAAAAATTAATTGCAAATTTAAATAGCAGGTCAAATAAAAAGAATTTAATATTGAAGGTTCCTTACATCACTCATTGCCCATTTCTCACTGATGGCTGCTCAAGGAACCAGGATGATTAATTCAGATGTAGAGATATGTGCTGTAACTCACAGGCTTTCCACCTCCCAGTGAAATGAAAAAGATTGGATTGAGTTCACTGAAAGCAGACTGTCTTCTGCTGTTCTCTGTTACTGACTGAACCAAGACTGTTCCACCAGGGCCTTCTGCTCATACTGAGAATTAGTGTAGTTTTGTTGATTTTTCTCTCTTTGTAAGAATCCAATTTGTTAAGCAAGTCTCAGTTTGCTTGTAAACGGGTTTATTTATGTTTTTATCAATACCTTCTATCAGACTGTACTCTCCTAAGGGAACAGAAATATAATTTTTTTTCCAATCTGCTGTGCTAAACAGACTTTTTCCTTTCCTTTGCTCATTCAAGGTCAGGTCTACATCCAGACATCTGTTTTCAACATCATATTTTGTATGATGCTTCTCAGATTACACTCTGTGGCAGCAAGAGTGAGTGGGACATGAACACATTACAGAGTATTTAAAAGAATCAGTTGCATCTTTCTTGCATGTTGCTACAGCCAAGTTCCCAGAAATCTGTCCATTTCCAACTTAAGGACCAGAAACCGCTTTCTTTGGAAATGTTTGAAATATGGATTACTTTGCTCTTTACTGCAAATGTTTTCCTGATAAAATATCACAGACTTTCCATGAATGCACACAAACTAATGAACTCAAAGCTTTCTTTAGTTCAGGAGCTCTATTATCATGATTGCTTGATGGTTTTTACATCTTTGGACTAATAAATATGTAATTTAGTGTTCACAGGAGATAAATAGCTATCGCTCTGTGTTTGATTGTGTTGTCAGCCAATATGACATGCATACTTTCAGGCACACAAAAAAGGCCATCACCTTCCTCTTCGCTACCCTTCTACCAGTAAACACAGGACTGACTAGCTAAACCACATTAATACTGAGTTCTTTACAGTGCTCTGGTGTTTAGGGATAACACTTTGGTGTCCTAAACCCCATCAGAAAGAATAAGAAGCCTCACATTAAAAGCCTAAAAATGATCTTAATCTGGATAAATAATTCATCCCAAATTTTACTTGATTTCTTTGTTGTACAAATTATACCATTTTTTCTCGACCTGCAGTCTTCTCTCCTGGCCTTTGTAACAGCCACCTGGGTTCTGCCTCCAGCCTGCCTCCCTGCTCTGTGGGGTGGGCATGATCCCCTAACCATGGCCCTTCTGGAGCAGAGCACTGTACACTGTCCTGCACGCATTTGGCATTTCATGCACCTCAGTTCTGCTGTGAGGGTCACATCTCATCACATCATGATATTTCTATGTATAAAGGACAAGGTAATACTTCTGAGGTATGTTGCACAAAAGAGACAAAAGATACAAGCCTCAGTGCAGTTTAGCAACGCAAATATCCTATAGAGCCTTCCTTTGTCAGGACTTAGGAACCCTGCAAGGCAGACTCTGACTTACAATCCCCCTTTCCCATCCTGACATTTCCAGCTTGGCTACAGCAGTCATGAAATAATTATGAAGAGCAGAAGGATTGCTGTAAGAATTGATCTATACTTACATGAGATTCTTTTTTCATCCTGTCCTGTAATATCATTAACAAGAACTTAACCAGAAAACCCCACTTGCTACACTGTGTGCTTTAATACATACACTCTACATAAAATAATACATTATATAGACATTATATGCAATAATAATTGAGTGGCCTTCAGAGTTTATAAAAATGCCAACCTCCATTATCGGAAGCAGTGTTTTTCTATAAAAAGTCATGATGCTGTCTAGTTGGTCCTAGGAAAGAAAAAGGAAGAGAGGAGAAATGGACACTCAACAGCTTTTTGGACAGAGTGTCTAGCTGCCAATCATACAAGACGTCATCACTTTTGGGACAGTAAAGGCATGGAAATTTCCTCTCTGTGGTGCTTGTGGGCATTTGTGCAGATGTCTGACTGCTCTGTTCTGCTTCAGTCTCAGGTAGATACCTTTCACACCCTCCACTAATCAATACTAATCACAAATGCCATCTGCCAGATGCACAGATTACACAGCAGGAAGGGCATCAGTGCTGGCTGAAGTGACACACATCACTCGTGTCTCTGGAAATCAGACTGCTCAACACCCAGCACTTCCCCTGAGCACAGTCAAACCCTGTGACTTGCTGCAGTAGCTGCCATGTGGTGGTTCAGGCTCCTTGCCAGCATCAAAGCAGTGACCTGGCCTCCCAGAAGCTTTCCAAGCTTTTGCAGTGCAAGTGTCCTCCTGTAGTACCTGGTGCTGCTCACATATGCCATTGACAGAAATACAAACAGGTATAATGGCATTTTTGGAACAGGTCTCTGCTTCCATAAATGAGGTGCAGAAGAGCGATCTGCAAACAGGATATTTGAAGTTTCCTAAACCTTCAGCCTGACCTGCGAACAACCTGTGTGACATTGCCTCTTGAAGAATTACCGACACCTTAAAACCATAAAAATAATTTATTAATGTATTTGAGACCAGAATTCATAAAGTTCATCCAAAGTCCTTTCAACCTTCAGCTTTTCATTTTTTACCAATTTTACAAGACATTTACATTCCTGCACATTCTGCAGAGAGATAAGAATTTTTTGTTATGTGCTGTAATTTACAGGATCATTGTTAAACAGACCTGCATTTCCATAATTGTGAGAGTCCAGAATTTCTTGTTTAAAGGTTTAATAACTTCATTTACTATGATACTCAAATTTTATAGTGCACATTATATGCAACTTTGAAGCACTGCATAAAATATTTATACCATGCCTAGATGTGGCAGCTACATTTGAGATTACATTTTTATTCCTGTTAATTATAAATCAAACATGCAGTGGTGATTGCTTTTTTTGTTCCCTTGGCAAGAATATTTGCAGTAAAACTATCTTTGTGCAGAGTCCTTCTGACAGCTCACCAGCGCATCAAACTCCAAATTATGAAGAAAATTCCCATATAAAATGCACAAGATATTATCCTGTGGAAGTTTTCAAGGTCTCCTTCAGGCCTACCACTTGACTTTGGCTTTGCATAAATTGTAAAGCTCCATCTGAGCGGTGTTCATGACAGATAATGGCGTCATAACTCTTTTTCAGTACTCTTCTGGATCATCCAGTTTTTCTGCTAGAGGCTGCCTGCAGCTCAATCATCAACAGTATTGCCTGTGCTCGTGCAAAGACACACTGACACAGGCAGCAAAAATTTTGGTGAAGGCTGTGATGGTATTCCACTGAAAACTGACCTGCTTGCTTTGCTAAATAAAGTAGGGACTGTGAAACCCTCATGTAGAATAGTAATCCTGACTCTCACTCTGCCAGCTCTGACAGCTCAAACCCAGCTCAAACCCCGCCATTCCGTTTCTTCCTCTAAGGTATCTGAAGGGCGTTTAGCCTTGTTAACACATATAAATCATTTTGTTTTGCTATCCTACAAGTTAAGAGTGGCACACTCATGTAACTTTACAGTCTGTTCTCCAGTTATGACTGATTCAACCTAACAGAACTGCAAACTGCTCTATAAATTATAGAGAATGACATCTGTGGCAAGGCTGGTGTACTTGCTACAAGTCAGCTGAGCTCTTCTGCACCAGCTTCAGTTCTATTTCTCCTTGCTCTAACTGCACAATCTCCATCTTCACACTTGTACAGATGCAAAAGAAATTATTTTGTCGGATTTTTCTTTTAATAAACTTGTACAAATGGACCACCCTCTACTCACTGGTGCTGAATAGCAAGTAGATAATTAATGTAACAGTGCAAAAAGTCTTGACAGTACACGTATGTAGGACTGGATGTCATAATTTTAATAGCACACACTGTTTTATGCATCATTAACACTTCAGCTGAAATCCTCATGTCTTAGAGGCCAGCTTAAAATTGTGTTCTTTGTGAGGTTGAATATCCTATTATTTAAGGACATATTTCTATTAGAAAAATAAATTCCTAAGCTGAATTTTTAATGAGAGTTTCCATTTAATTACATGAATTTTGTTCCTAACTGGAATTTTTTAATTACTCATTTAATTACTGATAGATATCTTATTTCTTCGTCTTTTTTTCAGTAGCAAATTCTACAAACATATTGATTTTAAAAAATCAATTAATGATTTTTACACACAAATCATTCATCAGCAATTCATTATAGGTGTTTTCTACTCCAAAATCAAGATAGCTGTTGCTTTGATTAGACATGAGCTTCTGGACCATAAAATGTTTTTGAGCCTTGATAGGATAAGCCACATTCCTAATACCATGTGTCATAAACAGATAGTAAATAAAAAGCTCATTAGTGCTGAAGTGAGACCTTAATGGATTTTTTTCTCCCCAAATACTATTTTAGTGTTACTGTAGGCAAGAGAAAGGGTAGTAAATAGGTGCCTGGCACAGGGATACTCCTTTCTGTATTCAAATACATTCACAAACAGGAAATTCCATTTTTTATGCTTTTAAGGCTAAAGACCAAAGGCCTTGCACAGCAGACATCATCACTAACAAAACCCAACAAACCCCCAGCTCCAGCTAACTTTGATACAATGTGGAATGTTTGGACAATTCAAAGGGCAGTCTCTAGTGAAGCCAGCTCACAATGCAACTACAGTCTCATCCATTCATTATAGTTTTAGGCTGAGACTTCTAGAGTCCTAAATAACTGTGCAAATGGAAACAGCAGACTCACTGCAAGCATTTGACTGAAATTCTCTAATGCAAATCAATGATCAAGGCTGTGCTGCTTTTCAGCTTGTTTTAGGAATGGGTTTTAGTCAAGCTCTGAAATAGGATGTATTGACAAAATTCATTGAACCAACTTTGTTCTTCTCAGTCTGAAATAATGAGTTGGTGTTGGACTGCAGATTTATGAGCAAGTAGCTGTTAGGCAGGTATGGCTGCCACAGAGTGTAAGCATTTATTCCTATAGAGAAAAAAAAACAAAACAAAACAAAACAAAACCACCCAACAACAAGCAGTCTGTATAAAAAGAAGGGAAAGAATAAATATCCATGAATTAAAATTCATCTCCCAGAGGGAGCTAGCTCCTCAGACTCTCCTTTAAAAGCATGATGTGGGATAATGTTTGATCATCAATAAAGGCAATATAATGCAGCATTAAGAGAGTTTTGAGTCCTCAATCCCAAGTTCAATATTAAAGACTTATTTTTATAGAGAAATCTAGGTGTTACTTCTTGATTTGCTAAGTCAATATTTTTACAGACAAATCTACTCAGAAAAACAAAACAAAAAAAAGAGACGAATGGAAAACTCCTGCTTGAAAGGTTATTTTGAAGTGTCAAATCAATGAAAATTGCAGGTGATGCAATCCCAGCTATCTGTGCAAGGAGTGCACCTCACACAATCTCTGGAATGCAATCAGAATGGAAAGGGTCCAGGAGGACCCCAGGCTACAACCTGTGCTTGTTCTTGGCCCATGTTGATGGTTTTCATTAGGTGTCCCCACCCAGACAGGCTGGGAGACAGAGCTCCAAGCCTTCCCCAAGACTTTACCCTTCCCCTTCCTGCCCCTGCCTATGCTGAGCAGTGCTGTGGCCCAGGAGAGCATCTTAACGGAGTGGATTTTACAAGGAAAAGGGGTACAAAAGTGTCTTAGAACAAAAAAATGAGGTTAGCTTCATCCAGGGGGTGTTTCCTAGCTGTTGTGCTATTGCTCAGCATGGGCAGAGCTCATCTCCAGGAAGTGTAAAACTGCTGTTTTCACTGAGGTCAGAGTTTTGCAGTCAAGTAGGGCAGTTAATCAAGAATGTATTCTGTACCTGGGAAACAAAAAAGACCATGAAAACTGTACTCACTGCTGTTAAAAATGACTCTTTTACTCTTAGTATGGAATTGTCTTTTCATTTATTTCAGTTGGGAGTGTCTGCAGCTATGCCTTGAAAGGTCAGGATAATGACAACAGCATGGGACTTTCCCCTCTGCTCATGTTTCCAGCTACTGCCTTTGCCTATCTGCCACATTTATAATGCTGAGAAAAGGTGAAACTGTTATACACAGCTGAGGGAGGAGTGTTAGCTACAGAAAATGAGGCATTTTCCACAGTGGTTGCCTATTATCATGGGGATTAAATGCTTGAAGGGAAACTTGTACCCCAGGTGTCTGGGTGGGTAGAGAAATGACAACCACAGTTGTACTGGGTTCCAAGTGCATGTCATTCTAAGAAAACAGGCGTGAGTATTGTGACAGCTGCAGCACTGGAAAGCAAGGAAATCTTACAATCAGGGTGACAAATGGAACTTCTGCTTTCCTTTGTAGAGGAGAAAGTCTGTTCTTATGACAATTAATTCCTGGATTTCTAAATAATAACTATATTATAGAAGAGAACAAAAAATGTCTCTTCAATAATTAAGAAATTGACATTTAAAGTATTGAGGGAAATAATAGAAGAATAGATTTCTGAGTCGGTTTTGATGGCAATTATTCTGGTGGGAAAAGGAGGTGGATTCTCAGCTTTCAGAGAAGTTCTGCTTGGGATTTCACTGTGACTGCTCCTGGTCCTCCACGATGAACAAAATACATGGTTCCAACAAAGGTCTCCAAAGGAATGGCAAGCAGGCTTTGCTTTTACTTGCAAATTCATACATTTAACTTTCTTCTTTTAGGAAGGCGAGATGCACAATCAAAAAACTTTGTGCCATCTGCAAAAGGGTCAATTCCCTAAAGAAGATCAATGCTAATGAGGAGAAGACTCATCAGCACGATTCTGAGCTATGCCCCTGCTCTGTCCTCACCCCAGGCCTCCATGGGGGTTCTCCACAGGACAGTTCTAGGGCACAGTGGCCACTGACAGCACAAAAGGACAACTCAGAGTCCAAGCAGAGAAGGATTTGAAGACTGATCTGCTAAGACTTGAATAAAAGGACAGCAGAGAACAACCACCGTAACAAACCCCAAACTAAGTCAATCAAAGTCTCTTGACCTTGTAAGAGGTGAGTATGGGTAAGGGGATAAAAGCAGAGCTTACTGGTACTCACTATCTATGAATTTCTTTGCCAACAGGGTAATTTTGCCAGCGATTCCTAAATTTATCATGAGTGTAAAATGCTGGACAATATTCTTTTCATGGGTACATTTTTCTCTCCCCAGCTCTGGCTGTCAGTCACATTTTGGCTAAGCTGTTTCTTCTAACTCCCTTTGAGAAAGCTCAAGCCCTAGCAACAGCCATTAAAGCAATGTGTGTCAGCACTTGAGAAAGGAAGGACACATGTGAGCTCTTCAGCTCATATTTAGAAATCACTTCAGCCCCCAAAAGCCTCTTGTTATCCTACCCAGTGAGTCTGACCTCCTGCCACCCCGGTCAGCACATCGTGTCCTTTCCTCCAGCACGTCCATCCTCTTTTACGTAAAACGAGGGTCTGCAGTGCCAGTGCTCTGCAGCATCACGGGGGCTGTAGGGCCAAAGCTGCTCATCTCTGCAGCCCCCCACGCACCTCCCGGAGTCTGCATTCCAGAGGGGCTGAGAAGGAGGCTAGGAGATAAAACAGTGCCTGTGAGAACAGGCAGCACACAGAGGCTGGTGTAATTTGTATGACTGTAAACACAGGAGTCTGTTTTTCACACATTGCACAGAACAAATCCCTGAAAGGCAATGAAAACAAACACCTCCAAATAGCATTTTTGTTCTGTGTGGAAACATCTCCTCTGCAGCTATTTTAATATATGAAACCATCAGCAATGAATATATATATATATATATTATTTTTTTTTCACAGAAAGAGCATTTCAGGTTAATGTAATTTTGTCCACAAACTCAAAAAAAGGAGGCAGAGACCTCCCGATTCTTTCCCCCAGCATAGTATTCAGTTCTTATCAGTAAATCAAAATTAGTTGGCCTGTGATTTTGCCATTTCCATTACTTCACCTCAGAGGAAAGCACCCCATGAATTTTTCTGTAGCACCCTGTTTTCCTACAATATTGATGAATCAGACAGCAGTGATGAAGACTGGACAGAGGATAAAGTGGAATGCCTGTCCTTACAACAACCTTGACATTCCCATTAAAGCAGTGGCTTGCTCTAATATGTGTCATATCACCATTCTGAGTTTTGCATCTGCTACCCATGCCTGTTCCTCCATGTATGAACAAAATTCATTTTCCACTGCAAAGTCTGAGTAGTAGACAGGGGCATCAGAGCTTTGCAATGGAAAGGGAATCTTATTCATAGCTGATTGAATTATCCAAGAAAAATGCCAAGTTGGTGTTTGGTTATCTACCTGAAATCATCCAGCCAATACCATTCCTAATGCCAGCCTATGTGAAACAGAGGATCTGAGAGGGCAGCAGAAGGCTGGCAATCTAGGGAAGAAATGATTTTTGGTATCTGATGCATGGCACCTTGTTACACAGAGGAATAACACCATTTCTGGGAAGGAACTTCTAATAAAGGTAATAGCCTATTTCAGCTTGCCTTTATAAGAAGAGTAATTGCTTGAGTGGAAGGTATTTGCCAACTTCTGTTTATCCTCTGGAAATTTACCTCCGGCAACAAGTTTCCTTGATGCTTATGATGAGCTTCCCTTTTGTAGCATAGTGCAAGTTATTGACACCAATAATCCTAACACAGCACTTTCAGAATTACTCCAGGCCTATTAATTTTTTAAAATGAAGAATGTGGGATATACAAATTTTACAACACTACAATTGAAAGTTCTGATCCAGTCTATTCAAAGTTAATTGAAAAGAAATCCCAAAACTGAGGAGCAACTGGCTGGGCTATCTAATCCTCTACTGTCACTGTTTAGACTCAAGAATTGCTGTCCACCACGTATTAGCAGAACATAAATTGCATATCTGGAAAAGTAAATGAAATCTCAAAATACATGAGTTTCCAAAAGATGCCATGAGAAAAATTGAAGGAAACTGATTAACTGCAGAAGCAGCAAAATGCAAAGCTTTCCTGTAATAAAAGAAACATAATTCAGTTCTTTCTGTCTTTTCTACCGTGCGGCTTTAATAAACTCCAGGAAGCTGTTGGGGAGGGGGAACTATCCGTGTGCCCACACAGCTTCAAGCTTATCTTTCTGTAAAATAATGAATTGCTTTAAATCCATCCCCTACAGCATGACCCAGCTACCCAGTAACAAGGTAGGAGACTGACTGGGTTTCCTGCGCCTGATTGCTTCTTAATCAAATTCTGTGCAGAAAATGCCTTCAGAAATCTATTTTACTTTGTATTGTATTCTCTGTTCTGAATGAGAATTCATTCAGCACCAAATTAATAACTGAGCAAATCAGAGTCACAAAGCCCCCTGTATATAGCAGTGCAGACATACAAAGCAAAGAAACCAATCAATGTATTTTGAATGTTAAGTCCCCACATATGAATCTGGAACAGAAAGTCATTCATTATGCTGCTTCAGAAGAACAAATAGAAACTTGCTTTTTCAGGTTTCTAATTCTTTGAAAAAATGAAAAAAAAAAACCAAATTCATTACCTCATATATCCTCTATTTGTATGGTTACACTTTTAGCTGTTAATATGTGGCTTTTCCAGATGTATTTCAAGAACAGATGTAAAGCATCAATCATCTGGCAGTTAGCTATGGAAATCTTCCCCAAATTAAACACTGATGGTAAGATAGATCTCACCTGTGTAAATGTATGTAGGACACCAGCTGATTTAGGAGTGCTACCTTTCACAACATCCATTCAAACAGTACTTCTTAGGTACTACTGAGTGGCATTAATTTGCTGGAGAACTTGACTTCCCTCAAGATCATCACAAAAAGCATCATTTCTGTTGCAAAAGGTGTAGTACTCCATTAGTAGAGTTTTCTTTTGCCTTGCTGGCTGAAGTAAACTGACTGGTGTTCTACAATTATTTTGCTTTTGTTTCTATTTTTTTTTTTTCTCCAATTTCAGTCAGGGTTGCCTTGCTTGCATTGAAGATGCTGCAAATAGCTCATAGACTGATGAAATGCCTGACTTAAAGGCAGTCTCCTGTCAAGACACACAAACTCCTGTCTAAACAGACTACAGCCCATTCCAGGGTGACAGCATGTGGGTTATATCACTGTTCCATCTCCACCTAGACAGAAAAATGGAAAGGTAGGAGCTGTGTCTGGCATCATAAAACCTGACTCTCAGAATGGCACATGAGTATATCCTATAATTCTGATTGTGGTCAAAAATTATACACCAGAGACTGAAACTCACAGAAGCCTGAGCTGTAAGTAGAATCCTAGAAATTTTCTCTGTAAAACCACTTCATCCCACTGCTTTTCCCAGCAGGAACCAAGCAGAAACAAGAGAAGACAGGTCACCTCTTGCCCCAGGGCTGCTGTTCTTCCTTTCTTAAGACAAACACCTGAAAGCCTCCAGTGACCATCCTGACAGAGGCAGCACTTTAACAACAAATCATGTCACTCTGCTTAAGGGAGTTCAAAAGATTAAGAAGGAATAAGAGTTGGAGGACAGAAAGGAGGAAAATTTTTTCAAGAGGGAAATACCTGGCTGGGTGGAGAGGAGGGCAAGGGAGCAGTTGCTGAGACGATCCTGTACAGCTCTAGTTTGGAGGATATTCATGGGTATGGGAGGGATTTCCATGGCACAGATCCTTTACATGCTTGTACATCCATTTCTTAAAAACCAGGCAATTGCTGAGTGTCTTTCAGGTTCACAGGATATTTTCTTTAATTTCTCTTCTTCCCATGAGACTATGAACAGCTTATAGGAGTTTTAAACTGAGTCAAGCAGAACTTAGAGGTGGGGAAACTATCAAATTAACCTGAGCAAAAAAGATTACACTTTAGATGGAGGATAAAGGTGTCATAAAAATATATCTGTATGTATGTGCGTGTGGTGCATGTGTGCGTATCTATATGTGCATATGCACAACCATATTCATTTTATAAGCCCTACAATGACTCTTGGAGGTTAACATCGCTTCATTCTCATCCCAAAAAGTAGTCCAGGATTTGTGGATGTCATTTGCCCATCCTACTCAATATGGCCACAGATGATATCTGTGTTATCAACACAAAAGAGCAGCATGCAGGATTAAAATAAAGAAAAAAAACAAACAAAAGAAAAGTGAGAGGAAAAAAAAGAAACAACCTAAACCACTGAATGATTATGTTCTGGAAGGAATGAGGAATGGAGGTAAACCTACTGCAAGGAGCATGCCTGACTATAACAGTAACACTTGCCAGCTTTCCTCATGGATTTTATTTTAATAATAAATTTAACAGTTTGTAGCCTCTGATTTCTCATGTCAGCTTCCTTATTGTCCTAAGGAGTTCCTGCACATAACTGACTCATCTCAAGACATATCTTCGTGTCAGCTGTCTGATCTCACTCACTGAGATGGCAAGAGCTGATCTAAACCTAAAAGTTCTTGCCATTTCCCTTATCTGTGACCACCTTCTTCTGCTCAAATGGGTTACAGTCCAGTTTCCCAAACATTCACTAAACACAATAAAAGCAGGACTTCAAGTAATTTCACATGGGGAGGAGGTAATCTTTGACATCAAGGTCAATATATATTTATGACTCAGTTTCCATAGAAAAGGCATGTTAAACATGTCAATTATTAATCAAAGTGCAACAGTTGTGCTAAAACCTTCCCTCCTCACACCTTGCTTTAAAAACAAATATAACTGCATACAGTAGAAAGTGTTCAAGACATACACTGATTCCTAGTTATTATAAATATGCAAAATTTGACAATCAAGTATGTCCAAGGAGTCTGAAGGTCTTAAACCCTTTTACATATTCAACAGAGGCACTTTTGCTAAGTTGCTGCATGAACAGGAACCTGGGCTGGGATTTTCTACTTGTCGTGTCTCTCACTATGCTTGGCAGTTAAGTGGGAACTCCAGTCAGGAGGATTTCTGCATGGAGTTTCTGAGGTCCCTCTTGGACTGCAGTTTCCCACCAGCATTCAGTCTAGAAGGCTTCTTGTTGCTGACCTTCTCTGCTCTACATCTGCCTTAAGAACCATGTGGTGGAAAGAGCAAAGTGATCTGCAGAGCAAGTGAGTGCAGAGGGGCAGCTGGAGTGCATGGGGCTTCAGCCAGTCAGCAGCTGCTCCCTGATGGCTGTAAGGTGTTTTGGGGAGTGCTGTAAAGCAGAACTCGCAACATCTGAAGCTGTCTTGTGAGAAACTCAAAATGTAATTTTGTTGGATTTTAAAACCCTTGTTGTTTTCACAGAATTTTCATAGTCTCAATAAATACACCTACTAATGGTGTTGTACCTTTATTTCATATCTTGATACAAAAGCGCAGCAAATTAAAATTTTTATTAGACAGTACATCTTTTACTCCTGAATTACCAACAAAATTTTAACTACACTCTGGAATGTTGAGTTTTAATGAGATGATAAAAAATATTCAAGTTGCATTAGCCATTCCAATATTACAGCAATGAAAGCAAAAAAGCCTCCACTAACTCTTATATAATGTATAACTCATATATAATGTATCAGGTGATATGCAGCCAAAATGCCTACAGAAGACTGGTTTTTTTTAAAGAGTGCACAGTCAGATTGAACCCCTGATGAACATTTTAACAGTGCCACTCAGAAGAAACCAAAGGAATTGTGCTAAGACTCACCAAAATTTCCCTCTAGTTTTTCTGCAAGTTTGTATTTATCACTGAAACCCTTCCACATTTAAATATTCTAACAGCCCCTGTGAAATAATGTCAAATCCATTGCAATCATATTGGGATCCTCTCTTACAAACCTTTGCTGATGAGGAGGAACAACATAGGAGCCTCTGGCCATCGTGACAATGACATCAGTCTGGTTCCATGGGACATGACCATTTGCTAAAGTTCACAGATAACTGAATTCAAAGTAGCATTCACAGGGGTACAGCAAGATCCGAAACAATAGACTTTCAACCTGTAAAATATTTTTATGCAGAGAAAAGCTTTTAGGATCCGAGACTGAATGCAATCTGCTATTCTCCTTGGAGAGGTGTATGGAGTGAAGGAGAAGAAGAAGGTTTCTTGTTTGGAGGAAAAAAACTGTGTCTACTCATCTGCAGATGCAGTTGCTCACAAAACTAGATTACCTGCCAATAAGATAAATTAATGGACTGGCATGGTGAGAGAAAAGGCAGTAGTGTAAAATCCAAGAAAAAAGCATGATATTAAAAGCATGATAATATAAGGAAATTGCTGTAAATTACATGGCTCTGAAATCTGCTGTGTTTGGAGAGTGTCTTTTTGTAACACAGACACACTTTTATATTGGAATTTGTGTCCACCCTTTCAAAGCTCCACATCTAGGGGCCAGATGAAGAGGTCTCATCTTGGTGATGGGACAAATGTCCTGGCTTCAGCTGAGATAGAGTTGGTTTTCTTCCTAGTGGTTGGTGTAGTGCTGTGTTTTTGGATTCAGTACAAGAATAATGTTGATATCACACTGATGGTTTAAGTTATTGCTAAATAGTGCTTATCCTAAGTAAACTTATTATCATTATTATTGTTTATTATTATTACTATTATTATTATTATTACTACTTTCATTGCAATTATTAGGCTGTTCTTGTCTCAATCCATGTCTTTAACCTCTTTCTGATTCTTCTCCAAATCCCTTGGGTGGGTGTGTGGGGAGCTGAGCAAGAGGTTATGAGGGACTAAGTTGCTGACTGTGGTTAAACCAAAACAATATAGATTTAAAATTCTGGGGAAGGAGTCAGTAAAACAAGCTGGGGTATACAGGCTCCACTCAGGCAGCAGTAAACCCTTTTTACTCTTAAATCCCACGTAAAATATTATCCTTTAAGGGACCTAAACTCCACAGCAGCCTCTGTAATGCTTTGGCATGTTCTCGTGTTAACAATGAGAGCCACACAGCTCCACTCAACCACCCATTTAACTGAAGTGCTGGATAATATATCAAAAATTATAAAAAAGCTGCACTGTTGTGAAGGTGGAGGAAGAGCAGGTCTTTCAGTAAATGCTAATTTTCCCAAAGAAACTCTTTCTAGTGTCTCAAGGCAGGAAAGTTTATGAGCAGGTATAGTAAAAACTGGCAGGAGGCACTTCATTTCATGTTTCCATCTGCCAGTTATATTTCATGAAATGGAAGATTGTCCTTTCACCCCATAAATTCACCTTTTTTACTGCAGAAATTTTACATTAAATACTAATAACGTTGTTTCAGGGGATCAACCAAAGGACATAACTGGCAATTAAAGAGCTCCAATTATATCATAATTTTCTGTGCCGACTTATTTCAACAGATTACTGAATTTCTATTGAAATGGTACTCTGAATGGGCTTAGAAATGTTCTAAGCATATGTTCCAGGGCTACAGTCCCAGCACTGAATACTAATACCCCAGTTTGAGATGTGTGCTCTCATGTGTCACAGATATAATAGTTTCTGTTCATTTTCCATGAATTATTGAAATGAAGAATTATTTCCTGTTTTCTTTATCGAATCAACACTTACTACCAGCAGAGCTGGAAGGAGTAAAACCCAGGAAATGTGCTGCAGTAGATAAGAATTGAAAGCAGTGTTTTGGGGATGGTACCTGTATTTACATATTTGTATTTTATTAAGTAATTGAAAGAGCCTGCCTGTGTTGTATAATTCATGCATCATAAATAAACACAAACCAGATAACTGGATGCAAAGGCTCACACAGTAGCAACAATTCATGCCTCCCCTGCAGTGACTGTCTGGGCAATTCTTCACTATGTCTTGCAAAATTTCCACTACTCAATCCTTTTAAGGATTGTTTCAGCTCACTGGGAAATACTATAAAAGGTCTTCTTAGGGTCAAGAACTAAAAAACAAGAGGTATGAGAGTGCACACAAATTCAAAAGTGAAATTTAATCTTAGGAATTAGATTTGTGTACTACACAGATTTCTGAATAGCAGGAATATGAAGAAAAAAGTAGTGAATAATGTTGATTTAATAGACAGAGTAAATCAGACTGTACACAGGTCTAGAGGCATTATGTAGCTATTTAAAGGTGTTTGTGGTTTTATATCACCTGTCAGTGACTTAAAAAGGCAGCCCAAAGCTAAGAGTCTAAAGCAATATGTAGCCATGTAAATCAGAGCCCTTCCCAGCTTAAGGCACGTCGAAGAATATGGATCTATCTGTGCAGATTTATATAAAATTATGAAGGACTGAAAGAGCTCAGAACAAAACCTTGCAGTTTGCACGTTGCTCTTGTAGGGGGCAGCAGGGAAAGTCCCAAAAGGTAACAGTTTTGACCAAGTTGCCCAATACTTGCTTGGGACTCCTGTGTGACGCAAAGAGCTCAGCAGTGGTTTTGGATGGAGATGAACCTAAATCAGTCTGGAGTATTCCAGCTCTCTCCAATATATACACCACAGTTTTTGAGCTCTCCATACTGTTAATATCTAGGCAAAATAAAATATGTTTTCAATTAAAAAACCCAAGCAAGACAAAACCTCGCTTTTTCTTTTGACATGGATTTAATGCAAAATAGTTTTGATATTACACGTGAGCTGTCTATGACAGATTGCATATACTTAGAGAAAAATGATATTGAAAATATCCAAATCTTCAGTCAAAATTTCAGAAGGCGTTAAACTGGTGAAGAGCCAAGCTTAGAACCTGAAACCAAAGCATATTAAGGTGATAAAATGTTTTTCAATAACAGCTTTCCTTTCCAACAGTTGTCTTTGTTTGTTATTTAGTTTAGACCACTGTTATAGCTACATCATATGACATCCAGAAAAATGGGCAAAGAAAATTTGTTTTCCTCTCCCAATCTATCAATGAAAACAAGATACTGGATGGTGACATAGACTAACTCTAAAATTCTGAAAGTTGTACCAACAGGGACAAAAGGCCTCTGCTCACTAAACCGCAGTAAAATCTATTTAATAAACAAAAATCATTAACTGTAAAACACAGCCTAATACACAGAAAAAAAATGGATTTATCCCATATATTTATTGTACTTATGTGAATTATTTAGGTATATTTTTAGGAATTTTATTTATAAATTTTTTTTTTGCTAGCTTTATTGTCTTAGTGTCTAACAACTTTTAACTCTGCCAATCATTTTCAAACTGCAGAACTAAACAAGCCCTTTTTTCAATGAGTGTGAACAGCTATATATCCCATCATCATCTCATCTAGACAATCCAGATTAAATAAAGTAAGCATGTTAATGAGAGTGAACAATTTTTAACAGTCTCTGGAGTCAAGAAGTATTTTTTTCTAGGCTGGTCTACATCAGGATAAGAAAACTTCCTCTCAGACTTTCAGTTTTGTAGGCCTGACATACAGAATCTGTGCTCCCTTCATTTTTTCTACAGCCAGTATTTTTGAAAGCAGGTTTGTTTCAAATGGTCTCTATGTCCATTTGGTTCAATGGTTCAAATGTCTCAGTTTTCTCTTTTTCTAAAAATATAACTCCCATTTTTCTCCCCCCTCATTTATAAAATCTGACTCACCATTTTGCATTCATTCATAACCCAGCATGACAAAGAAATGCCAGCAGGAAACAAGGATTAAGGGCTTGACTTTTCTCAAGTTAACTAAAAGTGAATATTTTATTCTCTCACTCCAAAAAACCCCAAATGTATGTTACATATTTTCCAAGGACACCAAAATATTTCATTGTGTATTTTAGACAGTTATAAATATATTTTACTCTCCAAAACCAATGGATGTTTCTTCTAAAACCATCCTGGGCTCTTGGTTAAGTCTATATTCAGATATTCTTCAAAGAACTCCTTTGATTCCCTTTTTTATAAAAAGAAAACTTATTACAGAGTAAATGTTTGTCCCAGTTTCTACATTTAAGTGAGAAGTGTGTTTGAGTACAAGAATCCATTCTAATACAACCTAGCAATTTGTGTTTCAGGGGATATTTTTGAATGTTTCTATCACATTTGCATAAAGAAGCTGGGCCAACTTTACAGAGCTTGGGGCTTAGAAAGGCAAAAATAAATATGACTAGTAGAGACAGAAAGTGCTTTTCTCTGAAAAACTAGAAAACACCTAAAGTTTGACTCATACCTCATAATACAGGGGTGCACAGAGGAAACGTCAATTAAACCTTCCCCTCGCTCACACAAGGGTGACACCACAGCTAATCCTGCACATGGTCTGGTACTAGTGGCAAAGACAGCTGCCACAGGCAGACTGGTTAACTGGCAAATATCACACCAGTAAACCCCAGGGGCTTTGCTGTGATCTGGGGAGCATCACAAATAATCTTAGCCCAGTGAAAGACCTCAACGAAATGATTGCTCAGACTCAATACTCTCAAGCATTTCGCCATTTCTGTGCATCAGGAATTAATGAGGCCAGATTTTGGATCATATAAAGCCAGTAATAAAAGAACAAATCTTGAAGGCTTTCTCATAAAAGCCTAATTTATCTGAGAGCTTTTTGTGTAAAAATAGTTATTTGTAAATATTCTACGGGAGGGAGTTTGAGGTATATGCAATCTTTGTAAAGAGGACTCATTTATTTTTCACAGAGTGAAAAGAAATCTAAAGAAATCCTCCAGTGACTCTACTGGGCTTGGCTGGAAATACAGAAGTGACTTTACCAAGTATGTTTCTGGAATAGAACTAAAGAGGATGCTTGAAATTAAACTGGTGCTAAAAACCTAATTTCAGACAGCCTGTAAGTCTTTCCTTGCAAAGTCTAATAATTCTCCTGTCTCTTTTCAATATAGCTTTTGTGTGTGGATTGAAATTGTCTCCTGAGCACAAGGAGCAATGTTCAATTGGTAGCACCTGAATATTCGCTTCTCCATATCCCGAACACCTGTGCAACCCAAATCATCATTTCTCTCAGGGATGTGAGAGAGGGGTATCTTGGCAGAGGCTGTGGGACAAATGAGCACTTTGAACACATTGCACCAGTGCTGTTAAGATCTTGACTTCTTAAGTGCTGAGCTAACACAAACTGATAACACTGCCACTTTATCACTTGGCAGCATCCACACACTGAATGTTCCACAATGCCATAAATGATGATACCTGTTACCAAAAATAACATTCACACAACCAGCCATGAAGACAACGCATTTGTACACCATGCTCCTGACAATCCAGTTGTGGTTTTGAATATTTCCCAACCTTGGAACCAAGTCTTGCTGTACAACTCTTTCTGTCTGGTATTATCAGTCGGTGCCAAGCCAGAAGTCACTGATGATCTACTGTGCTATTTGATTGGTGAAATGTGGTGATTCTGGGCAATCCCTTGGGATTAGCCACTGAAGGCTACCAGGGTTCTCAGAGAGGTTTAATATGTGAAATCACTTCATTTCCTGACCTGGATACCCAGGCAGTTGCCAACCCAGACAACGTTTCTCTGGATACGCAGCTTCCCTGGGGTCCAAGACGGGTAATAGAGAGACATCTCAGCAGCACAGCAAACCAGGATTTGCAGCTCAACAGCATTTTTTTTTCTCATTTTCTAGGGTCAAGTTTCAACCTCAGCTGGCTCAGACTCCCAGATCTAACCCACAGGATCAGGAAGCCAGCAGGCTTGAAAACGGGCTCTGAATAGGAACCTTAGATTTTTTTTTCCTCTTTTCTTAGCTCTTGCAGATGGATGCACTCCATTGGCTTACACAACAGGGCTTCTTAATCCAGGAAGCATTAAGTCACTCCTGCTTCACCTTCAAGATGTAGAAGCTGGGCCCGATTTATTTGGTCTATTTTTTTTTTCTAATTTACTTTATGTAAATAAATAATTTGTTTATGTGTTAACAAACTCTATATGTGGGCTTTACAGCATCTCATTATTAGAGGTACATAGAAATAATACATCCATAAACACAATTTCTATATATTATCATCAAACCACAGGCAGCTTTGTAGTAAGTCTTACAAAAAGCCCAAAAAGCTAAATGCCAGTGTTATATTGTTAATGAGAAAGACAATCACTTTTCCTCTTCTAATTTTTCTCTTTTTGAAGGATTAATATACTAGAACGAACTAACTGAAACACCCCTCTAGGTAGCTAGTAGGTTGTGAGACAACAAAAAACCATTATGAAAACATTAGGTTAAGCAAATAATATTTATAACACAAATGAGAAGTTTTAATTTTCTATACCCAGGAATAATATCGCTCATTTTTTGACAGAAAAGTAGAAACATGTGGCTTCTCAGGGTAGAAGGAAAAAAGGGCTCTTCCAAATACAATATTCATTTCAGTTCTAGCCACACAAATAATAGTTAGTGATTTATTGTCAGTTTGATTTATGGTATGAGCAAGGTCCTGCCAAATTACCAGTTCCTGGAACTGCAGTTTCCACTCAGCTCCTCCACAGTTCACAGGAAAGTACAGCTCAAAAGATGTGATATGGTGCCTAAAGGGACTTGGTGTAAGAGAAACCAGGAGATAGCAGAGAGCAATCTGCTAAGGAAGAAAAAATGTAGATTGGCAGGAAATGCCCGGAAAATGTGAAGCAAAGGAAGACTGAATCAGACTGGAAGCCAAGGCTGTTATTTATGAAACCAAGCCTAAATTACTGCATAATGTTGTGTCTTCCAAACCAAAGGAACTGTGCACGCAAGGAAACTTGATCAAAATAACCTTGCTGCTCTGTTAGAGTCTTCCTCTCCTGAGTCACCTACTATCCTGAGCTAGTGGGTAACCTGAGGTATTCAACACACACCCATGCATTGTAATTTAGAGCTATAGTTATGTTCCTTTGAAGATTTATTGCTGTTTGGTGGGAGAAGGATCTGCAATTAAAATCTATGTCAACAAGCAGAAGTCAAATGCAAGCATAAGGGTCACACAGGTAGAAGAAAATATCTGCTCTATACACTTCAGAGAACATAATGACACAATGTCTTGGAGAAGCAACTGTTTCACTTTAATTTTAGAAAATCAAAGAAGTAGTGATGACTAAAAAGATGTAGGATGATTTATAACACAAAGGCAGGAAAGAAGACGTTTCTAAGGCAGTATTAGGACAATACTTTGCCTGAAGCCTATGATCCACTTTTACAAATTTGCTGTTGTTAAAACATATTTAAAAGTAAATAAATGTTTATGTGGTGTTTGGAATCTAAGCAGAAAAAAAAATATTATAAACAAGGACTATATCACCAATAATTAATCTTGATAAATCTTACGATCAAGATGCCAGGGGTCCTAACTATATGTAAATGGTGGGGTCCTGATTATAAGTAATTTCAGTTCACCTTCATGTAAGAGCCAGAAATAAACTGCAAGCAAGTCTGGTTTCTAATTGCATAAGCACATTTTTGTTAGTGTGCTGCTTGAAGTCAGCAGTGGGGTTATGAGAATGCTTGGCAGTCATAAGGGACATGCTCCTGCAAGAGTGAAAAAGGTGGCAGAAGACACTCAGCATTAGTGACAATGGCAGCAGATTGGGAACCCTGTTAGAGTGGGTCCTTTGTAGCAGCCTTCTAGAATCTAAATAAGGCCTATAAAAAGGGAAAGAGACTTTTTACATAGGCATATAATGCTAAGATAAAGGGGTAAGGCTTTAAACTCAAGGAGAGCAGGTTTAGATAGATATCAGGAAGAAATTCTTTACTGAAGGTGAGGGTGATGAAGCACTGGAACAGGTTGCCCAGAGAAATTGTGGGTACCCCATCCCTGGAAGTGTTCAAGGGCCTCTGAAAAACCTGGTCTAGTGGAAGGTGTCCCTGTCCATGGCAGGGTCATTGGAACTAGGTGATCTTTAGGGTCCCTTCCAACCCAAACCTTTCCATGATTATATGAACCCAAAATCAGGAACAAAACCAGGCACAACTCTCTATGCTAAGCTAATAGCCCAATGCAGATTTACCCATGGTTCAGCCGGAGTTGAACAAACAGTGCTTCCCTGACAGATAACATAAACTGGCAAAGGATCTGACAGAGGGTGCAGCAGCAGCAACATCTGGCTTTCCTTGAACTAAATTTACAAATGGATTTCCCATTTCCTCATTCTACATGTAATTTACAACCCCACCAGTTTTGTCCCTCTTACCCTACTTGTTTTTTGGGTGTTGTTTTTTTTCTTTTTGTTTGTTTGTGGGTTTTTTGGTGTTTGGGGGTTTTTTTTCTTGTGGTTTTTTTTTTTTTTGTTTTTTTTTGTTTTGGTTTGGTTGTTTTGTTTTGTTTTGTTTTGTTTTGTTTTGTTTTGTTTTCCCTGCAGGTAAAGAATGAGTTGCCCATTTCCTCTTTCAGTTTTTGGTTCCCTCATACCCTTCTTGCACCATGATTTAGCTATGATTTATTTTGCGATCCTGTTCCAAACAGGTGTCTGTTTTCTGGCTGCCCCTGCAAATGCAGTTCCAGAGACCAGATGGTAATAGCTGCTTTCTGCACCTGCACGGATGAGAGCAGATCTGAAGAACCTCTGCTGTATGTTTAGTAGCTCAGAGAAATATTTAGATGACCCTGTGGTTAAAGTAAGTAGCCAACTGTATCTGGCTTGGCACTGAAACTGTTATGATCATTAGTGGAGCTGAAACTGAAGACAGAAAATGGATTTGGGACACTAAAATAAAGGCAGGACAATTTGGCACATCATCAGCCAAAAAGGCACCTCAGGAACACTAGCATGAGTGAACAATACCTGCCCACATCCTTTCTGTAATGTTACAGGATCTCTTGCTGCAATCACGAAAATAAACTCATTTGCTGTATTTCAGACCAAGTACAGCTGTCAAGATTCAGCTAAAGGTTTGGGGACTTCTTAATTAGGTACAGTAAAGCAGAGTTAATTTTCCAAACATGCAACAGCTTCAATTGGTTACTGGACCAATCTAACCTACAATGTTCTGACACAGGATAAGAAAGGTGTGGGAGAGAGATTTGGAGCCTGAGGTTTTTGAAAGAGATAATCTGCCTGAGAACTAGTGAGCTAAAAAGAGAGGAGGAGAGAGGAAAGAGAGAGAAAGAGAGGTAAGGATTAAAATGGGAACTAAGGAACATTCTTCAAATCCATGCAGCATAAATGTGGGAGACAGTTACTGAAAGAAACACAGAGGCTGGATGAGGCTTTGAGCCACCAAACAAACAAACACCCAACAAAAAAACCCCACCAAGCAACAAAACAACAAACCCCAAACAAATCAGTGAAATGTTAAGAAAAATCTGGAAATAATCATTAGAAATTTCAATCCAGGGAAAAGTTGTACACTCGAAAACAGATTCATTTATTCAAAAGCTGTTTCTAAACATGTTTTGAGACACAAACTGAAGCAAGCTGTTTGTCTCTGATTGGTGCAGATCAACCACAGTGCTAAGCATAGAGGTCAGACATTCAGCTGCACAGCAGAAGAGTCAGGTTCAAGGGGTTGGGAAAGTCCCATCTCTAAACCAGATCAACAAAGTTCACAGAAAAAGACTCCTACCTCCACAGGCACTTATTTCTCTGTGGAAGCCTTTGCCAGCTCTTCTGTGCTGAACATTCAGAAGGTTAATTTCTTGGTGGGATTCAGGGAATTAAATTCTTGGTGGGATTTCTGCCCCTGGGTGTTTTTCACTACATTGTAGAGCTTCCTGGGAGCTAGCAGCAATGTTGGATACCTCACTGGGTTCTCAAAGGCAATGATTACAGGCTTCAGGTACTTTTCCTGAAGTATTTTACTCTTTAGGAATAATAAGACATCAGCATGTCAGCAGCTCTCTTCACAGCATGAAGGACACCTCCTCTCCGGCATATATATATTTTTGTAATTAATAAGAAGAATGCAGCATAAAAACACCAAACCCAAACAGTCAAATAAATAATATATGATCTTTCTAAGACACTAAAAAACACCAGTAGCATACATTGGCAAATGTGTGCACAGATTCATTAATGCAGTGTTGAACTTTATATTTCAAAGGGCAATTCCATAAAAGCAGGTACTTCCTCCTAACTGCTACACTTTAGAAATTCACTGCCAAAGTAATCACTCTTTAGATTTGAGACTCATATTATTCAGTGGGAGAAAATAAATCTCTCTAAGAGTCCTGTTAGCAGAGAGGAATTATAACTCTTTAGAGGTATTACTGATTTCAATATTAATAACACTATTTCACAAATCTATTTTTCTAATAATCTTCTGAATCTGTGATCAAAATTTTAAGTCAGGTATTTCTTTTTGGGCCCCATAGTTTTCTAATTCCAGGGAGAGAAGACTCTATTAACATTTCTTCAAATCCCTGTTAAGAATCACCTCACGTACAGAAAAAAGAAGTGCCTTGTAAAGCCTGATAGGCTCAAGTAGGTTTTCCTCTGTTAGAGTTGAATAATATTTAAGACTTTCTTATCTTGAAATTACTCTATATCATAGAAAATCTAAAAACTCATCACTGCAATTCTATTATAGTGGAAACAAGCAATTTCACTCAAAATTTTCTCACACATTCTAAAACCCATGCATTTTTCCACTTTTGTTATATGTAAAACTAATGGCCATTTTTAACCTGCTGATCACTTTGTTGGCACATAAGCATTGTAGGACTCCTGCTTTGGGGTTTTTAAATTCTATTTTTATGGCAGAAAGCATGGTAGACACTGCCCAAGGGTGATTTGATCCTCACTGAATTTATGAAAAATGTTATTGGAAAGGATAGGATACTAATATATTATAAGAATCTATATAGACTGAGAAGAGATGTTAAGTCTCTGACTCTTGGGAAAAGCAAAACAATTTATTCCTTTTAATTATTAAGAAACTACTTGAAATTTTTTTTTCTCCTTTGCCTTGTGCTACCAAGAAATCTTGTGATGTCATACAGCAAACTAAATCTGAGGATTCATGTTTTCATGGGAAATACACAACAGAGCCAGACCATGCATTTGGTCATGGGTTAAGCCAGAGGGCTATTTTGCCAAGTGCCTCTTGGAAACTGTCAGCAGAAACTTTTGGAAGGACTATGAGGATGTGTGAAATGGCCTGTCATGCATCTTCAGTACCTGCATTCAACAGGGATCTGGAAATGTCTCTTTAAGAGCCACCCCTATTAATGTGACTAATTTCATGAACCTTTGAATAAACTGAGCTCCAGTGGAGAGTAGCTTTTCATCATGCATTATGGGAAATACTAAATTATAATATCATGCAAGGTAATGCTTTTTTATATCGACAATAACTCCACTTATCTCTAGTTCTGTATTGTTATGCCTTCTCTGTATGTGACTCTGACATAAAATGGCCAAATGTAATTTTTAGTTTTGTAACATTTGCTTCAATTCTGGATTAGCAGGCAATATAAATGTGTGTGGGACTGTCCCTCCTTTCCAGGGCTACACACATAAGAGAAGAAAAAACATACCATCAATAATTGTCAAAAGAGGTGCAGAGTAGAGGGGAATAAAGGTGTAATGAAGCTTGGAAGAGTCCTTACCTTTCAGAAAGCAGTTCTTCCAAGGACTATTTTCTTCTTCTCCCACAGCATTATGCAATCTTTTTTCCTCTCTTCCACATCATAATTGTGAAGATTTGTATACCAGTGATTCAACACTCACAAGAAGGAAGGATAAAGCAGAAGTTATTTATTCCTCCTATTTCAAAGTGGAGAAGGGAGGTTGGACAAAAACCAAAGTTATCTTAGGCCAATATTTTAAGGAGCCAAGGGACATTGGAGACACTGGCACATGCCCCTACCCCTTCCCTTCCCACAAGCTTCTCCTGACCAAGGGACACCTCCCCACTTGTTCTAGATGAGATCTTATTAGCCATCAGTCTTTTCCCCACCCTACTACAGCCCCTTCCTCAGCCAAGGGGCTCCTGAATCCCAGCTACCCCTACTCCTCACTCCAGTTATCACCATTTCAGCTATGAGGGAAACCATTCCTCTGAAAAATGAGGCACTAGAGGTGGGGGAGAGCACTTAAAGGGCTATAAAGTGTTTGGACACAAAACAGACCAAAATGCATTTTTTCCCATGGTGCTTTCAGCCCAAAGATTACTTTTGGCTGAACCAATATCAAATGAGATCTGTTCAGCTCATATCTGCAGAGCTGTTCCAGGCTGATACTGGTAGTACCAGAAGCAAAATTCAGGGCCATAATGTTTACTTTTCTGGCTGAAATTATTATTTAGAAACAAGTCTATCATAGGCAGAGCATTTCAGGAACAAGTCTATCACAGGCAGAGCATTTCCTTCAATTAATTCAAATTAGCATTTTGTTTATAGCAGAGAGAAAGCCTTTTCCTTTTCATAGTTCAAAGTGAACCCTGGGGGTTCTAAATATGCCTCCTGGTGATTTAATTAAAAGATAAATATTCATTCAAAAAAAGAAAAGAAAAAGTATGGAAAGAAGGAAAAACTACAATTAAAAAAAAGTTGTAGCTGTGAGGAAAAGGAGTTCACTGAATAAGAAGTGGAAAGGAAAACAAAGTGACTAAAAATGTGCATGAATTCAGGCAAAGAAGAAATGAAAGAAAAGAAGTTCTGAATGTGGAGTTAAAGAGTAAACATTGAAAATGTTTAAAGAGTAAATGCATAGGGAATATATTGTTTAATACACACAGGTGACATTACCAATAAGGGACAGATCCACCAGGGCTTGGTTGGTTTTGTAGGGTGGAGGAGCAGAGCTGTGGTTCCCCAAATGGTTGCTGCTCCCCACAATACAAGACTTCAACATACAACAAATCTCACTCTGTTCTGGGATAAAAGGCTAACCAAAGCAAGGCTCATTACAGGAGTCAGGATGCCAGCTGATGAGCCTTTGGAAGTCAGTGCCAGATCCTGATGGGAGAGCAGGTAAGCAGCCAAGTCTGATGCATGTTGTGTGCATGAAAGCCTTATGCACTGGTGGCCTCTACCACACTATGACAGCAATAGAAGTGGAGTATGAAGTGGATGCAGATTGCCAAAGACAGGAGATGGGATGGAATCTTATCTGAGTGAAAGTTACAGGGTATGTCCTGATGCCAAGGTCTGTCCCTCAGGCACTGCACATGGCACAGGTTAATCAAAGACCACCACAGGGCTTCACAGCCTACTTGCTGAGCTCCATATGCTTGTGAGGAAGCAGGAATGATGAGCAGCACCAGCCTCATACTGGTGGGCTGAGATAAAGCTGCTGTTATGTCCCTGAAAACTTGCCCACACTGATGCCTTGGGAAGCCTGACCTGGAACAGAGACTGGATAGAGCTAGAGAATAAAGTAGATATATATTGAAAGGCCTTTAAGGGTACACCTTGGGCAGTACAAGAGCCTGGCCAGGGCTACACCCAAGATGGATTTAAAATGGTCACAAAGGTCTCACACTTTTATAAGTTTTGGGCTATTTGCATATTTGGGTTTAATTGTCCAGTTACAGCTTCAGATTATGAAGTCCCATCCTTCTTGTCTTCTCTCCTTATTCCACCACTGTTTATGCTTTTGGGCCTGAAAACTTGTAACCATTCTCCTTGGTCTTCAGCAGGAAAAGGATTTGTTTTGTCTGCCTACTCTGTGAAGAGAGCTTACTAGCACTTAATATGAGGCTCAGAACTGCACCCCCAGGCAGCACAGAATCTGAAAAACATGAAAGCTAAAACTTAAGGCATCAATACCCCATCCTGTACCAGCAGCAGCAGGGGGGAAGAATCCCTCCACTTCTGCCTCTGTTTCCTGAAGAGCTTCAGGTGCTCCATCATGATGCATTTTCCTGCTGTCAGAGCTCTACCTCTACACGATGCTGCTGCTGAGCCAGCCAGCCTTCAGTTCACTCTGGCATGTAATTATAATTGCCTGTAATTTCAAATTACTACAGAAAATCTGCTGACAATACAGTCATGAAGTAAGTGTACTCCTAGCTCACATTCCTTTAACTGCTTAGTTTAAAGATTTTCATCTCTTAAAAACCACATCTGACGTCCTATTATTTCATATTGACCATTGAGTGTTCACAAAAACCTGTTCCATTTCACTGCTTCCTGATGACACGTGTCACTGATATCCTATGCCTCCTTTTATTTCAGTCTCCAGACCCTAAACAGTCTTTTCAGATTCAACATGGAGAAATTACACTGGCCCAAAGATGAAAATTTTCAAGTGGTAGTAACAACTATACACTCAGTTCAAGAAACTCTGACTGAAATATATTTTTTCCTTCTGTATGATATTTGCTATTGGTTGAATTAAATAATGAATTGCAAATTAAAAACAAAAGCAAAACACAAACAAACAAACAAAAAACCCCAACAGCAAATGGAAGGGAATGGATTTATTGTCAATATTAAATTGCAGTGGAGAACCTGAAAATTAGGGCCCTGTCTTAATACAATCACTAATTTTTAAGGATGAGGGATTTCCATCCACCACCATGTCTATGGATGTCATTAGCCAGATCCAGGGCATGATGTTGAGCTCTGCTGGGCATGCTCCCTTTGAAGAGTAGCTGTGTTAAATACATTGTGAGTAAAACAAATGGGTCCTATGGATTTAGAAAGCTGAGGTATTTCTGGTCCTATCCAGTGAGTATACACTCTGTAACTGGGTTTGGATTATTTCAGCAAGTAAGATGATTTTTTCATTGTTTCTCACAGTAAGGAAGGTTTCTTCTAGAAATGCAAGGAAAGTGTTAACATAGTTTAATATTCCCTTCTCTAAAACATTCTTCCACAAGGATACCTCCACACAGCTTCTGTTAACATCAGGGGAAGGTAAGTATATAAAGAAACATGCAACAATACAGCCTGAAGAAAGGCAACATGCATATACAGCTACACAAGGATATACACCCTTCACCTCTCCACCCAGAAAGTGGAAATTTAGCAGAACAAGGATATTAAAAATCTTAACTGATCTCATCAGGAACTCCAGACAATCTTTAATTCTCCATCTCTTGGAAGAGAGGATTAGGAAACAGTTTTATAACTTGGGTGGGGAGAAACTGTTGGATTGCAATAAAGATTCTGGGCTGATGAAACAACTCAGCTTTTCTGAGTTCCTGTCTCACTGGTTATGATGTGGTTCTGCTCATGAGTATCCCAGCTGAAGCTCAGGAAGGCAGCAATAAGTTTCAAAGCCTTGGGGTTGTTGCCAAGGAAGTGGAGTGTTCTCAGACAGAAAATGAGAGAACATAGCTGTCTCTAGTGTTCACATCTTCAGTGTTACTTCAGTGTTACTGCTGTGACTGCAGGAGCTGGTGGTATGAACTGAGAAAACCAAAGGCTGGGGCTCACTTTGAAAAGATTGGTTTGGGCATGAGGGATTAATACAAATGTAAGGCTGAGATGTATCTGATAAAAAAATTAGTCCCTGAACAGCCTAAACCTGAGCATCCAATAAAATAAAGGTTTTTAAATTTTTTTTTCCACAGGAAATGTCACTTTTTTATCCAATAAACAAAATCTTAAAACCTGGATATTTCAAAAGAAAATTAACTTTAATTCAAGAAAATGGCCGTTTCAGCGATTCAAGTTTTATTTGCCTAGATGAGACTAAATATTCAGTTGAAATATGTTTCTGAGACATCCTGTGAGATTCTCTTGAAACATATGTTCCTTTTCCCTCTAAACCAGACAGTGTGTTGCATCAAATATTTTTTCTTCTAAAATTTTGACCTGTGGGAGGAAGAGTAAGCTTTTAGGCATCTGAAACAGATCTCTGATAAGCCAAATCAAAATCTTTTATCTTTCCTCCAGAAGGCTGGATGATCAGCTACACAGCACCTTGGAACTGTTCAAAGGCTTTTGCTAACTGGTAATATAAAGATCAGAGCCAGTTTGCCTACAATCATATTCAAAAGAGAAGATACACATCAATTCCAGACAGCTGGAGAAAAAAATCTCTAGGCTGTAGAAGTGGAAGCTACAATGCCTGAAGCAACTTCTCATATCTTTCACCTCTACAAAATTTTCTTGTCTTCTAAACTCTCGTATGCTACAGCCCCATGGAAAAATTTATTTTCAAATACATATTTATATACCTACTCTGCCAAGGGTAATGTTAGGACTCCAAAAGAAGTGGATAATCACACAAGTTTGAGTTCATTGCCAGTCTGCTGTAAGCATGAAAAAGCAGCTTTCTCTTTTTCTGCCATTGATGTTCTGCTTTTGTCTGGGGTAGGGTTAACTTTCTTCACAGTGGCTGTATGGAGCTCTGTTTTGGGTTTGTGCTGATGTAACAGGGGGATGTTTGTTATTGCTGAGCAGGGCTTGCACAGAGCCAAGGCCTGCTCAGATCCTCACCCCACCAGCAAGGGGGCTGGGGCTGCACAAGGACCTGGGCAGGGGAACACAGCTGCGACAGGTGACCCCAGGTGACCAGAGGGATATCCCAGACCTTATGGCATCATGTTCAGCATATGGACCTGGACAAAGAAGGATGAAGGGGGGACACTCAGACTGTTGGCATTTCTCATCCCAAGTCACCTGTACACGTGATGGAGCAGAGGTTTCCTGGGGGTGACTGAACACCTGCCTACCCATGGGAAATGGTGAATGCAGTCCTTCTTTTATTTAGCTGGTGTGCAAGGATTTTGCTTTCCATATTCATCTCAAATCAGGAGTTCTCTCACTTTTACCCTTCTGATTTTCTCCCCCATCCCACAGAGAGGGAGTGAGCCAGTGTCTGTACAGAGCTTAGTTGCCAGCTGGGATTAAACCACAGTTGTGTAGATCTTTATCAGAAAAATGCTATTTATCCTGAAGAATCAAGGTATCAAAAAAATACTACCCTTGCCTTCCTTTCACTGTCCCTTCCCTGAAAAAGCTATGGGATTAGACAAGGAAAAACACAAGGAATCTTCATAACATGTCAGTGATTTAAAACATACTTCTGGTGGTAGAAATGGATGCTGCTAAAAATTACATGCACATGATGTGTGGGGATACTGCTGAGTTTTGTTCATCTGTGACGGCAATGCAAAGTATTCAAACCGCCTGACTCCTCTCAAAATGATTCACTCTATTTACCTAAATCTGAAAGAAATTGTGTGGCAGTACATGCATAATAGATATTTGTGCATTCAAAAAGATCATGCATATACATTACCTAAAAGGCAACACATCAGCCAAGCAAGGCTAACAATGATTAATCATATTCTCATTTCCATCTATCTTCCAAGTCAATATGGTGGCAACATTGCTATTATCTGAAACTGAGCTAAGTCCACAGCACTGTCTGCTGTGATTATTGATGAGCTGTGGCTTGATAAATATTTTAACTCTTGATAAAGCTCAATGCACCCTGAATTTTAATAACACTCCACCTTTCTCAAATCTTCATATGGGCAAGAAACTGCAGCTCATGAGACTATGCACAAAGTCTGATCTACTGGTCAGAGCCAGTCACAGCCAAAGCAGTGCAGGGCAAAAATCTGCTTGGTAGAAATGCCATTGCCTCCTCCAAAGATTGATATGACCTTGGAAACGACTACTTTGATCACTATGCAAAAATCTTTGTCTAAGTGCTCTGAAAACATTTTAGTGCTTTCCACTACCGTCCCATTACCTGGATGGACAGAGAATGAAATATTCTCCCACTTCACTGGCAGCTGTGATTACACCCCAGCACAGTGAGAGCACGTTTCTGTGGCCTGAGTTGCTGTAACTCTGCCCTGCTCTTTTAATAACTTTGTGAACATCTGGTAGCTTTCTGCAGATTGCTAGACAAGGACCATCATATTCCTAGCCCCGTCCTCACCTCATGGACCACTCAGTAGCCTGAGGAAATCCCTTGCTGGATCTCTACTTCCAGTCACCTCTGTAGAGTGTTATGGCAAAAGAAAACAAACTGAACAACTCTGGAGAAGTTTGGGAACATGTTTATGCCTAGTTGTGGCAGATACTGCTGACCAGGTCTCCTTTCAGACTCCCACAGCTCTTGAGTAACACCTTTTGTGCTGACTACATAACAGGCTGCAGGTGCCTCCTTCCCCTACAAGTCTCCCTGTGAAATCCTTTGCAAACTTCAGAATTCCCTTCTTTACTTCCTGTCCCTGCAAGCAATGTCAGAGGCCACATAAATAACTTACCATGGGTCAGGGACCATGACTTTACACAGTGTGTCTGCATACCTAAATAAAAAATAATAGCAGCCTACCTATGTGTCCAAGATGTACCAGACCACAGCAGTCTTCCAGAGGAAGGAATTGCCCTGAGGCAATGCAGGTTACTTCTGGAACTCTAAGTATTGTGGGAAAGTATTATACCCTTCCCACGGTTTTGCATTTTTTCTGAGTCTTTTCTAAATGACGGGACGTTGAACAAGACTGGCCTGATGCAACTCTTCATCCACCACTGTTCTGCAGGCTGGGGACAGGTGATCACCTCTGGCTCTCCCATGGGAAAGGACCAGATGATCATTGAAGGTCCCTTCCTACTGAAACAATTCTATTCTATTCTATTCTATTCTATTCCAAAAAGGTGCCTACTCTGCAAATTGGTGCTTGTCTGTGATTACCCTGGCTGATTTCCTCACAGTCCCTAATCCTCCAAACTTTGTCACCACATAGCAGGGCACTATTCATGCCTCTTCTCTCTCCTGGGAAGGGAACTCGTTCTCCAAATTCATGTATTTTCAGGCCAAAGTACCTCAATTTCAAAAACCAGAAATTAGCCTTCATCAAAAATGAAAATGTGGAGATGCAGCAATCCTACATATTACAGAGCCCCAAGATCAGATGGCAGCCTCGAATACCCATTCATGGTGTATCAGTTTTGCAGCATCAACCAGAACTCATGAGAAACATTCCAATTGTCATAAATATCTCTTTTTTATTTTCTTTTTTTTTTCCAAGGGAGTTTAAGAGTTACACCCCACTAAAAAGTTTAGCTTGTAATACTTCAAACCATTTCATCTTCCTCACTTTACAGGAACAAATGGAGTATACCACATTTTCCAGCAATATAAACTAACTCCACCTAGCAAAATGAAGTATGTCTTCAGTAAAAAATAGGAATTTCCCTTTGCTCTTCATTAATTATCTGAATCCTAACCAAAGAATCCAGTGGTTTGTGTAAAATGGGGTAATGATTGTGATTTGAACCCTATTTCACAAAGCTGGAGAACATCATCTCTTTTCCTCATCCAAAAAAATAAAAGAAAAAATCAGAAATGCCATCTCTGTTCTGCTGCTTGTTTCATCAGTCATTCCCATTTGTGTTAATTCTAGCTGACTTCTTCAGCAGGATTCAAACAGCACAGTTCCGGCAATTTCATTACTCAAAATGCACTTATAAACTCCACTTTATTCAGGTGACAGGATGGGCTTGTTACAAAGCATTTATTTAGACTTCTAACATCCATAATGCCACGGTGGCATGGGACCAGCACGGATAAATCTATTTGACCCCAGTTGCTGGCACAAGAGTAAAAACTGTCAGGAGATGGAAAAAAGCCTTGCCAGGTTGGGCTGCTCTCCAATAAAGAGAACTAGTCAGCAAGTTTGGGTTTTTTTTTTTTGTAGAAGTGTCTCTGAAGAGAAAATATCTTTCTGAAAATGACTGGAGAGAGAAGTAATATTAATTTTTCTATAACTTTTTGATCTACCACTAAGAAGGTAGGTAGTCCCTAATTTTCCATTTTGTGCTCAGCATTGTGGTTTAGATTGATCAAAAAATATCATGTACCTACATGGGCTACTGTGGTACATAACAGAGACAGAAGTCTAGATCTCCTTATATTCCCTTTTTCTCAAAAGCCCTGTGTTCAGAGGACAATACAGTGCAGATTGCTTGGCCCACCAGGAGTGGAACAGACATGAAGAACCTGAACTACAGTTCCTGTGCCAAAACTCACATACAAGTACTTAAAAAATGGTCCAAACTCAAAGCAGATGTTTAAATGCAATTTTAAATATTTTATTGAGACAACTGCCTTTTTATAATTTTTTCTCACAAAATGGTTTATTCCACTGATGCTTTTAGAGCTAGTGTTTGCATTTTTAGCAATTTAGGGCCACATAGGTATGTTGAAGAGTGAGGGCTTTTTGTTTTAAATAGAAAAAAATCCAGTTTGCAGATCTATTGGAAAACCCCAGCTTCCTTAGAGTCACTAAAGAGGATTGTGTATTACTTAGGTCACAAATGATATTCTTTCAGCAGCTGTTGAAATTAGAAGATCATCTAAGTCAGTCAAAAATATCTTCCTAAGGTAAATTTTCTGTACTGAGCAGAACTAAATAAAATATTAATATTGAGTATAATGTAAAATGAAAAAGAATAAATCCTAATAACATTTTTCCCCCACAAATATGCATCCGATAGTGGCACATTTCTCCTAGCCTAGCTGTTTTCCAAAAATAAACAAAGAGTTTCACACAGAATCTGCTTTGAATTTCAAAGGCAGTGATGGAAAAGAGAGGACTAGATACCATATGTTTTCCCATAGAATTGATTGAACACTCTCTAAGAAAAATAAAGCTATGTCATTAAGAATTTCAGTCTTTGAAAAAGATATACATTTCCAGCCATTTCTAAATTTTGTTTCTGTCCCGGACAGCTCCAAGCCTTATTATGTTGATTTTGCTGGACAAGGGTTTTTTTAAACATGGTTTAGTAATGCCAATCAGTATCCTGATGGGCAAATAAAGCCATAGAAACAAAATCATAGACTGAAATAAGGCAAGCGTTTTGAACCTGAGTAAATATTTCTACACAGCCAAATCACTTAACCCAGTAGAATTCAAATTTCCCCTGTCTTCAGAACAGCTAAATGATGTGGCTAATTCAAAATAATTTTCACCAACCACATGAACACTTTGATTTCACTTCAGAATAACTTGAGATTGTTATGTGTGAGGGTGCAAAATGTACTCTTTTATTACTATAAAACCGTATTCACATGAGGCAGTTGCCTTGAGTTGAACTGGATGCAGTCATCACACAAGGTATTAGAGATGAAAGTAATGATGTTAATGTAAACTGAAACAATAAACCAGACATCATGCCATTTAAACTTTCTTTCCTTCCTGCAAGATAGCAATGCCACAAGAGAGTGCAAGATTTTTTCACTGAGGTGACATCAGTGAGATGTGGGAGTTCAGATTTCAGACTTCTCATCATAACTTTCCTAGATTTATTTACATCATGGGAAAATTCAGGACCACTGAAGGTCACCTAGTTCAATTTCCTCCTCAAGCAGTGTCAGTTATGAATTAAATCAGGCCAGGTCACTCATGGGTTTATCGTGTTCAACATTGTTGTACACTGATTAAATACTCTGTATAAGCTTAAAGAAAAAAAACAACAAACTAATCTAATTGAAAAATCAGGTTCCAACAAACTAAAAGAACATCAAACCCAGCAAACCATGCCAAAATTTTTAAATCATCAATTTATATTAAAAGGGGTGTTCTTTAATGGCTGCTGCCTCTGAAATAATTTTACAGTGATGCCAATTGCCATTTCTTTACTGCCAGTGATGGCAGATCCTGTGCTGTCTGGGGCCTGAGGTGGAGACTTAAGCTACTTCTTTTTTTCTATGCTGTCCAGGATCAGTCACAGATAAGATGAAGCTGAATGGTGTTTCTTGGGAAAACAGATTGAATTACAGAATGAGAATGAAAGGAGAAAATTAAATAAGAAATGCAGCACTTTGAAAACTACTGATAGTATTAATTCAATCTATGTAAGTCCTGACAGTATTCAAATCCATGCTGACTAGTAATGGACCAGATGCAAAACACAGATTCCCCACCAAGCTCATTTTGTAGAGTATGGGGATCTGAACCATAAACTTGTTCTGATTTGGGGCTTGGGGGGGTTTCTAGGAGGTGCCCCCTTTCCTACTTTGGTCAGAACTGACTAGGATTGGCCAATCTTGCAAAGTCAACAACAACATAAATGTTTAACTTCTGGCACTCTGCTCTGAGGAGTTACCAGGCTTACTTATGGGATATTAGAAACCTAATTCAAAACCTGAATTTCCAGTTTTAGCTCTCATTTGTCCTCAGCTTAAAACCAAATGCCTCTTCAACTTTAATCTATCTGAAAGCTTTTTTCAGTATTCTATCCATTCCTGAAATACAAGTTCTAGCTTCCTCAACTTGCAGCAATGATGTTGGTTAAAATGTGCATTAAGCATTTGCCATTCAATCCTTCAGGGTAAGCAGATCCTGCAGCATTCACCCTGAGCTTTATAAACACAGCTTTCCTCTGTCTGCCCTTAATGCAGCCCTGCAGCTTTTTGCAGCTCCAACAGGGATGGAGCATGTGGCAGCTGATGGTTTCTCCTTTCCCACTGTGTGTGGGAAATATGTAAGTCTCCTTACACTGCAAGTGTTGTGCTGTACTGTCACAGGGGATAGAAGTAAGTCTCACTTCAGCTTGAAGCATTTCTTTCAGACATAGTAAGACATCTAAAAGTCGGGGTTTCAGAGCTGGGGCAAAAAGCATCTTTGTGCTTACCACTGTTGTCTTTCACTAATGACAGATGAGCAGTTAGCCCTGACCATCCACACACCGGGCATTAAAATACCACCCTGTGTACAGGTGCTTGCCTTGGGAACACAGTGTGCATCATTACCCAACCTGGATTCTGCTGGTGAGTGACCAGTCAGAACCACTCACACTGTCACTGAGCCAACAGATACAACCTCATGCTGTCTCTTTGCCTTGTCCTCCTGAGAAGGAGCACCCAGACATGGGAAGCTCAGCAGAAGGTCTCAGCAGAGATGATAACATTAGCAGAAGGTGATTCTCAAGCCATCCAGCTATGGAGTTTCTGAAGCACCAAGCACTTACTTCTGTGGTGAGAGGTGGGAGGAACAAGTGCCATACTTTTCTCTGCTGCACACTGGTATAACAGAGGAAGGGATTTTTCTGTTAGCTCTCACTTCACTTTCTTGACAGGCTACAGCTGTGGTGACGAGTGGATTTCAAGGTAAAAGAGGTGTCTGAGAGCTTTTTAAAGTCTCAGTGAACCCTTATCTGCCTACCCTTAAAAATGTGACCCAAGGTCATGGTGCCAACAAGCTGGCAGATTTCCTCTGGGAGTCACCTCTGAACCACACTCATCAGGTGCCTTTTCTGGGGAGGTATGTGAGTGAGTGTTGTGCACTGTTAGGGTGAAACCATGGTGATCTTGGAAAAAGCTCTGTCCTACAGAAACTGCCAGCTCCTCAATTCACTTTGTGTTAAAAAACACATATCCTTCTAGCTGGGGAAAATAGTCCTGAAGTAGTGTGGTAGTAGAAATGAGTCATAAATTGTGTGCATTTGTCAAAAAGTAGAGCTTTCTGTTTCCTTGGAAACTGAAAATTTTGTGGGTTTATGGTACTGTACTCAGCAGAGAGTGGCTGAGTCCCATGTGAGTATAGACATGGCCATAAAGGCCAGGCTCTCTTGGCTGAAGGTTTCAGTGTCTATTACATGTTTTGTAAAATACAGATAAAAGGACTTCTCTGATTGGGCAACTCAGAAACCATAATGACGGGGAAAACGTCTTTAATCAAAAATAAGTGCAGTTAAAGGATGAGAACATTATTTGAAATCTTCTCTGCTTAGTCACAGAACTTGGTATTTTATTTTATTGTAGAATGAAACTGTGGTCAGCATCTAGGTTTGATAGTTCTGTGATCCTCCTCTAAGCAGCCAAAATACCAGCCAAACCCACTCCTTTTGTCTCTGGACCGGAATAAAAACTAAAACTTAGTAATTATAACATAACCATACCATAAGTAAGACAAAAATTTATCCTCGTTAAAACAATATTTAAGAAACTAGCAAATAGCAAAGTCCTCACAGTCAGGGACAGGACCCCAAAGGCTCACAGAAAAATACATCCCACCACCCTTCCTCTCCTCAAAGCCTCCGGACTCATAATATTTTTCCTTATAAATCCCCTTCACTCCTAGTTATCCAACAAGATGGATCTAGTCTGTGGATTAAGCATTTACTCAGGACTACTTCTCCCTCTAAGGCTGTAACACCTCAAAGCTGTCAGCAACACTTGTCAGCAAATATTCACTCTACTCAGAGCCAGAAATCCATTCAGTTTTAACAGTGGCCAGCAGCAGCTTGGGAATATTTCTCTGGGCACAAGAGCACTTTTCCCCAGCAGCTCTGCAGCCCACAGTGTCAAATAGTTTTTCCAGGCACCATGTTAAAGCCTGAAAAATATAATTTTCTTTTTCCATTTCTCTTGGTCCATTGCTCTGCCACGTAGTATTTCAGCCCAGTCTGCAGGAAGATTGTGAACTGGAAGTTTCAGTGAAATTAAGATTTTTAAGCCTGAGGAACAAAGCATATAGTTAAAGGATGTGACAAGGGAATCATATCGCAGAATCACAGAAGGCACGGAGTTGGAAGGGACTCATAAGCATCACTGAATGCAACTCCCTGCTCTGCACAGCATCATCCTCAAGAGCCACACCATGTGCCTGAGAGCATTGTCCAAATGCTTCTTGAACTCTCTCAGACTTGGGGCTGTGATTACTTCCCTTGGGAAGCCTGTTCCAATGCCCAACCACACTCTGGGTGAAGAACCTTTTCCTTATATCCAACCCAAACTTTCCCTGGCACAAACTTCAGGCCTTTCCCTTGGATTCTGTCACTGGACACCCCAGACTCATCAAAGAGGGAAAAGGCCAAAACAAAATTAATTTCTCTTCTCCTTTTCACTAAGATATGGATGTCTCAACCCTTAGCATACTATTTTGTTTGGTTTTGGCAGTATGTCACTGCTCCCTAAAGAGTAGATTGGATATCTGTTCATGATTGGATATCTGTTCATTATGGCCACAACAATCCTGGAGTAAAGATCTTAGAGGAAAGATAATGAGAATTCTCTCAGACGCAATCCAAACATACATGACACCTTTTGTACCACATTTAGGAGAGAGAGAGAGGGGGACTCCAGCTGCAAAGCTGGAAAATGGATCTTTCAGCTGCAGTGTGGACACAGTTGTGAGGACTTGCAACTGGAAAACAATGAAGTTTAAAGAGAAAATTCGTCCAAGTAAATTAAAGGTGTGGTGATTGGTAGACAATATATTTCTAACATCCTGGAAAATTCTTGCAAATGATACCCTATCAGGGCTGTAAGATTACTGCCAGCTTATGCTAGCTAAGCTAGAAGTACCAAATGATTTACTGAAAGCTGTTGCCAGGGGCAGTGCTCTGGGATGATGCACAGCTTTGCCTGCCCAGCCAGACCTGTCAGGTTCATACAGTTACAACTCCCCTCCTTCTGGACAGAAGTCACATGAGTGGTGTCATCAGGTGTCAGGAGTTATGTGAGAGAGGACTTAGTGACAGCTCTTATGACTGAGAAAAAGAAATCCCTGAAGCTTTTCACACCATCCTCACTTCCACCAAAAACCAGTCAGACCACAGCTGGGAGGAATGGTGACTTTATTTAAGGGAAAAGCAATTGCTTTCAGCTGTGTTTCATTTCTAAGGCTGTCCTCTCGAGGGACCTAACTAGAAAGATGAACAAAAATCAAAGTGAAGTGTCTTGTGCAAGTCTTCATAATGACAGGGAAGGTGGTTGTCACCTGGCCCCAGAGGTGGAGCAGTGCTTGGAAGTGCTCCTCACATGGTAGGAGCAGTGATGGCAGTGGTGCCCACCCAAAACCTTTCACACTGCTTTTCTAGTCCTTCTCTCACCAGCAAACATTGCCAGAGAAAGAGAGGCTCTGCCACACACTGCCACAGAGGAAGAGGCTTCCCTGGGCATTTCACAATGCTCCAAACTGAAAAGGACACAGGAAAAAAAATCCTACAAAGTGTTTTTAAACTAATAAATTGAACGTGATCTGAAGAAAAGATGGGCTTACTTTTTTTTCTCCAGGAGAGCATTTAAAAGACCCCCTGGGCCAAGTAACTAAATTTCACTCTCCTCTAAATGCAGCATTGAATTTCATTATATGAAACTTCAAATTTTTCCTTCCTGTGGCTAAATCTAATGTATAGCATTAAGTTGGTTAACAGCTCCTACCAGAAATCCTTGCACTGCAGGTGGCACAGAAATGTCAATTTTAATTCAGCATTATATATTCAATAAGAATTCTAAGCTCATGTGTGGGAGAAATTTTTTCATGTGGAAAGAATCAGAAAAACTTGTATGTGGAGGAATAGTGTCAAGATGTGTACTATGGCCCTGAAAACTAGTCTCTACTGTATATGTGTGATGTGTATGTATAAATATTACATATGTATATACATCAACACACATGTTTATTTCCAACATTAAGGTCAGCATGTTACAGTCATTTACACTTCCAAGACTGATTTAATCCTCTCGCTGCTGTTTTTGTCAAGCCTCACAATGAACTTCAGAAGCTGTCAGTGCCAGCTGAACGATGCCATTGAACCAGTTTCCAGGATGAATTCAAATATTCATGTGCAAGAGGAAAACTGAGATTCAAACTCAGTTCCTAAATTACAAAATGATAGATATCTCTTTTCATAAACAGCCTGAACATTACTGCCAGAGAAGAAAACCAAAAGGGAACTGATAACCTCTGTTAACATTTTGGACCTTCTCTTGATGCCACATTTGGCCGAGGATGTTCATGAATATTGCGATGTGGATTGAGTCAAGTTTCCACTACAGAGGCAGTCTTTTTCCTGAAGCACTACAGGTCAGAAGCCTCCTTAGTAGGTGGCTTTAGCCCAACCCAGAGCTGTAATGCAGAGCACTACAAAAAATCAGACTCAACACTTGACCTCAGGAATCCAAATCTGAGTGTTCCTCAGCACCTCCAGGTGCTGGTGCAGATGTGAAATGAATAATGAGTTTTCTTTAATGCATGGAAAAGGACTTTTCTCATCAGCTTAAGTGCTGTATTCAGGTACATTAGACATTTTGACTACCAGTGTAGTCAATAACAGTAATATTGAAGTGTGGTGCCTGCTGTGTGAAATGATGTGATTTGAGCCTTGCCTGCCACCACATGCTTACCTGAACTCTGGATTGCTAGGAGCATCTTTTTCAATCCTGCCTTTTCTGTTCATAGCATTTGATTTTCTTATATCGCTTGTCTGAAAGAGCAAATGGATTTAACTTCCTTTTCACACTGCTCCTTCTTACTTGATGTCTCCTCTCTTAGTTCAAGGGCCTCCCACGAGCACTGACAGAAATTCACATGTACTAAGAATTATTGCCCCAACTCTTTTGCCTCCTCAGTCTTCAAGAGTACAGTGGGCAGGTTATGTGGCATGAGGCTGTGTGGCATGAGGCTGTGTGGCATGAGGCTGTGTGGGTGCTGTAATCAGTATACCCAGAGCACTGGGTGCGAGTGCTCAAGATCTTCCCTCCTCTACTGGGAAAACAGGCAGCATCTCCAGCCCTGGTTTTAGCTTCATGTGACTGAATAACACAATCTATGTGAAGACTATTGTCAGTCTTACACATCTCTTCCCTTTCTCCTTCCAGCTATAAACCCAAGATGACACAGTTTGGGGTGGCTTTCTTTTGAGCAATGAATTTATAAAAGCTCTTTTCTTTTTCCTGACAGTGACTCAACCCTAGGGAAATAAAATTAAGTGCAGGTAAACACTGAAAATTAATTTCAAAGATCTCTAAAAACATGATGTGCATCAGATTTTGGGCAATTTTTTATTGTTCGTTGCACGCTACTCTGCTGTTGTCTTTACAGGGTAAAAGACTTGATTTGCAAATGAACTACCTGTCTGCAAACTTAGCATGCTCAGGTGAGAAACTTCCAGATGTGAGCCTTGGGGCTGCTCCAGAAGGTCCGTGTTTGAATGTTCTATTCAGCTTGGAAGGCTTCATAGCATGCTAGAAATATTAAATAAAGAAAAACTCACTTATGACTTGCTGAAGGCATCTCTGCCTTACAATCTGCATAGTGAGGCTGGGAAAGTTTAATGAGTCATTTTGTAATTGTGTAGGCATCCTGTTTTAGCTTTTCTGTTTGGTTGCTTCTGAATGGGTAAAAAAAGTCAGGTGGACCACAAAGTGAAAAAAAATTCACATGCTCTCCTGCAGCTTAAGTGGAAGGAGGATCTAATGACAACAATTACAGCTTAATATAACATTTGCCATGCATGCACTCATATCTGTGAGTGCCTCAGCTTAGGGCTTGAGCATCAAACCAGTGACTCAAAATCACACAAACAAACGGACCATATTCATACATGGTTTATAATCCCATTGTGTAAAGTGCTTACTACATTACACAGATGACCAGATGCTTTCATGAATAAGCATCCCAGAGGAGACAATTCCCTTCTCCACAGTGCAAACTGACAGGCCTAATTCTGAGCTCAGGTTGGTTTAGATGTATACTTTTCAGTGCATGTCCCAACCACGTCACCAACACCAGAATGAAGGTTATTTTCTTTCTAATACTTTAAAATTTTTGTATAAAGTGATTGTAAAATAAGCAGGCAAGATTATGCTTTGGGAATCATTAAAAACCTGCACCCCAGTTCTGCATCTCCAGGGACACTGTGTATGAACCACCAAAGTTTGTAACTGACTGTGAAACTGGATGATACAGAGTGGTCACAGGAAGAAACAACCATCTTCCACTCTGGTATTCACTTTCTTTAAAAGAGCAGCAAGACCTAGAAGGCCTGCTTGTCAAAAGCCAAACCAGGGTGTCTGTTTTCGAATTGGTACATTTCAAAATCAAGACATTTCAGCACTGAACGAATGAACCCTGCAGCAGCCTGAACTCTAAAATGTGTTATTGGGTGCCTGGGGAGAAATGTTCATTCCCTGCTAGAATAAGTTAGTCTAACTCTAGCAAAACAGCAAACATGAAAAAAGGAAAAACCTTTTTGCCTCTGAAATTGCAGCCTGAACACCAAACAAAAATCCACTTGAAGTCAAAGCTCTGAGGAAAATGGGTTTCATGTGGACTTTAACAAAAACTCTTCCTGCACACAACAAAATGAACATCACAGTACTAGCAGTGACTGTTTCTTTGAAGACTTTACCCTAAGTAAAAGCCAAGAAAATCAGGTGGTTAAATGGATGTGCTGGAGGTGCTGGAGGAGAACTGCTACCACCACTTACACAATGCTGTGCCTAAGATGGTTGTTAAGAAGAACAGCATTAGGAAGAATCAGGTAGACACATGAAGCAGATTTCAATTCACTGGAAAGCAAAAAAAACAAAACCAAAAAACCCAACCCCAAAAAAAACCACACACAAAAAACCCCAGCAACTGCTGTGGCATTATATTTGCTATTTATTATGTTGTATTCGGCTTTGTTTTAATACTGCCTTTTTTCACAAAGCACAGCAGGCATTTTACTACTTCACCAAGCAGGGACACACCTCTGCAGCAATACGCCGTGTAAAAGGTGTGTTTGAGCCCAGTCTCACAGGCTGATGTCCTCCAGAACGAGCCCAGCAGCCCTGGGGCTCCTCCTGGGGCGGGACCCGCCGGGCCGTGCCCAGGGCAGCCACACCGGCCCTTCCAACCAGTACCCGCATCCCCCTAGGCTCAACCCCTGCCTTTTTTTGCATGTTGGTGGGTGCTTTTTTTTTTTTTTTTTTTTTTTTTTTTTTTTTTTTTTTTGGTGGGTTTTTTGTTTGGTTGGTTTTTGTTTTTGTTTGTTTGCTTTTTTTTTCTTTCATAAGCGAAGAATCGGAGAATAGTTTGGGTCGGAAGGGACTTTGAAAGGCGGTCTAGTCCAACCCCCTTCCAATGAGCAGGATTATCCTTAGCTGCTCAGGTTGCTCAGAGCCCCATCCAGCCTGGCCTGGGATGTTTTCAGGGATGCAGCATCCACCACCTCTCTGGGCAGCTTGTGCCAGTATTTTGCCCCCCTCGTTGAAAACAAAACTTCCTTCTGTAGTCTATCTAAGGGCTTTAGTAAGGGCTGGAATTAGGTAGTGAGCAAACCTGTACTAGCCATAGATTTGTGCCGCTGCTCTGCTGACAAGGACTTGGGGGTGAAACACACTTTACATAAACATAGGTGGAAAAACAAAGGTATAAACAAAGGTGGAAAAGGTGGAAAAAGGAGGTGGGTAGGTGCAGGTATGGCTGGTTTCCTTCCCCTCATCTCCTAGGGGTGTCCCCAGGGGTCAGTATTGGAGGGTTGCAGAGCTGGGTCATCCTTTGTGGCTGGTGGAGCACAGATCTTCCAACCCAGGAGCTGCAGTAATTCACAACACTTATTTAAAATTTAAAGTTGCTTTTAACTTTTTTTTTAGCAGAATTCTCAGAAGATTTAGATAAGGATGTGGGATTCAGCACTGGAAATAAGGAGATACATTAATTTCCTCAGAAGTGAAAAGTTCAAAACCAGAATTCAGGCAGTTTCACTGGCAATTCTGGGGGCACAAAGGATTTTATTCTCCCCACACTGAAAATTTATGGAGAATAAACAGATAGTCTATGCAACAGAAACAACCCCCCTCTGCGCACACACGCTACTGAATGTACAAACCCCGGTCCTGTGTTTGAAGGAGGACTTGCATTTTTAACTGTAACTATTGGTGAAACACAATATTCTTCCTTCTCTCTACAGTTCTTGATTTGTTTGCACCTCTGGGCCATGTCAGCTACCTGAACCCTGATACTATGTAAATAACATCAAATAAGTTGCCAGTCACCTAAAGACACCGGGCCTACAAAGGTTTATGCTTTGGCAGATCTTTGTGCCTTGGCTGATTAATCACTTGAAAGCAGTGGCAGAGGCCAGTGCATGATGCCAAGCTTAAGCATAAGTCTTTATTAGAACGGGACCTAGGATGGTCAGGGACGTTATATAAATGTACTAAATAACCTTTTAGTCCACTGAGACAGAAATTTAACAGCACTGTTTGACTGAACACGTACAGAGTGCTTTGCAATAGAGAGATGACAATAGCATACTGGTGAAAAAGAGGAAGGCATTGACCTTAAGTGTCTGTGAGAATCTGTAGATAAGTCCATGACCTGCAGCTTCTGAAGAAAACAGTATTTCAAACACAGGGCAAACTAGGCTGAACCCTGGCATCAGCAAAACAGAGATTAAATGCTTGAAAAGACAAAAAGCCTGTGCTGGCAGTTCAAAGGAAATAAGCTGGACAATAATCAAAATTCAGCTTGGCTGAATACAAAAAAGGATTACTGGAGTCTGGTACAACCTCTAAAAGACAAGTTTTCCAATTCCCTTTTTAACAACTAGAGGGATTCAGGAGTTGTATGATAGCTGATCAGGTTGGTTTCTTGTTGTTTTTTTTTTTACGTGAGGCAAATAGAGAAATGTTAACATTCACATTGTTTGCAGTTTCATTGCTAAGTAAGTAGTTAATGAAGCAGTGAACTTCTGCAGATTCAAGCATCTGTGCATTACTGTGCTAACTAGATAGTATTTTCCAAGTTGCTTAACTGCATGAGTGAGTCCAAAGCAAGCTTGTGTTAAAGAGAATCACCTGGATTTTTCTTTTTTTTTTTTTCTGTAGGGCATGCTAGACATTCATATCAATTCATTCAGTGGTGCTCAGTTAATGTCTCATTCCTCCTTCATGAGTAGAGCTCCTGGCCCCAACTTTTTCATGCTCTCTGTGAGGCTTATGTAACTACAGATAAAAGTCCTTCCTCACCAAAGTCACCATGGACAAAAATAAAGTTGTGCACCATCACAATAAACTGATAAGTATTAGCAAGTGAAAGGAGACAAGCTCAGAAGAATAGTGTTTAAAAAAGGAAGAAGACAAAACTCATCAAATAGATGCTCATGGAAACCAGATTGAATCAGTGAGGATGTCTCCACATCCACAAGTTTTGGACTTCAGGGTATTTGTTTAGATGAGAGCATAAATCATCCAAGGCCCACCCCCAACACCCTTAGGCTGAGATGCTTGTGGTCCATTTCACAATGCAGTACAGTTACCCTGCTGAAATAAGCCAAACAGACATAAATATTTCTGATCTATTAAGGGAATTTACCATTCTAAATATCTTCCCTTCAAACAGTCATGTCTCACTCCCTCATTCGCACTGGCTGGTTTCTTTCTCTGGACAGAAGAGGTAGAAAAACAGTGTTTCTGGATATGATTTTAATGGTTACTAGTCTCGTTATTGTAACTATTCAAATGTAATCTTTCAAATACTCTTCAGTTTCACATCATTAGCAATAGCTGTTCAAAGAGTACAGGCTGGCATATTAAGGTAATCCACAACAACAAGAACAAAAGAAATTTCCACACGGAACTGTGAGAACTGAACCCTCTAGATGGCCACTAAAGCTACAGCCATATGAAAACTTCACCTAAGGGAACACAGACAGAAATAAAATGGAGATATATTCAGGTCATGCTTAGCTGATGAAGTAAGCCTTGCTTTGTAACATGATGAAAAGGTCAGTATCAGGTCTGAGTTATGTACTCTGTTACTTCACACGGCAAGTACAGGTAGTTTTCACTGGAATACATACTGCCTGCCTTCTCCAGTGTTCCCCATAATGGGAAAAGCCTTACTAGCCTTTGAAAAGAATAGATTTTTAATAATATTTATAACTACGTCTCTGGGGTATTTATAACTCAAGTGTAGACTTCTGCTTTTCACTTCTAGCCACAGATGTGACTCTGCCAAGTGCCACTGCACTGTAAGTTGGTTGGGAAAATGGATTATTAGAGACTGAGAACTTTGTGAGGATTTAATGAAAGCATAGTGATAATGAATAAATATCATTTAAGGGCTGTCTCACTTCTTGACACTGTGTCAGTTACACCAAGAACTGGTCAAGGAAATGTGTTATCCCAACTGAATTGGTGGGTGGGAGTGGGAAGGAAAATAGAGACCACTACTGAATGAAGGAAAAATACAGCGGAGTATCTTGTTTTCTTTTTTAAATTGCCACATACCAAAAAGAACAACACACCCCAATTCCAGATAAACTTTTTTAGGTCAGCCTTCAAGGTTTTTCTCAGGCAAGAGAAAAATCAATATTTCAGTTTTGTTTTTCTCTTGTTACCATTGCTTTTAGAGGCAAATCAATTTTAAATGAAAACAGTGCTCTCTTGAAATGCAAATGAGAAACTTTTTATCTAGAATATGTCAAGATAAATAGGCTGTTATTTTTCATTATTAAAATGTCTAAATGAATGCTTCTGCTCTTTGGTATCTTCCCCCATTTTTTCATTTTTTGACTAAAATTATTGACTTAGGTTCAGAAAAAACTGGTGCCTATGATATGTCTACAATATGTGCACTTCTTTTTGCCAGGACAAAAACAGTACATGACAGAACCTGAGGGCCAGAAGAGCTCACAGCCAGCTGCTGAGGCCACCCGCAGCCACAGCTAATGGGAACTGCCCACCAGCAGAAATCTGTGCACAAGAAGCCACTGCTACCCTCAGGCTTGGTGAGAAAAAAGACAGTGAGTGGGGGAAACACAACACATCTGCTTCTGAACCCTCTTTCTCTTTGCAAAGCCATCAGTAAGTGGAAAGAAGGAATGTAAAAATCCCTAGCTTTGGCTACAGAGTTGCTAAAATAACTTTGGCTAATAAGCTGTTAGGGTAAATTAACATACTTTTTTTCTTTTCTTTTTTTTTTTTTTTAATCCTCTCTTTTGCCTAACCCTTCATTTCAATTTCCCCAATACCTGCAGTAAGATTTTTCTCTCAGTGTCAGATCAATAGTGCCCCTTCTCCCTGTGTGATGAGGAGCCCAAAGTATCCCGTGAAGGTCAAATCACCTGCCCTGGATCACATCACCTGGCCCTTTTTAACCAATGGAATTACTGTCTACCTCCTGACTCCTGCAGGATGAGGAGCTTCCTAGACTGTCTCATGGAGGCAACAAAGCAAAAAACATGGTGAGAAGGGGGAGGAGGCTTGCCAAGGCAGATTTCTGCTACTTCTGCAAGCAACCTGAGGGACTGTTCTTTGTTAACTCACGTGTGCTGAACTCCTCAAGCTCCTTTCCCACTCTCCTCATTGTCTAAACTCAACATCTCAAACCCTTTCCGTTTACTTTGGTAGGAATGACTCCATTTTGCAGGAATAAGTGGTGAATAAATCTCCACCTTGACTCATGGACCATGCACCACCCTTGTGAATCTCCGCAACTTTTTTCCTTCACTTTGAAAAAAAAGAAAGTTCAAATCGCAGGCTTGCACACCAACTGAGCACTGAAGCTGCCTTTAATTCTGACATTCGCTTAATGCTGACAAATTAGTTGAGTTCTTGCAATTTACATGAGGTCTCACCAGAATATAGTCCAATATTCAATTAGGAACATTTTTTGGGGAGGAGGCATCATGCAGAACTTTGAACACTGTGATCAATATATTAAAGAACAGGGAGCCTTTGAAGCAGAGCTGCTCTAATTAATCTACTTTATTTTGCATTTTGCTTGTCTCAGAAAAATGTTCTTTCTCTTCCAGTCTGTTCCCAGTATTGATAACTGATCCTGCCCCAGCATGGAGGGACTGGATGAGCAACTCTCCCAGATGATACTCAACTCTCCATTTCTGAGATACTCTAATGAATGAACTAAACTTTGAGCAGCAACCTGCATACAAAACTGAAACATATTTGTCTCTTTTGCAAATGCATCCTGGTTATTCTACATTTATAGGCATAAGCAATTCTTAGATTTGTCTGCTTTCTTTAAAGCACTTACTGATGTTGTACCAGCCAGGCCTTGATCTACTACAATACTCTGGACTGCGAATCCATTACAACACAGCCACTAAATATGTGCTAGTAGCAGATGTGCTCAGTGGCTTGGGAAAAATATATGTTATATTTAATTACATGACATAGTAAAACAAAGCAGAAACCAAAATCACATGTGCATTTAAAGAAGGGCAGGAAACTTAGATTAATTTATTAATTATTACAGATTTATCTATTAATTATTAGATTTAAGAACATAATACTAAGCAAGTGTTTTGCTCAGATACGGCAATTTGCTGAATTCAAGTCACTGCTAAACCTAAACAGTCTGTCTGGATCCTACACTTCTTAATACTTAAGAGTGTAGAACATTTGGGTTAGAGTATCTGAGGTCAGATTCAAATACCTCCATAGAGGAGTATAAATAAATGGTTCAAACTTGCAGCTATCTGTGGTGAGGGTTATCATCCCTTGACTCTAAAGAGAGCAATTACCAGTAGGCCTCAGCAATTATGAAATGCAGGGTGATGTTACTTTACCACTGCAGGCTTCAGATACCATTACATATACCTATATGACCCTACAATTATGGGATCCCCAAATTGTGTCATATGCTGCTCTGGCAGCCCTCAAACTCTTCCTGTGGTGCCTGACAAAGGATGCAATGTATGAGGGATGACAGCAAGGGGGCACACAGCCCCAACACTTCCCCAAAGAATGCTTCCATCCCCCCTTCTTTTCCCACTCTGGGCACACCAGCAACGCACAGGTCACAACTGTGAGGACAAGAAATGGTGGCCTGTCCACAAATAATGTGTTGTCTCTGCTTTCTGTGTACAAAGCCCAAGGAATGCTTCTCCAGGGCATCAGTTCAGGCAGGACACTGCACTGTGGAGTATGTGAAATGGGCACATCAGCATTTCTGCCTCACCATCAGCACATATGGCAGAGGGTTTGTCCTGGCTGAAACTCCACAGGGACATATTGTGCTAAGCGTGGGCCCTGTAAATAAAATGGTACTCCGCACCTTTCCCTGATTTTCCCTGGCCTGCACATTTGAGAGCTGTGCAACTGGATACAAAGCTAAGGGAGTAAAAAGGATTGTTGGATACCACTCTGAGCTCAAAGCATGACCAGTTTTGTCCTTCTTGATAAGACTGAGTGATTTGAGAGAAAACCAGAGTGTGACTATGACATTATTTGAAAGACTGTAGTGCAGCCTCACAAATGCAAAGTGCAAATCTTTGATTCTACAGGCAAATTTATTTTTAGCACTACATGTAAGTGTTTTACCTTGCAGATCTACTCATTTAGTGGAGGTTTTGATGGAATCCCATTTAACATGAAAAATTATTGGTACCTGAGGACAGATAGATCAACAAGTAAGAAAATGTAAATAAAAAGAGCTATTAGTAAGAATAATACTCTTAGGCCCACTGTCCTTCACCTGTCTGGGGTTTAGGGCATAATTTATTTACTATATTTGCAGCCCAGTACCCAGTTACAGAATTTTGCTAATAATTGACAACAGCCAATACAATTTAAAAAAACATCTGTAAGGTTTATGGAGATTGTAAGGCTTAGAACAGAAGTCATCTTCAACTGAAGAAAAATTGCCAGGACAACAGAGTAAGCTGTAGTTAGAGTGGAATTTCAACTGGCTCTCATTTTAATTTGCATACATAAACTGAAGTGGTTACTGTATATTCTATGGTAATAATTTACTTTTAGAGATATATAGCACTAAGCAACTGGCCAGGAGCACTATAATGTATTGAAAACGCATTATCTTTGAGCAGCACTTTGCATCTAAATGATGCCAGTGTACTTTCTAGATTAAATACCTGGCTGTTTTAACTCCACCGCAGCTGGAGTGATTTCAGAGAATCCACACTTGCACACTTGAGTGAAGGATGCAATGATATTCTTCTTTTTATACACATTGACATTCAGCTATTAGTGAACAGCTGTCTATTAGCTAGCAACACTGCTCCACGTGACCTGAGATAATAGTGGTATGAATGAAACCTGAAGGGAAATGAGACAGACCCAATTCATAAACTGAGAGGTTTGCAACTAAATAAATCTGCCAGGGACCAATTAGCAGCACTATTATTGATTCACATGCTGGAACGCATAAGACAATTATTCAGCTCTTGATTTTTCCCTATAAATCTGTCCAAGAACAGACATTTTTGTATACAGGCTTGTTGAGTCCTTTTGATACCTAATCCACTACCATTCCTATCACCAAACACTTCATGGTGGCAGTGAGATTCCCCCCATGTAGTTTCTTTGCACATCAAAGTCCTTATATTCCTTTCAAATGTAACAGAAATCCCATGAGAAGTCAGGTAAAAATAAAAATAAAAGTGACTCAGAACCTTGTGATTAACCTTCAAGTAATTTATCTAGGATTGATCAGCTAGCTCAAGTCAAATATTAATTACTCACATCTGTTCCTGAGGTAGGTGGGCCTGCCAGAACCTTCCAACACTGGGTCCAGAAGGCAACTTTCCCATGTTCATGGGTTCTTGGCTCCAGTGTTTTGGCTGGAGTTTTGCCATTTCTCCTCTCTCTGACAGAATGCTCTGCTATTATAAACAAAAAACTCCATCTGCTGTATGGAAAACCACATTGCAGGTAATGTCCATGTATTCCTCTCGCCCGTGCTGAGGGAGGGGACTGCCATTCAGGCAGCGCTGTCACAGGGCTGTACAGACCCAGACAGGCTATTTGTGTGTCATAGACTCCCTTCCACTAATATGTAGTAAGAACAGAAGAAAAACATTTGGTCTTGACAAGGGCTCCATGAAGGTGGAGTTTCTTCCACACAAGTAACCCATTGGGATCACCCCAGAGCTGTGTGGCCAAGCACAGGAGGGGAGGGACTCACAATGATTTCAGGAAGCTCTGGATCAGGTCTGAGTGCTCTGCACCACTTTCCCAGGACCCCCATTTTCCACAGTGCTTGGCTCAGCTCCAGCACTCCCCCAAATCCACCTGTGGGCTCACAGCCTGCAGCAGGCTCCTGTGAAGCCTCAGAGGAAGGAGGCTCCACTGTTTAGGAGCCCTGTGCCTTCCTTGCAGAGGAAGGACAATCCCTGCAGGAATACATGGGGCTCCTGAGCAGTGGCTGGAGGAGACAGACCGCTGCAGAAAGTCATTAAGGTGTTTAAGAGATGAGACTACAAAAGCTTAGAGGTTTGCACTTCAAATAGCCAGTTCCCTGGTGCAACACAGCTCTTATCCCATGACAGCACCTCCTAGCAACTCCTCATTAATTTGTCTAAATATTTTCCTTTAATGGACTCCCAGCCTCTCTGACTCCTCTCACTTGTATACACCTACCCCGAGCCCTTCCTGCAGAGGCAGGCATGATGGTGTTGTGAGCTGGCAAGGCAGGTGGCAAAGAACAGGGTGGCAGTGACCACACAGCAGAGCAGGACAGCCTGTTCCTTGCCCCAGGCAAGCAGTGGGGCCTGGCACAGGGGGCCAAGGAACCAGAAGGAGATGATACATTAGGAATACTTGGGATGCCAACAGTATGCCTGTTTTCTGGGTTTTTGCTATTCTCCTCTGTCTCTTTAAGAAGTTTTTCTAAAGTTCTATTTCAGCCTTCTGTGTTTACCTTTTGTAATGGAGTCCCTCCCGATTTTACATAAATAAATTTCTTGTTACCATAACTGTCTACCCATGTTTACATTCTTCTCATAAGGAGGAGACTGTTGATGGACTGTTGGGTTGACCAGTGTGGTTGAAGAGGAAGATTTTCTTCCTCCAATCCATGGTCACTGCTGGAATTCTATAACTGTTGAAGTCTGTAAATAAACTGCTCCCTTTTTTGCCTTGGACATCTCAGTGTGTGAGTGTCATTTCTTTGTGTCATGTGCAACACATGCTGGGGCATCAGGAACAAAACCCTGATGTTGCAGGCATCATATTCCCTCAATTGGTTAATAAAAAAGAACAAACACTACAAAGTTTGGAATTAAAATACAGAACTACAGAAAGACACCATAGTAGCAATTCCAGACAAAACTAAAGAAATCTGTGACTCCAGTCAAGACCAACTGAGAAAAAGACCTTAACACATGATGAAGAGGGAACCTGGAGCTCACGTCTTATTCTTTTGCTCTGGGGTTTCAGAAACCTACCCGACATTTAGAACATGGAAAACTTAAGAGATTTCAGAAACAGCAAAATACAATCAATGAACTTTATCCAGTTGTCAAAATGTCAAAGTTGTTTTTTAATGAATTTCCAACACTTTAGCATTTGCCTTGACCTTTCAGTGGTTTAATATCTACCTCTGATACTTTTCTTCTGGTACATATTAAGGAGGGGATCAGGATAACTGTACTTGCATCACCAGGTTTGGAATGTTGTGATCCTGAATTAAAAAGCATCAATTATTGTACTGAGTTTGTAAAGGCTGTTCTCATATTTTACATGTGTCTGAATGCTCTCATTTGATGTCAGTGTACACAGCCTGTAATCTGATCAAACTCATGGTAAAGGGCCACAGTGTGACACCTTCAGAGCCATCATGGCAACCCACCAGGCTACTGTGAACTTACTTCTTTCAAAAGTCCACCTAAATATCTAGCTACAAGACTGTGAGATACACTCATCAAGCTCTTTTTAATTTTTGCAATTTGGGGCAGTAGTTTGCTCAAATGCCATTCAAGCTGTATGGCTTTTTGTTGGTCACTGTTCCAGAATTCATTGTCAGGAGACAGCACTTGAGAATTCAGAGTTTCCAAAGATTTATAAAGAAAAAAAAAAGAAAAGAAAAGAAAGAAAAAAAAAAAAAAAAAAAAAAAAAAGCCCACAGAACTAACTAATAAAAGCATTGAAAATAGATTCCAGAAAAAAAAAAAATACTGCCCTGCTACAATAATAGCATCTCTGAACTATTTTTATACACGGGATCCATTCTTGCCAATTAGACTGTGTTAAATAATCTGGAGAAGAAAATTGTTTTATGATCATTTAAGATTAATATCTTATGCTCTTATGTCAAGCTGTCAGATAAAGTGCTAAAGTAGAAATAAAACAAGTACCAGATTTCCTTTTTTGTCTGGCTTTAAGAAAAGTATACTGACTGCCCCAAATAAATGCTCATTATATTACTTTTCTTAAAATAAGATTAGTGAGAAAATAGTGTAGCACATAAAAAAATTTCTCTGCTATCTTAGATTAGTTAGCAGTCCCTGAGAGAGATACTATAGACATTCCTTTTATCTGATGGAATAAAACTTTTCTTCCTGGACTGAGCTATGGCAGCTTTATTCATTAGTGTATATATATATATATATATATTTTTTTTTTTTTCCCGTAGAAAAATGGTGGTGCGTGATGGAAGCAGACTATCTTTGGTAGGACATTAATAACCTAGACTATGGGAAGCTGCAGTTTGCTGCTCCCTGCAGGCTGGGAAAATCACTGAAATTGACACTTGAACTGAAATAAATTCCCTGAAGGAGCTGGGACATTATCTCTCCATGCCACTGTTCACAATCCGGAAAATAAGGATCAAGTATTTTGTCACATTATTAAAGGAGACTGAAAGAATGACACTGTTTGACTTACAGTATTCTGGGTACAGATATACGCTAGCAAATAATAAAAAAGTATATCTGAATTTCATCTCTTCAGCCAAACAGAAATGTCACCTGTAATAAGTAGAACATTTACCACCTTGTACTGAAAAATATTCTAGCACATGCATTGTGAGACATAAGGAGACAGAAACTTGTGCTTGGAGGGTTAACATCTCTAGGATGAACAGAGGTTGGTGCCTTCCTGATCTACGGGATTCAGAGTCACAGACCACCTTCCTGTTTGGGGTTTGCACAGTCACCAGTGCAATAGGGTTCCTGTTTGGTGACAGGTTCTCACAGGCTTTGCAGTGCCACAAACAACACTGACAATGAACAGGCTCAGAAACAATTTGAACAACCACTAATCTTCTGCAGATTCAGAGAAATCAGAGATTTAGGGATGTGCACATAATATATTGCAGCGTCTCGATTTCTTTTCAAATTGCAAGGCTAGGGAATGTCAGTCCCTGAGCCTTTAAAGGTATGATCAAAATAAGCAAACACAGAGCAGAGGAATGCAGTACATTTGTCAAGTGGGGTATCATGATGTCTCCAGGAAGACACTTCTGTCAGTTGTGGCAGCTCCCTGAATGCTGGTAGTGTCCTTTAATTAGAAATATCACCAGCAATAAAAGAAAAAAAACCTTAAAAATGGGACCAAAATTATTAACCAAAGTTTTGTAAATTAACTCCATCTACAAGCCAAGCAGCGGAGATTTGTCCATTGCCCAGCAAGGCTAATTCACAAATCAAGGCATCAAAATTTTTGTTATATTGCAGCAAATGTCACTTCTGTGTTGAGAAACTGTGGAGAATGTGTTTCCTTTGGCAAGGCAAATCAATGCCTACCTTCAGCTGCAGCCTACCTTAGTCCTCGATGATAGACGTTAGCACCATCTTACTTTGGTTTCTGCTCTAGCGATGAGCGACACCCCACAGCGTGTGGTTCTCACTACCAACACCTTCCCACCAAGAGCAAGACCACGGCAGATTCTCCCAACAGTTATTCCTTGCACCATCTTCATGTCTGCTGCAACAGCTTTTAATCAAAACAGCTTGGAAATTCTGGACACAGTGCAAGTTGTCAACGCACACATAGCTTGAACAGTAACCATGGCATTGCTCTGCCAACACTGTGCTTTTAAGCATCCAGCCTAGGCAAAACACATGTGAAATCTCCAGATGTGCAACATAATGCTCTGATAAGCTTCTTGACAAAAAACTGCCAAATGAGCACCCTATTAATGATTTAATCTGGCACTTGCACACTGAACTGAAATTGCATAGCTTATGAGGAAAACTAGATCAAGACTAATGTCTCAAATTTCTAATATAGGAAAACCTTCCAAAATTTTTTAGATGATAGGCTGACAATTTCCTTCTTTTTCCCATGTCAGAAGAGGCTGAAAGAAATGGGACTCATAAGCTGAAAGATGACTTAAAGACACCTGATCAATGTACATTGATTAGAAACACCTGATGGGAATAAATGATGGTGGGGAAGCCAGATTATTCTTAGTGGTGGGCACTGATGGGACAAGAGGTAACAGACATGAATTAGAACATATGATATTCCAATTGCACACAAGAAAAACAGTTTTTTACCATGAAGGTTATCCAAATCTGGCATAGGTAACCCAAGGGAGTTGTTGAGTCTCGATCGTTGGAGGTATTCAATACCTGATTGGACATGGTCCTGGGCAACCTGCTGGTAGGTGACCTTGTTCGAACTGGGGAGTTGACCTAGAGGACTGCTATCAACACAGGCTGAAGCTCTGCTGAAAAGGACTTGGGGGTGCTGGTGAATGAGAGGCTGGACATGACCCCAGCAATGTGCACTCACAGCCCAGAAAGCCAAAGTGTCCTGGGCTGCATCCAAAGCAGCCTGGCCAGCAGGGACAGGGAGGGGGTTCTTCCCCTCTGCCCCACTCTGGTGAGACCCCACCTGCAGTGCTGCATCCAGCTCTGGGGTCTCCAGCACAGGAAGGCAGGAAGGACATGGACCTGTTGGAGCAAGGCTGGAGGAAGCCACCAAGATAATTAGAGGGATGGAGCACCTCTCCTATGAGGAAAGGCTGAGACAGCTGGGATTTTTTCAGCCTGGAAAAGAGAAAGCTTCAGGGTGACCTAATTGTGACCTTTCAGTACCTGAAGGGAGCCTTGAAGAAAGATGGAAAGGGACTTTTTATAAGGGCATGTAAAAAGAGGCCAAGGGATTTGGTTTTAAACTGAAAGTAGGTTTAGATCACACATTAGGTAAAAATTTTGTATTCTGAGGGTGGTGAGGCACTGCAACAGTTTGCCCAAAGAAATGGTGAATGCCTCATCCCTGGAAGGTTTCAAGCCCAGGTTGGATGGGGCTTTGAGCAACCTGGTCTAGTTGACAGTGTCCCTGCCCATGACAGGGGTTTGGGAATGGATCATCTTGAAGGTTCCTTCCAAACCAAGCCATTCTATGGTTCTATGATGACCTTCAAAAGTCCCTTCTGACCCTAATTCATTCTGTGTTTCTTAGATTAACTCATAAAGCATTGCATCCCAGATGTTATGTGCACTGTAAAGGTTTGTGAGACAATGGATGATCCCAAACTGCTCTAGTAGGATTCATCATAACCAAAATCTATGTATTCCAGAATATCTTATGGTAGCCACAGTCAGTCATCAGAAAATTTCTGAAATATATAAGAAAAAAAATACAGTGCCATTCTGGACACAACATACAAATGGTGGATCATGGAAATTGGTATCTCTTGTCGGTGTTGATGGAAGTATTTTAAATTTATTCTAGGGTTATCCCAGTTGGTCTTGGAAATCTAATTCTCTCTGGATTCTCACATTTAGCATATCAGAAATTACTTTGCTTCTCAGACCCAGAACCTGTTGTGGTTTCCCATTAGAAATCAGATTATTTTCTGCAAGAGGATGTAATAGACCACTGAATGGTCAGGAACATGACTAGGCTAAAGGTATTCTGATGGATCACTTCATATGTGATTCATGCTAAGAACTAAAAATTGAGACCAAGAGAAAGAAAATATGGATTTTCCTGATACCCTATTTCATCCTTCATTTCTGAAAATAACTCCATGTTTTCAGTCAAAATTAGTGAAGAAGGCTGAATAACAGTAGGAAACTAAGTAATATATCTAAGGATTTGGGGCTCTGTTGCTGCAAGTATTTCAACTGGTAATTAGTTTTCTTCTAATAGTTTCATTACCACTGGTCGTAGTAATTATTTGCATGACTGGAAACATAAGTCAGGTTCCAGTCTATTAGTAAGGTGACCCTGAAGTAGCAGACTCACCAAATAGGGATGGGGACCAAGATGGAATTTGGTTAATGTGATTTGAATCGTTATTATATAATTAAATAAAATGAATCATGAATATATCTTCATTAAATAGTTCACATTAAAATGTGAAAGTACAACCAATAAATGTAGTTCATTTGAAAATTTATGTCTAACCAAGCCTGATTATAGTGTAAGGCTAAGTTCACATCTTCTTAAAGTCCTCTCCATCACATCTCAAATCCACAGATATCTGTTGCCACACTTCGTGCCTACCATGTTTTGGTTTTGGGAAATTCTGTTCCCAGGCACTTTTTGGTACACAAGGTCACATAATGTAAACTACCTTGTTTTGTACAAATTTCCCAGAGGAGGGATTTTCACGTGGTGGTCTCTGGAACTGACCAATGGTTCCCAAAGGTCCCACCTCTAAGGTGGGCACATCTGTAAAAGCATAAAAGTAGCCGGAGAAATAAACCGCGGTCTCCTTCCTGCAAGGGGACCACGCAGCCTTTCTGAAGCACTCCCTGCCTCCATTATTTGTGTCCAACAACGACAGATATCCCTTTCTACTTTTTTAAAAAACCAACATGTCTTGGGTAACTTCATAATTACACGTAGAGTTCACTCCACCAATTCTTTAACCCAGAACTGCAGCTTGGGAACAGAATATACACATTTTTTGAGGAAAATCAAATGGAAATGAGCTAAATTTAAAAAGTGAAAAAAAATCCACGCATAGTACTTTTTCACTTTTGCTGTTTCAGTTGTGTCATCTACATAAAAGATTTTCAAATGATAAGAGAAATGTGGCATCTGGTTGTGAACTAAAGAGTGTTTTTAATAGATCTCAGAAACATATCTGTTGCAAAGCAAGACTCTCAGCTCTCTTATCTAACACCAAGTAATTAGCCTCAGTAGTGATAAACTGCCTCTAAATGAATAAGTTATTGATAGGAAACAATCAAATTTCAGTGAAAATCTGATCATGGGAAAATTGCTCAAGGAAAGAAGTGTCTCAACACCTAATGATCCCTTAAAAACAAGGACACCTTGGTGTTATCCCATTTAATATAAATATTGCAAACAATAAAACCCCCAAATGTTACTCATACTAAGCAGTTTTGATTACTTGCAGTTTTCATGTGATTAAAATGTATTAAAATTGAAATTTAAATTTATCTAGAGGTAGAACTCTATTCCATAGTGGTTGGAATAGACCACTTTTTTTTTTTAATATATTGCAATCTGATTTTGTACTTCAAATTTATATTTAAATTTATCCTACACAATAATGACAGGCCTAGGAAAAACTGAAAGCTAACAGGGTTTGTTTTGTTTTGTTTTGCATGAAACACCTGTCTTTTTAATATTTTCCCCACTGTGTAATACATTTCTTCTCCTGTCTTAATCATAGGCAGTTAATGATGGATAGTTAATGATGCACTTTTCTATGCAGGCAGCTAGTGGAGGTCTCATCATTTTGCAATATATAGCAGCTACCATTGCTTTTAATGGGTAAGAGTTAGGGTTAAGCACTTTTGCAGCTCTGGTCATTTCCTTTCATTACCTAACTGCCAAAATAACTCTTTGTAAAGGCCTGCATTTCTCAGACTTAGTGGAAAAGGAAATATTGATGAAAAGTTAGGAGTATTGATGGGATGCATGAAGGTAATTGAAATAGAAATGCCTTCTAATTAAATATGTGGTTTAGGATTTGAAAATGTACATTGTCCTAGATAGACCATTGATCTGAGACTATTGCTCCTGCAGAGCACTACGTTCTGCAGGACAAGTTCTTGGGACAGAACAGAAATAATTTATTCATTAAGGATTTCAAATTGCTAGGCTATAAGGAATCCATTCCTCATTCCCCTCCTGCCTTCTTCAGTGCCCAGCTTCCACCATTCTCACAGACCCCCACCTAAAACCTTCACACATTAACAAATGAGATTAATAGGTCAAAATCCCCTGAACATTTTCAAAAACCATAGGAAAAAAATCCCAGAGATATTTCATACTCTGTCTGAAAGAGATGAGGTTACCCTTGTTGACCTCTTTCCCTTCTCACCTATAGAAGACATCCTATTGCATTATAAAAAACCCTGAGGCTCTTGGCCATGGCTGCCAGACTCTGAGCTTGGCATCTGCCTTTCAGACAGGGTGGAAGAGGCACGTCAGACAGGAAGCAAACCAGAAAAAATTTCCCTGGTAAATTGCCTTGCTTCTCTTGAACTGATCCACAAACTGACAATTCTATAGAATGTTTTGATTTCTTTCATATTGACATTTCTTGACAGAAATAAAAGTTAAAAAAAAAAAGGAGAAAGAAGAAACAAGAAATTTTCTCTTGAAAACTTCCATGTGACTGTATTCCAGATCTCATATACTAGCATGTTTTCTCGTTGAATCCAAAGAATTAGAGGGAAGAGATCTAAACAGCACAGTGATCAATAGTTTATGTTTGGCTGATGTTAAAACAGGTTTCAGAGATCTCTTGACAGTTTTGCTCAAAGCATACAGTGAACTGCTATAAATATCTTCACTGACACAAGGCAGTGTAGCTCCACTGTGGGAACTCAAAGTAAGCCCTCTGTGCTTAGCAAGCTCACCCTCCAACCACAAGCACCAGGGCAATTGCCACCCTGACACCCACGACTCTGTATGGCCTCTTTCTGTGGGAGGACAAGCCCTCACCTCCAAGCACTGGTTACCTATACGTGCCATTTAGCTGGTGCTGAGCAGATGGAAAAAGGTTTTATCCAGGATCTGCCTTGTTCACTAAATAATTCAACAAACTAGTTTTTCTTAAGATTGCTGCCTGAAGGTACATGTATTCTGAGTTTGAGCACAGCACTGTTTATTTGGGTTCATTAAGTTCCTACTGTTCAGCTGAACTTGTCACAGAGTTGTGAGTTGTTTTATTTTTTTTTGATTTATTGGTTTTGTGTTTATTTTGCTGGTTTGCATTTGTTTGGTTTTGGTTTGTATTTTGTTTTATTTGGGGGGATTTTTTAAGCATAAGCAGTATGATGAACATTTTTTCACCAATTAATATAAAGATGTTTAAATACAGGCCTGGTCCTTCAAGACTGCTTTGAGGAAATAAGCTGTTATTTGATTTCCTGGTGGGATTAGTTCTTGTTAAATACATTTTTAATGTACTTCTGGTATCTAATGAATTATGTAGCACGCCTCTTTTTCCTCTGTCAAATGAGGTTTGGAAGAAATCAGGTCAAGTCCAATGGCAAAAAATTTATATAGTATTCTGAAATAACCCCTAGTCAGAATGAAAGAATCATTATGGTAGAAATTAATTCTGGATTAAAAAAAAGGAAAATGTTGCAAACAAAAGCCAGGCCTCTCTATTTTTGTGGCCACCCCTTCCCCCAAAATTTCTTGCCATAGGGCAGAGACCAAGTACAATTTTTACATGCCTTAAAGGAAACTAGTGAAAACCAGGTTTGAAATTAGTGAAAACCAGGTTTGAAATTATTGAAAGAAAGTTATTTGTCCATCAGTGTGTAGCAGGCCCGTGGCACCCCTAAAGGGGAGAGGTTTGTCTGGATATAAGTAGAGCCTGGACACAACTTTGAAGTGAACCATTGCCAGTTATTAAATATAACAATCCTGGAATTCCCAGGAAATTCCCTGAGCTCAAAAAGCTCTGATGCAGGAAGAGCAGCAGGTAAAAGGTCATATGAGCTTGTCCTGTTCCACCCCCTTCCTGGGCACTCATTGTGATCATTGTTATGATTATTGTGTTCCTAACATTATTAAATGGTAAAATCCCAGAAGAAAAGAAAAATTGCCAAAGTTACTTTAGTTGTTTTGTCATACATTTTTCTTGTGCAACTCCTCATCAACAAATCACGAGACACTGAAATGTCTTGTCTTAGGGTAACCACCACTTAGGAACAGCCAAAGCATTGGTATTGTGTCAGTATCTCATTATCTATCAGTATCTTACTGGCATCTTATTATTCTCGTACTAAACCCAAAAGAACACAGCACTGTGTCAGCTACTAAGAAGAAAATGAACTCTGCTCCAGACAAAATCAGGACATAACTCCAAATTCAAAACCAGTTCTTCTTTTAAGAAAGGTTTGACTGTTATTTCCATGGAATAGCACTGCTAATGCAGCAAAGGTGTATGGTCTTATGTTCTTCAACATGAGATGTGGGGATGACTCCCAGCATCTCCCTCCCCTTGGGTTTGCTTCTTTTGTGCTGACACACTGATTCACTCCAGGATGAGTGATGGAATTTCTGGCTAGGACTGAAATGAAACATATGTATTCAGTAAAACCATTCTACTTTTGTCAAATTTTCTGAAGTTTCTCAGTTCTTTTTTGTTCTTTTTTTATTATTATTATTTTTTCCTAGTCTACAGCATTTTGTTTATTGTCATAAAAAACTGATCAGGCACATAATTTCTAATTAAACTTTGACCACTACCTCATTTTTTCAGCTTTTTAAAATATTGCACATTTGTAATTTTCCTGACAAGAATCAAATTAAGAACTCTGAATTGCCTTGAGCTAATACCATTCTCAAAGTCCTGCACACCTATGTGCTCTATTTTGATTGGGATAACTGGCCTTACCAGATCAGACTTGGGAGATTATTTGTCATGTGGGGTTTATGCTTAATTAAATATCAGTTACATTGCTTTTTGATTGAAGCGATTTGAACTCAAATATTCCCCAAGGGATTCTGAAGCAGAAAATCGTTCTTCTACCTCCCACTTCCAACATGTTGATTTATTTTCCAAAATTTAAGTTCCTAAGGTAGCCAATGTCACACTAACCTTGAAAGATGAAAAAAAGTTCTTTCAAACACAGGGGTTTTACTTTTTATTCCCCTGAAAAATACTATTGTTTTTCAATTTTATTTTTCTTTCTCCTGAAAAGTTGTCATTAATCACTACTAAGAAAGGCTTTAGTAATCAAAACATACTTGACACAACATATGAAATTTACCTGTTACTATAACATCTCCTACAGTTACTCTGCTCTTCTTCCATCCATTCAAATTTCCTCTGTGTGATTCAGAACTGGATCATGAACTTGGCTTATCCAACTCTCACAAAAGTAATTTTGTCACCAGTTTAGACCATCTGAAACAGGTTTCTCTTAATTTCTTCTTTTGGAGCTCTTGCCTTGAATACACTTCATTAAATATTGATTGCCCCCAGAGGAAAAAAAAAAAATGGGGAGAGGGTGACTTCTGCTGGGTGGAAATGGGAAAGCCGTGATTGCAGTCCCTGCTCTGAAAAGTATGTTATTACACATACAAAGTAGAGCTGAGTGGGTTTATAAGAGGAAAAAAACCCTTCTGGGACACCCATAGGTGCAACAATTTATCTTTTCACCAGCTTGCCTCTCACTGGAAATGTTTTAAACAGTGAAAGAACTGGAAGGTAGAGATGCAGCATTAATAGCATGTCTCCCGGCACTTTTTCTGCAGGACTAAGAATATCCTGAGACTGCTTTTCTTGAGACAGCCTTATACACAAGACGAGTACAGAGATGTGTGCTAAGCCACAAGCTAGCAAAACTGGAGTAGTTTTTTTGCATGTACACAGTTTGTGAGCAGCCCAGTCAAGGTCCCAGGCACATATGATTTTATCACCCTGTGTGAGTAGCAGTCCTTCACCAACACTGAGTAAAGGACACTCACTGCTGGCACACTGTGAGAGTGGAAATTGGACAGGGAATATCACGTGTGACAAACGAGATGGGGTTTCCTCACCAGCACTACAGGCAAAGCCATGGATGTCTTTATCACATCTGACCTTAGTCTCTTTGAAGGGACAATGAGAATTGCAAGACATCTGGACAACAGATGTGAAATGCAATCCACCCTTGTCTGCTGCGTTTGTACCATTATACTCAGAGCAGAGCTCAGGGATGTTTATCATCATTGTAAATGACTGCACAAAGTGAAGGATAACTGGGACTCTGGCAATTCACCTCCAGATGGGCAAGGAGATGTACAGGATCAGAATAATCAGGCAAAAAAGACGAGGTAGGAGTGAGTCTGATAATTAATATAAGAGATGGAAAAAAATTTTACTGCAATAAGAAGTAAATTGAGTGCCTTTGGACAAACCTTGCTGAAGTGATCACTGTCCATGCTGTTTGTACTCTTGTGTGTTTCTTGGCTTCTTGCTTCCCCTGGTGGCATAGGTGCAAAACTCAGGTGACCAGAGATTGTTTTTGGATGCTTGGAAATTTATGCAGTGATATGACTGGGAGGAAGAACTGTTGCCTCTCACTGGGGGCTGGCTGGGAGTGATGACAAATCCAGTAATGCAGCATGGGAAGCTGTACTGCCTTAGCAAGCTAAAATGAACACAGAGTAAAAATGAGGAGCATAAATAGGGCATTTCTGACACTGAGCTGGAAATCCCAGTCCTTTGCTTCTTTTTAGGTAGGCACACAAGCCCCAGTAAGAGAACAATACCCCTTCTTTCTGGCTGCTATCTAACCGTGTATAGAGAGCTCTGCTTAAAAGAGATAATAGAAACATGAGATAAATGATGGATAACAGAAAATGTACCAATGAACTCCAGCTGACTCAAATTTTCCATAGGGCACTTCTCACACTGGAAAGTATATGGAAACACTGATTTTGAACAGCTTTATTTTGAGTTTATCAGATTGGCTTGACCTCGCTAGAGCTGAAATACAACTTCAAAACAAGGTAAAATGTGCCAGTGTGTCATTTTACATTTTTCCCATTGTTTTTAATTCTGAAATACTTTGTTTTTATATATATTTTTTAGAGATCAAGTTAATTTCAGGGAATACAAGCCTCTTTTATCATTTCATTGCCCTCCTGGAATTACCTAAAAACCCTTTTTCAGACAGAGTTTTGTTTTATCTTTGTTCAGAACACTTAGAAATCTGTAGTTTCTTCTTTCCTTTTTTTTTTTTTTTTTTTTTTTAATAAATCAATCCATGAAACTGAAAAGTCAGTTGATTACAGAGCTAACAAGAAACCAAGATGACCATGCTTCTACACCCCAGGAACCACCAGCAGCAGCTCAGCAGTGTTGCTTGCTTAGCAGGTATCACAGAAGAAATTAGCTTTCAAGAAATCTTAGAAGAAAAGTGATATAGTGACTACTGAAATTTTGGCATGGGAAAACATGAGAGAACTGGATGGGGATTTAAGGGCCAGCAGGATCTCCAGGAAAACAGTGAAAAGGGGGATTTTATGGGATATAAATGGATTATTGGAGACTGTCTCTATGCAGTATCTCTGTTCTCTGTTCCTTAATAGCCTGTATTTTCATTGTCTTCCTTCTGGGGAAGACAAGACCTTGAAGGGACTTGAAGTTAATAAGTCTATAGACACTTTTTAAGAAGATGAAATACACATTTGTTGTCTTGTAACAATTTGATGTATGCATTGAGCATTGCAACTGTTCAATCAAAGTAACATTGCTACCTTGCCCTATCTTCCATTCTATCTTCTAGTGTGGGTCTTCTAGGGAGGGTCTTTCAAAAAATTCTGGAAAGCAGATTAGCAATGTCATTGAGTAGTAATGTCATGTTTTATTGACTTCCGTATGCCAAGAGATTCAACTGAATTCTCACATAGACAATATTTGGGGATAAAGGCCAGAAGTTGTATATGACATTGCCTGTCCTGAAAGTTTTAGAAATGCAGGGGGAAATCCCCTATTTTTTATTATATGTACTGCATCTTTCTACTAATTATTGAAAAGCATTCAAAGAGTCTCATTTTTTCTGTAAAGGTGACATCTCTTCAAACTGCTGATGTTATGTGTAATAGTAGATCAGGCTTTACTCTCACATAGATTAAGAGTAGATAGCATAGGCTATCAGAGAGTAGATAGCAGATTACCTGCATTCATTGTGCTTAAAAAACGAGTTTGCATTTAGCATCTCAACCAAAGGATAAAGATCAAATGTATCCATTGAACTCAGTGAGTTATTGATCAGCAGATTTAATTCAACATGTTAAGAAAAAACAGTTGTACAAGAAAGGCAGATGCTATCCTGTCCACTACTACAGTATATGTTTTAGGAGGTGACAAGATAAAGAAGTCACCTCCCTCCACCCAAAAAGCACAAAAAACCCTCCAACAAGTGTGGTAGTCTAGCATGGACATGAGCTTTTTCTTTCTCTAAGGAAGTCATAGCAGATGTTGACAGCTTGGCTGACCAATTAAAGAGTTAGATACACATCTGGAAACACTCAGGCTTAAAATCCGCCTGGGAAGCCGAGGAAGTCTTTTCCTTCTGGCCAGTTGAACAGGTAACATCGAGCCGGGCCGTTCTGTGGGCCGGCCAGGCCTGCTGCTTCCCCCACTCCTGGGTGGGGAGCGGCCTGAAGGCTCCATGGGCTCCCGGCAGAGGAGGAGAGGCTGCAGCTCAACATCAGCTGATTTTAAAGCCCATCTCAGAACCCAGCCTGCGAGGAAGCCGGGCCCACCCTGATTGTCCCATTGTCTCCGAGGGGTGGGAAGGGTTTCCCCCGCTCCCATTCCCAGGGGAGGGGAAAGCCCAGCCACTTTGAGATCTCTCCCGAAGAGAAGCTGCTGCAGAAAGCACATGGCCACCGCAGGCCTGGGCAGATTTAACCCTTTCCAGGCAACATGAGGTTTTCAAGGCTTAACTCTTCCCTGAGAGAGAGAAGAAAAGGACAGAGTGCACATGGAGAAAACCCAGCATGACAGACAGATGGAGAGAGAGTGTGAAAGACTAATTAGAAGATAAATAGAGGAGTTGCCTACTGGCTGGACTTCTTATTGAGCCATGGAAATGAATTCTATGCATAAATTATCCCTTCAAATCCTGGGAAAGATATGCATTTGGGGAGGTGATTGTAAATTTATGTGTGGATCAGAGCAAAGATGTTTGTGATGGACTAATATTGATCTTATGAGATGTTTGAACAGAGATGGAGATGAGAAGCCCTCTGTGCCAGTGAAGAAGTAAAAAAGATATCTTTATTCCTGAGAGGATGAACCGTTTGTTTTTGGAGTTATCTTTAAAAAGTGACACCCCAATAATGCAAAAGTCTAAAACCCATGTCCCATAAGCAGCTTGGGGAACTGCTAATGGGAGGGGTCACAGAAGCAGGTTTCCTTGGGTGGCTGTTTTTGTGACAGTTAAAGCCCACAAGAGAACTGTTCTCGGTTGTCAGTGGGATCCATCACTCTAAAAGAGACACCTCTCCCAAAGAATTGATGAAAGACTATTTTCAAATGGTAAAACTGACTGAAAATCACAAGTTTTGTCTCTGTTGTTAATGGGAAAGTGAACTCTTGTGGGAAGAAGGAAGAGTGTTTTGAAGGTTTCGTGTGTCTTTTTTTTCCTTTTCTTCTTTTAGTGTGTGTGTTAATAAAATCTGTGTTTACTTTTAAGTTGAACCTGTTTTGCCTTTTCATCCTAATCCTATCTTACAGCAGAAAAACATTAAACCACTACACTAAATTTAGCAAACAAACAAAATTTGGCGAACGTGAAACCACTACAACAAGCCATCAGAGGAAAAAGGTTTCAACTCCTAGGCAATTAGGCTTTTATTCACCAAGTAAATTTCCTTACATTATTAGCATTCAATAAGCCACTTTTTCTGACTTTCTGCCTTTGGTGGGTACCAATATGGAACTCCTCCAAGAAAAAAAATGACACAAAAAGCTTGTACAGCTATTTTCCCATGCTGTGCTATGAAAGATGTAGAAATCCTTCCTGACACAGTTTTTTTTCACTTGCATCCAAAAACATACAGTGTATTTTCACTTGATAATCTACAGGAGCTTATAATAGACAAAAAACCATGTGAGAATGAATAGAGTAGATGGCAACTCTGCTTCAAAGTCAAGAAAGACTGATTAAGATTCCTTGTGCAGCTTTCCTGAAGCCTCTTTCTGTGCACTTTTTATGACATTGTCTCTCATTACATGCTCACATACATCTCTTTTCACAGGGTACGAGTGCACTCTGTGCCTCGGATGAGCAATGATCACTGACAGGAATTACTTCGTGTTTTCTGCATTGCTCAGCATGCATAGCACATTTGCTGCATCACACCAAGGCAGAAAGCATCGCTTTGCTCATTTTGGTCTGTTCTCCTCTGCATCAGACTTCTTATCCTATCCATTCCTGGTCCTACCTTTTAATCTTCCCATCTTAGTCTCAGTTTTCCCAAATCAGGTTCAGACTTATCTTGTCTCTGGCTCCTGTACTTTCATTCCAGGCTGAGTGACATTGCAGTTGCTTCAAGCAGATGCAGCCTTTGTTCAGGTAGAAGCATTAAGAATGAAACCTGGACTGAAAGCCCAGGACTGCTAAAGCCCTGAGCAAACACTGGGTAGCCTCATAGGGCTGAGCCCCGTGACACACCAGTGTTCAAAGCTGGTACAGCAGTGCAGTGCCCATGGGCTGCCTCTCCATTTCCAATGCCAACTATTTTCAGCCTCCCTCTTTATATCTATTTTCTCTTTCAATAATCAAACCAGTTTTGGACTACTCTGCATACAAACTGGGATATGCCATCATGGAGGGGTCCTGAGACATTATTTTCTAGACAGCAGCAGAAACAGTAGTAATATTGTTATTAATCTCTGTGCCTCCAAAACAGCTCTGATATGCCTTTATAGCAAGGCTTTCACTTTGCCTCAAGAGCAGAAATGTCGACCTGCTCAGTCTAGGTGATATTCACACACGCTGGGTCCCGGACACTAGCTCAAAGGCAAAAGTAAAGCTGTTGTGTCACCGTGCCTTGACATTCTGTGGGACATCAATGCAGAAAGCAGATGTTTACAAAAGTCCATTCATCAGAGAAGAGCTCTATCTCAGGCTGATTCTCAGCCTGCAGCTCTCAGCATTGCCCATCTAACAAACACGTACAGGGGCTGTCTGCAAAAACGCATCGCAAACACGAAAGCTTGAGGCAAAAGAGCACATGATAATCAACATCAATGCACTAAATGCTTCTATTCAGGATGACATAAGCTCATTTTACGTTTGCTTACCCAGGACTTACTGTGTCAAAAGAAATACTGAAAGATGATTTTTTCCCAGCTTTTTCATAAATTTCAGTTCCCAGCCTTTATTACTTTGTAATTAGTCATGTATGTTGCTTTAATAAAAGCTATACCCAGGGAGAAAACTCCCTAAATAGTCCCTAATTTAGTCCCTCAAAGGGAATTTGGCAACCACCTCAGAAGATTAAATGGTAATCAAGTAACTGCCTGAAACTGAGAAGCAAGCTGCTGCTCTGTAGCCTCCCAAGTTTTCTGGTAAAGAACTGAGACTTGTGTTGCCCCTATTACCCAGGGAGGAAGTCAGTCTGCTGGATGGTGCTGAAAATTAAAGTCTTCCCTTATCTTCCTATCTTGCAAACACAATGTATGTTTGGCTCCATGTTTTTTGCTTCCATTCTCATCCTGCAAGGATCCCTGAGGCCTTATGCCTCTTCCCTGGCATGTGTTACTGCACAGCTGGGGCCAATGCAGTTCAAGGAGAAGGTACTACCCTGGTGAGTTGTCTAAACCTATTCTCACCAGAAGACTTACTTGAAAAGTTTCCATCCATCTATTTATCAGATTGGGAGTCAATTAGCCCTTTCATTTGTAGTATCTTCTTCACTTAAAACTTGGTTTTGTTTGTTTATGTTTTTCTTGCGGTCAGAAAAAAAATTTGGCAAGTTTCAGCCAAGCTTTGAGAGAAATTTTTCAGAACCTTCTAGCCAGATATATACACATATATCTAAACCTGCCAGTTTGGGTTTTTATTTTTAGGGCGAAACTGATAATCAGTTTTGCATTCAGCAAGACACTGCATGAGTTGAAGTTATGGGGCTTTCCATCAATTTTTATTCCCACTTTCTTTTTTCTCTCTCTCAAATTTGCAAGTTGATATACTGTTAATTGTATTGAGATTGCTGATTTTTTTTTTACTCCAGTTTATGCTTGACCTGATGGAAGCAGCTGGGCCTCCTGTTTTTCCTCTGTCAAAACCACTAGGGCTCCACCATGGACTGTCAGCATGAGTTCCAGCTGCATGGTTAAGGCACTGTGTGAAATCAGAAACTTCATCTGCAACCAGCTCTATGTAGTGTGTGGCAGTGCAGCCTCTTCAAGCTGGTGGTGACCATATCCTCCAAGAACAAGTGAGTTCAGAAATATGTTAAAGACACCATCATGTGAGACAAAGCAGCTCAAAGGCTGTGATCTTCTCTAGGAAGCACTCCAGGAACTATTCAGGAAACTCCGTCAGGTTTCACAAGATCAAAATGTCTGCCATGGTGCCAAGTGGAAGTTCTGCAAGAAGACTGCCCTGGTGTTTTCTGCTGCATTTGTTCCTAAGTGTCAAGTTACTTTATGCACTCTACAGGTGTTTGAGCATATGAAATGCCTTGATCCACCCATTACTCTTTCTAGTAGTTTCATTGTTGGAATAGAACAATGTGCACTTAAACTGCAGATATTTTTTTTTTACTAAATTAAAAAAAAAACAAACCCAAAAAAACATCATCTTTGAACTGAAAGAGGTTTAGATTAGATATTAGGACAAAATTCTTTACTTTTGAGTGAGAGTGGGGAGACACTGGAGAGGTTGCCCAGAGAAGCTGTGGATGCCCCAAACCTGGGAATGTTCAAGGCCAGGTTGGATGGCGCTCTGAGCAACCCAGTCTAATGGAAGGTGTCCCTGCCAGTGGAAGGGAAGGTGGAACTGGATGATCTTGAAATTCCATTCCAAGTCAAGCCATTCTATGATTCTATGATTGATTCTATGATTTATTCCACAGTTTAAGAGTTATTTAATAACTGCATGCTATGAGAGGTTATTTGTGCTCTCAGGCACAAGTATATGTTTATACACATACTTCTACACAGAAAGGAATTCTACTAACAGTTAAATGCTCAAATATCTGCTTTTGATTCTCTGAGTTCTATTTACTGACAATCCCTTTTTCAGTTTCTAAACATGAGCTCGCTGTTTTCACAGTATGAACTCCCTCTGCAGGAAGATAGAGGTTTCACATACAATAGGACAGAAAATGTAAACAGTGAATAATGAGGACAACATGAGTTTACAGCAATCACAAACTCAGTTTCTTTAATTCTCTTTGCATGAACTTTAGGTATGCAGGTTCTCCCTGTCTTCAAGAAGGGAAAATATTGATCTGAGAACGAATAAAAGAATTATTCACATTTCAATGGCCATAGATAAAAAGGATTCGCATATGCTTTTTAATCAGACTCCAAGCAACTAAAAAAACAAACATGTTTCCTACACTATTTTGACTGAGTATTCTGTTTTTAATATTGACAGACTTTGTGAGGAAAAACCTTGTGGCCTTGGTTTCTCTGCTGAACTCATGAAGTAAGATATACTTACATCTTCTAGATAGCATGTAAATGAACACATTGATAGGAAAATATTTTCAGGTATGTGTGCTAGCTGTCTCAGGAAATCTTACTCTCATCTGGGGTGCAAATGATGCTTGTTTGCTGCTGTGCTGTCTCTGCACTGGGCTGTGGGGCAGCCAGCAGGCACAGCTGATGGGCAGGGGGAGCAGGTCTGCTGCAAGATAGGCAGCAAGAGGGGAGGCCGGGGTCAGGGGCATGGCCAGGGGCTGGCACTTCAGCAGTGACTTCTATGGCCTTCATGGGAGAAAGGGCCTCCAGGGCTTCCAGTCATGTTAGCCCAAATTAGCCTGAGTTTCATTTAGCTTTGCTCTTTCTTTGGGGGTTAGAGCTGTACAAAAAAGAAAGCAAAACTGAAGGAAACTGACCCCTTTTGCAAAAATCTACTGAGGAAAAATTATTTTTATATCTTTATACTTAGAATACTTCATCAAGCAAATGGGAGTGCATGCTGTAGTTTGGACTTTGTGTCCTAAAATTCAGCCTGTGGAGACTGAGAACCCTTTGGTCAACTCCTTCATAAAAGAAGTGGTGCAGCTTTATCTCAAAGTTCTGGCTGATGCAGGATTCCTCACAGTTTAAGTACTTTGTGCTTAATATTGTGAAGGAAAGATACTGAGGCAGTGGGTGGGTACATTTTTCCTTAGGGATATGGTATTATGTGATCAGAGTCCTTTTTTAACTGACATAGGCTGTATAAGAGTGAGCTTGTCCTCTGTTGCCTGTCTGCTCAATAGAGAAAAACAATTTGCTTGAGAGAACAATTCACTTTATTTTATGGCCAGATAAATGCAGTCCAGTGGTTTTACTCTGCTTCTGCTGACTATGATCGAGCCTAATTACTGGGATTTACAAAGGTAGGTGAGATGAATCCCATACAAGCTGTCTCACCTTGAAAAATGTATATGGGTTTTGCACAGCTCTTCAAAACCCAAGATGCATCAGGAGGTGCTTGAAATCAGGCAGCAGGGTGAATATAGGAATGTTCCTGCATTTCTAAAAAAATCCACTGTCACACTTCCTGGAAAACTGAGTGCAAGATTCTTGCCTGTTATAAAATGTATATGCTTAATTTCCCTGGTAATATATGAAGCTCCCAGTCCTGCCTCCTGCTATGCCCAAAATTAGGATATAGAAAGTAAGTGCCATTTGTCCCTGAAACAGTCTTCCATTCTCACAAAGCAGTGATGGCCCATGGATTAATACTAGGCAACTGGGGAGATGTGTGAAAAGTACCAAAGAAAAGCACTCCTTACAGCTGCAATCAGTCATGATGCTTTCAAGCAACATAACCAAATAGCAGATTTCATTCCAGTTCTTCCCATTTCCCTTGTAATATCTACTCAGATGCCACTATGCTCTTGTGCCTGCTTTTCTCATCCTTCAGCTCTCCCACCACAATTTTCATCTGCTATTAGGGGCAGTGCTGGCAGAGCCCTGTCCCAAACAATTTCCTCATGGCATATGCGACCCACCCCCGCCCCCAACCCCCCCAAATGATCTGCTTCCCAGTTGCTTTGGAAAGACAAAAATTAAAGGCTTTTCTGAACCGTACACACCAAGAATTACAGCAGTTTGAGAGTCTCTAAGTAGAAAATATTTCAGCAAGACTGTGCTAAGTCTCAAAAACACATTAAACAGAAATGACTTTCTGCAACAGCATAGTCCAGCCAGAGTTGAGGTTTGTCTGTATGAGACACATCAGCATCTCCTAACATGAATGAGAAAGTTTTAAATTATATCAAAATCACACTTTCTAAACTCAGAGTGTGCTCTGACTGAAGGTAGCATAAATCTCAAGTAATTTCATTGCTATATTTATTATAGGTTTAAGACAGTGTAATAGGAAATAAAATATATTCTAGCAAGCACTGCTAGTCCTCACTTTCACATCACATTTTAATTTCATGGAGAATTTTAATTAAGACAATTAAAAGGCAAAGATGGAACTAGAACAGTGGAAACAAGTCACTTTCAAATGAATTTATTTATAATGGCTTCCTCTGAAGCAGCTTGCAAGCAATGCAACCACTCATCCAGAGTGGGATTATTTTTCTAACTTTAGCTAATGTTGATTTAAATGCCATTTTAGTAACAGTGAAAGAAAGCTAACACTTGATTCCTTTTTATTGTGATTAGTTATTCCAATATTTCTAAATATTTTCTAAATACTTCCTGTGTTAGATTCTAATACCACTTACATTTTGTTTTCTATTGCTTTAATTTCATTAGTTCCGAATAAATTATTCCAGATATTTGCCAGGATAATTTGGAACATAAGCATTATTTAATTCTAAATAATCATTAAAAAGTGCATAATACAAATGTTATTCCCACGTCATCTTATTTATTCTGAAAACAGAAAAAACCTAGTGACTCCAAGGAGCTGAGCAGCATGCAAATCATGATTTAAATGCTACTAAAATGCAGGTCTAAATAGATGAGTGTAATGTGGTTGAACGACCATCAACCCTGGGATCACATAATTTCATTACCATCTAAAGAAAACACCAACAAAAAACCAGTTTAAATAATAAATATTTGTAGACAAGGGCTTAAGGACTGAGTATAGTGAGTGCTTTGAGATATGCCTGATTCTGCAGCCTGCATTTACAGCTTTGAGACATCAGCTACTGAGCTAGGAGCCTCCATCTCAGCAGAGCTGCTGAGCTGAGCCTCCACAAATAAGAATTGTTTTCTCAGGAGTGAATAACTCTTTTCTCAGAAGTAAACATCTCCAAAATGTCCAGATGGCAGCATTACCTAAGTAACACTCTAGAGTGATGCTAAATTTACAAGGTGCCCATGGCAAGGGATATGCAGAGAGACATCTGTGTTTCAGTGATACTTCATCAATAGTTAGAATTATCAGCAATAACAAAACAGAAAAAAATAATATCCCCTCATAGATATAACATGATATCTCTCACTGATAATATACTGCCATCCAGATGTCATTAAATGTATACTCCATATGCAAAGATGGACTCAATTAGTCCTTTGGGTAACCTCTGCCAGAATTTGACCAAACTTATAGTAAAAGGAATTGTTTTCTTGTGTGCAGTTGGAATATTGTGTGTTCTAGTTTGTGTCCATTACCTCTTGGGTTATCAGTAGTCTTTTGGGTGTCTCAAATGTACCACACAATGTTCATTCATGGAATATTAAAATATTCAGACCTTCTTTCACAGAATGTTAGAATGCTCAGGCCATATTTCAAAGAATGTTAGAATGTTTTATCTTCTTTTTCTTAAGTTTATTTTCTGGTGCGACCTCCAGTTATTCAACACAGACTTATTTCTACAACTGGATTTCTCTGGAAATTCAGTTGTCCATTAAATAGAGCTCTTACACCATTAGCAACAACATGCAACATATATGTTGCATGAGGAAAGAAGCAACTTTATTGAACTATGGTAACAAAAAAAACCCCAAAACAAAACAGTTTACCTCTTCAGTCATTTTAGACACTGTCTTTAGCTGTAAGTCCTACTAACTCACACATTGTGATTATTTTATTTTTGCTAAACCTTCTGCTGCTTGTGGAGGGTTTTAGAATTCACCACAGTATCCAATTGTTAATGTACCCATCTTTTCACTGTTTCCAATCCACCTCACCTACGAGATGCTTCACAGGATATTTCCACTAACAGCTTCCATTAGTATTGACTGTTGCCCATATCAAATATTTAATGTGCACTGTCAGGTTTAATCATGTGTTTGCTTGAACAAGATCCATTATTGTCTTTGCTTGTATTGCAGAGATATCTTAGTAGGGTTTCCCACTTCACAGATTATTGAATCTTTCTTTGATGAACTGTGCTGTTTGTAGCCTTATAACTACAAGCTTTTAATTATTAAGAATCTTGGAAAATTCTGAATGGTACAGAAGTGCTTTTCAGTCAGCACTTTGGACTTTGACTTGCCCCAGCATTTCTTGCCTGCCCTGTGGAACAAATATAAGATACAGAACACATGGAAGCATCAATGATTGTCTGTGTAATACATACATATATACACAGAGAGAGAGAGATTCCCTGGAGCAGCAGCTAAACCAGTTTTGGCTCAGGCAATGTAATGTGACAAATTTACACATGGACATTCGCTTCAAACACTTTCTGGACAAATTCACCTCTGTTGAGATCCATCACCAGTATGTTAAAGTGCTTGTTAAGGCTGCATGTAGCCCTCTGGTGATTGTGTTGATGGATGATAGCTTTCTACGGCAGGAAGAGATTGAGTGCCTAGGGCTGATTCTTTCACATGTGTTAGCCTTATTTTTTTGACCATGAAGTTTTGTTCATATGCCAGTATCTTAGCAACAGCAGACAGTCTGATTCTAGGTTCACTGTTTCCTCCCTGGGAAATTAATACCATGATGACATCCCAGTTTAACCTTCTATTCACCTTTTGAGGTATGGAATGTCAGTTCATTTAGTGCTGTGCACTACAAAGCAACAGTTCTGGGAGCAATCACAAAGGGTCTGAATACTCTGGCTGTGATCAGGACAGTAACCATACCAGAAATACAACACCAGATACACAAGTACTTTGGCAAAATGTTATGTTTGCGACCTAAGAGTTTCAATGCCCTGAAATTAGGGACCAACAATAAGAAGGTAATCTGCAACTTCATGAAATGTCTTAAAACGCATCAGAAAGAAATTAAAAGTTTCTGGAAATAATATATTACTTAGACTACAGAGGAAGAAACATAAACTCTATGGGAGATTGTACCTGTACAGCAGTGGGACTGCAGTCATGTTTAGCAAGGTACTATTTGAAAGATAGAATATGCTTATTCATATCCATATATCTCCAAATATTTTGAGCTTAAGCAAAGATTAGAAACCAAGCATAAACTCCATTTTCTTCTGATACTGCTGGCTCATCCTGTAAGGTTATCTCTTATGGTGTGGAAAGGCACTGATAAAGTGAAATGAAAGAATAACATGACCTATTTTAACTAATTGTTCCTTTAGGGTCCTGCTTTAAAAACAGCTTTTTCCCTACCTCTTTGTCATTAGTATCCAAATGCTCAAGGTTATGTTGCAAGGTATGCATTGAGAACCCAGTTCTGCAGCCCCTATTTGCAAGTTGTAAGGAAGAAAGCTGAACAGAGTCTGTGAGTGGCACTGGTCTAATGTACATGATAGGCAAAAAAAAAGACCCCAAAACACATATTGATTCCAGGCTGATAGGTTCTTTTTCAAACATGAATATGGTGCACAATGCACTTTTAATATCTGAACAGCAGTGTCCATCTGTCTCCCTCTCTTCTTGTTCAGATTTTCCAGCTACATCTAGAGCCTGGACACACACATTTGGTTGTACTCAGTTCTAGCACACCCTAACACTTTTGTATGACTTTCAACAACACTCCTTGTCTTTGATGTTAATGCAAGAATCTGGCCCCTTGGAGACCTGCCCAGTATGTGCTAACTGGGCAGCACAGCAAACATGTATGGGAATGTGAGCCACTTCATGAAAACTAGTCTCTCTCCTGAATCTACAACACACATTTCATCCTTCCTTGGCTGTTAATTCACTTCAAAACTCAACATTTGCACACTGTGATTGACGAGTAATAACAAGAGGCCTTCATAGTGAACTGGCAACATTTTTAAATTGGAATTCTGAATTAAACATGTTCATGGTCATCCTGAAACTACACACTGAAGAAACATTTAACATAAGATGCAAAGAGTTTTAAGAGAGGTGTTCACGTAAAGATTTTTACTCTCAAAGAAGTGTCTTGCTCATTCACTTGCAGAAAAACAGGAAGAAAAAGGTGGGAATTGGAAGGAAAATCCTTACTGAATTGGATTTAATGTGCTTGAGTCTAAATATCTTGGAAGACATTAATTTCATTTTATTCCAAGGAACCACTGTAATTAAGAGAAAACTGGCAAAATTTTGTTTGTAATTATTCTTAGGAGTAAAATTCAGATTAACATGGGTCAATTGCAGAAAATAACTAGGACAATAGCAAAACAAGGAATACATTTTTAGGAGGACAAGAATAATTTAAAAGAGACTTTTCAAGCTCTTTAATGTTAAAATACATGTATCAATCAACAGTATTTTCTTTGACTAAGCAGGAAAAAATATTTAAGGCATCAAATTTTAGTCTCCTTCAAAAATTACTGTAACTCTTATGGCTCAGAAGAATATTAATAATAGAAATTATTATTATTGGTTTAGAATATTATGTGAGGGTCATAATTACATATAAAGATAAAATGCCAATCTACAATATTCAAATAAAATATATTTATTTTGGAACAATTTTATGATTAACATCTAAAGGTACTTGGGAAAAACATCCACTTGACAGATGCAATTGCTGCATGCTGTTAACAGAACATCTCTGCTTAACAGAGCATTTTATTTGAATACAAAAATATGCTTTTTTATGAGCATGAGAACATTGCCTCCTGTCCGAGAGCACATTATTTGCTTCTGTGGGGAATGAGATCCTGATTTTGTGCTGCTCCTATCCTTAGCCTACCATTTTCAAAATTATCATGGAACAAGGTGTTCACACTCAAAAAATGAAAAAGGCAGCCCACATTTTAACTCTTTCTGAAGCAAAGACAAACAAGAACCCCATTGTTTACATATATTTCATTGACATGAAGATACATGCAGATAGCGCGTGGTTTTCTTTTAGAAATGGGGATCAAGGTATTGCCTTCACAATACTAGAAGAAACCAAAAGAACAGCATTCTAGTACACATGCATAACAATTTTATACAAGCAGAAGGATGGCATTTTTAACAGAGTGGATGTTACTTTGGAATGTCTCAATAAAATGCTTGTTGAAATTCTAATCACAACTACAGACAAAAAGTTTCTCATAAATACTTGAGAACAGAACACAGTGCTACTTTACACTCATAATTCTTCACCTAACATTCTCCTTTCTTCCTACTGCTCCTTTTCATCTAGTCTAGTCTACTAGTTCAACTGCCTAGTTTAACAGTTAGAAAAAGTACTAAAAGGATAAAACACCAATTATTGTTTCAGTTATGTCTTCCTGGGTAGCCCTTAAATCTCACTTGTAATATCCTAATTTTTCTAAATAAAGTAATACAAAACTATTACTTGAAGTCCATCTTTTAAAATTAAGTATTCTAATCAGGACTATATTAGAAAACAGCAAGACATAAACATTTTTATCACTATTGGAAGAAAGGGCAAGCCACTCAGGAAGACTACAAGGATATCATGACGTTATGCAGGAAAAAATATTAGAAAGAACAAAGCCTAACTAGAATAAAATCTATTAAGTCAGTAAAACATGACAAAAAGCAAAAAAAAAAAAAAAATTAAAAATACATTGCCAACAAAAGGATGGCTAAGGAGTATATCCATTTTTATTCTGTGCAAGGGGAAACATAGTGTAAAAGGATGAGGAACAGGAGATATTTAATACCTTTTTTTTGCCTCAGTCTTTAGTAGTACCTCAGGGTATCCAGCCTTCTAAACTGGAAGCCAGAGATGGGGAGGAGAATGAAGCCCCCATAATCCAAGGGGAAAAGGCCAGTGTCCTGCTACAGCACTTAGATACACAAAAGTCTATGAGGCTGGATGGGATCCATGCAAGTGTATTGAGGGAGCTGGTGGAAGAGCTCACCGAACCTCTTTCAATAATTTTTCAGCAATCTTGGCTAATGGGGAATGTCCCATGTAACTGGAGGTTAGCAAACATGACACTCACCTACAAGAAGTGCTAAAGGAGTATCCAGGAAACTACAGGCCTGTCAGCCTGAACTGGGCACCAGGGAAGGTCACAGAACAGACCATCTTGAGGGCTACCATGCAGCAGGTCCAGGACAACCAGGGGATCAGGCCTCCATGGGTTTGCGAAAGGCAGGTCCTGCTTGACCAATCTGATCTTCTACGACAAGGAGTACTGCTTAGTGGAATAGGAAAAGGTTATGGATGATGTATACCTTGACTTCCTTGAGCCTTTGGCACTGTCTTCCATAGCATTCCCCTGGAGATACTGGCTGCTCATGGCTTGGATGGGTGCACTGTTCACTGAATAAAATCTGGCTGGATAAAACTGATGAAAAACTCTCTGGGCAGGCCCAGAGAGTGGTGGTGAATGGAGTTAAATCCAGCTGGTGGCTGATCACTACTGGTGTTCCCCAGGGCTCAGCAGCAGGGCCAGTCCTGTTTAGTATCTTTATTGATGATTTGGATGAGGGGCACTATGCAGCACTACAGGCTGGGGCAGAGTGGCTGGAAAACAACCCAGCATAAAGGGACCTGTGGGTGTTGGTGAACAGCTGGCTGAAGATAAGGCAGTGTGTGCCCAGGCAGCCCAAGACATCCTGGCCTGTATCAAAAATAGTGCAGCCAGCAGGACTAGGGCAGTGATTATCACCCTGTGCTCAGCACTGATAAGGCCACACCTTGAATCCTGTGTTCAGTTTTGGGCCCATCTCTAAAAGGAAGACATTGAGGTGCTGAAGTGTGTCCAGAGAACGGCAACAGAACTGGGGAAGAATCTATAGCAGAAATCCTGTGAGATGCAGCTGACAGAACTGGGATTGTTTAGCCTGGAGAAAAGGAGGCTCAGGGGAGAGTTTCTTGCTCTCTACAACTCTCTGAAAGGAGGCTGTAGCCACTTGAGGGTCAGCCTCGTCTACCAGGTAACAAGCAATCAGACAAGAGAATGGTCTCCAGCTGCACCAGGGGAGGTTTAGATTGAATATTAGTAAAAAGTTATTTCCCAAAAGGTTGTCAAACGTTGAAACAAGCTACCTAGGGAACAGATGGAATTATCACCCCTGAAGCCCTTAAAGAAAATGTGGATGTGGCACTTGGGGACCTGGTTTACTGAATGTGGGTGGCAGTGCTGAAGTAATGGTTGGACTCCGTGATCTTGGAGGTCTTTTTCAGCCTGAACTATTCTGTGATTTTATGATTCTGTAATTCTATAAATATTTCACACAAGACAAAAGTAGTATTACTAACAACAAGGTGAACCAGTGACAGTCTCATTAAGGGAGTATAAAAGATAAAAACCTGGATACGGGTGTGGCAGAAAGGGAAAAGCCAAAAGCAACTAATTACCATGGGTTTCAAGAAAGGCTAGGGTTTGGAAAACCAAAAAACCCATACTTCCAGGGACATTTGGGCTGAAAAAGGCATGCCAAGGTGGGGTGGCATTGCACCAATGCAAATTTTGAGGGCTTTTGCCAGGAGTGCTGAACCACCCTAGATTTTTCAATTGCCTTCTTCAAATGCATTGTTTGTGGGAAAACCTGGGGATTTTTACTTCCTTTCGAGGTAACCATCCTCAGGTATTTTAAGGGCACAAGCATTTTTCTTGGTGAAGCTATACTGGAGCTGCAGTAGGAAGTACAGGAGGCAGGTTCAAAACACAGGACTTCATGGACAATACTTAAGAGCCCTCAAGTGTTCTTGACCTTCACTCCCAGCCCATGACACGACACGACATCCAGTTCCTTAGGACACAGCAACTTCAAACATGAAAAAAAAAATCAAGTTTGCCATCCAAAAGAGCAGTTTAACACTGAACCTGCATGCTATGCCCAATACTTTCTGTTTGCTTTGCTGGATTAGTTTTCAGATGGATGAGCACCCCAGTCTGCACAGAGGAGGTGGAAACACAGCTGGGGACACGTTGCGGAGAGATCAGGCAGGTTTGGGTTTGTACCAAGCTAAAGGTGGGCAGCACCACACAGGGACATAAACCTGCTTTAACTGGCTCGGTTTGCAGAAGAGCTCCATGATTAGCTGTCCTGGAACAACTAGGGTAGAGGTGCGCAGGGCAGAAATAAGAAGTCATGTGTGGCAACAGAGGAGCAAAAACTCCCTTCAGCTGTGATTGTTACCCAGCTGCTGAGGAACTGGTAGCATTCAGTGTCAAATCTGTAGCTTTCTGCAGTGCTGGAAGCAAGAGAACATACTGGCTTGTTTTGGGTGGACAGAAAATCTGTGCTCACTCTGGGAAGTGCCTCTGTTAACCAGCGTGGTGTTAAAATGATCTTCTGCCTAGCTGAGATGATCTTACCATCACAACCCTTTCTGAAAGGCTCTGTTAGAGTCCATCAGCAATTAAACCCCTCAGGCAATATATAAGAGACTTCTAAAGAAGACTCTCCACAAAGCTTTGAAATACAATTTTTCACTGCCTTGAACCTACATGTCATCAGTTCCTTTATAAATGGAATAGGTATTTCATGCTAATAAATATTGCTAACTCATATGTAAATACTGTTCTAATTTGATACCATTTTTACTTACTTTACATACTTTAACTTGTGCATGTAAGACCAGAAACTATTATCACGTCATTTGCTATAATGTCTTTATCTTGGACCCCTAAACTTTACTCCATGCTAAGCTAAGTAATTTACTTGATCAAAGTGTAGGCTGTATTGATAGCTGTCACAAAATCCCTTAATATTCCTGCAATTTGATGTCTTCTCCACTGCTTTATTGTCAGCACAGCAGTTTCCTTGCTGTCACCAGCAGATTTTTCTGCTTTCCTTGATTTTTATGACACTCTCTCAGACTCCTCTGTACAGTTTCAGTGCAATTCACGAGTGTTGGGCATTTCTTAAGCTGAAATGCACTGTGGTTTAGAGTCTCCACAGCCCTGGTGTTCAGTTACCAGTGAAATTACATTTAATTCCCAAGCTGTTTACAATTCAAACAGAAGGATTTCTCTGTACAGCATCCAAACCCGACAAAGTTACAAGCACTTAAGCCTTTTCCACAAAGATCAAATATAAAAAAAAAATCTTCCTCCTCATATTTCTTTTGGTTGCAGTCTTCTGTATACCATATAGCTTAGCTTGTATCTACAGAGCCTCTTTTTATGTATCACATAAGCTTTTACCGATAAGCTCGCTCTTCTAATCCTCTAAGGGTTCCATACAAATTCAGTCTTTTCCCTTCTAAACTTCTTAATTTCTTACTTATTCAGAAGACGTTTCTACACTTGACTCCTTAAAGACTTGGAGATATATTTTTTTCAGAATAGCTGTTGAGCTTTGTACCTAACTGGCCTATTAACAAATCTATGACTCAAATAAAAGCTAAATTCCACTCTTTCCCATTTTCCTAAACTAGGTTTGACTGTACTCATAAGATGGCATAAGATCTTGAAAGAGCACACTAAAAAATCTGCAGTTAGCTAAGTGCCGATCTGATTTATAAACCCTGTTTCCATTAAAATTTGTTCCAAACATTTTGGCTAACCACTTTTCTATCAGATCAAGCAGAAGGCGCCTGTATCAGAATTCCTCAGATGACCCCTCAAGTCTTTTTAGGTCTCCTCCCACTCCTCAACTCCTGAGCTCACAACACCTGCCTGCAGCTGTTCCTCTGCAAATCCAGGCTTGGACCACTCTCCTTTCCAGAATCTCACCATAATCAGCTCTCTTCCCACCGTACTTCGCATCAACTTTCACCTTGGATGCCTTCTCCTGCATCAGGAGATCCAGGAAAACAGATCTTCCATTTTCCCTTAGGCCTTCTCCTGAATCATAGGTATTGCATTCTATAATCTTGGTATTGCCAGGAAGCCAGAACCAAGGCTGGCACAGAGCCAGACTTGCTGTAAGCAGCGTTCCCTGGAAACAGCTTAGTGCACTGAGAAACTCGTGAGGGTGAGTAGGCAGGAGGGCAAAGCGATCTCTCCAGACAATCAGACAGTGAGGAGCTTTGCTGCATCGCTGCTGGCAGAACATCTCAGTATCCACACTAAGCTGACCTGGAGCAATGCAGGAAACAGGCTCTGCACAGCTCATACCAGGGGACCATGTATGCCTGTGACAGCTTTAGTTCTGGCAGTGTGGCCTGCTGCAAGCTCCAAGACCTGGATCCTGTCCTAGAGAGGAATACAGATGTAATTCCCACCTGGATTGCAGCTTATAGCCCCTTCCTATATTTATATTTTACACAATCACAGACTTGTTAGGGTTGGAAAAGACCTCTGGAGAACATCTATTCCAATCCCCTCTACCAAGGCAGAGTCACCTACAGCAGGTAACACAGGCACAAGTCCAAGTGAGTGAATGTCTTCAGAAGGGAGATCCCATAACCTCCCTGGGCAGCCTGTTCCAGTTGCCGTGCCACTCCCAGTGTAAAAAAGTCGAGGTGTAACTTTGTGTGTTTAAATTTATGGCCATTGCTCCTTGTCCTGTCACTGGGTACACTGGAAAGAGTCTGGCACCATCCTCTTCTCACCCACTTTTGGGATATTTATATATGTTAATCAGATCCTTTCTCAGTCTTCTCCTTTCTACACTAAACAGGCCCAGCTCCTGAAGTTTCTCCTCATCTGAGAGATGCTCCAAACCCAGATTCGTCTTTGTGGACCTCCTATGTACCCTCTTCAGTAGCTCCTTGTCTTCCCTGAACTTTGGAGACCAGAACTGAACACAATACACCAGGTGTGGCCCAGTAAAGGGGGAGGATCACCTCTGTTGACCTGCTGTCCACACTTATCCCAATGCACCCCAGGATATTATTTGTCCTCCTGGCCACAAGGGCCAGCTTGTCAAGGGCTGGCTCATAGTCAGCTTGCCATCTACCAAGACTCCCAGTTCTCTGCAGATCTGCTCTCCAGCAGGTCAGCTCCAGCCTGTCCTGGGGTTATTGCTCCTCAGGTGCAGGACCCTACACCAGTCCTTGCTGAATTTCACTAGTTTCTCTCTGTCCAACTTTCCAGCCAATCAAGATTCTGCTGAACAGCAGCCCAGCTTTCAGGTGTATTTGGAGACATCCTTTCTCCACAAAGGGAAAGGAAGCAGACATGACAAAGGAACACACTATGGGTAGGAAATCTTTGAGAAAAGCTGGGCTATAGGTACCTAAGAACTCTTCATTGGGATGCACTCTAAAACAGAGACATTCATCCAACTTTTTTGGCCTTCTTTGGTCCATCTTCATGCTGCACACATTTTGTAACATTCTGCTTTTATTTTACATACTAATTTAAATAAAGCCTTTAATAAACCCTTAGATTTGGTATGTCTTTGCACAACCCTCCCAAGGCTCTTAGCCCTGCATGGTCAAATAGGATATAAGAAAGAGCTATCCATAACTGCCACTGCTGCTGCAAACAGAATTGGATGAGGTAGTATCAAACAAAATAACCAGAAAAGAACAGAAAATATGAGAAAAGACCGAGAAATAAGGAAGAACCTGATTGTAAACCAAATTACAACTCTTCATAGCTGGCAATACACACGCTACTCCAATCAAATGCTCTATGCAAAGGAAAACTATCCCTCGATAAGAAAGACCTTGTACGGGACTCTGCCATGGACTACCTTCCCAGCACTGGCAGGTAAATGTAGTGGCTGCAGCTGGTGCTGGCACTTCCACAGCAGGTTCCCCTCAGGTACTTTGGTACCATCCAACAGCCATCTGCTCTCTCCTGGCCTTTCGGAAGCACAGACACAGCAGATCTTTCTCATGCGCTGCAGACCAAACTCAGCTCTGAGCCTGAGGGACTCCCTGTCTTTTCCACAGACCCATTGCAACTGCAGACACAAAAACTGAGCACTCGGGAAGGTTGCCCGTGAACGCTTTCATAAACTGCCAGAGTCACAGAGAAACAACAACCTGCTGCAGCACAGCACTGCTGTGGCTGCTGACACACCCTGTTAACCTGCCTGCGTGGCTGGGGCTGTGGGCATTACCTGCTTTTCCACGAGTCAGCAACAATGCTGGCAAAGCAGCCATGACAATATTCTGCACTGTAAAGTACTGCTGACAAAACACTGCTAGCCTGGACAAGGATGGGAGCTCATTAGTTTATACATTCTTGCCACAGGCTCTAAAAGTGCTCTGGCATTGCTCCTGATGTTTAAAAGGAATATTTCCATTAGAATTTGTCCTCAGTCCTCACGTAAAGGGATAAATCTACTTTTGCTAAAAATGAACACAGGTATTTTTTTTTTCACAAGCTGATTTCATTTTATGCCTACACCATAGTCTCTGGAAAATCATCTTACAGGTTGAAGCAATAAGGAAACCTTGCCTAAACTGTCTTTATACCATCTGCCAAGAGCACTTTGCAAAGATCTCTGTGGTGTTCTGGAGCCCAGGTGAAGTCAACAGCACCCTGGATAAACATGAGAAACTTGATTTAGAGATCTTGGGAAAACAACATGGAAGATGCCAGACTGCCACCTTTAAAAATTATATTGGTAATTACAGAATAAGATTGCTAAAGAGAAACAGGCTGACAGCATACTGTCTACTGGTTGTGTGATTGCATTCAGTAATGAACAGTCTCTTCTAAAACCTGGCACAGTATGACAGAAATAAGAAGCCCTCTGTGCACCGTCCTCTTCATAGCTTATACTGCTGTTAATATTTTTCTATGGTTATTGCAGGCATAAAAAAATGTTAGTAGCAAGTAATAAATCCATTAATTTTCTACACCTCTGTAAGGTCTTTCCAAACTTCAGTGGGACAAAAAGCCTAGTATTTCACTTTCTTTCCATTAAGAAACCGGTTCATAAAGTTCAGTTCAGGCAGGTTTTCTTCCTTCTGGGTTTCCTCCACCATGGTGGAGTTTAAAGTTCCTGTTTGCTGAACGCACACAAAGTGTTACTGATAGCATCAGGCAGCACTGCTGTTGGCTATTTTGCTCATTACTGACATGAGTCTACTTTATGAACCCTGTATTGCTGCATAGCTTCTTACCATTAATTATTATATGAAATGTTGAACTGTGAAATCAATATTATGGAAAATGATCAGTGTATCCTCCCAAGCCCCCATTCTGCCAGAGAAGCAACTGCAGAGAAAAACAAACAATAAACCCAACAATTTGCACTTTAAAAAGGAATGGGAAGCTGGAAAATGTGGACATTCTAGCTTTTGTCTAACAGCACATTAAGTTTAACCTCAGCATACTTGAAGTAAAACACAGCTCCTGAATTCAAATGAAATGCGTTCTCATTCTATAATCCTTTAACTTTCACTCCCTGCACATACACCTGCGCTTCAGAGAGGGTGCGATCCTACAGAACACTGGATATGTAACTGTGTAAACCTAGATTCCATTAAAAAGGAAACGCAGAGGAGACTATATGGCAACTTCAGTTTGCAAGGCTGGTCTTAATTTTGGTCTTTATAATTTTCACATTCTTGATTATGTAGGATTAACACTTAAAAAACCAACCAAACAAAAAACGCCCAAGGAAAGAGTTAAAATGTATGACCCTCAGTAATAGCGTCTTCCCACTTCTTCCCAAGATCTGTTTCTGCAACCTCTGCATCAACAGACAAGAACACTGCTCGAGTAAAAAATATGTAATTAATTCAAACAATGCTGAATTAACAAAGTTATTTTGTTTGTAATTTACTGGAAACTACTAAAAGGAATCAGAATGAGAACAGAAAGAAATCAGAGACTCTTCCTAGTTCCCACTCCAGATGTCCATCCTGCCCATGAAGTTTCACTTCCCAAAAACAAATGGGGTACAAAGAAAAAGTATAAATTAAGACAGGTAAGATTATCACATCACTTGGCTGAGGAACAGTTGGATTTGCTTCAATTTACTGAATGAGAGGAACTCCTCGAGGAACAGGAGGGCAGAGAGTCGCAAACTTCCCCAACCAGTATGACAAAAACAAGAGTTGCCCAGCAATGAAGCGCAGCACCGCTAACAGTGCACCTTCAGAAATTTAGCGGCAATTTATGCCAAGAGCGATTTCCATCAGAAAACTCCTTCCCAGCGTGGCGGGCGGGCTCCGGCTCGGGCTCCGGCTCCTGTCCTGCGGGCGGAGCAGCTCCCTCAGCCCCGCCGCTGCGGGCTCCTGACGCTTCTGCTGCCTAGAGGGAGATGAGGAAAAAATCACCCCCAAACGGCAGAGCCCAGGAGAGCCAGCGGGCGATGGACAGCGTGTGCGGCTATTGACGAGCACGGCACTAGCGGCGGAACCCCCACGCCCGTGCCGGGACGGCGCAGAGCCCGTGAGGGCACGGGGGCAGCGGGACATGCTCAGTGCGCACGGCGGGCTCCGCCTCCGCCTGACCCGGATACAGACGGCGCTGCCTCCCGGCCGCGAGCGTGGAGCCGGCCCGGCGCCGCCGCAGCAGCAGCGGGAGCGGAGCGTCCCGGCCGTGCCATGGGATTGTGGTGACTGCCCGGCCCCGCCACCCGCCCGCCCCGCGGCCATGGCCCCCATGGGCATCCGCCTCTCGCCGCTCGGCATGGCCGTGTTCTGCCTGCTGGGGCTGGGCGTCCTCTACCACCTCTACTCCGGCTTCCTGGCCGGCCGCTTCGCCTTCTTCATGCTGAGCGAGCCGGCGGCCGGCGGGCCCGAGACGCCGCACGGCTCTGCGCCCGGCGGCGCCGTGGACCTGCGGGAGCTGCTGGCCGTGTCCGTGCTGGCCGCCGTCAGGGGCGGGGAGGAGGTGAAGCGGGTCCGCGAGGGGAACGTCCTCAACGCCAAGGCGAAGGGGAAGACGCGGGAGGGGGCCGAGGAGCAGCTGACCACCGGCGACCTCCTCTCCAACCGCAGGATGTTCTACCTGCTGAAGGGCGCTTTCCCCGCCGTGCAGGTGGGTGCCAGCTGCCCTCCGGGGGCCGGGGGCTGCCGCGGGCCCGGCGCTGGGACGGCGGTGCGGAGCCCCGGCGCCTCTCCGGTCTGTAACTGGCGGCGGGAAGCGCTGCCCCCGTTTGCGCTTTTCCTTCCCCCTCCCGCTGAATTTGTGGCAGTGCCACCTCATGCTCGTTGCCGTGGGTGCTGGGCTGCGGGGGAAGGAGTTGGAGCGTGTTGCAAGCGAGGCCACGCGAGGTAAAACAGTATCAAGCACTCGGGGCATGGAGGGGTGGGGGAAACACCGGGTCTCGCTGTTGCGGATCATGAGCTCTGTGGTTAAGGGTACCGGGAATTGCACGGTGCAGATTCCGCCTGTGGTTAAGATGCAGAGATAGGAATTGTTCGGTACTTATCCTTCCTGCCGACAGTTATGGGGAGAGCGGGAGGAGCAGCGACGGAGAATTCGAGGCTCAGGAACATAACGCTGCAATAACTGAGTGTTCAGCGCTCGTGGCTGTGGAACAGCAGATAAGCATTGCTGTGTCAATACTGTGGATCGCTGCCTACCTGAGCAAAATGAGTTTACTTTGCCTTCAGAGGTGTACACCCCTTCCTGCTTTCCTTCACTTCTGAAATCTGGATCTAATGCTTAAGGTCGCACCCTAACCTTTGAACTATATATACTTTGACGATTTGGGGGTTTTTTGGCATTGTTATTGCTTTCACTTCAATCAATGGGAGCAGTCTTTTGGTGATAAATTCTTAGCTTTTCATGGCTATTTGAAATGGATAGAAAGCCCTACATTTGGATCTCAGGCGTGGTGATCGCATGCTTCTGCTGGATGGGTTGAGAGAAAAGGTATCTGAGTCTGGATTTTGGTTGTTGAGTTACTATTCAATTTTCAGTAGCTGTTTTGAAAGTTCCACAGAAAAATGTGTAGTTTTTTGTTTGTTGACTTTTTTGGGGTTTTTGTGGTTTGTTTTGGTGGGGTTTTAAAGTTTTGCAAAGAACTTACTGAATGTGAAATCTAGAGGAAACAACAAATTCTTCATTGTTTGAAATAAGCTTGAGATGTGACTAATCTTCCTCTACATAACGATTATGCAGGTTCTGTTCTGAAGATTTCCTGGATTGTCTGTCAGTGACAGGGCACCTTTACAAGGCCCAGTGATAAAGGAAGAAAAAGTATTAACTCCTGTTCTCTCTTGCATTATTCAGTGCCCTCAGAGATCTTGGCTTTACAGCTTAGCTGGCTTGAAACCTCTATGCTTTCTCCCCTTTCACAGGTGGAGGGACTTCATTAATCTAGATGTAAGAGTTGCCTGTGCTTCTAGAGAAGGCTGGGAATTCAGTCTGGGCTTGAAGAACACAGTGACCTGTGTATTGCCTGCTCTGTGGTCACATGTAAACTCTGCTTTGGTGCCTGGGATCCTCAGCAGTGACAGTCTGAGTTGTGTCTTTCTGGCAGAGAGTGTTAACTTTGAACATCTGCTTTTAAAAAACTTTGGTTAGTACTCCCTTTTATATTTCTCACAGGTGATGTGTGCTGCTAGTCTTTAAGGATAGATGGTACTTTTGAAAACACAGATGTGTTCTCAAAGGCAGTGTTAAACTGAAAATGTGTGCACGGGTCTGTGGAACTGAAAAATACCAGGCATATGTCTTTTCATTTTCCCCACTCCTCCTTAAATTGACTGAGTTTGAGCACTGAGGATGTCTAGGATGAGTGTACTTGACAAATTTTTCAGGTGATCTGGACTTATTCAGTCTGACAGATCAGCTGTGGGACATTAAGTATTCTAACATATGAGGACAATAACAGCTTACCTCATGTGGTGTTTAAAGAATACTCACTAAGCTGTATATACACTGATAAGGCATTTTGTCTCTTAAAGTCTGTGATGAAGTTGTATTCATAAACATTGTCCCAAAGTAAAATAAAAGCCTTCTTTTACTACTATATACATACTATGTTTGCTTCTCAGGTGTGAAGGCAAAGTATCATCACAATCTACTAATCCTTCAAGTGTAACTTCAGAGCAACCCATCTGAAGCTGCAGCTCTTTCATAGAGCAGACCTGCTGAGTTTTGGTGTGAATATAAGGATTACAGAGGATTTTCTGAGGCAGTGAAAAATTGCATCTTGTAAGAAATACCTTTTTATCTGTAGTCTTATCCCTCTGTACAGAGTGACACTCCAAAATAAAAAAATGCTGCTGAAGTCAAATAAACTTTCTCTTCTCTCCTTGCAAGAGAAGATGATGCTAATAAAAGCTGTCAAACAAAAACTGCAATAATTCCAACAGTAAGCTTATGCAAAATGCTGATTTTTTTCTCACATCCTGACGTTCTTGAGCTTAGAAGGAGTACCTCAGTATTTAAATTGGTGCCAAATGCTGCAGCTAGGAAGATGAACCAGCACAAAAGCTAGGTGCTAAAATATGCCTGTAAAGCAAAGGAAATGGACCAGAGAGTTCAGCCTGGACCAGAGAATGCTCCTGTGAGACATTACAGCAGCCTTTCGGTGCCTGAAGGGGGCTGTAGGAGAGCTGGGGAGGAGCTTTGTACCAGGGCATGTGTTAGCAAGACAAAGGAGAATGGCTTTCAACTGAAAGAGGGCAGGTTTAGATTGGACATTAGGACAAAATTCTTTACTGTGGGAGTGGTGAGGCACTGGACCCAGTTGCTCAGAGAAGTTGTGGATGACTGCTCTCTGGGAGTGTTCAAAATCAGGTGGATAAGGCCTTGAGCAACCTGGTTTGGTGTCCCAACCCATGGCATGGGGAGTGGAGTAAGATCTGGAAGGTACCTTCCAGCTCAAACCATCCTATTACTCTGTGATTCTCTAAGAATAACCATGGCTCTGCAATGTTTCAAAGAAACCAAGGGGAAAAGTCATTCAACTGAAATAAACTTAAGTCAGTCAGCAGCGCTGGATTCCCTGTTTTGTGCTGCTGGACATAAAAAGGGAAAGCATGCAAAGAGTCTTTCTGAAGCAGATCTGAGTCTCTTAAAGTGTGGTTATTAAGAGAAGATAGAAGAGTTAGGCTTCTCACTTGCAGAAGCTGAAATAAATCTGGAAAAAGTCTTATAATACATAAGAGTTGGGATTTATAAAAAAAGCCCTTTCAAAATCTGAGGGGAGAAAAATCCCACAGAAAGTGCCTTTGTTCTCTTGAGTAAAGGTATTGACTCTACAGAGGAGGAGGAACTGCACTGCTGACATCAGCTGCTTTGTTTGATATAAATAGATGCATTTGCATCAGTTCAGACTTCTGACTCTTCTTAGGTAAGACCAAAGAAGTGCAGCTCAATTGTGTTTCATCACTGTGTAGATTTAGTGGTGGTGTTTTTATATCCCTCAGAAACAGGCCCGAGAAAGATACAGGACAAAGGGGCAAGTCACTTACTGCTACCTTGCATACTACCCAGTGTTGTCTGATTGCACTCAACATCCAGCAGTAAAAATTTGCATGTGTATTCCATGAAGCATCTTTGTGCAGTTGATTTTAAAATATACTTCATGCTAAAATGTATGCATCGCTTTCTCTTGGTGAAGTTCTCAACTGCAGTTACAGGCTTGAGGTGTTACCACTCCTGCATTACCAATGTGTTGTCTTCATTTATTTGTCATGCTAAAAATGAGTTAAAGCTCTGATCTTGCTGTAATTATTCCCTCTGCTGCTTTCATTTTTTATTTATTTAGTTTATCTTTTCTGGGTTACTTCTTTCCTTGTTGATTCTCCATGCAGCCTTATTTATTCTTATGCTGGCACAGTGGTGGTGTGATAAGGAAGGTGGGAATTAGGTGAGGAGATTAAGGAGATGCTTGACCCAGCCCTGCTGCTGGGGTGGGAGTGGACTGGGTGGGCATTCTTTCCAAATTCAGTGATAGACCAGACATGAATGCTGGTATGTTCTGCTCAGAAGGGCTTCTGTGAAGAAATTGTCTCATGATACCAGGGTTTCAGTGGCTTTAGCTGCTAAAAGATCCCTCTCAGCATCATGCCTTAGGGTCTTACTCTTTTAATGTGGCCTGTCCAGGGATTAATGTCAGGGTCATGATAACTGATTGTATCCCAAGGAAAAATTTAAAATAAAAGTTATTTAGAAGAAGGGTTATTTAGGAATACCCTGGTTCACTTCCCACTGTAGCCCATCTCCAGCATGTCTGAAGGAGCAGCCCTGTTTGATCACAAAGGCAGGAATGATTGACAGACTGTTCCTTAAACTTGCACTTTGACCAGATTACCTCTTGTCCTCTGACTAAAAAAAGGCAATTTTAAAGTGAATTTTTAACAATTCTGCTATTTCACTGCTGTGATATACTAGAGTTACTTTCACAGGATAAAGATTTCAGTCTTACTGGTCAGATTGTATTCTGGCCTACATTCTCATTTTGAGCTGTTTTGACTTATTTTTGTTCTAGAGTTGCACCAGCTATATCATTTGTTTTCTAGTGTAAATACTGAATAGCGTTTCATTTTATTTGCTCCTGCTTTGTAATATTGTGACTGTGGTGGAAATCAAGGCTTCTTCTGTCCTAGTCTTTCTCTTTGAGCATCTTTTTATGAGTCTTGCCACTGTTCTGATTCCAAATGTTCTTATGTCTCTTTCCCAGTAAATACTGCACACATTTCAAGCTTATGCATGGTAATGCTGGAATCGGTGTTTGAAATGAAACTTTAAGAACATGTCAGTTTTACTTTGATTTTCTTCTAAATTAATCTGACTTCTGGAGATTAATGGCTCCAAACATTCCTTTCTTATCAGGCTATCTGAAGTACTGTCTAGGTTTAAACTCACTGTTTACAGGCTTCTGACCACAGTGCCAACTACCATACCTAAAAAACTGGAATTTCATCTGAGATGGCAAGCCCTGCAACTGATATTGATTCTGTGTGAAAGATAGGTATGTAAAGAAGTAGGTTTTAAAAAAAAATACTACTTAAGCTTCAGAGGTATTGCACTCTAGTGAGTAAGTTCAGTAATTTGTCTTTTTATGTGAGAGTAGTCTCCTCAGGTCTAAGGGCTTTTAATAAAATTAATGTTCTTCTGACCTGTATGATCTTGGCAACTGCCACTGGGTTTCTAAGTAAAACAAGAGGTGTGATTGTTAATCTGAAATCTCAGTAACAGGTGTTGTCTGGAGATGCATCCCCTAACATGGGTTCCAAATGATGCCAGATGACTTATGCCCACTCTCTCTGCATAAAAATGAAGTTAAAGACTGTAACTTCATGCTAATGAGTTCTGTGATGATCTTTTCAGAGGCAATTACAAGTAGTTTATTTGGCTTGTTTGTACACTGTGGGTGTTTAATCTATCAGCTGAGCATCTGGAGAGTTGAATTTCTTAGTGTAGCCACTCACAAACAGTGGCCATTTTTTAGGTATTACCTATTTTATTGGTAGATTTCTAATCTGTCCTTATTTGGATGTTTTCTTAAAATGACGTGTTGCAACTCTTGTGACAAGCAAGTCATCTCTCTCTCTTTGCTAGGCTTGAATCTGTATAGATCTGTAATGGAGAATTTTGCCATCTACTGAAAATGTTTGTGAGATAGCAAGCAAGTGGCTTTATTTTCCTGCTCTAAAATTCTAGTTGTTTCTGCAGATTACCGGTGGAAACAGTGGATCCTGTGACCCGTGCTGATTCCCTCAATTCCACTTTTGTTGTTTTCACCAACGTCTATTCATTGTAAGTCCATAGAAGTAGAGTTGTCATTGGATATGGCTTTAAAATTTATTAAATCCTGTTTGTTTCAGTCTGCTTCCTGCTGGCTTAATGGCCAGAGTTACCTAATGAGTTTTGATAAGCAGTGATTGAGCTTCTTGATATTTAGGCTTGTCCAGATCCTTCTTTGCATATTCTGTCATCTTGTTCCTGCATTAAGTGACTTCTTGTTGCTAAAATAAGCAGGTGTAGTTGATAGTAGAGGAAAACTTCTGTCTGCCTTGACTTAGGTGCCTTGAAAAAGGCATGTGTCCTTTTTCAGTGTTGTGGTATAATTATAGAAATACTTGTTTTCTGATCAAATGAATGGCAACATGAGACCAATGGGGTTTATACCTCTTACTATTTTGTACATTTGTATGAATTTATGCCTTACACATTTATATACAAATATGCTTTATAGTTTTAAACTTAATTAAAAGTTAAGGCTTTAAACTTATAGTTTCTAAACTTAAGTACCTTTTAATAAGCTTTTTTATTTTTTCAAAAACCATGTGATTCAGCAAGGTATTCTTTTCTTTCCTAACAAAATCTGCCTTGCTAAAACTCTATGTAAATTGAACCTTGGCTAGAGGAACATTTTTGAAAGGCATGAAGAGCACCTTAAAAGATTGTTTTTCCTTTCTCATATGTTGGGGTAATCTAAGGAGGAAAAGAACCTTTTCGAAAGCAAGCAGCTGGCTTTAAAAATGTATTAGTGTATTGAATAAAATCAGGGTTGTTTTTTTTTTTTATTATGCTGGTAAGGCTACTATTCAAAATTTTTAAAGCTTAAAGGCATTTTAAATTTACAAAAAGTGGTACTTTGGTTTCCCAGTTTACATTATTTTTGGAGTTAAGTAACGTAAGCTTTCAAGAAGCAGCTTTCATTCATAGTGAAAGCTGCTATTGACCACCCCCAAATTCGAAAGTTGGAAGGGAGGGATCATGAGTAGTCCTGGATGCAGGTGTGCTAAGTCTTGGTGTGATCTTGGTATGAATGCACACCCCTCCCTTTGTAACAGATTCTGGAGCTTTGTTTTGTAACTGGGGTAAGTTAGATATTTTCCTCAGATACTGGAAATAATGGTGCTGTGAGTGCTTTTTGCTCTCCTGGAGAGTGCTCTCCTGTTGAGCATACTTATATGTCCTGACTTGTTGAGTGGGTGTTTACATTCAGAGGTTTTGGCATCTGATTCCTTCACACGATCTGTGTATGTACAGATGCTGTGAGAAGCTGAGACAGCTTTCACCTCTGATATATTTGAGGAGAAAAACAGAGAAGTAGAGCCAATGGAGATAAAACTGTCTGTCTTGTAGTGCAGTGAGTATAGGGTTGCTCTTTGGTGCAGTGCAGCAGCAGTGGTTGAAGGGTTGTTGAAGTGGGAGAAATCCCATAGACTGCTGGTTGAACTGCTCTCCTCTGAGTTGGGATCTCTGAAGCACAAATAAGAGCAAATCAATTACAGACCCGTGCAGCTACCTCATAGGGTACCTTTCAGGGTGTGTAGCTGTGGGTATTGTGGAGTCATAAAATGACTTGTGTTGGAAGGGACCTTGGAGATCACCTTGTTCCAATTACCCTGTTGTGGGCAAGAGTGCCTTTCACTAGACCAAGTTGCTCAAAGCCCCATCCAGTCTGGTTTTGAATACTTTGAGGGATGAGGCATCCACAACTTCTCTAGGCAACCTGTTCCAATGCCTTACCACCCTCACAGTAAAGAATTTCTGCCTAAAATCTAAGCCAAATCTCCCCTTTTTTAGTTTAAAACTATTTCCCCTCCCTATCTGCCCATGTAAAAAGTTAGTCTCCTCTTTTTTTATATGCACCATTTAAGCACTGGAAGGCTGTGTTAAGGTCTCCCAGGAGCCTTCTCTTTCTTCCAGGCTGGATAAACCCAGCTCTCAGCCTGTCTTCTTAGGAGAGATGTTCATCCCTCTCGTCATCTTTGTGGCCCTTCTCTGGACCCACTCTAACAGGTCCACATAATTATTGTGCTGAGGACTCCGTACCTGGTTGCAGCACTCCACATGGGGTCTCACCAGCGCAGAGGAGAGAGGGAGAATTGCTTCTCACCACCTGCTGGCCATGCTGCTTTTTTGATGCATCCCAGGAGGGAGGTAGTTGGCTGTCTGGGCTGTGAGCACACATCCATGATAAACCCCAAGTCTGTCTCCGTTATGCTGCTCTCAGTAAATTCCCCCAGTCTGTACTCGTGCCTGGAATTACCTCAAACCCAGTGCAGCATCTTGTACTTGGACTTGTTGAACTTAATGAGGTTCTCCTGAGCCAACTTCTCCTTTGTCCAGGTCCCTCAGGACAGTATCCTTTCCTTCTGCTGTGTCAAGTGCACTGCTTTGTCATCTGCAAACTTGCCGAGGGTTCATTTGATCTTACTATTGTCATTGATGAAGATATAAAAGAGCACCAGTGCCAAAACAGCCTTGAGGGAGACCATCACTGGCCTCCATGTGGAAGTACAAGTTGTTGACTCCAACTTCCTGGCTGTGTCCATCCATTCAATTCCTTATCCACTGAATAATCTTTAAATCCATGTCCCTCCAATTTGGAGATAATGATGTCATGTGGGACTCTATCAAAGGCCTTACAGAACTCTAGGTAGGTGTCACCAGTTGGTCTTGGCACCCTTACCAACTGTTGCAGTCACTCCATCTAGAAGGCCACCAAATTGGACAGACATGAACATGAACTCTTAGTGGTTGCTCTAAACATTAGTGCAGAAGGTATATGTAATTATATAGTATCCTCCACCATCCACAGATGACATCTCTGAGTCACTCAGAAAGAAGGTGTTGAAATCACTGTTGGCTTATTGTTTGCAAATGTTTGCATTTACTTTTGTCTCTCCACTTCTTTTCTCCATCTCATCTCAGGTGGATACAGGCAAAGTTGAGTCTTGGGCATACATAATGCATACACCGCATAATCACTGGTGAAGTGGCTGTGTAGGTCATGCAGCATCAGTGCACCAACAAAACAGAAAAACAAACACCTATTAATGTTTTACAAATGTCCCCCTGTGCACACTCCAGGCTTGCAGGCCTCCAGGCTTTTTATTTCCTTGGTCCCATTCAAATCAATAGAGTTATCCACTGGGTCATAGAATCATAGAATAATTTGGGTTGGAAGAGACCTTTAAAAGCCATCTAGCCCAACCTCCTTGCAATGAGCTGAGACATCTTCAGTCAGGTTGCTCAGAGCCCCATCCAACCTGACCTGGAACACTTGGGGGATAGGGCATCTACTGCCTCTCTGGGCAACCTCTTCCAATATCTGTTTTTAAAAGGTAATAATATCTGGAATACTCTTATGTTCATATTCTGACTGGTACATGTTAACTTTTTTTGCTACCTGTACTCTGTATGGGGGGGATTGTTTTGTTTGTGGTTTTTTTTTCAGTTTGAGTAGCTTAATTGGTGTTTTTATAATACATTTGTATTAGTATTTGTGTTGCTCTTGTTTTATTTTCTAATGAAACAGCACTAAGATCTGGATTTCAGAGGGCCTAATTCTCCCATGGGGTTATTGATGCTCTCAGGAATAAAGTACTGTGCTACCTCATATTTTTCAAGATACTGAATTATTTGCATATTAAAATATAAAATGAGTATTGTGCTGAAGAAGTATGAAGGGAAGGAGAGAGAGTACTAAATTAAAAAAAAAATCACATGCCACCAAACACTTTCTAAGAAAAGCATTTTCATGTATTGATGTCTAGTTTGAAGTATTTGAACAGAAGCTTCTATTTTGGATGGGGAGGTGTGTTTGTATATATTTTTTTCACTTTAATTTAACTTCAGTGGGTGAATTCAAAGGCTAAACTACAGTTTTGTTCCAGTCTTTCAGACCAGGAAAAAGCCTGAAGTTGTGCACCATGGCAGGGACAGCTAGCTAGTATTCAAGTAGGTTTTTTGGGTGATAAGCTACCACAAAGACAGCATGAAGTGCTGGTCAGGACTAAGCCAGCACAGGATAAAGAGTCACTGTGAGGTTCCCTGAAGTGGTCAGGACTGTTGGCTGTTCAGAGCACTGCATTTATCCAGACAAGTACGCTGGAATTGCTCCCTGTGTTCCTGAGCAGATTGATGTTCCAATCACTGGTGTGTACGACAGGAGTGCTCTCTGTGCCAAGGTTTCTCAAGGCTGGAAACACCTTGCACTGTCCATGGTGTTTGCATGTCCTTGCACTTCCATGTTTTGGAAGGCACACCATGAACTGATCCTGGTATTGGTGTTGGACCTCTGCTGCTGGCTCCCTTGAGCAGCATCCCTCAGTTGTTATGGAATTCCTGCACCTTACAAGCTGGTTTTGGGGAACCTCTGCAGTGGTGAGTTGCAGCCAGACTGCCTTGTTTATGAAGTAATGGTTTTGGTTTTGTGGTTTTTTTGTTTTGTTTTGTTTTGGTGTGGGTTTTTTTTTTTGTTGTTGTTGTTTGTTTTTTAACTTTTCAGCAGTATTCCACGCACTGAATTACATATATTTTATTAAACCTCTGTCAGGAAGTTTAATAGAGTTCTTTGTCAGGAGGACTTTTGCTTCAAGCATAACTGGGGAAGATTGCCAAATGTAGTTAACCTTCATGTCAGTGCTCAGCTTCCAGAACTTCCCCAGATGGGCTTTTACACCTTACAGTTGTTAGGCAGTTAACCCCAGAGCACCTTGCTGAAACAAGGTCTAGTGCCTGAAATATTTGGCCTTGTGATTGTCTTTCTACTGTAGCTACTCCTAATTTATGAGTGAGGATTTGGGGTTGCAGTGAACTTATCACATATCCATATTGATTGAGAAAAGTTTAAAGTGTAAGGTTATGGCCTCTGGAAGCTCGCAGCAAATGGGAACGAGAAATAAGAACATGGAATTAACACATAGGCAAGTTTTCCAGGTATATTCTCCTTCATTAGCAAAAAAACCACCAAACAAACAAACAAACAAAAAACCCACAAAAAAAACCCAACGGAGCACAGCATGAATAGAAGAGCAAGTGACCCACTTGGGGGTTTTGGTTTTGTTTTGTTTTACTTTCTCCAGATGTCTGTGCAACCTTATCACTCTTTCCCAGTTTTTTTCTAGTGGGATAATCATATCTGTTGAGAGAGACTCCTCAGAAGCATTATAAATGCTGCAGTGTCATGGCCACTCCTACAAAATCTGAGCTAATAGGTGGTGTTTGAGATAGTTTCAGCCTTTACACTCTAGTGTACTGTAACAACAGGTTTAACAGGATATTCTTCCTTTTGAGCATTGGCTCCAACTCTTTGACTTTTGGGAGGCCCCTTTCTTCTGTTGAGGAAATGTTTTGTTTTTTTTACGATGGTATGTCATGTGCTGTAGTGGAACTTAGACTGCCCAGGGGCTATGTTGCAACTGCCAAGTCTGTAGAACTACTCATCTTGACTTTGCAGGATTGTTTTCCCTAGGGGAAAATGCAATCATCAGGTTTATTGTATAGTGACAGATGTTTAATTTGTAAATGTCACGGCAACTTCAAGAGCTCCATGTTTGGCATATAATGCTTCAAATACTGGTTTTACGTGAGAAGACAGCTAAGATGTATGGCTGGAGTTGCTGCAGTTCTGCTTCCTTTTTCTTTTTGAGCTCTCCTGGAGAAAATGGCCCTTAACTCTTGGCTAATAAATACCCTGTTACAGTTGGGGTGTGTGTGATGCCTTTTCTTGTAATGATATGAGTTATGTAAAATTCCTGCTCATATAAGCTCTGTCACATTCAAATGTAGTCTGATAGCTCCTTCATGTTCATTGTCTTTCCATGTCGCTTGCTGGGACAACTGCATCTCTGGTCATCCAAAAATATTGTGCTACTTCAGTCACAAGGACATTGTGTGTTGGGTTTTGCAGAATGTTACTCCATTCAACAGATTGATGCTGTGTGCTCTGCTACTGGGCCAGACTCTGCTTGATGTACTGAAATGCCCTCTGGTGTGGAGTAAAGTTCATTAAGCTGGGCAGCAGGTGACAATAGGCTTAAATGTGACATTTGACTGCTATTAATAAATGTTCTTCATGGGCCATCTTAGGACCTTACCCCAGCCTACCCTAAAAATGGGTATGGGATGTTACTTAGTTGTTTGTGAAATAAATTCATCTGACAGTTGTGTGGCACTTAAATTCAATTGAGCTGCTTAAATTTCTAGTTGTAACTCAATGCCTGCAGCAGGAATATATGTACTGAAGCTTCTTGTTGTCCAAGTCATGCACAGTCTGCACATTATCTGGTGTTAGTATATCTCTACATTTCAATGTGCTTCTACTGGTCTGTATAGGCTGAATTTTGGACCCCCTACTGTCTGTGTACTGTAGGACTCTCCAGAGTCAAATGTCCTGCCTGCAATACTTAAAGCAACTGCATTTAAATACTGATTTTAAAAAATGAGATTCATACTGTGATAATGTTCAGTAGGGAGAGCTGCAGCCAAAGCAACAGTGTCCAGCTGTGGTGTGGTTCACAGTAAAATTCTGGATTGTTGTTTTGCATTGCTTGTCACATGACCCTAATAGCCTGTGAGTTGCTGAAAAAATGACCAATTCCTGCATTTGAGGTGAAGGAAGAAAGGGAAAATGTGAGTGAACCTGTAATTTTCCCAAGTGCCGCAGTTACTGTATCTGATATGTTAATGCAGCTACTTTTGTTGTCTCACCACAGATAAATTCTGAGGAGCGTGTTGATACAGCTGAGCAGGAGACGGTCTCCTGGGATCGCAGTATTCCTGAAGACATAAAGCAGAAAATACAGCCTAAAGAGGTGCCAGCAGAAAGTGTCACTGTCTGGATTGATCCATTAGATGCTACACAAGAATACACAGGTATCTGATTCTTGTTGACAAATCATGTGTGTAATTCTGATGTTTGCCTTTTACACTGGAGACAAGAGAGTAAGTATTTAAAAGGACATCTCTTGTCCTTGAATATGCAGTGTCTTATGTCAAAACTAACGCGATTTATTTGAACAAGTTGCATAATGAAATCTCTGTAGTTCTCAAATTACAACATTTAGTTTTATATATTCCAACTCTGAAATTACTTTGGTATCCTTGCAACTAAGTAATTGCTATTATAAATGGTAACTGTCAATTATGGATTGTACTGGAATTACACATTTCTTTATTTCAGTCATTACTGTGGCAACTCTAAGTATCTTAGATTTTTGATTTTGTTTGTTTAAAGGGAATACTAAGTAAATATCCTATTTAACTTGATATAAGAAATTTTTTGTAATTTTTCAGAAAAGCATGCATAATTCAGTCTTTCCCCTTTTCAAACATCATAGGATGTCACATAAACAGTTCAAGGCAATCCAACTAAAATTCCTGCTGATAAGTACTAAGGAACAACTAGAAAAATGGGAATTTTTTTGTGATTATGTAATTGATACAATTATCCTTTCCAGTGGATGTTCTTTGGTTTTTGAATTATCATTTCTGAACCAAAAAAGGATAGGAGATGAGGCAAAGAAGAGAGAATGCAGGGGCACAGATTTCCATGAAGACGTGTGTTGCATAAGGCACAGCTGTTAACATTACATCTGGTAGGAATGGGTATAGGTTACATCTACTGAACAGGAAAAATTGCTGGAAAGCCAAAAAGTCTTCAAAGTCTTTTGAAAACTGAAAGGTTATTTGAAGATACATCAAAGTTACATAATTGCAAGAGACAGAACGTAAACTAGTCTTCAGAGAATAGTCTGGATAATCTCCTGTCTTGTTTTCCTTTTGTGTACCTGGCATCCGATTGTAAACTTGCTCACTCTCTTGTTTTGCCCACAGAGGATCTTCGACAGTATGTCACGACAATGGTTTGTGTGGCTGTAAATGGTAAACCAGTAATAGGCGTGATACACAAACCCTTCTCATCATACACAGGTACCTTCATGCCTTCACCTATTTCCATCATGGTCAGTCATAGTATTAATTAAAATGTGATGTTTGAGAGAACATCCATAGGTATAAATGAGGAGATAGTACCAGCAGCAAAAGGGCACTGCAGCAGACCACACAATTAGAGTTGCAGATGTGTTCTGTGCTGTAAACCCACAAAGGAAAGTGCCGCCCTTGTTTAAAACAAAAATGATGCATTTAGAACAAACTAACTGAAAATACTTTTAAGAGCTAAGATCCCTTTGATTAGAGGGCTTATAGCAAACCAAAAAAAGTTAAACCTACAAATACTGACCAGTTTCATGTGTGTTTTTAGTCTTTAGCAAAAAAAAAAAGTACCGCGCTCATTTAGTAGAACAACTTGGGTCTGCAGTAATACACCCAGGAGCTGCTGTTTATTCAGTGTGAATAAAAAAAGATTGAATAAGGATGTTAATGGCAACTGTTTGTATGTAACAGGCAAGACTGTCTAGCATAGCCTTATTGATTATCTGACGTGCTTCTAATGTCACAGCTGTGAAGTATTTAATTCTGTAGTATTTGTGATGTATCAGTGAGCGTTGCTGCAAGTTTGGCAATTTGCATGCACTTCTGAAAGCTTCAGAGTAGTTTAAGTATTCATGTCTTCCTGTGTATTTAAAACAGGAATTTCTGTTTACATTTTCCCTTAGGCAATACTGACCTCTAGAGTTCTGAAGTTTTGCAGTAGCTCTGGCACAAAAACTAAGACTGAATAAATGCATTTTGTATTTGTTGTCCTTTTTTAGCCCACAGAACACTCAACGTTTTGTGCTAAATATTTTGCTGTCTATAAATATGAATTTAATTACCAGCCACTTAAGTATGTGCTATATTCCAATATGCTTCAAGAAGTTTGGAGATTTTGGAACATATTTTTTTCTTCTAGCTGAAGAAATGGGTTTTTAGTATTGTAATGTTGAGAATTTATCTGCTTTGATAATAGTGAAGTGAATAGACATGGAATCAGATGAGATGCAATGAATTCTGTCATTCTGTGTGACAAGTATTCATTTTCCAAGCTGGAAATACTGATATGTTTTGAGTCAGATTGTTCCTAATACTACCACACAAATACAAAGCAATAAAGGGCAGTCAGCATTGTTATTACACAGAGCTCAGTCTGTTGCCAAACAATCTGGCTCTCTACTGAGCTGAAATTGCTGGGTAGTTTACTAAGTAAATGTCAGATTAATGGTTAGGGGATGCCACCTACCAAGCTTGGCTTTGAACTTCGTGGTGAAACAAGTGGGAAGTTGTGGATTCTAAATTCAGTTTTCTGAAATACGACATCAAATATTTTTCTTTGTAGCACTATCCTCCTGAGCTATTTCCTTCTTTAGCATTACCATCCTTCGGAACAAAATGACTCCATAGCATTTTTGGTATCTGCTTTAAAGGGTAGTGGGGCTTTTTGTTCTTACATAAAAACATTGTCTGAGGAGATATTGGATGTATTTCTGACTAGGAGCCATCCTTTTAACTTGGGTGGCTTTCCAGTTGCAAATTCTAAATATTAACTACTTGGGATTTTTCTCTCTTTTTCTGTTTTTTGGAAGTATAACACAAGAACAGTCAGGCTTGGGATAATGCCATGTGCAGCAATGTGTGTGTGGCCTTTTTCTCTTCCCTTGTGTGCACATGTGGGCATGCACCCCACTCTGTCAGGCCTGACTTTCTCTTTTACAGTAGTGAGAGATATTAAATTAGAGGTATCAATTACATATTGTCAAATAAGTATCCTTTTATCCTCATGCTTAACAGAGATTGTCTTTTGTAAATCTTAGCAGAATTTTTGTTTCTCTTGTAGCTTGGGCAATGGTGGATGGCGGGTCAAATGTAAAAGCTCGTTCCTCCTACAACGAGAAGACTCCAAGGATTATTGTGTCCCGCTCCCATGCAGGAAAAGTTGAGCAGGTTGCACGGCAGACATTTGGAAATAAAACTGTGATAATCCCCGCTGGTGGAGCAGGTTTGGTTCTTTAAGCATCCTATCCATTTTATTGCTTCTGAATGTTTTAATAGTGTAGCTGTTACTAGACAAAAGGATGTACTGCAGTGTCTTCTCTTTTTCTTCTTACCTCTTGATCTTCACATCACTGAAAGCGAACACTTGACAATATGGACAAAATTTTTCCTGTATTTTGGAATCTGCATGCAAACTTGGTTCAGACTTCAGGCTGTTCACAAGCCAGTATGTTACTGAATCTAAGCCTGGGCCAGCAATGTTGTGGTCCTTTCAATGAAACACACTGATGTATGTTCATGGAAGGCACTGATGCCTAAGTGGGAGAAAAAGGGTTGTGTGACCACAGGTACAATCATGGAAGAGAATGTTGGTTGTTAGTTAGCTGTTAGTATGGTTGATTTAAAAAAGAAGTTAAGTAAAAAGCCATTAAAGTTTGATCCTATTTATTGCATTTATGTCAAAAGAGAAAATTAATATTACTAAAGTCCTTTTTTATCTGCCTCATACTCAATTTGAAGAAGTTTTAGAATACTTTTTATTTATGCAATGTCCTTGTTCGTGTTACTGACAGAACATGAATGGGAGGCACTAGTGGGAACAAGAGCAGTTTTAAAGTCTCAGAAAAACCATGCAAAATTTTATTTTTTTTACAGAAATATATCTCTCTGTGTCTTTAAGGCAAAAAGCCAGACCTCCCTTACAGATTTTAGTCAAGAAGGTCTTGCATTGCTTCTTGATAGTAACTCTAAATGACAAAGAAAGTGGAACTGATTATAGCAGGTCTTGTCCAGGGCTTGACTCTGTTTAAGAGGATGAAGAAATGAACAGATTAATGAAACAAGAATATTGGTCAAAGAGTTGAAAAATTGAAAGAATTGCTTAAAATTCACTGTTTCATGCGATTACTGTGTACTGCATAATACATAATAAAGGGGAATGCCCTGGGCTGATTTGCTTTATTAAAGAGTGGTGTATACATCTTCCTTCTATTCTAATAAAAAGCCAGGGAGAAAAAGATGGACTTGAGCATGATATAAGGATTGAGAAATGATTGAGTAAACATAAGAGCAGAACTATATTTGAGTTTCTGGTCTTGTTCTTTTTATGTGTATTGACAGAAAAGCTTGGTTTATTTATTTTTTTTAACCTCTGCCCATTTCTTCTAGGTTATAAAGTGTTGGCCCTTCTTGATGTGCCTGAAAAGAATCAAGAAGAAGCTGACGTGTATATCCATGTCACCTACATTAAGAAGTGGGACATATGTGCTGGAAATGCAGTGTTGAGAGCATTGGGTGGCCATATGACTACCCTGACTGGTGAAGAAATTAGTTATACTGGCTCAGATGGCAATGAAGGAGGACTTATAGCCAGTATCAACATGAACCATAAAGCACTAATTGAAAAACTTCCAGATCTGGAAAAAACGTCACACAAATAAGCACAACTGATGGAGAAGTACAAGTTGTGCTTTTGTAGCCTCCAGATGCTCTGTCTGAAGAAGCAGGTGTGAAAACGTGCTGGAAAAGATGCAGCAAAGAAAAGCAGTGTGGTGTGGGTTTGGGGACTATATCTTGCATTGGGTTTTGTCAGTGGTGGTATTTAAAAAGAATAAAATAATAATAATTGGAAGTAGGAAGGGGACCGATGGTCTCACACATCAGTTTCCATGTTTTATTTTTTTCAGACTGTTATCATGCAATTATTATACTCAAGGTGCATTTACCATATATATTGGTGAACATAGGTAAACTAAAGAAAAATCCAATTTTTTTTTTTGCAAAGTAACCTAAATATTTCTCACAGGAATTTCTTGAAACCTTTTACATCTTACTGTAGTTTTAGTGATTCCATAATAAATTAGGTAGGAAAACAAAGCTTGATTTGTATAGGCATCTGATAACTGTGAATGGTTTATCAGGAATCATGACCTCATATTTTATATCCCCTGAATGGAAAGCACAAGAAAGTTGATTCAAATCTATATGCAGCAACAGTTTATCTTTGACAGTGTGGCACTCTCTGCTTTTTAAGAGAAAAAAAGAAATGTTCTGTACTATTTTGACTTCTTTCCTGAAGATGTAAACCAGTTTTAGTTCAGGTGGGTTGTGAATATCAGTGTTTTATTAATCAGTGTAATTATTTCCTTATATCTTTTTAAAAGAAGGCAGCGTTTCCTTGTATAGTTTTTAGCAGTTACTTCTTGTCCTTTATTTCTGCAAAGAGTGTTGAAGATGCATGCCAGATTTTTCCCTAATGTAGGGCTTGTTCATCACGTGTTTGTGCCTATAGAAGCAGCTTCTTCCTTCAGTACTTATTCTTTTGTTTGTTTGGGCTTTCTTTCTATTGGACAAAGTCATAGGGAATGAGTTTTACAGAAATCATAGGTTGACTGGTTATTTCCATTTCCAACACAAGATATAAACCAGCACTTTTTCTACAACTCCAGGAACAACTTTGTCTTTTTAGCTTGCAGCAGACTCTTTACTGCAGAGAGCTCTTCAGCCATTCCAGCCAGCTTGTACTTACGTGATTTGTGGTAATTTACAGAGAGAGGAGAGACCATTTGAACTTGAATCTGCTTAAGCAAGTTTGAAGAACATGTGGCACTTGAAGAACAGCTGGGTCTTTAAAACTTTACTGAAAAATGTTCTTTGCAGTCCAGTACATACAGAACGTGGGTCCTTTGATGTCAAATGACAATTTGTTGTACCTCTAAAATATGTGGACATCTATCTCCAGACATGTAACCATCTGAATTGCTGTTCTTTGCATCCACCTGAAAGGTTTCAGAAGGTTAAAATGTACATGTTACTTGAATTACCAGGAAATAAGCTGCCCATCTTTCCTCAAGAATTCCAAAATTCTTAGTTAATATAGATGGTTTCTGTTCAAAGTTTGTTCAGTATAGGCTTAGGCTGCTTGATCCAAACCCTTAATTCTTTAGTTTTAACTTTTCATATTGTTAATGAGAACTGCTGTTCTGATTAAAAAGAGGTTTTGCTCCTTAGGTCAGTAGTGGAGAATGTTTAGATACTGCTTTCAACTTCTAGATGAAGTTCACATTTCCAAAAGACCGCCTGGTTGTTGCATAACTACAGTTACAGACTTATTTCTTAAACTTAGTGGCAAAGGAGACTGAAGCTTAGTCATACGAGCCTTTTGGGACAGGTAATTTTTGGAGAACTTATTTTCCAACACAGACACTATTGCTGCTCTTTAAAAATAACTTTTACACATGTAAATAATATACAAAGCAATTTTACTTTCAGTTCTTAAATTTAAGAAACTGCTAAATGACAATTAAGTGATCATGCCCTTTTTAAAAAGGATCTGATCTATTTCAGAAACTTTAGTTCCAAACTTTAGTGAAGAATAAAAAAAAACATATTTCATCAAGGATTTAACATTTTATTAGAAGGTTGCAGCTTTTTAAGGCTGATTTAAATGTCTCTAAAGCCTAATTTAATTTAAAAATGCTGTTTGTATGTTTATTTGTTAAAGAACATGGATTAAAATTGAAATATGAAAATTAGCCATAGTTAGCCTAGTATAAAACCTGATTGTGTTACAGAGGTCAAATGCACGATATTTAAGAAGGCAATTAAGATGAAATCTGTGGCGAGTTGGGGTTTTAGAATCAGCTTGAAATCCTATGTAAACATACTTCCTGAAAATGGGATTGCTTTTATTTTGGGGAATGCTTCTATCACTTCCTTGCATAAGCTGTGATCAGACTTCCTGTATGGGAAATGAAAAATGATGTTTAATGTACAAGGGCTTACTTGTATCTTAGTTGAAGGCATAGACCAGTGAACAAAAGTATTTGCCTAAGTTTTTTTTCCTTAGGAAAACTAAGTACCTTTAGGAGAGGCCCTCCTTTCCTTCCTCCCACATGCTGGCTAAAACGCCTAGCCTTCCATAAGGCTAAACTTGTGCTTGTTTAGACACATTAATATCCTAAATTGCTTTGTTGCAATGGATCACAGTGATCAGTACCTTTCAGAGAGGACCATTATTGGCCTAATCTCACTTGTGGTGAAATCGATGAAGAAGTGAGTGTGGTGCCCAGTTAATGACTTGTAGTAGAGCCCGAGCTTGTAGAGCTTTCCCACAGTTGAGGGCTGAGGTAGTGCTTGTGGTCTCCCAGTGTCATTTAAAGAGTAGCTGCTTTGGTGTGAGAATAGGTGAGCAGCTGGTGAATATCAGTTTCAGATGTCATTTTGCAATAAATGTAACTCTTATGCAGACCAGCAAGTATTCACAAGTGCTTGCTTAGTGCACGCATCCTAGTGCACTTTATATTGTGTTAACACTCAGTGTGTTATTTCTTTGACTGTGTTTACACTCCATTCTGAAATTTTCTGCTTAAATTCTGGCTTAAATATATGTTTGGTCTCATCAGTGTGGATGTGGCTTAACCTTATGCCCAGAGAATAGGAAATCATACCATACCCACATGTCACTGCTGGGCTTACAACAGTGTTCTTTACATCTTAGCCTTTTCCACATGAAGCTGTCGCACACCATTTTTAGGGATGCTACTTAAAACAATTGCATGTTGTAGGTGGGTCCTACAAAAGTATATATTTTTAAAAAATCTTAATTTAAAAAAATCATAGTAACATTCTAGTTTCAAATAAGGGAAGTAAGAGGATGTATTATTTTAGCATTGGTTTTCCAATGGTGGATATTTTGAGTGGCTATTATGATTAAGGTGGTTGCAAGTGAAATTATTCTAAAGCTGTATGTATTTTCTCTTTTTCATTCTTCTAAAAAGAGTGTATGATAGAATAGATAATACCTGGTATTGTACCAAGAGTCCTAGCTTTCATTCCTTGAATGAATGTTTTCTAAATAAATGGACACAGAAATAAATGGGTTGAATATTGTATTGAACTGGTTTTGAGATTAACCTGTTTCCCAGACTTTTACAGATGGATTTAAGAGGTGTTTGTTCTGATCTACAGCACATGTAGTGATAATGAAAATACTTAGCAGATATGGCATACTTTGATAGTGAGTTAACCATATAGATGAAGCTGCAAAGTCATCTAGTGATATTGTTCCAAACATTTACTTCATGGTTGTTACAGGGGGCAGATTTTCTAATTGGTTTCAGATGTGAGAAGTTTTGAATTTTTTTTTTTAATGGCCAGTGGCTGGAGACCAGAGGTGGAGAGGGGAGTCAGTACTGGGATTGATCTCTTGGTTTTTTGTTCATAAATAAGTGTATTCCAATGTCTTTGTAGCATCCTGTTAGCTGTTATGTGTCATTGTTTGGGTTGTACAACAGTAGTGCAGTATTGTATACTCCTGATTTAATGTATAAAACAAGGAGTCCACATCTCCCAAGAACTGTGCAATGAGAAGTGACCAGTTGTCGTTCTGGGCCACTGTTGTGTTATGCCAGCAGAGAATGGCTGCTTCATTGTCTCCTGGATGTCATTCCAGTAGCAGTTTCTCTCAAAGAAAATGGCTTTTCTAGGCTATTGTCTCCCCAGTTATGCCCAAGGTCTTTGTAGACCTGTTTTCTGAAGTAAACTAGAGCAGTGGAAAGTAGCAGATGGCTATGCTGAAGAAGTTGCAACAGAGGACAATTTTTGTTTGTTATTTTTAAATTGCATTGATTGTTTCATGTCTCTTGTCTTTCAGGAGTTAGATAATGATACAGATAAAATTCGGTGGACCACAAATAAATGCCTGCGGGATTTTAAGCCCAAGCACAAGGAGGGCAGGAGGGACTGACTCTAACCAAGGTGAACCTGAATGGATGGTTTTCAGTCAGGCCACTCATGCTGAGACCTTCTTCAGTGCTTTAGTGGTTTAGGCCCTTTCACACAAACAATTAGAGGTTTGACTTTTCCAAAATATCACTTATAGTCTCGTATTCTAATCTGCTGTCCTCAGTGATAAAACTGCAGTATATCCACTTCGCTGTAATGTAATTCACTGAGACAAGATTGTGGTAACTGAGGACTCAATTGCTTGACTTGTGAACCACAACTTCTTTACAGCAGCTCTTGCAATGATGTCCTAGTACTTGCTGTGAGTGTCTTCCCACCCCATGAGCAGGTTGTGCACCCACGATTCATATTGAGAAGCTGTTGAAGGCTTACATGTTACAGTTTTCAGGTGTCACAGCAGCTCTTTCAGCTCTTCTGTGAGAAGTGCTCATCCAGTTTCCTTCTGAGGCTCTCTCTGGAGCCAGTAAATAGTGGCCACATTCCCTCTTTGCTCTTCTTCTCTGTCCCCTTCTGATCCTTGATCCTTTCTTAGTCAATGTGGACAAGAAAAATGAGAGATCAGAGGTGAAGACAGTCCCAGAGTGAGAGGACACTAGCAGTCAACTATCCAATTTATCCTGAAGCTGGTAATGTTTGGGACTAAGGTCTAAGGTAGTGACAGATTCTACCAGAAGTGCAATAGTTGCCAACAAAATAATGGGAACGTGGAGAGGTTCATGCAATTAGGGGTACTAAACATACAGAAAAGATGCAGATGGACTAAGGAGAAATTAAACACCCAGAAGGAGGAGAAAACGGTTTTTCAGTATAATGTTCCAAACATATGTTTGTGGCCCCCCTGAGTGCAGAGCTTCATTGGTTATGAAAGAGACTGCGTTGGCCTGCTGTGAAAGGGCTGATTTTGCTGAACTCAGTAGCAGTATTCCCACTGAACTCAATGTGAGCAGCACCAAGCCAGATAAAACAACACCAGTAAATTAGGCTAAACTCTGAAAAGCTCAACCTCTGTCAATAGAGCAACCTGGATTGTGTTAAGGTTGCCTCTTAACAGCTTCAGTCTACATTTGGAAACGTCATCTGCATTTGGAACGTCTGAGGTTCTGTGTCTTTCAGGTCTTTTTATGCTCTATAGCTGATAGAGCCCACTTTCAGGTAACATTGTTTTCTACTCCTATTGTTCCTTATTTGCAATTCACATTTCATTTTTTCTCTCCAGAGGATCAGCAACACTCCAGCATTTTTACCGTTGTCCCACCAAATTGTATTAGCATTTTCCAATTGTGTGCCAAATTGAAATAACAATTCTATAAATAAATTCTCTGAAAATACTGGTCTGTGAGGGTATTTTTTCTATATTTGTCTTTCTAGGGGTATTGTTTCTTTGTGCTCCAGATTATTTTTTTTCAAGTAATGCGTGTCTTGTTGCTTCAGTTGTGCTGTATCCATCATGTGTGTGAGACTTCCTGCTGAGGAGTTACTGATAAGTCCAGCCAAGTTTATGACAAATATTATTCAAGATCTCCACTGGTTTTGTTTTCAGCACTGTGTTGCTGTGCAAACTGGTCAGTTTGTGAAAGTGAGTGCTTTGAAATCCCCCAGATCATATTGCTCTTTGGATCTAAAGAAGTTTTCCATCCAACATAATTTCCACATCTCTTCCTCATTGCATTATGCCGTTCTGCTTGACTCTTTTGTTTCCATGGCAATAGTAGTGGCAGGGTAGTAACTGTACCATTACTGGCCTTTATTCTGTTAATGTCCCACTCATAAGTGAAACCATGGAGCAAATTGAAAGACCCTTTAATGTCCCACATCAATGGTGTTTTGGGCAGTTCTTGGATGCAGCTTCAAATATGTTTCTTCTCACCACTGCCAGTATGTGCAAGACTGGATGTACAATGAAATTGTCTGTCATTCTGGACTTAGGCAACATATGCCACAGAGTTGTACACAGATATTTTCAGAACATCTAGATCATATGTGTTCTAACAAGATAAGGAATTTGGAGTCAGTTGCAATGCTGCAAAACACATCTTAGAGAAGGTGCAACCCAGAGGAGGGGGGATTCTTCCCATCCTGCAAAGTGAGTAAGTGCATGTCTGTGCATGGCTTGTTGCAAGCAGTTGTATCCTTTGGGAAGCCTGAAGGGTCCAGATAGAGGCAGATGTGTGCTCTATGCTGTCAGCCGTTTACATGAGGCGCTCGAACGTGCCTTACTCACACCTGGTCTCTCATGTCCTGCCCCAGGGCCAGCAGTTTGCAGGTTTCATTATTTAGAGCAGTGTGAAAGGTAATGTGTAACACGGTACAAAAACTATACAGCCCATGGTGGCATCCTACTTCTCAACAACATAAACCAAATAAATGTCTCCGGTTTGTCTGCTGGGTCAGCTTCTTGCATGTGTTGTGTTCCACAACTTCTTGTTTCTGCTTATTCTCTTCAGACAACCATGCTGTCCATATTCAATTTGTAAATGTAAACTAAGCTTGTTAAAAATGAAATTAGTTTCATTTATGCTGTGCATACCTGAGAACCACTTGTGTGCTTCTCTCTTTGTACAGCAGTAAGACCGTCCTGAGTAGAACTTCTCATGTCTTGGCACACAGGCAACCTGCACACTTAGAACGTCCTGCCCAAAGGATATTTTGAGCTGGAAGCAACCCACAAAGAGTCCAGCTCTTAAGTGAATGGCCCATACAGAGGGCAAACCCACAAGCTTGGCATCATTTGCAAAACTGTGCTCTAACCAACTGAGCTGAAGGCTTTTCAGTCACTAAAAGCCCTCCTACAAATGTCAGTTCATTTGCACTGCTACCATAATTCATCTGTTTTCGAGGATAATGCTGCACAACACTGTTTTAACTTGGTCTGGGCCCTAACTCAGTTGCTTAAAGGTATTTTAGGAGCCTGTCAGTCAAAGACAATCTCTGATCCCCAGGCAAAAGGCTGAAGTTCCGCTGCAGAGGATGAAAGTTTGACCTAGCACCAGCAGTGGGTACAGAAGGGGAGATTGTACAGTTAGGCAGCTGGGAAGGGGCTGTGGGAGTGCTTTGCAATCAGGGCAGACAAAATGGGGTGGCTGCCCATCATCTCTGCTGTAGGCCTAGTCCTGGAGACCCTGTACTTGCCATACATCTGTCTTGGGTTATGGAAAACAAAGATGTGTATTCTATTTTCATCTCCTGAAAGCATTGTTCTTCTTTACTCTGGGAGGAGGAGGGCAGGTGCCTTTTGTCAATGGGCCAACTGTAGGGCATTGTTTCTTATCTCTTCCACCACTGCCTTCCCTCCAGGGAGATATTTTTCTGCTAATGGGCCATTAACACCTCCCCAAACTAACACATCCCCAAACTATACCTTCCCCAAAGCTGTACATCCACATTCCATCATCCTATTGTGAGACGCTCCACCCAGTGTGGGGAGCCAACCATTCCCATCTGGATAAAACTGAGCCACAGGAAGGAGAAGGCATCCAGCTTCACCCGATTTCTGGAGGAAGACTGGACCCCTTCTCACCACTAGTGGACTCTTGGTTCTACAGGATCATCTCTACTCCACCAGAACCACCTCGGCCACTCCAGGAGGACTCACTTTTGGACTGCTCCCAACACCCTGGCCAACAGGGTGTCAGGTTGTAGCTCTGACTCTCTCAGGATTTTCCAAAATTGTTTGTTTGCTGGTGTGGTTGGGTGGTTTTGTCTTTCTACTACATTTGTATTGTTAATATACCTAGTAAAGAACTATTATTCCTATTCCCAAATCTTTGCCTGAAAGCCCTTAATTGCAAAATTATAATTTGGCAGGGGTGAGGGGTTTACATTCTCCATTCTAAGGGAAACTCCAGCTTTCCCTGTCAGATACCTGTCTTTCCAAACCAAGACAACATCTTAAATTAAATTCCAAATTACAGGAATTCTTCCAAATTAAGTGCTGTGATCTAAATGAAAAGCACAACAAACATTACGTTAATAGGTAATAATTCTGTAAGTGTATGCACAGAGGTGAAACTCGACAAATTTGGCTTTTACATTTGAAAACTGCTCGTTTTGGGTTTTTTTTCCAAAGGGATGTGTTCATTATAGAATTAAGAATGTGTCAAGTTTGCAGTCCTCTCAACTGAACTCCACCTGGGCTGGGTGGGCATGTTCTGTTTGTATTTGCAGAGGGCCAATAACATGGTGCACATTCTATTTCTGCAAGGGGATAGTGTTCAACTAAAATAAATAGAGGGGATAAAATAGGTATGTATACTAGGGGAAGGGCAAGTGCTTTAACCTGCTTCCCATAATATTCTGGGATCTTAATTCCTGAACCTGTTGGAAATATATGTGTCAGCAGTAAAGATTTTAGTTTATTTTAGCAAAAATAAAGTATTTCTTGTATGCAATGTTTTCTACTGGAACTGAACTGAACTAACCCAGATCTCTCTTTGCTATTCTGATAAGATACCAGTCTTCTCTTACAATAGTTTTATGCAGGTGTAACAATGGCTTTTGGAACCTAAATTGCACTCCATCCTAATAGATTTAAACCAAGAACACTATATATGGCAGAAAAGCTTTTAGTGTTGACGCTGTGATCTCTAAAGGGCTTAGAACAGTGAGAGGGGAGCAGAGGCCAGTAGAGGGCTCTATCTTTTCATGAATTCCCCTGAAGAGCTAAAAAGATCTTGGTGACTAAGAACTCACATGCCTGTTTCATTTTTTTACAAAGAAAAGTCACTATTTTTTCCCCTCACTTGTGACACGTCTTCAGTTAAATGGGCACAACTGATACAATCCGATCTTCCTTCAAGATAGCAAGTTTTCTTTTTGGTTTCTTTTTGGCCTTAAACATGACAACAATTGTACCCATCCTTATCTGGAAATGTTTCGTCTTGAAGCAACTCCATCACACATTTCTAGGCTCTTTCAGGCCGCTGTGCTTGCAAGAACAAATATTAGTGACCACACTAATATTTCATGAGCTTCTTGCTACTAAAGTTGTTTGGAGTTTCTTTTTCTTATCTCTTGTCACTGGCTTTTGTTGTCCTTTGTGTTCACTTCTCACATGCAGGGAAAAAAAGAAGTAATTTTCTCTTTCAGCCTTTTGCAGGAAGCTAGCTGTGCTTTCATCCACAATTGCCTTCCAGTACTGTATTAAAATGTGATATTATTTTCTTTGCATTGCCTTTAATTTGTAGCACATGGACTTCTAGTGACTGTCAGCTCCAGGCCTGTGGAACAGAGAAAAGAAGAAATGCCCATGTGCCCTGTGCTCGAGCTGCCCAGCTAAAGCAGGGGTGCATTGTTCTCCACAGACTCTCATTTAGTCAAACCTGAGGCAAGATGAGAGAGAGGAGTAGTTCTGAAGAACATCCATTTGCTACATCCCAAGCTTCATTCTCCTGCAAGAATGGTTTCTCCCCTAGTGAAAGGAAATGTAAATGTATCCTTTGCTACCAGAGGGATGGTACAGATTCCAGAAAGTAGAACAACAGCAAAAAGAAGGGCTGGGGAAAGCTAGGCATCCTAATTTTAAACAGTGAGCTAACTTGGGAGTTGTCATTAATGTGTGCAAGTAATTCCTTCTGTTACTTATATATAGCTGTGTATTTAAGTGTGATACCTAAAAAGTGAAAATGAGGTTCCTTAGCTACTTTGGGAGATAAAAGAGAATTAAGAAAAGAAAGCTAGTGTTAACAAAAAAAAAAAAAAAAAAAAAAAAAAAAAAAAAAAAGAAAAAAAAAAGAGAGAGAGAGAGAGAGAGAGAAAGCATTGTCGATTTGTTTGAGCAGCTGTCCACACTATAAATTGAAATGAAATCACTGAGTCTTTCTTGGTCTGTGTTCAGCATAGGCACTTTCTGTAGTGCAGTCTCTCTGCACCAGGACTTGGCTGAGCTTTGCTGTGTGTCTGTGGAGTGGGCTGAGGGTGGTGGTTCATTGTCCTACAAATTAAATGGGGTCATCAGAGGCAAGGCCATCTGCAAACTTGCTGAGGGTGCACTCAGCCCCACTGTGGCATTGATGAAGGTATTAAACAGCATTGCTCTCAGTGTGGGCCCCTGAGGGGCACTGCTCATCACTGAGCTCCATCTGGATTCTGCCCTCTGGATGGGACCATCCAGCCAATTCCTCATCCATTGAACACTCCAACTATCAAATCCATACTTCTCCAACTTAAAGAGGATGATGTAGGGATTGAGTCAAAGGTCACGCAAATCAAATATTTAGTCTGAAAATTTCATATAAAAATTAGATGAAAAGTCATGATGACGTATTGACAGCCAAGAAAAAAATATCCATCACTGGTATTTAATAAAACCTACTTTTAAGCCAAAGCAGGAAAAGTGCATGGATTAATTACTTAGGGTTTGGTTTGTGGTTTTTTTATTCTTTTGTTTGTAGGTGTTTGGGTTTTTTTTACTTGAACTAACATCCATTAAGACCAAAATTTATTAAAAATACAAAGCTCACTCTTTTATGCTTCAGTATTTCAGAATTATATTGTAAATGCCTAAGAGACAAAGCACAGGGAGTTTGATTGAAGTGGTAATGAACAATTCATGCTTTAAATATGTTTTTTCGTGTTGGAGAACCCACTCATCTGTATTTGCATACCATGCTCTGGTTTGTGGATGACACTATTAAAAAATGGGACAAATAATGAAAAAAAAAAAGGTTTTCAGGATCCACTCTGCAGTCTTTTCAACATCTCTAGAAATATTTTTCTCCTAATGGGAAAACCTTTTATTTCACTACATTGAATTAAAAATAAAATTCTCGACAGTAACCAACTCTTCCTGTGTCCTCCCTCTTTAAGCCATCAAGGGATTTGGGGATTCCTTTACATTTTCAAAGATCTGAGTAATATTATAAATATCACATTCTGTGCCTTTTGTTAACAATTCCCGCTTCACAAGTGTGGAGTAAAGATGGCAAGAGCCTACCCCAGATCACCATGATCATGTGCTTCCTGTTTTAAGTGGTTCATTGTAGTGATCCTTCTCTTATGTCACCGTTATGGTGCCCTGAGTTACAGAATGGACAGAGCGTCTGAGGCTCTTCAGATGATAAATTGCATCCATTTCATGCTGTTTCAGTATGGCCATTCTTCCCTAAAAGTTTTGAGCATTAGCCAAAGGGTATAACTGTATTGCTTTAGGTAGAAATTCAGATCATCCTCTCTGCTAAGGACATGGGGTGGACTCAGGCTCTGTTTCCTCCTTGTAACCCTAAGCAGAAGTTGATATTTATGCAGGTGAGAGTAGTTTTGTCTCAGGAGTGCGTCTTGAAGACTCTCCGAAGCATTTTATGATGGGATTTGACTTAAATCTAAACTGCATTATTCAGCTGATTGCTACACTGGAAGAGTTTGTGAGTCCTTAATCAGAACTGCAAATACTTGAGTGCCTTGAAAATCCTTCCAGGGGGAATCACCACAGAACTCCCTCATAAGAAAACTCAGGACAGGAGTTTAAAGTAAAACTAAATCACGAGTTTTAGTTCTAGTTTTAGTCTCAGATGTATGACTCTTCTTGGCAAGAGTAACTTTTGAATTTCTCTTTGTGTGTATGTTTCCCTTCTTTGTTAGATTAGGTATATTTCTGAGAAGTTTTTACAAATAAAGCTGTTAGACATCTGAAACTTCAGAACAATTCTGCTTTTCTTTTTTCTTTTAGAGCCCTTGGTTACCTCCAAATACTTTATGCATAAAAGGGAAAAGGAACAAGTCTGCAAAATTATTTCTATCGTGGTGGAAACAGATTTGAAGACAAGACCTGTTTTCAAATTCTCTTTTGTTATAAGGCATTAAATGATTTCTATCAGATCTAAAAATCAAAACCTTTCCAAATTGCCACTTTCTTTCCTTCTCAGTTCCTGGTACATGACTGCATCCTAGAAAGCAGAAACTTGTGCTCGGAGACTAACTGGGAGAGGATTGGGCTAATGTTATATGAATTTGAGCAGTTCAAGGAACTTTCAGCTCCTCTGTGCTATAGACAGTAGAAGCAGAGACAGGAGTGCATTTATCTAGAGGTACAGAGTGTCCTCCACTTTGCACTGAAAGGGCTAAATTGCAGGGAATTAGCAACTTTTCCTCTTTGGGCTGAATGTCTGGAGTCTGAGACACACTTGGCTTGTGAGCTCATAGAGCAATTTGTTCTCCTCTGCCTCCATTTAGATTTAGAAAATTTTGAATTACATTTAGAAAATTTCTTTCAGAATGCAGAGTAATGGCAACTTTAAAAATGAGCATGAATTTATACCTATGTTGATCTTACTAAGTTTATTGTCTTGGCCTAGCAATGAGGTTAAGGTTTACCTACATTTTTCCTGTTGCAATTTACTCTTTTTGAGAGTGCTAAGGTATCACACAGTCACTTAGTAAGTGCTAAGGAGAAGTGTCAAAAAATTGATGTTCCAATGTTTTCTTTTTTTCTTGTGAGGTGAAAGAATGAAATTTTTTATAGAAAAGTAAGCTTGTGGTGGACACTGCAACATGAGCCAGGATCACTGTCTCATTGCAAAAAAAAAAGGCAAAGCACATGCAAGGTGTATCATGGCCAGTAGATAAAGAGAAATTATTAAAAATTATGACTGTCCTTGTTATTACTACTGTTTCTTGGGCTTATAGCAGGGAGAAGGGAAAGTTTAGAGGCAGTTTAATAGCAGCATGAAGCATAGCTACAAGAGATATCAGGATTACAATCCTTCTTGGCAGTTGCAGATGATATAACAAAAGGCTTTTGCAAAAACTTCTTCTTTGTGAGAGTAGGATGTGGTTGTGGAGTTTCCAGGCTTGGAGGTTTTCAACATCAGGCTGGATAAAACTATAAACAACCAGATCTAGATCAGGTGATGGTTGTGTTTGAGCAACCTCTGGGATGGTTGGATTACTGACCTTTAGAAATCCCTTCCTCTCAACATTTCTTGAACATGTGAGATTAAGATTAAAATGTTCTGAATAGCTGTGAGGATTGCAGAAAGTTTCACATGGTTAGCACATGGGTTTCACTGTGCTCTTTAAGCTACTCAAGCTGTGAACACTCAGCATCTCTGCAAGTCCTGGTTAGATCATCAGAGGATGGCTATGGAAGTAGGTAGCTCTCATTTAATGCAAGGCAAAAGGAGTTCTGAAACAAAACCATATTCCAGGATTTCTTAGTGATTTTTTTTTACTGGATTGTTATTTGCCTTGCTTGCTGACATTTTTTTATCACAAATTTCTGACCAGTTATTTTAAACTATCCATAAAAACGAGGATCAGTGTACATGCACTTCAGCCTCTTTCAGAGATAAACGCTCTACTGAGAGCCTCTGCAGCACTGAGTTACTTCCATAAACGGTAGCTAAGCCAAGTCGAGCAGGGCAAACACATCAGTGAGAAAGGAGAACAGGCAAAACTGGGACTATTTCCAAATTCTGCTGTTTCTTAGTGGAAAAGAATGACATTTAGTAGACCTTTTTGTCTTGCGTAGAAAACATGGCCTGGGCTGAATAGCTCCAGTTGTCCAGGCACAGGCTTAAGAAGGAAAATGTCCCTGCAGCTGATAAACTGCAAGGCTGACATTTGTAGGAATATTTGCTCTGTTTATGCTCTCTCCATTTCTATCACGCAGACAGAGAAGAGAAAACCTTCAGGAAAGTGTCCTCAGAGATATCTCCAAATGCTTCAGGTCAGCTCCTAGCCACATAGAGGAAAAGTTGGTTTCAGATCCCCCCTTTTCACTTGTTACCTCTCCTCCCCTCCATTCCTCACTATAACCTTGGCATCAGGCACTGCTCTGCCATGGATTCCACAGTCACTGTCAGAGCAGAACAAACCCATCTGCTGCTACTGCTCTTCTCTGGCTTCTTGATGCCTTGAGAACTCTCCTGACCCTGTGCAGAGCTGTTTTATCTCTCTGAGGCAACACAACAACTCACCTGGCAAAAAAAAAAAAAATAGGGAAACATTTCATATCTGAGCTAGGGAGTTACTCAGAAGGAGATGCAGGAGGCAGGAGCTGAATTGCACTTGCTTGACACAAAAATACCTGCACGACTCTGACCCACTGTCACTTTGTGCTCATAGCTCCTGAAATGCAATCGCACAATCGTATCATTTTTCTATTTTCAGTGAAGTGAAGAAGCAATGTATATTCTGGCACCTATGTTATGTCAGTCTTGGAAAATTATTCACCTTTATATTGCTTGACAGCAGAGTTCAATATACTAAAATTAGGAAAGGACCATAGATCACTTTTATAGCCTCATAACTAGTTTCATAAAAAGACTTATGGAAGATACTTGTGTGAGGAGGCTTCTGCAACCTGCACACAGTGGTGCTTTGGAAAAATTCCAGACTGGCTGTCTGCTCCTGGAACATGTTGTTCTGTTGTTCCAGATTTTGTGATCTGGCAGCATCAGTGTCAGAAGGATCAGAGGAAAGAAGCTCGGACTGCCTGCCCTTCCTCTCTCAGCTTCAACTGTAACACTGGTGTGATACTGGGTAATGACAAAACCTCTGATTTTCCTAGAGAAATCAGAACATGAATGTGGTGAGCTGCAATTACAGAGATTGAAATTCGTGCCCCTACTTTGTGTTTTTGTGCAAGTTGGCCACCCAACACAACCAGTAATAATTTCCTGTTCACCTCTTCCAACTCTGCAACATTGAGGGTGCCCAGTTATGTCAGAATTTTCTACATATTGCTGTTGAGTTCAGATCTTTATTCCTCTGCCCTGTGACAGCCAATTTTGAGTGCTAGTTTTAAATCCATCCATATAGTGAGTGTGCAGAGTACCATCCTGACTAACTCCTTATACACAGGTCAGACCAAAAAGGAATTTCACCATAGAAAAGGAGCCAGGAATCTCCCAAAATATCACTTTTTAGTTAAACCAGAGTATTTCTGATGTCCCAGATTTGCAAATTTCTGGCTAGGCTGTACAAACATGTCCACTGTACTTTCTCAGTCTCATTTCCCACCACACAGTGAAAAAAAATCAAGTCTCCTTTCACATCAGTCAGTGATTTCTTTAGCCAAGGGTGACAGCTGCCTCTCCTGTTGCAATGGCAATGCAAACAGGCTCCACTCTGGTCTGACTGGTCTATTCTGGGTTCTCAGGTTATCATTCCACCTGTTCGGATATGTGTCCACATTGGGATTTAAGCAAGGAATGGAAGCTGAGAAAGTGAGAAATAACAGATGAAACAACACACCTTATTTTGGAAATACTGAGTCTAGTGCTGATAAGACAAAAAAAAAAAGAGTTAAAATGGACAATACAGAAGATTAAGAAATTAAGAAGTGGTCTGTAGAGCAACAAAATCCATTTTATAAATCACTGGAACTAATGAAAAGACAATAAAATTTCAAAGATTCACTTGGCAATAGTTTGAAAGCTTAATTTTAAATTCTGTTCTTGTATTATTAAAAACAGCATACTACATATATTATCTTTATTGGGGTAACGTAACAATTAACTCTTAAGATATGATCATATGCATTGCCTGGAGACATGGAATGCTCTTAGATTAATATGAGAAATTTGATTTTATAAATTACAGAGAACCTGCCTCCCCCCCCCAAAAAAAAAAAGTTCAAGAATCAGAGTTAGAAGACAGCAAGCAAATTAAAATACCATTTTTCATATTTAAAAGAAGTAAGTAGAGGTTACACAAATGCATCGTTTATTTACCGAAAGCAATTACACTATCTTCCAGAAACAATAAAGAAATTAAATAATAAATAAGAAATAAAGAAATAAAGAAACAATAAAATAAGCAGATGGTTGTTGCCAATGTGTTTGTTTGAAGCCCTACTCAATTACAGTATTTTTAGTCATCAGGTTTTACTCTGCCTTCCTCCTGTGCGTTGCTGGAAATTTCCTTACGAAGAAGGCTTGGTTGTTTGAAAGATTTACCAGTGCCCCTGGAAAACATTGACCCGTATTCCCGGGATCTGGTTTCCTCCTGCACCAAGGCCACTGCACACCACTGCCACACACACACACTTCTCAGCAGAGATGCTGAGAAGCATCCTGGGAGCTGCCTGCTGCCTTTCCCGCGCACGGCTGCGGCGGAGGCCGAGCGGCGGAGCGGAGCAGCCGCCCCGGGGCCGGGCGGTGCCCGCGGTGTCCCGGCCGGGCTCCCGCTGTCCCCGGCTCCCGCTGGCACTGCCACCGCGCTGGCCTCGGCAGCGGCGCACAGGGACAGCAGGGCACAGTCAGCTGCCACAAGGGCAGCGATGGCCCTTTCGGCCCCACAGGTGCCCGGAGCAGGATGAGGAGTGTGGAAGAGCCCCGCCCGCAGCGCAAGCCCTCCGCCTCACGCGTTCCTCCTCCGCACAGCTGCGAGCTTCACGTCTGGAACCACAGAAACAGGGAGATCTCCAGAAGAATACCTCGCATTGCAATCTGTGGTGACAAAAATAGTCTTGAAACAGGTGCAAAATGTAAAAATGAATGGCTGTAATGAAAGGATGAACACCATTGGAACTGTTTCTGATAATCATTCCTAATTTCTTCTTCTTTTTTTTTTTTTTTTTTTTTTTTTTTTTTTTTTTTTTTAATTCTTTCTAACTCAAGTTCTTTAATAAGAGGTACAAACCCGCTCCGTTCCTTTTGTGTTGCTGCACGACTGGTGAGCTACCAAACTCTACCACAGAGGGGAAGCAGAGTAGCATTGTAAATCCGCGCTGGTGTAAGCAGCAGCTCCAGCTTTCTGATGGAGTCGAAGCTGTGTTAGTAAAAGACAAAACTTTGAACCTTCTCCTGCACCAACCTTTTTTTTGCCGTGTTTCTCTCTCCTTAGTATTTGTTATGAATGATGACAAACTACCTGGAAACAGGATGCTCACACAGTTATTTTAGAAGGTACTGATTTAACAGTTAAACAGATTTCTTCTCTGAAATGGCTGACGGGGAATAGAGAAGTTTGATGTCAGTGGAATAGAAGCATGATTAATGTCACACGGGCAGGCTGAAAATTGTGACTACATTACTGCATGATATTTTTTATAGTCAGACCTTTGGGTGAGTGCTGGCTAGGGTGGTCATCTACAGATGTGAAAGTGACCTAGACCAAGTTATCTCCATGCAGAGCTCCTTTAAAATAAATCTTTGGGGTAGTAGATAAACTTGAAAGTTCCTTTAGTTTGGATGATGAGCAAAAAAATTGTAAAAGTATCAGGTCCTAGGTATGTGAGAGCTTGTTGCTTTTCCTGATATTTGTGTGTTCATGCTTCAGAGAGATTGAAAACCATCAGGGATGTCAACAGCCTGGAAGGTTACAAAGTGACGTGCATGGAACAATTTCCTTTTTCCAAAGAAGAAGAGACTAAAAATACGTACATGGCAAGAGGGATGAATAGAAAAGATAAAAACTGTGTGAGTTATTTCAAGTGATATCTGCTAGGAGGAAGCTGACTTTGGAAATTAAATCCTATTAATGCCACCCAATTTTCTGACGTCATCAGATTAATGTTTTTATTTTTTTAGAACTGCACGTGTATTGACAAGGAAAACTAATAATAGCCCTCCTGCCTCTTTAGGAACCGTTGCGTGCTCTCAGATAAATACAACAAAATCAGTGCTGCAGCCCAAAGAAAATCTCACATGTAAAACTGTCTCACTGAAGTGAGTGGAATGGATTGGTTTTGCACAGGTGTTAACATGGCAGGGCACTGTCCTCTGATTCAGGCATGCTGCTGAGGGGATTGCTAATAGGCATCAAAAGTATGCTCTGAAACTTCTGTTTTATAGTAGGCTGTCTGGTGAAGGCTAATGAGAAAAGCCCAAAGGTTGATCTGGGTAAGGTACTAATTACTTTGTTTCTTCTTTGTATCTGATACCGAATTGTGGAGTGCTTTGAGAGTCCAAGGAGAAAGAAATTCATGCCAACAGAAAGACAAGAGTTAGAACACAGCATCTGCAATAGTGAGAAGCAGATGCATTGTACTCCAACCCTTGAGTCTCCCAGGACTGTACCACCCAGCTGCTTCATTTCAGCTCCATTCTTTTCCCAGGCACGATACAGGACAAGGTCTGGTGGCAGATCTGAACACCCAGTCAGGATTGAGGTTCCTCATTTCAGGTGCAAGAATTAGGGTCTGTTCCTGTAATGCCCAGAGAATCTGAAGAGTGAACAGCCACTCTAGCATTCAGTGAAAACCATCTTAGTTGCTGACCTGTAGGCCTCAGGGATATTAAGTTAATCTTTTTAGTTCTCTTTGGCTCACTCTATTTCCACTACTTTCATTGACTGCTTTCTGCCCAAACTCTAATGCAGGACTTAGCAAGAATTCAAAAAGGGATTACAAAATCCCAAAAATCTTCAGAAATAGAAACTTGGGTTTCATTTTTTCTCAGAAAACAGTGAAGATTATTTTAATGGAATCAATTATTTGATGGAATAATTTAGTCAGAGCATGGAAACAATTTATTTTGTGGGTGGGTTTTCCAGTGATTGGTGGTATTTGTTTAAAAAGGAGAGCTTTTATTCAATGGTACTAAATTCTTTAACTTCACTATTTTAGGCAATTTTCTTCAATTTTTCTTAATGCAGGCAAGCTGTTATAAGAGCATTGGTGTAAAAATAGAATGTAAAATCAACTCTTTTTACAGTATAGGAAGTCCTGTGTACTTCCTAAAGTAAAATTACCCCAAAGGCAAAAGTTTTAAATAACTGTGATTCCAAAAGATAGCATATATTTGTGTTCATTAAGTATTTCATGGAAGTGTTAAAATACAGATGAAAATATTTATTTTTTTTAATCTTCTTAGCATCATCATGATTCTAATTCAAAGCAGAGAAAACTTTCATTCCTGTGTGTCAGTTACTGAGTTTTAGTTTCTCTTGCTCAACACTCATTTTTAGCAGAGCAGGTGACAGAACATCCAGATGTCAAATGGATTTGTTCATAGTCAGAGGTGACAAGGGTGCCTTAAAACAGAAATGCCATACGGTGAGGCATGCCAGGCTGTGGGATCTCTGTTGGAAAACAACATCCTTGACATCTAATCTTCCTGCCATAAATTACCTCTCTTCAAATTAGACACACCAGAAAGGTGACTTCAACATTGTTAGAAGGCAAGAGAACGGCTCTGGGGCTGGAAAAAATAATGATGTTTTATCTATATTTGTTTACTGCATAGAAATATTACTGATTAGTATGTTTGTTTTACCATTGCCTATCACCTTTGCCCAGGGGCTGCATTAATGCAGAGATTTCAAACAGACATATTTGTATGTATGCTTGGTTAAGATTCTGTTTCACAGATAGCATTTCAGCTGATAATGTTAATTTCTCTGCCACTTAGAGTGATCAATGCAGAAAAACACTGGAAAAACAAAATGGACATATTCAATTATATATTTTCATTTCTTGGAAAAACAGTAAAAATTGTAATTTTCATTTCTGCTACAAATTTTCAAGGAGCACTGTTTATTTTTGAGACCTTCTCTGTCATGGTTTGGTTGGTCATGAGGATTTTGATATCAGCTCCAAGTTCACAGGTGACAAGGCTCTTACTGAAGGAACCCCAGAATTGTGTAACTCCATGTTCCCTAAAACGTAGCTCTATCATTTTTTTCCATTCTGTCCTTGCTTAAATGAACATTTAGAATTTTTAAGTATTACTATATTTATATGCTTATCCTTCTGTATTTGGGGGTATTCTCAAAGGAAGAAAAACTATACTAGTTTTGAGTTATTTTTGTGCAACATTCAGCATTATTGGAGAAAAGCGGTCTTTTATACTCTTGGAGGAAAGTAACTTATGAACAGAAAAGTAATTTGTGGTATTTGAGGAAGACATCAGACATTCAAGGTAACACATCAGTGAAGTCTCTCTAATGAGGCTAACCAGTAAGCAGTGCAAAAGAGCGAATTGATTCGTTCAGGAAAGAGCAGGCCAAGAAAAAATGCTGCTGCTGTAATGCCCCTTGTACCTGCCATCAGTGTGAGGAGCTGCAGGAAGAGATGTGCACTGAGTGCTCATCCCAGACTGGGCAGCAGGACTGCACCAAAAAATGAGGAAGGAGCAAGTTTTTTTCTGCTGACTTCTAAGGATGTGGGACCTTTGTCCAGTTGTGTAGGATTTCTAAGAAAACAGGGTGGAAATGCTTCTCCTTACACCTCCTGCACAGACCTGAGTCTGCTCTTCAGGGATTTTCACCTGGTGACCTGTAGGTGAATAGATGCTGCTTCAGGGCCAGATAAAGTTCTGCTCCCTGCATCTCCAGCCTCAGAGCCTAGCAGTATATTCCAGCTTTTCCAGCGTATATATTATACCCTGCTGTATAAATTATAACAGGCAGGACTGAACACTGAGGACAGACACGAGAGGGGGACATCTAATGCCACATGTTGGAACATGCACCTTGGGAGGAAATAACACCCTTTTCCTTTGTCTCAGGCTGATGAAAGCTAGCAGAATAACTTACGGCAAGCTTCAGTCTCCAGATATAATATGTTAGTTCAGTGACTTTCAAATGAATGCCAAAAGTGAAAGAAAACCAACCAAAACTAGTCCCCAAAAAACACCCATCTAGCCTTTTCCTGATCAGGTGCTATTATAGTGCCTGATCCAAAATGAATCCAGATATTCAGTTAAACCCTTGTCAAGCCACTTATAAATTGAACTAAATACGATGGGCATTACTTAGAACTTTATTATTATTAATAATATCTGTATTTTGTTATTGTTATTTTTCTCCCTGACACAACAACAAGATTTGGGAAGTATTTCAAACAGAAATTTGAAATCCTGCTCTTTAAACAGGATTTCACCAATATTCTCATTTGCCTGGAAGCATCTATGCAAAAAAAGAAGTTTCCATGGGAACAGTAGGTATTCTGTCATGATCCTTTAACCTCTTTAATCCCAGGGGTGGGAGATTGAACCAGAGTCTTCAGTTCTGGCAATTATACTTATATTGGTGGGTTCTAGTCCAGAGGGTAACATATTCAATGGAGGAAAATGGTGATTCATATATATAAGTAATGTAAGGTCTACCTTGAAGTATGATTTCCTGAAAAGCACCACCCTGCTCTACCAAAAATGGACAAAGACCCACATTAGGACCCAGATTAGGAAGTAATTTGAAAAAAAAAAAAATAAATATATATATATATATATATATATATAAATATAGGAAAGAAAGGAAAAAAATAATCCTCTGGAATAAAACTGGCTTGTGTTTCCAGCCTGAGCCACTGCAATTAGTCTTCATCTTGATTAACTTGAGTCTTCATCTTAATTAACATCTTGATTAATTACTCTCATTTAACATTGAGAAAGAACATTTGTATTCCCTCATTTCTTCTGTTTTATTTAGATCTTGTTCTTAAAAGAAAATTTCTGTTTAAGTCCACAATACTTTGAACACTTATTATAGGGACGATATCCAAGGGAATAAAGGCTCATGCTCTAATTTTGCTATTTAGCAATCAAGTGAGAAACCAGGAAGCAGAAAAAACTCACTTTGAAGATAACTGCTTCAGTATCAGCTCCATGTCTCATAAAAGAGACATAATATTTTCGGTTTTAATAATGATGAGGAGATCAAATGTGTTATTAAACCTCAGTCACTGATATTTTCTATAGAAATCTTGAAAGAAAACAGGGTAATAATGGGTAAACATAAAATTTCATCATTAATTTGGAAATATCTTGACTATAATACACATGCAATTTATTTTAAATTACTCTGACAAAAATTTTCGGTAGGATGAAGAAAGACTTGTGTCTTTTTAAACCAGTATGTTAAAACAAAAGAGGTTCTGGGTAAAAAAACTCTGTAAAATACCCCCCATGTCGCTATATAAGAACAAAAAATTCTTCTTTCAATTGCAAAGCCAAAAAAACCATTTGGAAATTACATTCTTTTTCAATCTCAGTAGCACTTGCAAACCGTGCTCTGTGCTCTCTGGCTAATATTGGAAATTCCAGGTTATTATTATTTTCTTTCCTATGAAAGGATGCTAAATACGTATCCTCTGAGCTGAAAGGAACTCATCATACTATGTTTAGTCAGTCCTGAATGAAAGAACAGCTCAGAAGTGTGGAAAGATGTATATCTCAAAACAGTGGGTGGAAAAAAGAGAGCTTTCAAGTGGATCAGTGTCTTTTTTTTTTCTGTTGTTCTTCCTACGTCATTAGTGGTTTATTAGGTGAATAATTTTGGTCATTTAAATATTACAACACATGTATTTTGCTTTTGCACAGACTTTTCTATGGAACTCACATTATTTTGTACCCAATTATTCCCAGACATCTTGCAGTAAAGTACCCAGGCAGGAAATACGCATTAAGAGGTGCTAGAAAAAGAATTACTGAGGCCCAGACACAAAAGGCTTCACAGAGCACAGAGACCTCAGGTAGAGTGGTTTAATTACAAAAGATGACACAAATAAAGTAGACCAAAGCAGATCAATTTTAGCACAACAATTTACGACTCAGCTCAGTCAGGTCTGAAGTTGAGTCTTTAGAAGAAATCAGATCTGAGTGAGATCTTGACTCATAGATGGTCCAAAGAATTGCTTGGACATGAAGGTTGAGTTTAGGTTAATAGTATTTCTCCTGCCTTATCTTCAGCTGTATGGCAACCCTGCTTCATCAGTCTGCCCTGCTTCCCTGGGTGACATTATTCAGCTTGTCAGAGGATCAATGTGCTCAGGGGCATGAGCACCTGCTAGGGAGCAAGACTTTTGGGAAAAACATCCCAGGTTCTGTCAGAGATTAAGAACTAGCATCAACAAGGCCTGTACCTATATATAGATATGTGCACATACAAGCAAATATATGTGTGTATATACATATACATACACACATGCATATATACACTCCTAAACTTGAAGATATACAAATGAGGAACTTAAATGTGAAAAATGAAGAGCAAAAAGGTGACTGTATCCAAGGCAAGTTCACTCAGGTGGTGTCCCTACTACCAGGGCACTTTTTAGCTCTCATCATGTTACTTCATGGCACAGAATGGTCTCTACTGACCCCCTGGTCACCTGGCTTATTACTGACATGTCAAGATTCCTTTCTATTGTGGCTTCACAACACCCACATTCTGGGCATGGCTGGAGTTATTTTGCATGCCACCAGCTTATGTACATCAGAGCTGCTGCAGCACTAGGCTACAACCTCCTGTGAATCTATGAAGCAAATGCACCATAATCTTCCACAGGGTTCCTGGAAGCTGGAAGTATTCCTATGGACACAACATTTCTTGGAAGGAGTAGCATAATTCTCATCATTTGGGAGTTGGAAAATAAAATACTGCTCTCTCCTATTATCTCAAGGAGCAGATTTTGAAGCTCTCAAATCAGAAAGAAGCAGAACTAAAGTCTAGAAATTGTTTTCCTTTTCTTGACCTTATTTTGCATTGAGTAATTACGTATCACTTGGACACAGAATCCACAAGTTGTCTTGGAGTCCCGAGTTGTTATATTTCCCACAAAAGTTTCCAAAACGAGAGTCATGAGCAGTAGCAAATAAATATCTATGCAATGCACTTTGGCTGCTTTTATGATCCAAGACTAAAGTGAAGACAAAACTTTGCCCAAGAGCAATAATCATGATGATACCCTTAGAATAGAACTAGCCTCTCCTTTGAGGAAAGGTTGAGAGCTGGGATTGTTCAGGCTGAAGAAGATAAGACTTTGTTGCAGCCTGCTGTAATAACTAACCATTCTGGCTTTTCTTATTTTTCCCTCTGTGTATCCTTGCACAAACAATCTTAAAATAAGATTAATTAAGAACAACAATCTTATTAGTCTCTATTAATGGCATTACTTGTTTCTATTCTTTGTCACTGATTTTATTAAATCTTTGTGGAAAAGCTTAATCTCAGTAGTTGTGAGTCCTCTGACAAAAACAGGCTAGGGAAATGGTACTTACACTGTCCTGCATTTATAACATTTTATAATGAGAAAAAGGCATAATAAGAGGAAAAATCTGAGAGGCTAGGAAAGGATAAGGGAAATTTTTTTGGTGTGAAGCCTATTACTGCACTGAAATCCATCCGCTCTATTCAATGGCCTTCTGTATGGGCTGAATTTTATTGATCATCATCTTGATCACCAATATAAGCACATTTGGAAGGAAAATTTGCACGACTAATGATGATTGAGCATAAGAGGAGGTTCAAATAGGCATCCTAAATTATGCTGACAATCTCTTTGATAAATACTAGGATCAAGAAAATAAATTTTTAATCGTCATTCCTTTCCTCATTCATTCCTTTCATTGTTGAACTTGCCAACAATAAATGGACTCATCTTGGGAATGGACTTTGTGTGTTCAAACCTGGAAAATTGAGCACTTTAAGTCCACAGTTGCAGTCAAGGGTCTGTGTCCACAGTGCGGGGCACAGCAGGAGCTGGAAATTTTTCTCAAAATTGTGGGAGTATTTTGAAAGTAAGCTTCATCCCCTCCTTTTGATAAAAAGCTGTCAGGATATGATGGAATACTCATGAACATTGTTTTAAATTTAAGGTAGGTTTATTAAATTTTAGTTGAGAACAGGTTTTGTTGTTTTCTGTGTATGGAGGTTGACAGTTTCTGTCACCTATGTTTGCACAGGATCCACAAATCCAAGTCATTTGAATACTCTGTACTACACCACAAACAGCAACGATTTCTATGTGAACATGGGAATATATTTTCAAAGAAATGGGCAGAAGGTTGATGTGACAAATAGAAGTGACTTTACAGCTCAACCTTGACATTCAAAGCCACTTGCTTTACTCTGCATTTTCTGTTGTAGAGTTATGAAATGCAAATACAGTACAAGTAAAATATGCTAAGAAGTGAAGTTTGCTGTAATTTTGAACATATCAGTCGAGGGATTGTATTAAATGAGGGATGTCTTGCTCTGTTCTTGATCTGTTCTTCAATTTGAGTGAAGAAGTTGGTATATCTGTAGAGAAGCAGGATCAAAAGAAAATCCATTTATAACTTCCAAATTGTTGCAATCGTTACAGTCAGTAGTTTCCGAAGGTTACTCATATATGAGTTCAAAATGGGTTCTTGCATCCCAGTTGCACTCTTGGCAGACATTTATCTGCATAGGCACTTGCTTCTCATGAAAAATGTATGATCTGTATTGTGAGAATAAATGAAGAGAAGCGAAGCAAAGAAGTTCCATTTTCAGCTAGTTGCTGTCTGTCAGCACCCTATTTCAGCTCTCAATTGTTCTTTGCTCTCTGTCAGTGATAATAATTTTTTTTTCAAACATCCTTAAGCTTCAGTGTGCACATTCAACCTGTTTCAGATGAACATGGCAGAGGTCTTGCCTACAAAACTTTTGCTAGAGTCAACATGACTTTGTGCAGCTAAGGAGGCAGAACTGAGTGACACTACTGTGTCTTCTTGAATGTAGTGGGGATTAAACTGGGCAGCTTTTTCAACCTGCCTATCCAGCTCCTGTCAGGGAGGAGCTGCCACCCTAACGCAGTCATGGCTCAACAGAAGGTCTGTCAGTTCCAGAGCTGTCCAGGTCATAGTCAGTGATGCAAAACAAACCAAGAACTTTGCCAGTTTACTTTAGACAGCCTCCTATAGGAACAGCCATCCCAGAGGAGAAGTAGAAATAAGAGATCTGAACTATTTCTGTCTTCCAGCCCAGGTCCACAGAGGTTGCTAGGATAAGTACACAACACGAACTTCAAGCTTGTGCATGAGAAAACATAATGGCTCACTACAGGACAATTTTATCTCCAATTTGCTTATTTTCTTCTTTTTCTCTTCAATAGGACAGGGGATTCAATTCCATTCAGAATTCTGTTTTAAACTTGTCTTTATTTACTTTGCAGTAGTAACAAGAACCTTGGAAAACTATCGGTAAAACATTGCAATATACTGGCATATGTAAAATGTTCCCTGTTAAAACAGATACTGAGTTCTGGATGTAATGACATTTGCCTACATAAATCAAACCTACATAAACCTATGTAGGTTTATGCCTACATAAACCTCACTCATTTTCTCTGTTTTCCATTCCATCACACTGATGGTTTTGTGGTTTTGTGGCCCTGATATTCATCTAGGATCACCTTGTGTCATTGTAAAGCAGATGGTGCTTGTGCATTTTACAGTATGAACATACTCATGATACCACCAGAACTCCTTATGCCCACACCCCCAAGCTGTTCATCTATGGTATAGGTAAGGACAATGCATCAGGATGTGGCCAGTGACTGGCAAGGAGGGACTCCAGGGGTGCAGAAACAGCCTTCTCGTCAAGAAGTTAGGTGTCAGTCAGAAATCTTTCTTTACCTTCAGCCCACACAGTTATTTCTTTTAATACCTTTTACTGTTTGAAAGATAGTTTGATATGCCAGGTATTATGTTCACAGACCTAAACAGCCCTTTGTTCAAAAAGAGAATCCAGGCACCCTGCCCCAAGCTTTAATTGCTGCTCAAAGAAGAGAGTGCATTAAACAAACAAACAAACAAAACCACGAGATTTTTGAGAATTATGTTCTGCTGTCTTCAAAATGTCCCATGACTTTGGGGAGTAGTTATTTTGCATGCAGTTTTCACACTGTCTTCTTCAGAAATTGTTTGGTGCTACGTAGTTGAGCATAAACTCTATTCTCATTAAGATGGTCTTCATAATTTTCAAATGTTTTAACATAAAGAGTTCAACATAATGACATTTCCCCTAGTATGTTCAACAAATAGTTATTCAGAAAAAAAGTTCTTCAAAAAGAAAATATCATGCTCTTGCTTTAGTTTCTCTCTGTAGTTCCCAAACTAAATAATCTTTACTGGGAGAAGAGAAATTATGCAGGGCCTTCTGAATGCTCTCAAGCTCCTAATACTTTCTAGTACAAGAGTAGTCCTGGGGGGGGGGGGGGGGGGGTTCTGTTTATTCCTCCTACTTCATTTCAATTTCAACACTTTGTCTCTCAAGTAGCTAGATTTTTGTGTGTGTGTGGTGGCAGAAACCTGATCAACATTCTGCTTGATCAACATTATGCTGTAAGGCATGCATAAAAATCTGTCATCAGTACCAATCCTTAAAAAGTTATGCAGTCTTCTTTGTACATGGTTCATGAAATGCTAAAAATTCAAGAGAAATCTCCCAATGAAGCTGGGAGAAGCAGCTGAATGCTGTTTTACCTGATACAAGAATTGTAAAGAAAATCCTCACCTATAAGGCTTTATGTTTCATCCTTTAAGTGCTTTGTAAAAAATGTTGCTCATGTAGTATTAATAAAATTCTTTTCTGCGAATTATTAAGCCAATGATATTGAGAAAGTGTATAAATTTTAGTCATGTTTCTCTCGTTGAACTATATTTTGAAATATATCACTCAAAATATATATTATAAACAACAACGTGGCATGGAGTTCTGTTATGACACAAAAACCTAAACTTTTCTGGGATGATCTAATTTCTCAGGATAACTTTAATAAAAAGAAGTCCTTTTATCTAAGGGAGTGAATATAAGGCACACGTTAGACTTCTCAGAAAATTTTACTTGGGATGAAATGGTCTGGATTGTTCAGAATTAAATTTGATTTTCAGAAATAAAAGCTGTTTCTGAACATCACCACACTGAGGTCCAATGCAAGTTGTTCTGAGTGCTTTAAATTTAAATCATTAGGCAAGTCATTTAGTTTTCTTGTCCACTTCTGTGGAAACAAAGTATTAATAGAATAACATTGATTTGCTTGCTTTGTGTTTGCACAAAATGGTACAAATAAGGAAACAGCTCCAATTTAGTCTTTTATGAGATTAACTGACAATAATGAAGGAAAGAGGGGCATCTCACAGTTAATTGCATCCATTTTACTTTCAAATTTCTTTCTTTCCCTTGCAAAGCTTGCACTGACCACTTCACAAAATCTAGAATCCAGCCCATTGTGAAGACCATGGTGAGGCATCTGTCTCAGGTGGGCACCCTGCAGCCCATGGACATCCATGGGGATGCAGAGAACCACCTGCAGCCCCTGGGAGACCCCACACCAGAGCAACTGGATGTGCCTGAAGGAGACTGTGACCCTGTAGAGAGTCTGTGCTGGAGCAGGTTTGTTGTCAGGACTTCTAATCCCACAGGGAAAATGTCCTGAAGCAGCCTGTTCCTGAAGGACTGCACACCGTCTGTTCCTGAGGGACAAAGAAGAGAACCAAGCTGGAGAGGTCACTGAAGAACTGCACCCCAAGGGTAGGACTCACGCTGGAGAAGTCCATGGAGGGATCCCACACCGGAGCAGGGGAAGATAGTGAGGAGTTCCCCCCCTGAGTAGGTGGGAGAGGCAGAGACTATTTGCAAAGAACTGACTGCAGCTCCCATTCCTCATCCCCCTGTGCCACTGGGGATGGGAGGCAGAGAAAAAGTGGATGAAGTTGAACCTGGGAAGAAGGGGGGAGCAGGGAGAAGGTAATTTATGATTTACTTTTTAATTCTCATTCTTCCTATTCTGAATTAATTGGTAATAAATTAAATTAAATTTCCTTAGAGTCAAGTCTGTTTTGCCCATGATGATAATTGCTGAGTGATCTCTACCTGTCCTTATTTCAACCAATGCACCCTTTTTATTTTTTCTCTCCCTTGTTCAGCTGTGAAAGGGAGGGATATAGTGGCTTTGATGGGCACCTGGAATCTGGCCAGGGTCAACCCATCACATTATGTTAAGACTTGATGTGGTTTCAACTAAGCAATAAAAAGAAGGAATAAAAAAATCTTCTTGGCATAGTTGCAAGCTATGAACATCTTCACAATATGTTATATTCTTCAGTATGAACTCGGGAGTAATCCAGTAACTCATTGTGCTGGCAGCTCTTGGAAGGTGAAAATTGTTTATTTTCTCTGTGAATAGAAGAAAGTCATGAAGGGTTTTGAATATTTTTTTTCCATTTTCTTATAATTCCATAGAGATGATTTACAGTGCAGTAGCCTTTAGAGTATCTCCTCTCCAGATGGGAAAGTTAGAAATATTAGTTATTAGTAGCAAGCAAGTAGGAGAAGGCTTACTAGGTTTTGTCTCTATTCAATATCCAGAAATGTTGATAGCTGGTAACTCTGGGCTAGAAATGCATCTAGAAATATTGTGGAGTAATTTTACTAAGTCAGCTATTTTGGAGGTGAAGGAAATCAAAAATGTTTAATAGAAACATTTCAAATCATCAAAAACTGTTTTTATCCACTTCTTATAAAAAATGTGTTTTTTCTATCTGTTATCTAGTTGCATTATAATCATTATTTTTGTGTAATTTTGGGTAATGTTAGGTTTTAACATGTATGATCTCTTTTACACAAACCTCTCCAGAAACATTATTATCCTATTTGAAGGGCTATTTCTAATATTTTAAATTAATATAAGTTATACTTGTAAATTTGTTTTGTGACATTTTAAGTTGAACATCACATACTCCATGTTAAATTTAATTTATAGTAATATAGTAATAAATATAGTAATATAGTAATATAGTAAATTATAGTAATGTCGCACATAATATTACTTGTCATGAAAAATAGTAATAACCTCCATTTGAGGCACTATTTACTCTGCAGAAATTACAAATGCTGTACAGGGTAGTGAAAGGGCATGTCATTCAGAAATATATTCTGGACAATTTTTTGGTATTTTGCTGTATATCATACGTGTAGCTCAAATGGGGTTTTTATCTCATACTATGTTATAGTTGTACCACCCAAAACTCATTTGGCTGATTCTTTAATGACACCTGAAATCAAGGAAGTAATTCTGATGTAACTCTGTGCTGAACAGTCAGAAAGAAATAATTTTTAAAACGCTTCAGAATTTTTTAAAATACTGTCTGTATCTTCTAAGCCTCAGTAAAATGCCTATGAATATAACCCTCAGAAAGAATAAATCTATCAGATATTGAAAAACAATTTGTTAATTTTGTTGGGATCATGAACAAATCACTTCTGTACAATGCAGTAAGGGCAAATAGGAAACCTAAAATCTTTCCAGTGTTTACATTTCCAGGCATATGTGATTGTGACATTATCAGATTTTAACTCAGTTACTAGAATTAGAGAAAACAGAGCCAGCAGTGTTGCCATGATTCGTGTCTGCCATATTTTGGTTTTAGGAAATTCTGTTCCCAGGCACTTTTACTGGTAAACAAGGTCACGTACTGTAAGCTATCTTGTTTTTCCAGTGAGTTCCCAGAGGAGGAACTTCACGCAGTAGTCTCTAGAAGTGACCAATAGTTCCAAGAAGTCCCACCTCTAAGGTAGGCACATTTGTAAAAAGTATAAAAGAAGCCTGGAAAATAAACCTGGGGCTCCTCCTCCAGGAGGGGTCCAGCAGCCTTCTGAGAATTACTACTCCATGTGTCCATTTATTGTGTCCCACAGCGACACAGCAGTTAATTATTCTAAAATAAAAATCACAGAGATTTCTCTGCAAAAATTTGAGATAATCTCAATTTTAAAAAACCAAATCAAATATTTATTTGTAATTTTTTAGCTTTCATAGATCTCATACACTATTTTAAAACACTGACCTTGCAATGAAAACTTTAAAATGAAGCCTCAAAATGTTTATGTCAGAAAAGAGATGTACTAACTTTTCTGAATTTTCTTTGTTCCCTCTTTGTAGCATATTTTTTCAACATTGTTTGGGAATTTCTTTAACGTTCATGAATACTTCTGATCATCCAAAAGTATACTTTCTGGTGAATAAACTCACTGAATAAAACAAAACAGCTGAATTGAAGACCTCTTCCTATACAGATCCAAATTTTGCTCTTCTGAGTTTCAGGAGTCACGACTTTGAGACAGAAATCTATTCTATATCTCAATAAAAGTGCAATATATACCTCTCCCCCAAGTTGTTTATGTTTACTGTGCATACATAATCAACATTTTTCTGAGGTGAAATCTGCTAAAGAGTATTGTTTTGATGATGACTTTATTTGAACACTGGTCGCTTGATGTTCCCATGGCAGCAAAGTGATGGTGAATCTCTAAACTATGTTCTTTAAAATCCCCATGCTTGCAAAAATAAATTATTCATACTCAGAGATATCTCAGTGCTATCTCTAACTATCTCTGTCAGAATTTTCACCCTTCTTCCCCTCTGTTTTTAATCAGATGTGGTTTTACAAACTTTCTTGGTTCCTGAGTTTTGACAGGCTGATAGACACACAGTAATCAGTGCAAGTTTTACAAGGTCCTCTCAGAATACTGGTGCTTGCCTATACCATTACCATCACCATCAATTTTGTTCTAGAGATATGAGGAGGTTACATTATCAGGAGGTTGTTGGAGTCATTAGTCATCTACCATGATTTCAGTGGACTTCCAGGAAGTCACATAATGAAAAGACTCTGATTTTTAATATTTTTAAAGTTACTTTAGGACTTTGAAATTAACTAAGTGCTTGAATGTTTTAAGGCACTTTTAACAGCCATCATTTTTAAAACCAAAATGCTAGCATATAAACTGAGAAAGAGATCTAAAGCACAGAAATCACCAGTAAAATTATAAGTAAGGAACTAGGCTGTCCTCCACAGGCTACTCAGACATGGACACTCAGTGGTGCTGCCTGTAAACTGCTTCACTGGTCTTGGAGGAAAACAGTCAGAAGGATCTTTTGTCATAAATGTGCTGCTGAAGCAAAAACTAATATACAGCATTAAAAGTTAGAAGTACGCTCCACAATCAAATGTTAAATAAATTTGTCTCCAGGTCAGGACAACTTAAAACAGGTGTGATTGCAACATGGAGGAGCATGAAGCCCGAGGTGGTTGATATGTCTTTGATGTCTAAATTGGTTTGCTGTAGTGTGAATTAAGTTTAAGTAAGATGAAACAAGAAAAAATTATCTTCTTGAGCAAAGGTTTAGGATCACAAAACACTAGTAGAATGAGAACAGATTTTGAGGCTGAATCTTCAGAGTTTAATAAAAACAGTTTAATAAATAAAAGGTTTTGCCAATTCAATTTTATTCTACTTCCCTCTTTTACTTGTAGAGATTGCTGAACAGAAATGCTTGCTGGTTCAGAAGACTAAATACCTGTGTAAAAAAATTACCAAAATCTTTTTGAGTAAATTCATCTTACTCAGCCATTTAACTGCAGGAAATGTAAATTCTTTTGAAAACTCTAATGGCCCCATCCACCTCTTTCTGTCTCTGACTCCAGAACTATAGCAGTGATCAGGATTCATCTCTACCAATAGTAAGGGGCAAGGACAGACTTTTTTTTTCTATTTTCATTCTTCTTAATGTTTCAGTTCTCCTTTAGTTTTACTACATGGAAGTAGAAAGGCTCCCACAGAGATCAGCACTCACATCAGAGCCTCAGCTACACAGACTGATGCTGCTCTCACAGGACAAAGCTTGCTAAGACCCATGGTGAGCCCTCCTATGTGTGTGAGCTCCCACAGCTCCTTCTGTGTCCCCCAACAAACAACTGTCACTTGTGGTGGGAGAGCCCCATGGTACCACCCCAGGGATTCCCAGTGACAGACAATTTCCTGAGATAACCAACATGTCAGGATAGGGACAGAGCATGGACTGGAATGTTCTGATCCTTGTTTGGAGCAGAGTCCATGCCTGTGTTTATCTTTGGACCATTTACATCCAGACTGCACAGGCTTGTTCCACAACTGTGCACTCATTCTTCTCCCACAAGTTCATTTCACCTCACAGAGTTTTCAGACATATTAGACTGTAACATACTATAGACTGCACTGATCATTTCACACTTCAAGAGTCTGCTGCAGGTTAAGAAACAAACTGCTGTGTTTTGAATTTTAAGGAAAATGTTTTCCCTTTCTTCTATCATGTGTTATTCAAAGGTTGACTTATTTCTATTAACCTTATGAAGACAGATTGAAGAATTACATTACCAACAATAAATAAAAGCAATCTGCTATGGTAAGCACAGTGAAACAAACAGACCAGCAAATAAAAACTGCGCCCAGCTCATCAAAGTTGCAGTGGCAGTAGCAGCAAAATCCCCTAAATCTCTACCATATTCCAAGATAGGTCAAGGATACAGTGTATGGTGGTTCTGTCACACTTTAAAATTTGCCTCCATTAGCCCTACCATTCCCACAAGTACAGTTTCTCTTTGCATAAAATGTCTTTGTCTGAGGCTTCTTATATTGTAACATGAATGTTTTGTAGACAATTTATAGGATGGAGGGAATTCTGGGCATGTCTGGACACCCTCTTTCCATAGCTTCCTTTCCCTTGGACCATTCCTAACAGGCTCAGAAGAGACTAACTTTCTTGACTCCTAGTTTGACACTGAGTAGAGAAATATGGACAGTGTCATCTCAGCCCCAGGTGCCAAAGTCTCTGAAGCCTAATCCAGGACAGACCATTTCCTTGGACGATCCCACCAAGCAGCAAAGTGTATCAGCTCAGCTTCCCACCCTCTCTGGCCAACAGAGTTCATCTGGAGTGAGGAAGATGTGGAAGTGAGATTGGGCTAAAACAACTGCCTCATCATAGATGAGGGAAGGAGCAGACTGAAGCAGTGGCTCAGAGGAAAAACAACCTTCTCTCTGCTCTTGACACTCCTGAGACACCTCTGGGAGCCAGAACCTGAGATCTGATGACAGCCACAGTTGGGGTGACCAGTTAATGGTGACATGAGCAGTTTAACAACCAGGCTGCTGATGATGTGACTAACTCATCCCCACCACTGCTTGTTAGTCATATTTTATTTTTGCTAACTTGATGGTGATGTTTGAAACAGCAAATGAAAATAAGGCATCAGTGGGAGTGCATTGAGTTCTGTTGGACCAGCTCTTCTGACTTGCAGGAAAATTGGTAGGGCCTTTCCCAGTGATACAGTAAATCTCTGATGGTTTCTAGGAAAACATATGGGCCATAAATTCCCTAGACTGTTTCCTTTGGTGATGTCCTTTTTTGTGTCATCTCCCTCAAGGAGCAGTCCAAAATTAGGAAGGAGTTCATCAGGGACAGATGAATGCAACTTCGGAGCTTGATTCAACATCTGAAGAGATCCTCAGAAATCCTCATAATGAACACAAAATAATTACACTGTTAGCTGACATGGTGCATTTTTCCTCTTACAGGTTTTTCTCCTAGAGAATGTTTTAAAGGAATGCAAGGGCACTGATAAAAGTACACAGAAGAGCAAGGGCATTCAACATTAGTGACAAACATCCAGGCTGACACTCCATTATTAACATTTGCCTTTTGTCCCCTGCTTAATGCTGTCAGGAGCAATGAGAGTGATGGAGGGATTTCAACCCTGACTGGGCTTATTTGTGCTTCGACCTTCAAGTGTGTTTTCATTAGGCAGAAATAAAATATTTTCTAATGAGTTAATGGGGAAAGCACTTTAAAATAAAAATAGCAACTGAAATTTTACTTTTAAATGTTATCAAGATATAAGTCATGAATATGAAAGGGCTGATCAAGACTTTCATTTTTACTAATAAAGTAATCTGAAAAATTAAAGAAAAAGGAAGATAATCTTCACATTTCTGAAAAGTGTATTCCAAAATCTATCAGCTTAAAAGAACATGATACACAGAAATTTGATTAATCTCTTGAATTTATTAAATCCCAGCAGTGGCAAGTTGTGACCATTTGTCTCCCTAAATAGTTCCTATTTTTTTGAAGAAAGCTATCCCTTGAGATGTGTTGCTCTAAAAATTTGCTTAAATTTATTTTTGGAGAAAGAAAGATGAAAATATGGGGAGTTTTCTAAGATTTTCAGCTACATAATTTGATATTTGAGCAGCACAAACTAATTGGCTAGTATGTAGGATTTAAACACATGTATACATTCAATATTTTCCTTACTGTGTTGCCCTTGCTTTTCTATTCCACACCTCCATCCATTTCCCAGTATTTCAGAGGTCCCATTGATTTGAATAAATGAAATCAACAGACCTCAGAAAGCTCTCTGCGAGCTGAGGCTGCAGACACCAACTATGAAACTTGAAAATTGAACTGAAATACATGTGATAGACTCACTAATTGAAGATATTTTCAACGCTTTAAACAATAACTGGGGTTTGAAAATGTGGAAAATAAAGTATTTCAAACACAAATATACTGATGAGATGGTTATAATTTGGGAAAGGATATTTTTAGAACAAAAGCCCAATGGAGAATCATTTTCTATTTGCTAAGTTTGAAAAAAGCAGTGGACAAGCTTCCCTGGATGGTAATTTGTATCTGGTTTCACCTGGGTTAAGTAAATATTCACCTTTACTCTTTGCAAATTTAAATAAAAGCTGTCAGTAAATAAAAAGGTCACAAGTGTCTTGCAGAGATTTTCTCCTGCAGTTTGAAAAAAAATTCATTGTCTGTGCTACAATCTCTCTGGAGCTCACGGTCCCAACCACTCAGAGCTGTACACAGATGTAACTTGCAAGGTCATCTACTCAATGCTGCAATTTCTACATCTGAAGTAATTGCTGTATTTGACTATTCAATTACTTTACAGTCTTTGAATTTGGTGTACTTTCACCAGGTTAAGTCTATTTAGGCATGCATAGTAAGGCATGAAAATTCAATTGCAACACTTTTTCTGTAGACACAAAAAAAAAAAAATGGACCGTAAGCCATAATTCAATTACAAAAAACAATTTTCTGAGGAAATGCTTCAGCTGAAGGGATGAAAATCTGGCAGGTGATGTGCAGTTCACCAGGGTGTGTATGAGCCTCTCCGAGCTGAGAGCCTGACTTAAGGACACTAGAAAGCCAATTGTCCTGTTGTTGGAAGTGTGGGAGAACATTGAGACTGTGCTTCCCAGCTTGTGATGGGAACAGAAGCTGGGAAGCACCATGCCATCACCCTTGGTATGGGCTTAGCCTGGTTGCAGGAACCTCTGTTCACCAGCAGACAGGATTTTGATGTAGAGAGGTGATGGGAAGAATTTATATATGAATATACTTTTTTTTTTCAGTTGCTGCCAAATGTTTAGTTCAGGTAAGGAGCCAATTTAAAGAACCACTATAAAGAGTCAATTTTTTTTGAGAGATTTTTTTTGAGATTTAGTGAAAGCAAAGGGTTTGAGCTGATTAAAAGGTTAGATGAAATATGTGGAAGGAAAAAATACTTGAATGTAATAGAAAAATTCAATTTTCCAGTTATATTCCCATTAAACTGTTGTATTCCCACTGGAGCAAACAATCCAACTGCATAACCCTTGTCCTTTTCCAGACAATTAATACTCCAGTGAAAATAAGCTTTTCAAGGATATTAATAACCACAGCAGAAATAAGTTCAATTCTGACTGCAGCTGAAAGATAACCACCATCCTGATGGTTCTTCCTATACATCTTTCTCTGACAAGAATTTTTGGGGATTCTGAATAAAACCACTGTGCAAAATACAAAGACAGAGTGGAACTCTGCAAAATTGCTTGTAGCTACACAAACTCACTACTTAGAGGAGATTTTAAACATAGGATAAATGGATTACTGTATTTACCAGTATAAATATAGAAATACGTGAAATGTACTTACTAATATATTGACTAGACAGAGAAAATCAATACATGGCAAGAAATTTTGAATTATCAGGAAAAGCATTTACTTGCAAGCCCCATGTTCGCCTGAGCCAAGGTTTTGACTCCCAAATAATTCCCATGTTCTTGAGTGCTACTTCGTAACAGATCTGGTTGTATGATCAGAAATCATATAAGAACAGGATTCAAATCAAAAACATCCAGTTATGATGTTTGCCACTTTGCACTTCACCTACTGTGATGAGAAGTTTCTTCACTGGTAAATATGCCACAAAATGTCTTGTACAAATTCACTCATTATGAAGCAGTAAGGTTTCCCTGTGTGCCTTTTAATACATACATTTCAAAATGTTCATGTTAACATTAAAATTCTTATAGGAGAACAATTCATTCTTCAGACCTTTTTTGCCTTACTTTACTTTCTCTTTGGAGTGAGCATCACTCATGTATTTGGTGTCTCTGCTGAGGCAAACCTTCATTAGAGTACTGCTAAGCTCCAGGAAAAGCCTCTCACAAAAATAATTTATTCCATTGGTTTTGCTTTTCTGGGAAATTGATAAACACATGTTGCATTTAAGAGTGAAAATACTACATCTGTGTTCATACTTTAATCAGAATGGACATTTCTATTCCACTTAGGTGTTTGCATTGTGACATTAGAGATATTGGCTGACTAATCACCATGGCTAAATGAAACCAACAATTCCCTCTTTATCACCACACAAAACATAAAATTATCTACATGCTATGATGTATCAATGGATTTAGAGGAGGCTTTTCCTTTATTCTTTTGGAAACTTCCATGAAAATTTCATGCCATGGCATGCAGCTGAGCACAAGACATAAGTAGCTCCTGGAAAATCAAAAATCCCAGGAAAAGCAGTTCTGCCTATGAGAATGTCTTCATGAACACTAATGTTCTACTGAAGGATAGGACCTGGTGGTAATAATTGATTTCAAATATTTTGACATCAAGAGGGAATTAAAACAGTGGTTCATAAGCAAACACAGAGATCTACGAAATCTTGTGGGAGCAGGCTGATGGGGTTTTCTTCTGATAACATGGGCCAATTTGTCTTTATTCCAGCTAGGAAATCAATGGAGGGTGATTTGTTTGAAAGCAGATGCTTGTGTGAAAGTAATTGTACAACAGTGAAGTTCCCTGGACCTAGTGAACACATGCTGAAATACCTTATCTGACTCTCCGTGACTGTACACACTGTGTAAAGGTGTTGCACACACTGTTTAACAGTATTGCCCACCAAAACTCTTGACAATTGACAGAAAGAAGTTTTCTGAATTTCAGAAAAAAAAAAGCCTGAGGGCAACACTATGGAGCTACTGTGGAAAAATTCTGGGATTAATTACCTTAGGATACAATCGACTCTTCTTCCTTGGACATATCTAAGAGAAACCTTCTATACTGGGGCAACTGTGCTACAGATTTTCAGCTAAAATTCCTTAACTTTATTAGAAGCTGCAGTCAGGAAAGGATAGGAAAGGCACACTGGGACAAGGGAGAGACCAGAATGTGAGATGACGGAAAGGTAGAAAATGTCAGGAGAAGGAAAGAGGCTGAAACAGAAGGACGCACTGTGAAATACAGGGTCAGCAGAACACAAGCCTTAAATAAACTCCACAGTCACTGCCACAGCTGCAGTGGATTTACACTGATGTAATCAAGGCCTCACCTTGTCAGTATTTTGCTTTCAATTCAAAATTTTAAAAAATTTGATTTATTTCTTCTGAAGTATGAGCAACAGCACCGTGATTACTTTCAGTCACTTGCCTTTTGTGCTAGTTTAAAAAAAATCCTCCAGTTCTTCCTATGCTCAGTGTAAGTCTTGGGAATATAGCAGGTTAATCAGTACAATATCACAGAATCATAGAATGGCTTGGAAGAGAGCTTAAAGGTCATCTACTTGTAACCCCCCTTCCAAGGAGAGGGACAGCTTCCACTAGACCAGGTCACTCAAAGCCCCATCCAACCTGACCTTGAACACTCCTGGGGAGGTTTATCCACAACTTCTCTTGGCAACCTGATCTACTGGCTGACCACCCTCGCAGCAAAGAATTTCTCCCTAATATCTAATCTAAACCTTTATCAGTTTGAAGCCATTCCCCCTTGTCCTGTCACTACAAGGTGCTGTAATAGTCACTTTCATATGTGCAGTGCATTTTTCTCTTGCCTTGCAACTTTTATTTAAAAAGGGCATCAGCCACTCCTGTTCTGCTATAAAAACACTCCCCACAGGTGAAGTAGGAATGAAAAGAAACAGAGAGTCAAATAAACTGTCTGGATTTCTCTTTCTTTGGGGCATAAAGCAGGTTGCAAGGGATGTCTGTGCTCAGAAAACATAAGTTCAAACAAACACAAAGCACTGGTAGGATGTTTGGCTGTGCAGACATCTGCTATTTGCAAAGCCAACTTAGCAATCTAGTATGAAGGAACAGTTCTCTAAACACATTCCTGGGAGACAGTATCATGGAAAGAAAAGATTTTATTTTAATTAAAGGACAATTTTTTCTGCAACGACACATGAATGTGTGACAAGCATGAGTGAAATTAGACTGGTATCAGAAAGTTCAAATGACCCTGGTAGTGAAGGCTCTGGAATAACTTTTTAACTGGGGTAATAGTAAAAAACATTTTCTGTTTCAAGATAGAGCTCAGTGAATGCAGTAACACCTTTTGAATAGTTCAACTGACTGAATAAAGCCTTTGTTATCAGGCCTTTGTTGCACTGTCAAAACAAATAATTACTGTATATAATTAATTCCATGCTTCAGTGCTCTGCTGCTCAGCTGCAAGCCTTGGAAGGTTTTTTGCACTCCTGGGGAATAACAAAGCTTTTGAGTTTTATTCACTTGCCCTCCTTTGAAGCAGCAGAGACAGACCACAGTGTGGGCCACTCACTGGTACTGGGAAAGCAGGAGTGTCTCTTGTTTGTGATTAACCCACTGACCAGACATGGGGACTGGAAGGGGTTTTCCTTCTGGATTTCACACTTTTCTGAAGGAAAAAATAATATATTTCTTCATAGGGTGACTTGAGCATTTTATCTACCAATTTCCAGAGACAATTATCTGGGGATTTACAACTTTCATCTTCTCTTGTTCTCCTTTCACACTGAAAATTTGTTCATTTTGGTCTCCAGGTTGTTGCAGGGAATATCCCCAGCAGCTTCAAACCATTTCACTTCCAGGCTGTTTGTTGTGACTGCTGTGAACTCCGAGCAAGCTACAAAACCAGTCACAGGAGTGCACAGTTAAATGTCTTGCTCTGAGCTCTGTGCCGCGCTCTTTTATACAGAGGTACAAATCACCGGGGTCTGGAGGCAGTATGGTAGAGGAACATCTCAAGAAGCTTAACCTCTTTCTGCAGACACCCACTGCTGTCCTCTGCTGAGGCCAGGACACTGAGATTCTGCTGTGCACACTGCAGCCACTCAACCAGCCTGGCCTTTCTGGGTCTAGGATCTCAGTGCCTGCCTTAGCAATGAGTCTGCTTTTTCACACACAAACTGTGAATGTAGCTCAGGCTTCACTTTCACCCCATCTACCAGTCCTAACCCTAACAACTTCAGTCTCCCATCCATACTTTGGCATTTTTCCCTTTCCATGAGGAAAAAACAGCAGAAAAGTGTGGGGGGACCTCCTTTTGGTTTGGTACACCTAATTTCCCTTCTAACAAAACTCCAGCCACCAAGGGCTCCCATGTTATTGCAACTCGACCAATGTATTCGGGGAAACAGCATATTCTGATTTCATGTTTTCTTTTTTAAAAAGGTCCATCTTCAGAGATTATGAAGCTCTGGCCAAGCTTGTGGCCAGAACACAAGAAAGTGGGAGAAATATGTACTTCTGACTATACTGGAGATGGGCAGGCACTTAAAAGCTGGGGTAAGTTCTACATCCTGCACAACAGAGAATGTGATCCTCCACTTCCATGGAATTCAAAGCTTCAAAATTAGCCTCAAAGGCAAACCTTATTCAACACACGAGTGTTCTGTTCCTTTTCTCTTTGCCCCTCTCCCTAACTCATGTGCTAAGGAGCTTATTACCTCTTTACTTCCATGTTTTCCATCTGAGAAAGTCATGGCCATGGAAAAGAAATTAGGACAATAGGAAGTAATGACCTCCCACTTGAATTAGTATTAACTAATGCAATATTTCGGATTTTATCATGATGGTATCTCCAAACACTGTGAAATAATTGAGGGTAACACTGATCATGGCCCATGGGGAAATATATTTTAAAACCCCTGATTTGGAGACTCTGACAGAAAGCAGCTCTGCAAGTGGTCTCATTAATTGTGGTGATATTCAGTGCAGGAAATAGCAAAACCTGATCCTAAGTGAGACTTCAGGAAAGTAACTACCTGCACATGTAACACATATCATTCTCACAATACTATTATTTCTTTAAAATTGTCAGAGCTTAACATTCGTTCTTTGTTTGGAACATAATTCTTCCGTCATTGTGCTCTGATGACTCATCATTCAAGGCACTCCAATGAATCATGTTAGTGTTCTCCCAAAATAAAGGTATAAATAGTGTAACTTTGGAGCACAGTTTTCTAAACTGTTCCTAGACAAAGTTTGCTCTCTGTATTACGAGCATCTGTTTGTGAGATTTTAAGAAGCTGAGATTTCATACAGACAGGAATGACTCAAACAAACTGTGGATGGATAAAAGTATGTGCTCACATACATAGTGATAGGTCAAGCTTTTTTAATGTTTGATTTGTTACTATTTTTTTAGTTTAGTTTTTGGTTTGGTGTTGAATAAAGGTTTTACACTGAGTCATCAGAGATCACTGGACAAGTAAGGATCTTCAGATTTTTTCTGTGTAAGTATATTTAAAGTGTCATAGCCATCACAGATGTACATGAATTGAATACATAAGATTACTGTGTTAAAATAGGAACCAAGATAGGAGGCTGGCTTTAAGTGACACATTACATTTTAACTGTCTCTAATTTTGAATCCTGAATTCTTAGAAAGTGATGCTACCTGGTAAAATATGTCAAGCATTGAAAAGCTTAAGGAATGTCCATTACCCACACTTCTCTATTTTTCTGTCATTCTTTGACTTTTCAGACATGAATTTGGTTCAGCAGCACACTGGCACAGAAATAGATTCTTTGATTTTTCTTAATATGGCAAAAATGCTACTCTTGTAGCTCTCTAAGCTTAGCTTTTGGGGGTTTATAATGAGTTTTCTGATAGGTGAAAGAGATTATTTAATCTAACCTTTGAACATATTTTAGGATGACTAGTAAAAATTACTTTCTTTTATAGCTATGTTTGTCCCTTTCTTTTTTCTACTCTTCCCAAAACATGCCACCTGGGAAACAAAGAGCTGAATTTGCACTAAGACTACTTCAAATGGTGCTAAAGGCATTTATCAGCATAAAATGGATAATGTGAAATATGAAATATAATTTCCTTTAAATGCCCAGAGAATAGAAAACAATTATATTATTTCTCATGGCAGATTTTGATTCAGCTTCTCCTTCTTTGACCAGTGGTCAGAAGACTTGTTTAAAACTTCACTTTTAACCATCTACTCCTCCTTTTTTTTTTTTTTTTGAACACTGGCTGTTTTTTCAGACTTTCATCCTTGGCTTGAGAGTAGATAATTCCCTTTAAGCCTTCGTTACAGCATTTGCAACCACTGTGGTTCAAAAGTTCTCCTTTGAAAAGCTGCAAGGATGTGCTGTGCAGGATGATTGTGTAATCCAGGTCTCATGCCAGGCAAGTTGTTTGTGTTAGACAGATACTTAAAATCCTTGGTCCTTGAAAGGACCAGCTAATACCTAATGTCACTTAAAAAGAAAAATCGCTTTTATCTAGGAGGACATCAAAATGGTCTTGCTGCTCTCATGCCCAGAGAGAGAACACTCTGCAGTGTGATTTAATCTAAAACTCTCCAACCCTGAGCATGTTTTTGTAGGTGTTTAGCCCTTTCAGGTGCAGAGAGAGAATATGGTTTCTGCATCACTGTCATTACAACACTGGCCTCCTGGTATGCTGAGGCACACTACAGTGAGGTCTTCCACCTCAGTGAGATGCAATGCAAGGCAAAGATGCATGAGATTATCTTGACATCTGTCCCCATGCACTGAACCAGGAATCAGCCAGAGGTTTGCGGAATTAGATTTATCTGTCTTATAAAAAGCTTTATGGCATTCTGGAAAAGTTAAATTTCAGAGTGCTGCAATGCTCAAGATGTATTAAAGACTTTTAGGAAGGTTTTTTTTTCTTTATGATACTTCTCCCACATGCTGATAAAAAGTTCTCCCTGTAGACCACTTTAGTATTTCCGCACTATTTTTTATTTTTTAGAGCTTCTTTCCTGCCAGTGTAAAATATTGCTAAGCATTTCTGTCTTCTCCTGGTCAAGTTTAGACTGCTTCTAACACTGCCTTCAGGGTTTATAAAAATACATGCAATACTATTGAGAGAGATTATATAATTATATGGGAGGAAGAGAAATTGGATGCCGTGATGAGATAGAATTATTACAACGGCAGAGAGCACTGTGTGAAAACCAAATAGATAGATGGGCAGTATTTAATATTACTGATGAATCTTTAAAATGAAGGTTTATTTCTCCCAGAAGAAAAGTAAAAAAAAAATAAAATTAAAAAACCTAAAGTACAGACAAAGCCAGCAATTACCCTTCTCCTGTAGCGGCAAGGCCCCTCCTAAAACCCCATGAAATGCCTCTGTTTTCTGGATACTTGCTAGTCACAAATGTCATAGTGCCCAAGTCCTAGACAAACAGCCAGAGTACAAATAAGCATCAGTTATGGATGTAAAATAGAGGCTGATGTGTCTTGAATGTACCTGACAACTCATGGAGACCTCATGCAGTCTGACTCCAGGAACGTGCCAGGTCTTTCTGTGCTGGGTTTGCTAAGGTTGGAAGTTTTGACTCTAACAAAATGCTGGGCAGGCAAGTAATTTTCAGAAAAAAAAGATGAATTCATCCTGCTTGCAATGAAAGAGAATGAAGACTTTCCTCCTTGGACTTTCTCAGGAGGAGAAACTTCAGTACTGAAATTTGCTCAAACTGTGACTGACTTGTACTTGAACTTAGAAGCAAATTTTTTGAGCACCTGAAGGAAATCAGGAACGCATAGAAAGACAGTGCTAATAGAGTTTTCAGGAGACAATTACCCAACACAGGTCACCTAGTTATTGGGGAGATTTGCAGCCTGACTTTTAAGGTCCCTTACTAGTGGTGAGCCAATGAAGCTTGCAAAGGAAAACTACTCTCTTGAAGAGGCAATCTCATTACTGAAAAAACATTAGACACATGCAAATCTGGTAATCATCATTACTGTGTGCAGGTTTTCTGATGAATCTAGGGAAAACTTAGTAGTGCAACTTTTGGTCGTCCTGAGAACAGATCATAAAAATTCAGGTCCACAGATGGAGAGTGAACTAGATGATGTTACTGGAGATACTGAAAAATTTTAGCCCTGTTTCATATACCAAAAATATTTTTTTACATGAAAGGAATCATTACAAAACTTTTCAAAACAAAAGTTTAGATGCCCAGTTATAGAGAAAACACTTGACCAAGATGTTGATTATACTGACAGAGAGCTTTTCAGTACAGCAACTCAATGTTTTCTCTCCATCTTCACAGGAGTCTCTGCTGAAAAAAAAAATAAAATTACAAAGGCTTCTGCTTTTGCAAAAGTTATAGCACAATTTCAGTGCCATTCTTTCTCTCTTTGTGCTGAACAGATCTGACAGACCACTGCTTATCCTGCAGTTACGCACTGCAAAATATCTTGCACATGAATGGAAAATGTGTTTTTCTGTCTCCTCCCAGATGAAAGCAGATCCCTAACCATGCAATTTTTCATCCTTAGGAAAAAGAGACAGATATAGGCAATCTCCAGGTCAGAGAAATTAAAAAAACCAGAGTGGACCTTAGAACAGATGCAAGTGTAGTTGGATATTTTGGGTCAAGTCACCTTTACCTAGTAACACCTCATTACTGATTTCAGCCTTGGAATAGTGGTGGGGAACTCTGCCACCTCCAGACTTTACTTCCTTTAGGGCATAGCTCTGTAAAACAGTGGGAATGTATCAAAAGCAAAAAGTAAGCTCAGCAGTTCAATACTAAGGGAAAAAAAATAACACAGTGCTGCCTCTTCCTCACTGACATATGTCTGACTACTTGAATGTTTATATGAGTCTTATGTAGGAAGAATATATTTTCCTGCATGAGCCACTTAATGCTTCATACCCCACTTCACCATGAAAAATACCCTCCAAGTCCTCTAGATTTTAAACAGAAAAACAAAATACATCTCTAGACTAAAATGGTACAGGAAGATTAGCACTGATCAATGTATTAGTGTTGCAGAGCATAAGAAAACAGCATCAAGAGTCCAGGCAAAACTGGATTTTCAGAGTTTCTTCTGTTTTCTTTAAGCTCTTTCTTCTCTCTCACTTGATTTCTTCAACACGAATCTTGAATAAAAAGTTACAAAGTTACTTCAATTGTCACTGCTTTCTTTAAGTAATCACATAAGGACACTAAAGCATAACTACTCACTAAGCCATGAGCTGTTGATATCAGCTTAGGTTGCCCAGAGAAGCTGGATGCCCCACCCCTGGAAGTATTTAAGGCCAGACTGGATGGAGCTCTGAGTAACCTGGTCTAGTGGAAGATGTCCCTGACTGTGGTAGAGAGGTTGAAACTAGACCATCTGTAGTGTCCCCTACAACCCAAATCATTAGATAATTTTATGGTTCTAATGAGTAACTGCTAATATGAAAAGTGAAAGTTCTCAGCTGGCAAAGCTGTAAAACTGGTGCTGGCATAAAAGGAGATACAGTTAGTGTGTGCCTTACCAAAACACATAGCCCTTCACATAATAATGGTGTATCTGTTTTCCATTGCTATGCTTTCTACTGCCAGCAGTTGAGGACTTTTAAGAGTGGGATAGGTCAGACTGTAAATTTTAGACCTTGTTTTCCTTTTAATAGAAAACTCCGCAAGGATTTTGTTTCAGAAGACTGCAATTCTGTTTTGTAACCAAATTATCCTGACTATTTAATCTAAGGATTGAAGTATGTTCTGGAAAAAAAAAAGTTTAAAAAAAACAATTCAGAAAACTATATCAGTAAGCATTGAATTATTAGATTATCTGGTCTACATGATTTTTTTTAAAAACCATCTTCTTTTTCTAAATAGGCTAAACACAATTTATTCCATGACTATAAACTCAATGGACCTGCAGGTCTGCAAGATTTGCCTCTCATTTTGGTAACTAAAAAACAAAAATGAGCATTGTATTGAATTTCCTCAATATTTGTTCAAATGCTTAAGCAAATTTGCTTGAGTGTCTTTTCAATCTCTTGATTTTTTTTTAACAACATCATTTTAATCTTTACTGATACTATCTTTGGTCAGTATTAAGTAGCATTACAGGATCACTGGAGATAATTTAAATCCAGTCACAGAAGTTTGATCAATTATAGAGTGATAGAGTTATCATTTACTCCCAGAGATTCTCATGCCACAGGCCAGACAAGCCCCAGAGCATGGGATATGGGGACACCTGAGCTTTTGCCAGCTTTTTTCTGGATAGGCTGAGTAAAGTTTTCTGCTACATATTCCACATTTATTTATATGATGTCTACTAACAGTTCAGTTATAAACATTCATCCCATTCCCTCCTAGCAGAGCATGGAACAGCTGCACAGGCTCTGCAGGGAGCTCTGAGCTTTGATGTTGTCTTCACAGCAATGTCCACAGGGGGCACAGGTAATAGAGGTAGCACTACACTTCTGTACTCACCCCCTGGTCCATGTTCATCTGGACCATGGCTAAAGTGTAAAAAAGTGATAAAATAGACAATGCTTTCCAAATATATATTCTTCATGCTTGTGGAATTGTAAATTGTAATGTAAAAAGTGAACTGTGAAAACATTTTCCTTCCTATACAAGATCATAAATTTTCTTTAGTCTTAACTAAGGCATTCTACAAGACTAATGAAAAAAACCCAAATGTCTTTTGACTGTGTAATTCAATGTGTGATTGAACAATGTATACTTATGTTCTTGAAGACTAATTCCCAAAAAATTCAAGTTTTCAGGAACAGGATATTAAATATAGGACAAGAAAATATCAGTATTTTGCATGTGTGTTTGTGTGTGCTGTTGCTCTGTAATCTCTAGTTTGGGTTAAGAGTTATATTCTATACAAGGAAAAACCCTGCATTTTCTGAATACTCTTTTTGTATAGGAATATGGTTAAAAGCTTATTTCCAACTTCAAGCCATATGGTGAGTGATGATTCACATTTGAAAATAATTCCTGCTTTAACTGCCTCTGGTTGCTCTTGGGAATAAAAACTGAAACAAGAAAAGTAAGCAAAAAGAGTATTCCCAAACTGACTGTTTGCTGGAGCTAGACAAAACTCATTTCTGAAATATTTAGCATTCTTTCCTACATACACATTTCCAGAAGACTTCTTGGTCACCCAAGCATTTTCTGATCACTTGAGCCAACCCACGTGCTCAGGAGCAGCCAAAACCCATCAAGGTTTTGGTGGCTTCTCTGTCTGGGCTGCAGCCAGAAGCCACATTATGAGTTTCTGCAGAACTTCAAAGGCATCTGTGCCTGCAGATGAAGCCTGTCAAGGGGGTGCTCTGGGCTTGATTCCCACTCCCCACCCCACGGTCTGCTCCTGGGCTGCCCTGCTGCCAGGGTATGGCCAGCAGGGGCAAGCACTGAGTTTGTGTGTCTGTCACCTGCTGCGTGCCTGGGGAAGTGGCTCCAGTGGTGTTCCTCTTGTGGCAGGAATTCCCTGTAAGCCAGGCTTACAGGGAATTCCTGCCACAAGAGAGTAAAGGGACCATTCCTGCTCTAAGTAGCAACTGATGAAAATAATTGATCATCTGCCAGGCACAGCCAAGTGCCACTGAGGCAAGCCCAGCTCTGCATGAAACAAGGAGTCAGTTCAGACTGATTAAATCACAGGGCTGGAAGTGAAACAAGGGTAAGACAACAAGTGAGCCCGAGCACTAGGAAGAAAAAGGAAAGAAGAACATAGTACTTAAATCCAACAGAGAAACAAAAAACTTGGAAGCAGATCCAGCTTCTGTTGAACTTAGCTGTGAGTTCCTTTGGACTTTATGAAAACATAAAACTGGAGAACAATCTGTTATGAATCCAGGTTTGCCTTGATAATCTCATCAAAACAGGGGAAACATCAACACCAAATCCTGATTGCACAAGATTTCAAATTGGAGAATTCCCAAAGGGAGGAAGAATAGTACGGAGGAATGATTTTAAGATCACCCCTTCCCAGTTAATTGTTCTCTTCATCCCTGCCTGTCAGATGATGTGCTAGGTAAGCTGAATAACAATTGCTCCCTTGTTTTCAATGAAATTTTCTGAGCTGTTTCACAGATCAGTACGTGTATCACAGAAACACAAACCTTGAAGATTTTGCACTAAGTCAGGACCAAGCATACTTTGCCACCTCTCACCTCCCTTTCACTGATGAGAGCTTGTCTACACTGCCTTCATGCCAAAAGCTTTTAATTGTCTCACCAGTGGACAGCTTCTAGCTCTCCTCTGGCAGGTGAAAATAGCGCAAAAATAGTTCCTAAGGAAACGGTTCCTTGCTTCATACTTCTTATGCTCTGTGTGTGTACAACAGCTTTTGGAGACTGAATAGGGTTTGCCATTTTTGAATATACTATAGACTATCATTTTCACATCTGCTTTCGCCATGTAGATAAAGTTCTAGTGTATTAGAAATTGCTCAAGCAAATGAACAGTTATGAAATCCCTTAATTTTATGAAGATTATATTGTTGAGCTGTTACAAAAAACCCTAGTCCCTTTCTGCCAAAATGCCAGCTGTAAAATCTCAATTCTCAAATATGCAATTCTGAATTTTTAATTTTTCAGAACATTAGCTTATCCAAGAAACTAAATACATTATTGATACTATTGCACAAGATCTAAAGAATTAGCCATCTAAAAGAAAATTAGATAACAACATTTATTTCTAATGTGCTTTAGAAAAATGTTCACATGAAAGTTAATGTAATTTAAATTACCATACTGTTTATTTCTCCTATTAAAAAAAAACCAAACAAACCACCAATGCTATCATAGAAATTAAAACAGTGCATCTATATTGTATATACTTCTACTCATGATGCTACAGAAAAAATGCAAATATCTTTGTCTGAAATAAATGAGAGTGGTCTCACAGCAAACATATTTTTATGAACAGGTGAATACATACAGAAAACCAGATGAAACACAAGATAACTCCGATTTAGAAAACTGAGGCAGACAGTGTTTGCCTTAACTGTAACAATATTTCACTGTAAACTATTGAAATTTCTATTCAGTTAAATGGATTCTCTAGATTGCTGAGGCTGCCAGACCAGAATATATTCCATCTGGGTGTTTAAGCAGATGAGACAAAGGCATCTCACCTGGATGTCGGAGCGTTTGAAGTACTTAAGAGAGGAAGAGAAAGCACAATGAAGGTACACTTCTCTTTCTCCAGCATCTTTATACTGGGAAGATTTCTCATATTCAGAAGAAAAATTGTGTTTAGAATCATACAAATCAGATTTACCTGAGGAAACACAATTCCACTTACTACTTATGCAGGGATGCTTTAAAGCAGTTCCACAATAAACAACCTTCTTTGCAAATAACACACTTTACTGCCCAAGCATTGCAGGGTCTTGTCTACGCCTCATTTGCCCTAGGCCAAGGCCATCTCCCACATGTATAAAACCAAAAGATTGCAACATGCATAGACATCCATTCAGTTTGGAGAAGTTCCTGAGGAAGAAGATCAGCTAGATTTGCCACTGCATCTTTCAAGGTTAATGGTAAGACTTTACCAGAAGAGTTTGTCTCATCCTCCACTGGTACAAGACGGAGTCAAGGCCTGAAGTCAAGGCCCTGCTGCACAGGACACTTTTACACCGTAGGGTTTTCCACAGAAGGTATGGATGCACTGACGGTGAAATTGATGTCTGCAGACACTGATCTCGTGTAAGGCACTTTCCCAGACCTCTTGAAAATACTCCATCAGTCTCCAGCATCCCACAGGGCACAGATTGAAAATACCCAATCTGGAGCTGTTGTTCCTGTTACTGGAGTGCCATATGCTTCCCAGAAGACAGAACAAGGTCAATGTTCACAAGAGGAGAAAAAAAAAAAAAAAAAAAAAAAAAAAACCTACAAAAAAACCCCAGAGGAAAGCTGGAGAAAGCCTCTTTCCCTCTCTAAAGCTCATTCTCTTTTGTATCCTTCCTGTTGGAGGAATATATATTGGGTGGCGGGGCCAAACCAGCAGCTGAAAAATACCTATTTTAACCACCTCTGCATACAGAGATACAATAATATAGTGCTGCTAGGTGGTTGGGTGGAGAGGAGTTAAATCAAATCCCTCACAAATGCATGAAGAAAACCAAAACAGAGAAAAAGGAATCACAGCTGGAGGAAGAAGGAAACAGCAGCAATCAAGGGTTGATATTGCAGGAGCTGATCAGGATCTACTCTAACTTGGTGGAAATGCTGAAAAAAAGGTCTTTTCTGATTGATTTGACCAACTTTGAATGCCTTCCATCATCATGTTAATGAACACCCCTTGATGTCACAGTATTTATTTACAGAAGCCTGATAGTTTCTTAAGAAATTGTAATCATGGTAGATTTGATTCCTGCCACTACAATTATCCCACACACTCCCATTTTGTGACCCAAAGGTGAACATTGCCTAGCAGAGGTTACAGCATCCTCCTGTAACTCTCAGCTAATCAAAATTAAATATATATCTTTTTTATTTTTCCCTCTACATTTCTCATTTTCATTTGGCTTGTCCTGCCAGCCTGCAACTCAGTGGCACCACAATATAGAGCTCTTAATCACATCCTTTAATTCTATCCATCCAGTTAATGCGTGACTACCAACTGCCATTTATCAAAAATTTTGTGAAATAAAATCACAAACAAGTTGTGGAACCACTTTCAGCACATTGACGTGAGAGCTGTCTGCTCTTAGAATGGATGGACACTCCCTGGAAAGGAATTCCAATTCCTCATGTATATAATAACTAATGAAGAAAATAGGCAATATTTATAAAATGTTCCTGGTAAGTACAAATAACAGCAGGGATATAAGATATTAGCACATGCATCTGCAATTCCCATGATTTGTTAGGAAAACTGAAATAAATTATCATACATATGGACTAATTGCTAATATTTTTCTCAAGTTTTATTTTGAATTCTTATTTATTGGCTCCATGGTTTCATGTGAAGCCTTCCCCAAAGGCAAGCACATTCATTTAATAGTAAGCAGTTAAAGATTTCAAACAACTCAAGAGACAGTCCATGACATTAAAAGGGATATACTTAATCTGGATACGAAAATTTCATAAATTTCTCCAGGGTAGTGTATTCCCACTGCAGAGTTTTGCCAGCTTAAATGCCAGCACAGCTGTCTTTATCTTTCCCCCTGGGTACTAGTGCTTCTCCTAATGTTTCATGAGGGAAATCAAAAAGGCAAGTTTGGTACAAATCATTTTAGTTTTTAAAAGAAAAGAGAATTCACACTCAGGACTGGCACTCTATCAAAGGAGCATTTCACTTATTTGTGGTCATTTATTTCTCAGGCTTCTGAGACAATTCTTTAGGTCTGTTGGCACCAGTAAAGCTAAGTGGCACAAATAAAGGTTGAAAAACAATCAAGTCTTTTGCACTATTACAGCAATTCTGGAAACATTTTGTGTTATACTACAAATATTTACCTGATGTCACCAGACAGCTTTCCCATAAGAATTCTGCTGTTAAGCATTCTGGGGATTCCTTCTATAAGTGCTGTACCAGGTAGTTTTTATTGTCATCATTCAACTCACAGGCTGAATTGTTGAATAGTTCACCCTACCACAGCTTCTTGCTGTTATTGTGATAATTTTTTATTCCAAATAAATACTGAAATCTTCAGCTGATGAATGACTTCAGAAACTGATCAGAGATCCTCTGGGGTAACTGAAACAGAGCAAAGAAATTCTACTAAAGATCTACCCCTCCTCAGCTGTTTGTTTACATGGAGCCTTCCCTCTTTGCCTTGCCAACAATAAATGCATGATACTGTAGCTGTTTTCATCCAATTGCAGAGATCCACCCCATGGATCAGGAACAAGGATATTCACTCTCAGTGAACACAGAATATTATGGCTTTTACCAATGCTTGCAACTCTTTCATGAGTGCACTCTTCTGGCAGTTATTTCGCCCCAGATATTTTAAGATTAAGAGAGTGTCTTTAGCACTAATGATTTTATGCCATGCATGAAGGTGAGCTTCAGGAGGAGATAGAGGACAGCAGATTGCACCTGAAGAGATCGCTGTCTGCTACTGATTCCTGCACAATGGCAGAACTTCCCCTACTGCTCTTCCAGTTTCTTGTCTGGACTGGTGTCAAGGTCAATCAAAATTGTTCCAGCCCATGAGGACACATGAAGGAAGTATCTGGATGGGGTATCAACTTTATGCCTGGTTTGCATCTGCAATGCAGCCACAAAGGCCAGTACTGAAGAGAGATGGTACAGTGACATGATTTCCAGAGAATCACAGAATATGCTGAGTTGGAAGGGACACACAAGGATCCTTGAGTCCAAATCCCTGCTCTACACAGCACCATCCTCAAGAGTCACACCATGTACCTGAAAGCACTTTCCAAAGGCTTCCTGAGCTCTGTCAGTCTTGGAGCTGTGATTAGTTCCCTGGGGAACTAATCCCTGTTCCAGTGTGCAGCCATCCTCTGGGTAAAGAACCTTTTTCTAATACCCAACCTAAACCTCCTCTGACACAACTTCAGGCCATTCCCTTGGGTTCTCTCACTGGTCACCAGAGAGAACAGATCAGTGCCTGCTTCCCTCATAAGGAAGTTGCAACTGCAATGATGTTTCCCCTCACTCTCCTCTTCTTCAGGCTGGACAGACCAAGTGACGTCTTTCCAGGAACTACCAACTGCCTAAAGGATGGATTGTAGAGATCAGAGTAATTTTAACTGTGAGTGAGGATTGTCTAAAAATTGGCTGTCACTACAACTCTGCAGCACACCAAAAATGCTACAGTTATTGCTGAGGCATTCCTGACACACACAAGAGCTTATTTTGGAGATCATATTATCATGCCTGGACTTGCAGGTTATTGTGCAGCGATGGAACAGTATTAGGAAACCAATATATTGCTAGATCTCAGCTAATCACAAAGCTCTTCAGAAAGTGTGCTTCGTATATCTCCTAAATCCCGCCTCAAGCAAAAAAACTATAGACTGAGGCATTTTTCTTTAGTCAGGAAATACTAAATTAAAGCAAAATCAATTGGTTTATTTTTAGGATGCATGGGGCTGTTCTTAATACTTTATAGTTTGACAATAACATATTTATTTTAATGTTTTGTATTGTTGTAAATTACAAAGATTGAATACAATGGAGCATTTCCCAAGGGGAAAGGGGGAGCAGGACTAACAGAGGTGCTGATCTTCCAAACTTACATTCGCCACACCCTTTTCACAGAACATGGGTGCTGACAAGACTCAGCAGCAGGAGATGAGATGGAGGATGGGGACAATCCAGCTGCATCATCTTGGCATTGCCTGTGCTACACAGAACCCTGGCAGGATGCATGAGGAGCCCCGGCCTTCACCAGGAAGGAGGAGGCCTGAGTAGTGAATATCTCTTATTTTCTTCTCATTTCTGAGGTGAGTGAATTCAGTTTTCATTAAGCTACTGTGAAGATTTGAGCCAGCTTTGCTCACAAGCCTCCTTCTTTTCTGCCAAGGACTAAATCTGCTTCATTTCTTCTACACCTGGATGTAAATCAAGGTGAAATTCATTAAAGCTGTGTAACCAGGTAAGACCAAATCTAATCTAAGCACAGCATATCCTCACTCTCTTCTTTTTAATTAGACCTGGGTATCAGCGACAAATCACAGAACTGGCACTTTGAAGTACAGCATTACTCCTTCTTTTGATGTTTGGTTGGGTTGGGTTTTTTTGGGGGGGGGGTTTTGGTTTTTTTTGTGCGGTTTTTTTTGTGGGTTTTTTTTGTTGTTGTTGTTGTTGGTTTTTTGGGGATTTTTTGTTTGTTTTTTGGTTTTTTTTGATTTGCTAGTGCTTCATCAGGAAGAATGACTAGAGATCAGAGAAGTATGACTCTGGTCTGCAGATCCTAGATGTTCTCTGAAATATTACTTTTGGAGAGAGAAAACCAAACACAAGAGGGATTCATACCTTTCTCTTTTTGGAGTTTGGTTTGCCACAAACAATAGTCAGTTAATTGTCAGATAATCAAAAGTTAAAGAAATCCAGATAGGTCATTATGGGCAGGAAACTGCAAAATAGGGACCATAATGTAAAAATATCCTCTTTTTTATTACTGAATTAACAACTCCTTTATTCTTACCAGTACTAAGTCAGTACCTCTGCCTCCTGATCAAGGTCAAGTACCTGTGAAACTCTGGCTGACTTTCTTTGTCTACCAAGGGTACATGAACCTTCAAGACTGTGAATTTTTTAACACACTTGGTTTGAAAGAGGTCATGTCTGGAGGGCACTTCTCTGTACATGCCAAACTGCATTTTCTACATAATCAATATGAGTTGATTTTATCATCCTTTAGAATATATACAGTATATTACTTATCAGTCCAACAGCACTTCATTCTTTACCCAAATGAAATATTGCTCATGATCATTTCTTATATTCTCACTCTATTTCACAAATCAACCATAATAACACTGTCTAAATCTATCTTTAAGATTAGTCATAATCCTGAAATTTTATGGTGCATAACAATTTGATACTGGTAAACTTTTAGCTGAGAAAAAAGGAAAGTGAAATTACATATTGCTTTAAAGGTTAAATATTTTCTTGATGTATCTATGTTACAACATGGTTAAACAAAGGCCTTTGATGTGGGAACAGATCCAGCTTTCAGAAAGGAGGATTTTACCCATCTGGATCAGTCTATTCATGATAACAATAAAAATGTATCTCTAATATTTGACTCCAGCAAGAACTTTTATCTGCAAGCTATCTATCATGTGTATGATTACGTATGTAAAGTCCCTTTCTCAGTTATGTAAGATAGGAGTTTTCTAGCATTTATCAAAAAGAGGGAAGAATTTAGCATACTCCCATGTGTATTTTAGCCCTTTATATCTTCCTTACATTTCTTTAAGCAGTCATTTTGTTTCCCATTTTTGTTAAACTGAGAAGACCTGCAGCCCTGTTTCATATATCATCCAGAAACTGCAAGCACAGCTTATCCACCACTACATGAAATATTGGAGATATTTTGTCCTCATCCATTCAAGCACATTTTATTCAAAGAGAATAATGACATTTCTTTAACCACCAACCAACACCACCTTTAAAAAGTTCTGTGTTTTCTGAATTTATAGTAAAAAAATCCTTTATTTCATTGCTTTTGGTGCCTGACAGAAGAGGTAAGTGCCACTAGACATGCTTCTATCTCCCTGCCTAAAAGACCTGAGCTCAGGATGACCTGTCAGAAAGCGTGTGACCTGTAGGTTAATGGACTGAGGATAAATTGAGATGAAAACCACAAAGCATCTAAACTGGAACAAACCATAATGCAATAGTTTAGTAGTTAGACATATTTGTACTGCAACCTCTTCTCATTCTCCACAATCCCTGTGCTTCAATATCCCTCTCTTAACATTGGCAACTGATTCTTCAGAAAATGGCAGATAAACCCCGCGCTGAGCGAGTTAAGCAGGAGTGCTTTAGGGCAGCTGTCTTTCAAGAGGTCTGAAACACTTAAGGCTCTGTTTATTAGTGGTATCAGGCACTCCTTACAAGGAGTTTTACTCCTTATAAGTCCAAATATCTTTATAGATTTAAAAAAAAAATTAAAAAAATAAAAACCACCAGAAAAATAAATCTTTATTTTCATCACATGCAATTAATGAGAATTCTAAGGTCCCATGGCAATTTAATTGGGCTATTAGATCATCAGAATATTTCAGTGGGAAACTAAGAACCTAAACTAAGAACCTAAGAACTTTTCTTAGCTCTAGAGCTTGTAGCCATCTTCTCTCCAGTTTAAAGACAACTTTTGCCATCTGGGGTTTCCTCTGCAGATTTATTTCCAAGAATTATCCCTATCTTCTACCTGGATTTGTTCCTGAGTATAGAGTGAGGAACATGATGAGTAAGTGTAGAAGTAGAAAACCTGATTAAAAAGGCAGGGAAAAAACCAACAACAATTACAACAGTAAAAACAACAACAGAATACACAAGAAAATTGCAGTCCTTGGTGTTCCATAAACATATAATCTGTTCTGAAAGAAAACCACAGCTGTGGAAGCAAAAAAAAAGGATTAAGTTTCAGCTGTGATAGAGCTGAGACAATTACAGACAAGGCTTATCTTGTGAAAGTGGTTAGTGTAAGTCTGAAAGTAAAAAAGATTAGGAAAAAGAAACTCCTAGTCAACCTGTGATTATATACTATCAGAGCAATAGATCTGAATCTCAGATTTGAAAAAAAAAAAAGAAGCCTTTAAGACTTTAAGCTGAAAGAAGTGGAATTCTGTGTTTGTTTCTGTGTTTCCACCTGACAAGGATTTAGCTACAGAAGACAGCTTAAAAATTTAGGCAGGGTTGCTCTGTTCAATGTGAGCTACTGCTGCATAACACAAATTAGTCTCACACACGCATTACTAAAAACTGATATATAATCCACCTTTGCTGTCCTCCATGCCTAGAGTCTGAGAACCCACTCAAGATATGGGGAAAACATTCCCTTGAAAGTCCCAGGTTCCCTTGGAAACTGAAAACTCATTTCTGCAGAAGTTATAAAAGAAACTTTCCCTTCTTGTCATTCTCCACCACTGACTCTTAATGTGGAGCAGCTTGAGGAGCTGTAGCTGCTGGAGCACATCCCTCTCCTCCTGAAGGCAACATCTGCCTAAGTGAGAACCCTACGACTGCTGGGAGCCCCCTACCCCTTTCCTCTATCTGACAGCAGCCAAATCCCGTGTCTCCACAGCTGGGTGCTGACAGCTCTGGACAGCTGAATCCCTGCAGAAAGCTTTGGATGTTGGTGCCGCAGGACTTGCCCATCTGCACCATTGTATGTAGGCATGACAAATATCAGAATGTAGCATTAAGAAAACATTCCCTTTTAACAGAGCTTGAAAACTGCATTTAGTCAGACATCCTTAATTAGAGCAGCTGCCTGTAAGATAAGTGCTTTGACTACAAAAATAAAGGGATATGCTGTGCCTTTTGCTCTGCTCAACCCACTTGAATGTGGCCAAAACATAAGACAAAAATATTAATTGAATTCATGTTTTACAGATTTGGATCTATTCAGCTGTTGAGTACTCTCAAGCCTAAATAACAGCTCTATTAATTATTACCCACAGTCCTCTGCTTAGACTCAGAGCTGTGTTCTTGTTTCACAGACATTTTTCACAAATTAGAAAACCACCTAAATTAATAAAAGTCTAGGCACATATGACTGCAAGAGCTCAAAAGAGTTTCAGCTCATAAGCTGTGTGACTTTTCACGCTGCTAATTTAGAGCAACTGAGCTACTTTATCAGTCAGCTTTCATCACTTAATGAAGGTACTCAAATATTGAAAAACACAGCCTAGATATCTTCAATGTTGGTGGGGAAGATGCCTGCACTAGCTGCTGCTGTTTCTAGTCGCTTTTGGAAGATGTATCTAATACATTTCCTAAACTCACATAACGCTTCATGATACATGTCTTGGTTTGGAAAGACAGGTATCTGACAGGGAAAGCTGGAGTTTCCCTTGAAATGGAGAATGTAAACCCCTCACCCCCACCAAATTATAATTTTGCAATTAAGGGCTTTCAGGCAAAGATTTGGGAATAGGAATAACAGTTCTTTACTAGGAATATTAACAATACAAATGTAGTAGGAAAACAAACAAACAACAATTTTGGAAAACCCTGACAGAGTCAGAGGGAATAACCTGACACCCTCTTGGTCAGGGTGTTGGAAGCAGTCCAAAAGTGAGTCCTCCTGGGGTGGTAGATGTGGTACTGTTGCAATAGAGATGATCCTGTAGAAAAGGGTCCAGTGATGGTGAGAAGGGTCCAGTCTTCCTCCAGGAATCTGGTGGAACCAGCTACTTTCATGTTCCTATGTCTCAGTTTTTATCCAGGTAGGAATGGTTGGTTCCCCCCACTGGGTGGAGAATCTCACAATGGGATGATAGAATATGTTGTGCCCTTGAGTGAGCCTTAATGGCCCATCAGCAGACAATGCCCCCTGCAGGGAGGACAGGTGGTGAAAGAGATAAGAAACACTGCCCCACCTGGCTTTAACAGCTGGCCCATTATCAGAAGGCACCTGCCCCCCTCCCCCCAGAGTTACAAGAGAGAAAAAAAACCATTTCCCCAACTGCTTTCAACAGATGAAATAGAATACACATTTTTGTTTCTATAACCCAAGTCATTATGGTTATATATGTGCCCAAAAGTACCACCATCTATCAGGAAAATCAGATTATGAGGATTTCAGAAAGCTTATCTTGACAGCTGGGAAGAAAAAGACTTCTTTGTTAAAGCAGTGGCTGGTTACATAGGCTTGGAGACAGATGGAAGAGCTAAGATGATGCTACAACTGTTTTCACACAATTTTATTTTGGAGTTTGTCCTCCAAAGTAGAGGTGATCTGGACGATCAAAACCATTTGGTTCTTGGGAAATGTAAGAGCAGCAATCCAATTTTTGTCTCTGGTTAGAGAAGAAATTAAGCATATGAACAATAAGAAGTGTCACATGTAATTTTTCTGGGAAAATGCCCGTAAACCAACACTGCATTTCAGCCCATCTATTAAAAGCTGAGTGCATTCTGCTCTGAGGTTTGAAAGGGTGCAAGTTTTTCTTGATGAATGTGAATGCATCCTATTAATGTGAAAAATTGCTATTACAAAGGAGGAGAGGAGAGGAGAGGAGAGGAGAGGAGAGGAGAGGAGAGGAGAGGAGAGGAGAGGAGAGGAGAGGAGAGGAGAGGAGAGGAGAGGAGAGGAGAGGAGAGGAGAGGAGATCCTCTCCTTTTAAATTAAGAAAATTAATTTGCTTTTTAAAAGTTGTGTCAACATGCTTGAAAGCTTCCACGATACTTTGAAAAGACTTAATTTCCTAGAAAAATGATGTGAGATAAAGAACTGTGGGTTTTTTGTTGGTTTTTTTTTTTTTAATAGATACAACCCTACTCACAGTTCTGCAGATAACTTGTGGCTTTTTGCTTATAGTCTGATTTTGCATTCCAAATTTAAAAAGTTCTTTCTTTTATCCCTGAAAATATTCTTTCTGTGATTATAGCAACCTGGTGTCTGTATATGCTGTCAGCTACCACACTCTGGCAAAAGAGAAGATTTAGGAGCAGTGGCACTCAGGACAGGATTTGGTCAACATTTAAAGTCATGTCCCACAAGACGGTACAGAACCATAAGTGGCCAAGGAAAAAGATACCCTCCATCTCTAATGCTGTGCTACTTCTCCCCTGAAAGAGGGAGGAGGGATCTGCTTGAGCCAGGGGACAGGAGTCATAGTGCCAGCAGAGTGTTTGTTGTGCTGAGCACCACCTCGACTGCCTCCAGCTTTCAGAGCAGACAACCAGCCAGTTTCACTGCTACCTTTCCACCTGAGGGTAGGAAATAAAGGGAAGGAGAAAAACCAATAAATACGTTCGTTCCCCCCACCCTTCCGTTCCCTCCAATTCTACTCTAACTACATTTCCTATGTCAATAACACAATTTTCAGGTCACTGTGAACATGTTCCTGTGTGTTTGTGACCTGAATGCTCTCCTAGTCTATCTCATTGTTCTTTCTGGGAATTGAAGGTACTCTTCAAAGCTGAAGGGATTGGGGCTTTTTCCTCTAAAACACTCATTTTCTTAATTACAATAAAACAGCATTTCTCCTTTGGTGAGTTTACCGTATGTCGTTTGCTGATTAGATTTGCAGCAGTTTTTAAGATATGGTTTACATCACACCAGATTTCATCCTCTGAGATATTAAACTGACAAGGTGTCCAGAGCGTTCTCATATTACCAGCATTATGGTCCAGGGCCTTGGACCATATTTTTTTTCTCTGGCTGTTGGACAGTAAGGATGAGCAAGTCAACTGAAGATCAACTTTGCACCAGCTAGAGTTCAAACTCATTTACAGTTTGGTGGTTTTTTTTTTTTTCCCTGTGAAACCACTTAAAAATACGTGCAATGTTTCACAAAAGACCTGAAACATACTTGGGAGTTACGACTTCTATAGAGTCACTATACAAAAACAAAAACAAAAACAAAACAAACAAACAAACACACCAAAACAAAACAAACAAACAAAAAAAGAGAGTACTTTTAAGGCAGAAGCTGTATCATAGATCATTTGGAACTGTTCTCGGTAGTGTTCCCTATCAACTTTCTAGCTCCCTTCCTGTATTTCCCATGTACATTTTCCTATATATTATTTTATCTAAAAACTAAATGCTTGATTTTTACAGGTTCTGTTTATAGACTCTAGGGCACTATTTCACTGTGGAATGGGCAATTCTATGGAATTCATACCTTCTGCACACACTTAGAAGGAATGTACAAAACTGATCAGAAGATTGCTTCCTTTCAGAAAAAAAAAATTCTCCCAGTAAACAGAATATACATACACTGTAGGAAAGTGTCATGTTGTATCTTTTTTCTCTTTTCCATGAAAATATTTGCTCAAACATTGTAATCTATTCTCACCAGTTATTTCCCCTGCATCTTTACAAATGGGGCAACTCTCTAAAACTTTTCTAGAAAAGTCCATATCCCAAAGAACTCTGTTAATAAATAACAGACATTACAACAAATTTAGAGGACCCTTCTGGTGTTATATCATTCCAGCAGATCTTTTAGTTACTTATTTCTTGTTCAAATTCAACACTATCTGAAGCAGGGATCTTGATTTTTGATGTTGATTTTAAAATAACCAACACATTTTGTTCTTTCTATTAAGCATAAACATAAAGAGGAGTGCTTCCTCAAGCTTATACATACCTAATTTCAAGGGTTGAAAAACCTTCCTCCAATCAGGCATAAATAACAGAAGAGTCCCATGGAAATAGCAATCTAAGTGTCAGAAGTGCAATATCTAATTACTAATGAATGAATGACATAAATGAAACAGAAAAAAAAATAACAAGGAAAGACTAAGATATATTGATGACACTTAAAGGAAAAACATGAAAAGCATACATGCTCAATAATTTCCTTAGCCACCTCCCCTCCTTTTTTTTTTTTTTTTAATTAAACTTATCCAGGAGAAAGAAAAGGATATTTTAAAAACCTTTATTAATGCTTTTCTTTATTAAAAAGAACAGGATTTGTATACCTGCCCCTTTTTACCTTTTTACTTCTAGCTTCACCAGGTACTAGAATATACTTGGTATTCTGTACCAGTAGTCTTTTTTCATTGAATACCTTTGTCTTTCCAAGTGACAGCTTCAATCATACCAGACAAAAGCAGAGTGAAGTTTGCTTTAACAGAATACACTAAACATATCATGGTCTTCATTCATTGAAGAAACATTTGCATAATTGCCCTAAATTAGAGACATTTAATTTTAAGTGATTTACTAAAAGTTGAAAAAGACTTTTTATTCTCAATTGTATATAGTCTGATTCATGACAAATCCTTTGTTGTATGTCACATAGGAGTTTTATATTTCTTATCAAGATATTCAATTGGTAGCAACTTTTCTGCCAGAGAAGTTTGTGGCAGAGAGTCATACTGTGGTACAGTAATCTGGATACTCAAACTTCAGAGGTAGAAAGGGGAAACCACTGCTAACTTCTGAAGGTATTTAAACCTTTCTGCATAGTTGTTACAAGCAAACACATCAAGTTCTAAACTTTATTTATCTTATGTTTGTCTCCAGATTCATAAGCCTTGATCAATTTCCACCTTGAGACAAGCTAGTCCACCTCCTTCTCAGTTCTGATGTGGAAAAGTGCATAAAAAGGGATGCAGATTCAGAGGCTGGGATTCAGGACAAGCGGGAAGATTTGGAAACATATTTTTGAGTCTTCCTTTATAATTTCTGCTGTCTTAACAGGTAAATAATGAACCCAGGTTTGTGAGGGTCCTCATCCAATTCCTTCATCAACAGGAACTTTTCAAATGTACTGCCTACACATAAGAATCAAGTACTACTTGAATGGCATTCACATGCCACCAGATCCCTGAGACAACCATGGTCTTCTAGGCTGACAGCAGGTGGGATATCATCCCAGAGCTTCTGATGTGCCACTCTACAGTCAACTGAGTGCTGAGTGTAGGCAACAGAGCCATGCCCTTCCCCACAAATTTTCCTGTCATATCCTGTCAAAAAAACCCACATTTTCTCTGGAATTTGAGCTGAGGTGGTTTAAAATAGTATATCATCAGCACCAAGGAGATGTGATCAGCCACCATTAATCATGGAGCTGAGTCATTCAAATGCATGAGCATGCAAGGCTGCTGAGGATGGATATGTAAGACTGGGAAATCTTCCCAGCTGGGAAGAGTAGAAGTTCCAGTGTTTGAATTAAATCATTCATCAGCCTACTTCATGAGACTGCGAGACTGACACCTTGCTCCAGACTCTGTCAGGCCAGACATGTCCCAGCAAGAGTGCTGCATCTAAACTGAGTCTCCAGCAGCTCACCCATCTGGATGCCTGGGCAAGAAGGACCCTATGGCATATCAATATGACACATGACACACCAGTCTACACATGGTCAGAGGATCCTCATCCCCTCATTTCTGACTCTATTCCAGATAGGCCACATCAGTAAAAATGGTAATTAATACCACTCCGACTTCTATGATCTATTCCAACTCCCCCTGTTCTTTTCTTTAGAGAAGCTATTGTTTTTCACAGATCTCAGCAAGGTTTCTGAGAAATCCAGATTTTTATTTTTTTTTTTCTGCAGAAGGAAGATTATTCTGTTGGTTACAATGAAGTGAAGCAGAACTAATGTAATTAGCTTCCATCAGATTTCTCCTGATTTAGACCAATGTATCTGATACCAAATTTGGGACAAAATTGTAATTATGGGGGTTTTTAACATCTTTAAATTTGTAGATTAAATTTTATTTGTGTTCTGCTTCTACATCCTTCTGACAGAACAATGTTCCACCAATGTGTCTGGGATGAAAATGTTTGGGTTTGCAGCAGGAAGATGTTTCAGCTTCTAGTGTAAATGTCATAACTGATCCATTACTCATAACTCTAATTTTACTATATAGCACAGGTGAGTAAATGTAGGGAAGGAAATAAGTTTTTCTGTGCATTGTTAATCTTTACTGTGGAGAATGGGATGTTAAAGAAAATAAATTAATTCATAGTAAAAAACCTTGAAAGAGGTTTGTTTTTTTTTTTCATGAAAATATTTCTTTAACACTCTAGGAGCCAGAACATTTTAAAAAAAAAGTTCTGATTTCAAAAAGACAGTATCATGTAACCATTACTCCACTATGGGAAAAGGTTGATGCTGATATTATTTCATCTTCAAACTTTGTTTCTCTTATACCACTCTGTGAATATGGCTTATCAAGATCAGTAACATAGTCTCGAGCTATTCCATGGATTTGCCCCGTTAATGGATGAGTGGAAAATACCTGTTCACTACTAATTTCCATAAATAGTTTGGTAAAATTCAAATTAAATAATCCTTTTCTGAATGTTGTTCTTTTTGTCTCTAAGCCATTGATAAAGAAATACATAAAAATCTTCCTGCTGCACAATGTGAACAGCAGATTTCTTACAAAACTCAGATTACCTGGGGCATAAATAGACTAATAGATTCCTCTTTAAATTAAGAGAATTTGGTAAATTAAATAAAACACCTTTTACAAGTAATTCACTGGCTGTTACTCTAATACGCAGACTTCTGTAATACTGATGATCTCTGCATGAGCTTAACAGAGCTCTAACTCAGCTGTGCTGCTCCAGCTTCAGCTCAGTTCTCAGAAATAATGTACCCTGGAGATGGAGTTTCATGTTGCAAGGAACAGATGTACTAGATTTTCATAATTAAATGTAGTTTATGATTTACTTCTGCTTTTGTGCTATTTGTTTGGTTATAAACAATCCATCATTTGCCATTCAGGATGAATTTAGAATGTGATATAAACTCAGAAATGTATAGATTATAAATAATAGCCACAAAAATTTCTCTGAGAAAGAAAAACAAGGGTTCAATTTGTGACAATTTTTCATGTTTTACTTCCTACATTAAGAAACAATTTAACTTCTACTGGTCCCTTACCTTCCTTCACAGAGCTACAGAGTTATCATAAGCAGGAATGATGAAAAGGCAGTATTGAGATGGATGTCACCAACATTGAATTCAGTAAGTGTCCATATGTTTCTTCACTAAAATTCTGCATAACTTCTTAAATATCTACTGATCACAGAGGAATAAGAATATGTCAGTACTCAAAAGAAAACCTGAATTATCAAGAGTGTTTTGCCTTCCTTACCAGGGACCAAAAGCCTCAGTTATCAGATTCCTAGCCTCCAAAATAATCTGGTCCTGCAACATGAAAATATTAGTCAACAATGCAACAGAAGACATTTAAAGACCATCTACATATGACCTACTGATATCAAGGTATTTGGTCATAAATCAAGCAACATCTTACTTAAGAAGCAAGTGAACTAATTACTACTGCATTATTAGTGATAGACATTCAAGTAGCTAATATGTCATCTGCCATACTTTTTCTTGTAAGTTCCTTAAGAAATTATGATAATGAAGACATTTATAAATGTCTTAATGATGAGCAAAATTATAACTCTGTTGTTGGTCTTTTTGTCTGCCTTCTGTTCTCCTGCATTTCAGAATAATTTTGTTTCAGATGGCTTACTGAAGGCACAGTAAGTGCTCAAGAGGCTTAATACAAAGATCAGTAAGTGGCATGTAAACAGCAGTTGCTCATGATTAATAAATAAAAAAGTAATCAGTAGACTCATTGTTTGCTTCCTGTGCAAGTAGCTTCCATGGTAAAATAAGGTCATAGTGGCTAATGTAATTGTGTGTCTGTGTTTGTGTATTTCATTTTGGATTAATGTCACCTTAACCCACAGGTTTAGATGGAGAAGAATTTAAAATAGATCAACTAATAAATACACAGCATACTGTCTAATTCCACCTTTATTTGGCCATGGTCTCACTGCATAGTACTTAAACAGGGTTTGCTTAGGGCCCTACTTGATGAATGAATATAAAACCTGGAATTTTTAACAATGATAGTTGGCTTCAAGACATTTCATGTACATTGTCTGCACACCATACAAACTGCAGAATTTAAATTTTAATGTGGGTTGTCTTTTTATTTTTTCAAAATACCACAGGTAATGGGAAGATTGTCTCAAAGCCTACAGGTTTGACAGTCATAGCATGGCACTGAGGGAAGATAGTACGTGCACATCAACACATGACACTGCCCAGGAGTGTGAGGTGTGCCAGAGATGGAGGTGATTCAGGCTGTACACAGTGTCTGCCTGGAGCACACCCTGTAATGAACTCTGCTCCAGCTTCTTAAACACAATTCCTTGGCTTGCTTCAGCAAGATGTCCAGGAGTAAACCAACATATGTGTGATGTGGAACCAGGACCCTGGAGTCAAGTAAGGAGAGATCGAGTTGTCACATCATGGCAACTTCCACGGTTTCAATGAAGACAATGACCAAGGTCTCCTTTTCAGCCTGAGTATCTGTATTGGAGACAATATATGAATGGCATCATTTAAACTTGCTTTAGAACCCAGGTGCAGAGACACTTCTGTAGCATATAGTTGGTGTGGTAGTAAATTTACAAGAAATCAGGTAAGGTTAATAGCACATTTTATAAACACATCAGATAATATTCCATCCAAAATGTTGCTAGCAATGGTGAACATCAATATGCTACACTAATGGTCACATAGGTTTTCTTTTCTGTAACTAGTGTCTGTTTTTGAAGGTGCAATCTCTCCAGTTTTATGTGATTCCTCATTTCGGCAGGTATTAAGAAAAATATTTGTGTATCAGTCTCTGTGGGTTTGTATTTAAACATTTTTCCAGCTTGCAGTCAGATAAAGAAGCTTTTTCTTTTTTTTTTTTTTTTTTTTTTTGTACTTCTGACTGCCTGAAAAGTGCTGAAATAATGCTGTAATTTTTCAATAAATTTCTGGTTGTTTAGTGATCAAAACAGAAGGCAGTGTGTATATGTGCAAAAATATTTTCCAGCATAGTAGAGACTTTTGATAGTTAAAATTTTTTGTTTAGGATGCTTCAGCAGCCATGTAGGTTTAAAACCCTGATATGACACTTTAGGTCTAGCATGTGCTGGATTCCTGTTGGTTTGTTGCATCCATAACATTATAAACTGTTTTGTCATTTGCAAAAACAGCAGATATAAGGGACAGTAATTCTAAATTGAAGGGGAAACAAATTTGCTGGTAAAAATCAGCCTACTACAGATTAGAAATCATCCTGCTAGAGATTAAGTGTTCCTTTTACGGAGTCTCTCAGTCTCTTCTGAAATTAAAAACAACAGGTGAATGTATCTGCAAAATTGCCTATGGCTGCCAGTGGAGCACCAACCTCATACTTTTTTTATAATTACTTTTGCTTCACTACAAGCAATGAGAATGACAAGAAAAAAATTCAGAAACTTGAAAAAAATTAATTTGTCTAATATCCAACAGACTGATTACCCTGAACCATGTAGATTGACAGTAGATTGACAGCCCAGCATTATTTCACCAAATACTACATCACTGGCAAAGAAAAGATAAATGACATTATAATGCTCAGTGAATCATCCACTTGCAAGTGCTGACACTTCTTCCTTCCTATCAGACCAAAGGAAAACATCATAATTACATCTAAGATGCAAGTGATGGCATTCTCATTTGACACTACAGGAGAACTGTGAAACATGGCAAAGACTATTGAAGAGAGATCTTCATGTTTTCCAGTTTCCAGTCTGAATTACTGCCACATACACAAGCAACATGCCTCCAACCAGCACTTCAGTCACCTGGCTATCTCACCAGAAGGTTCTTAAATCCCTCCCACAAGCAGCCTTAACATTAACACTGCTGTTTTCCATACAAATGGTCTTGCAGACTGCAAAGGAGAAAAAAGCATATAAAACAGGAAGTGCAATTGTGGGTGGGTAAGGTGAAAGCTTGAATAAATATTAACAAATAAGAGGATGAAAGAAAGAGCAAGAGGTTCTAGCTTCGTCTTCTAATTAGCTTTAGTTAACAATGGGCATGAAACACACCACACATCCCCCAAACCCTAAACCAAGACAACTAGAAAAGCACCAAGTGAAAATAAAACCACAGATAATTGACTGATACGGGTTTGAAGGGGTCGTAGGAAGCCATCGAATCCCATGTCCTGCTCAAAGCAGGGATTACCCTGATGCTCTGGATTGCACAGAGAGCCTTGTTCTGCCAAAAAATCCAACTAATTTATACCATAATCCTGCTGTCTCTTACCATTGCAGCAGGGCAAGGAATTAGCCCCCACCTCTCACATTTTTTTTTCTCTTCTTGGGGAAAAAGAGAAATATTTTTATAATAGTACAAAACAAAATAAATCTCTGGAGAATGGAGGGTGGGCTTGGTGCTTATGAGATTAAGCTTCCAGAATATTCTGAAACTTTGGCCTTCAGTTGGCATGTTAATCAGCAAATGGGAAGCTGTGTGAGTCATAGGGGTAATGCTGGCAGGGAACATCTGCAGGGAGAAGTGTCTGCAGAAAGTGTAGTTGATACAGACTTACCTGAGGAACATGCCAAATCTGGAAAAGTTGGGGTATTTTTCCCTGTGAAATTTTCTGATTGGCTCAAATTACCATAACTGATTTTTAGTACCTGCATAATTTCTCTACAAGTGAGAATTATTAAGAGCCCATCTGGAACATCTGACTCTCAACTTGTGAAGGTTCAAGGAGATGACTCATTTAGAAAAACTGGTCATTTTATCTTTTAAAAAAATGGTTTTTTTCTGATGGAAAGTTTTGTGTCCCCACACCATTACATCTGTATGATTTGTACCATACTTTGTAATTTTAAAAGTAGATTATGACATTTCCTTCACTCCAGAGGTTCAAAGCAGAGAAGAGCTGATTCAAAGGTTAGGCTTTTTTCTTTCTTAAGGAGCGTTTAAAGTCTGCTAGCCTGTGATTTAAGAAATGCAAATAAACTGAGTAGCTACTTATTTTTAATTAGTAATCTTTTTTATTCTGGATTTTTTATCAGAAAACCAAGAAAATTACTTAAAAGTTTTGGTACCTGACTCCAATAACCACATTTTCTTAATGCCAGATAGTAAATATCCAATGAGAAAATGCAAATCTCAAGTATTTTTATTTCTCAAAACTGATTTTATGAGTCTATAGAGTCATAGAAACATAGAATGGTTTGGGTTGATAGGAATCTTAAAAATCATCTTGTTTCAACCCAGCTGCCATGGGCAGGAACACCTTCCATGAGACCAGGTTTCTCAGAGCCCCATCCAACCTGACCTTGAACACTTCCAGAGATGTGCTGTTATTATCATGATCCACCCTTGAATTTTTGACTTTTGCCAGTACAAAAAAAAAAAAAAAAAAAAAAAAAAAAAAAAAAAAAAAAAAAGCAATTAGAGCAGCTGGGAAAAAAAAAGAAAAAAAAAAAGGTGCTTTCTGTGAAACTCATATACCCAATATACCCAAAACCAATGAGCTCTGACAAGTTACCATAGCAGTTGTCCGAGAAGCGTTCTATATCTGGTAATTTTCACTGTAGCATTATCATCCATTGTTTTCTTCCCCTGTCTCTTTTTGTCCATTATTACCAACTGCTAGAGGAAAAAAAAAAAAAAAAAACACCAAAAAAACCCCAACCAAAAAACCCCACCAAAACCCAACAAACCCAGCCAGTGCTGGATGTATTTCAGTCCTGCTGTGAATCGCTATTTAGCAACCAATAGCCTCTCCTGCCAAACCATTTCTGTGGTATAGTGAATATAGAAATTGCTCAGCCTACAGCTGTGTGCCTCCTGTTACTAGAAAGATCCTGATGAATAATTCAGAAATCACATCCTGCTGACCTCACATACAATAGAAATATAGTCAGATTCAAGCAGTTAAGACAATTTTTTGTCACTCTTTTAATTTGCCCCAACAGTAATTTTCACTGAAAATTAACTACGCTATTCCTCATGCTAATTTTAAAGTTAGCTTTATTTTACGTTGAAGCAGGCTTGAAAACCATCAGCAACAATGAGGAACTGCGCTTATTCTGTCTCCTCAGTAGTGGTAGGGGCCACAAAACAATTTGATTGAGTTGTTTTCAAAAGTATGTTCAAGTCCTCACTGCACAAACAACTCCACAGCCTCTGCTGCAGTCACTGGCACCAGAACAGCAGCACAAGGTAAGGACATGCAGGGGAGGAGTCCTGGTGTGTCAGCATCACGAAGTCATAAAGTACATCCCTGCAACAAACTTGGGATCCAGTACAGGACATAATCTGGGAGCTTTCTGTTTCATTTATAATTCTACTAGGAACATGGATGGATCTAAAGCAAAGTGGCAACATACTCCTTAAGACCAGTCCTTACATCAGCTTTGATGAGACTTTCTCAACTGAGACCACCAAATAAAGTCAGTGGTAGTAAATTTACCACCATTACCAAGTGGTTAAGAGAGTTTAAATGTAACTCTCCAATTTTTAACTTCTTCAGCCACAACCTACTTATTAATTGAAACTTTATACAAGTTTAACTTTCCAGGTTTGGATTTTTTAATATGCTGATTTGAAATATATGTCATAAGCTGCAAATTTTTTCTCATTTGCTGAATTAGGCCACTTCTGTTGAATTGTGTGCTTGGATGGAAGGTGGAATTACTCAAACCCATTCTGGGCAATGAATCTATATTTGCTCAATACCCTGTTACTTGTTTATCTTTTTCTATGAAAAATTATGTGTTAGTCCAGCTTGTACTGCATAATAGCAAGTCCCCTTTGACTCTCATTGAAGCTCAAAAACATGCTTTCTCTCACTCATCCTCTGTCAGGCATTTTGATAGAAGATAAAGAAGGCTTCTGGTTAAAAAAATAACAACTTTTAAAACTGGTCCCTTCATTAGCAGACAAGCTGGGGTGCCAGGCAGAAATGTCAAGTCTTGGTTTAGAGGAACAGAAAGGAGATGTTACTGCACTAAGGATGTTGTGAACGAACTGGTTAGCTTGGGGCAGCTCTGAGCAGGGAATATTTAAAGCTGTTGGAAGAATCCCTGGGGGACAGAGAGAAGGCTGACCTGGTGGGCTGGAGGCTGGAGCTGAGGGACATAAGTGGCTCTGAACGAGAAAGGGGGATGTCACAGTGTAGAGGCAAGAAAAAATGAGGTGATAAGAGTCAGAGGAAAGTGGGATGAGTCCAGAGCTAAGTTTGAATGCTGGAAGAAATGTGAAAAACAGAGAGCTGTTTGTTCCTCACTGCTCTATCAAGTGCTTTGTACCAAATATTCTCAGTTTTACCCTCTGAAAGGCAGAATGAAAAAAGACAAGGATATAAAGAGGTAATCTACTCATCTTTGCCTCCAAACCCTAGCTCCTTTAGTCACCAAATCTTTCCCCAGCATATTTCATTTTTCTCACCCTGCCTACTGATACTTCTCTGTTAAAAAAAAAAAAAAAAAAAAAAAAAAAAAAAAAAAAAAAAAAAGTCTGTCATGAAAAGGCTTATTAAATCCAGAGGGACTGTGTTATTTTCTCTGCTTATTCTGACTACCAGGCACTTCCAGGGTGCAACACACCTCTCAACACTGGCCAGTTCTATTTAGGTCCAACCTCCCTTTGGTTGGGAGAAGAGAGACACATCCTGAGGTCTGATATCGACTTCTGTGCCAGGACAAAAGGAAAGTGAGAAAACAGGCATTGCCAATCCATCTGAAGCAAAGGTTGGCTTTGATTATTTCTAGCTCTGCCTTTGCTTCGTCTGTGTTTCTTTAAAACCTGAGCCACTGCTACATGTGGGGGTGGGCAGAGCCCCAGCTGCCCTGCCCTGGAGAGAGTCAAACTGAGGAGTTAAGAAAGAATTTTGCAACTTCACCCAGAGCCCCTAAGACAAAAGACAAACTTTCTAGTCACGGTGACTTGTCTGAGGACCCACAAGTCCCCTTGGGATCTTATGTAGATCTGTCACAATCGATTGGTTTTGTATTCTTTCCCTCCCACCCTGATGTCCCATAAAAACCCCTGGGTTTCTCCTGGTTGGCAGAGGGTACCTCGTCCCTGGACCCCTTTTGCTGGTACCTTTGCAATAAAGTTACCACCTGCGGAAATTCCATAGGAGACCTCTCTCTCTCTCATCACGGCCGGCTAAAAGAGGGGCAAACTCACAAGGGCAGGAGCTGAGAACACTGAGCTGAAATCACTGAGCTGAAAAATCACTGCTCTGCCCTCCTGCTGAGAAGCCCCCCTGCCAGCTGAGGAGCGCCCTGACCCCCCAAGAAGCTGTCTTTAGCGAGACACCTTTTGGGGGTGAGTGTGGCTCTCGGGGTCCCAAGCGGTGGACACCACTACCAGCTGGAATAGCTACATCATTATTGAAATCAGCAAATATTCAGTGAAAAAATAGATTGGTAATGGACTCAGCAGAAGTCTGCAGTTTTCCAAAGTCATGGAATGAGTCTCTTCTATGAGGGAAGGGCTGACTAATTTTCAGTGGAAACTGCACCCTCACAAATACCACATGAAAACCTTTAAACCTACATTATTTGTTCTTCCCTGCAACACAGTCCTCATGAGCAGTGTCACAGATCCCACTCTGAAAACTGTGATCCTCCTCCTGTCATATGTGATTAACCAAGTTCAAATAGAAGATGACATCTCAGGTCTATGAAAGCCCACGTCCCTTACGCACCCTCACGAGAATCTTAGGGTTTCTGGCAGACCCTATATGTAAGGACAAAGATGTGTGAGTGTGTGTGAATTTGTGCATGTGTGAGTGTGTGTGTATTTGTGCATGTGTGAGTGATGGGGATAACTGGATGCTATTGAGCATTCATGTTGGACAACATGCATTTTGTTCTGTGCAAAAGAGTTCTTGGAGTTTGGTGAATTCTGAAAGGTGGGCAGGATTTGAAATGGCATCCTCCTGTCAGATTTTAGTCTATGGGCTGGGTAGAAACTTAGAAATAAAATCCTTTTCGTGTGCTTGGATTGGTTCTTAGCTAAAAATGAGAGGCCTCAGTTTTGTCTCATACTGATAACTCATACCGGGTTACAAAAGAGTAGAAGGGCAGAAGAAGATGCTGTAGCAACTGCTGTGAGCTGAAGGCTGCAGGCTGGTGGAAAGGTTTGGCAAGTCAAGGTCCTGGATTTTTTATTTTTTACTTCCTTTACTGAGCTTCATTTAATACTTCAAAACTTTTTTTTTTCTGTATTTTTTCTTCTCTGAGTTCATTCTGTATAACATAATGTCATAATATTTAGCAGAATATTTTTTCGTGTTTGGTTGCTGCATTCCAGGATTGTTTATAGGCTGAATTTACTAATCCTAACTCTCAAATTAAAATGCTAAAACTATACATCATCAATGATTATAGCCTGGCTTTGGCAAGTATAGTTGATGCCTCCAGTGGAATCAGTTCTTGTCCTTGCTATAGTCTCTGAAGACATTGCAAACTTAATGATGTTTTATCCTGTATCTGCCATTCTAATCTTATCCCCAGGGATATAGACTATAAGGTGGTTTAAATTAACAAACTATAGAGATATAAACCCAGAGCAAATTATATTAGAAATAGACAGGGGTTTTAAAAGGTTTTCTCTATCCCTTTCAGCTATGACAATGCTTTTGCTCTGTTCCCTGTTTTGTTAAAGCCTTAAGCACATTCCATTGATAAATTCATTGCAATTTTTTTCCTTCTCTGGCTAATATAGTGGAATGCATCCTTCCTCCTGGCTATGCTGATTCAAGCAAGCATGTACTTATTTTTATTCTCATGTTGAGGAGGATTTGATAACCTAGCTGCCAAAAGGTATGTTGTGGGAGACTATGTATGCAGAGAATACTGTATTTTTGTAGAACATCTGGAGAATCAAAAAAACCCAAAGTATCTCAGTACCTCTTTTTAGATCTGAAAAAAAACCAGCAAAGTTTAATACAAATAATGTTTGGAAACACTTGTTCTGACTCTAATTATATTTTGCTTAATTAGTTCTGACTTTAATTTAATTATGTTTAGCTTAATTATGTTTAACAATTAGATAAAATGCATGGTAAGCCCTGTTAGCAAAGCCTTCCTTGCTCACTGCTGGCAAGGAAGAAGCAGTAAGATATTCAGTTCTTGACGAGAAAAGTTGACAAAGAATTATTGCTTTTAACACTACATTGTCATTTCAGGGGAAGATTAAGATTTAAGTAAGACTCAGTGAAGAGGTTTAAATGTCATCAAAGGGGTATCTGCACTGAGACTGTGTTTAAGCACCCATATGAAATCTGAGCTTTTTTTCAGCATTGATATTATTAGCTCAGACCTCATTTCCCAGGCCTCCTTCTGCCTTGTTCATAAACTCTGCAGGTGATTCCTACAGCCTCAAGGTTCCATCTTCAAGCCTAATTGCCCTCTTAGTCCTTATACATGTCCAGGACTTTTGCCAGTAGATTTTTAATGCATAGATGCACAAAGATTTATATTGGTTTGCTGTTGTGAGATTTTTATGAGTTCCAGTCCTGGTCTGTTTGGCATATACTGGAGAGGGAACCAGGATGTGTAGCAAAAATTGTGGACTCCCCATCTCTGGAAGAGTTTAAGGCCAGATTGGTTGCAGCTTTGAGACACCTGGTCTAGTTTCTGTGTTGTGTTGGATAAGTTTGCTCATAATACCTCATGGCATCTTTAATTAAAGTATTTTAGTGGAGGAATGTCTTAATTTGATTAAATTTGGCTTTTTAACTAATAAATTTTACATTTTAAGGGAAGATCCTTTGTCTTCATAAGTTTTTTTTCCTAGGTCTTGATTGTTTCACAGCTTTTGAGTGTGCTATGAATGTGGTGCAATTTGAAGAAAAAGATTCATTGAGGTTTGGATTTTCACCATACACTATTGCCATTTTTTATGTTTATTCTGGCGTCTGGATGGTCAAGTATTGGAATATTTCAGATGTGGTTTGGATGATGGTGATAAGTGATCTTGCAGATGAAATCAGGCACAGTGTTAAAGATGTCACTTTAGTATCTAGGTACAGCAGGGATTTTCTGGGCTCTTAGATGTTAATTCCTGCCATCTTTTCTTCTGAATATTCATTTGGTTAGTAGGTCAGTAGGTGGCAAATCAACAGTAGTCTGGAATAAATTATATTTATGTAACTTACTCCTATCCTAATAAAGTCTTTGTCAGAAATGTAAGCTACCACTATGTTGTATAGTAAATACCACATATCCTACAGCATATGGTTGTGGCTAATTTTTACCTCCATACTACTTTTAAAATGGTATAAGAAAATAATAAAATATAAACATTTTTGTACTGATGATTATATACCAAAAGCTGGGCCTTGCACGAACCTCACCTAATAAGTCAGAATGAAAAAAAATTGTCTCCATTGTTGATTCTCATTAAGCAGAGATAAAAATAAAACACGATTCAAATGTATTCTCTAATAGCTTCCACTACAAAGCCTGTCTTAATCTACAGTATCAGTTTTTTCCTCTAACCTATTACTAACTCATCAGCATAAGGAAAGGAATTAGTATTCTCCCAGTATTTGCAATTATAATGAATACCAGTGATTGCATGACTCCTTCCTGTAGTTGTCCTTGAGATGATTATGTGCAGGGGTTTCTCAAGGACCAACAACCCCTCTGCCAATACTTAAAAACTCTGGTTTGGACTTTAATCTATAACTTAGATTCCTTTCCTCCTTCTAACACAATGATACATTTTCTCCATGATTTTTTTTTTTCACCAAAAACTTTTTCACTAGTTTTGGCATTTTTCAGTGCTCATTTTTAGTAGGTTATCCTGGTGACAAGCAATATCTTCGCAGGGACCTTTCACTACACAGTCATCCCTCAACAGCCCACAGAGAAAAAACACCACTGATGCTCATTCAAGGATCAATTCTCATGAGCATGTACTGGAATTATCTGCATTAATCTCAGTGCACTCACAGATCTAAGGGAAGTTTCCACCTAAAACCTCTTTCCTTTTTCTGAGTATCACTTGGAGAAAGAAATGATAATGATAAGGTAGGTAACTATCTTCACCTGGCTATGGTTGTGAAACTCTGGAAATTGGGTTAATTAGCAATTGCAGGAATAGAGTGTTGAAAGACACAATACAGTCCTTCATGCTTATTCAATCCTAGACAGGGATTCACGACAGCTGTCAGAAAAGGCCTCCAGCCAAACTCCAATTCTGAGCCTTGATGGTTCTCCTTCTAAAGGTTGTGCAGTGCAACACTAATGAAGCTCATAACTTTCTCTCCAGTTTCTGCCACCTGCTTTCCTCTGACACTACCACCCATTTTCCAGGTTTGCCTTTCTGTCACCTTACACCAAATTAACACAATGAAAACACATCCAAACTTGAGAGCTTAGTTCACCAAGGGATGCCAGTGCTGCCAACTGCCCTAGTTGTGGGCTGCAGTGACAATGGATATGCTAGAAGAAACAGGAGCATGTCTTAAATGCTCTTCCACAAAACACTTGACATATCTTCAGTTCTTCCTCACTTTTTTTTTGTTTTGGACTTTTAAAAAGGTCATATCAGGACAAGTGCACATGTTTTTCAAGGACAGGGTAATATATCTGGGGATGATAGATATAGTGAAAATTGTAGTTCTGATCAAACAACAGTCTGTGCTCACTATTCTTACTGCTTTCATAAGATAGAGCTTTTATTCTGAGAAGGAGATATTTTTCCCCACTGAAATATGCTTTTCAAATAGCTCCTATAATACTCTCCAATCATCACTTGTAATTGGAATATAAAGCTGGGCAGGAGTGTGTGTCAATCTGCTGGAGTGTAGGAAGGCTCTACAGAGGGATCTGTACAAGCTGGATCAATGGGCTGAGGACAATTGTATGAGGCTCAAAAAGGTGAAGTGCTGGGCCCTGTACTTGGGTCACAACAACCCCAGCACTACATGTTTGAAGAGGCATGGCTGGAAAGCTCTCCAGAAGAAAGGACCTGGGACAGCCAGCTGAACTTGAGCCAGTGTGTGCCCAGGTGCTCAAAGGCAGCCTGGCTTGTGGCAGAAATATTGTCTTCAGCAGGGCAGGGATCATACCCCTGTACTCAGCACTGCTGAAGCCACACCTCAAAACCTGTGTCCAGTTCTGGGCTGCTCACTGCAAGGAAGACATTGAGGTGCTGGAGCATGTCCAGAAAAGGGCAATAGAGCTGGTGAAAGGTCTGGAGCACAGGTCTTATGAGGAGTGGTAAGGGTTGGTCTCTTCTCCCAGGTAAAAAGCCATGGGGCATGAGAGAATGGCCATGAGTTGCACCAGGGGAGGTTTAGTTTGGCTATAAGAAAGCATTTCTTCCAGAATAATATTGTCAAGCATTAGAACAGGGTGCTCAGGGAAAATACTGTAGATAATGCTGCATTCAATTCAATCATTCCTGGAGATATTTAAAAGATGTGTAGATGTGACACTCAGTGACATGGTTTAGAGGAAGACTTGGCAGCATTAAGTTAATGGCTGGACTTGAAAATGTAACCATTTTTTTCCAAGCTAAACAATTTTATAATTCTATGAGTTATAAGCTCAAAGAAGTTACATGGCCTCATGAGGAAGAAAATTAAAAAGCCAAAGTATAACATTTTTAGATTAATTTAATTGAATTTGCCAGCAGAATAAGGAGATGGGCAAATAGAGGGAGACTTTAGGGGATTTATTTTCAGAGAAAAAAACCTTTCTTTGGGATTGAAGCAAAAAAAAAGACATATAAGATGCTTGACTTCCTCTGTGCTCTCCCATCAAAAAAAGAGAGATACAAGAAAACAAAACAAAACAAAACAAAATAAAACAAAACAAAACAAAAAGACAAAGAAAAAATACCTTTTTTTTTTGTTTAATATGCCTCAGTGTTTAATATGCCTTGCTACAGATAACTCAATATCTCACCACCTTCCAGGTGTTTTTACTTCCTTTGTAATATAGTTTCCATTTCCACTGTAGCATCAGCCAGAAAGCTTTCTTCTGCACATTTGTTTCTTCTGTTCCTCTCAGAAATGTATGCAGAAGACAAGCCTATTAATGCCACCAAAAAAAATGTACTCAATGTGAAAGTAATTCCACAAAGTACAAGCTGCAAGTGCTTGTTCATATGAAACTATTGCCACAGCTCAAGTAATTACTGAAAGGCAAAATAAGAAAGATGGTATCCATTTAATAAGCAAGACTACAGCCTTTAGGGTGTATTTGATTATCTTTACACAACTGTTAATCTTTTCAATGTTACAGCATCTGTGATTAAAGTTATAGGTGCTAATGAAGTGTGGCCTTATTCAATACTTTTCATGTGACAAGCAGAAGCTTGTGATGGATGCTGCTATTACACTCAGAGTGGGTAAATCTGCCATCAGATGTGTAGCACCCAGATTACCTGAGTGCATGAAGTGACTGCACAGACATGCTTGACACATCTTCCTGTTGACAGCACCACTGAGAAGTGTGACAGCTCTCAGAGGAAAAGATCAAGAATGAGGAGAGATTAAGGAATAGGACCATTTGATATTAACACAGTATTAAAGGTTCTAGAAATTCTGACAGCTGGTGCAAGATATAAAAGGCATTAGCTAAAAATTAAAATTAAAATCCATTAGACATTGTTATGTGTTTCCTGCACTTTCACTTTGGTCTGGGGGCTTGAGGAATATTGGTACTTTGTCCTAGAGCAAGGCCACAAAACCCCACTGAAACTTCCGTGTGGCGACATAAATTGCAGAAACAGCTAGACTGCAGAGTTACACAATGTTTGCAGGTGTACACATAACTGCACTTTCATTATATCTTATTAGAAGTGATTCCACATCTGTCAATAGGAGTCATATTTTCCCAGCCACAATCAAAGCTGCAGGTCATAAAAACGTATCAGAGTGGATAATTAGTACGATAGAGTTTGGTTAGTGAGTTCATCTAAATGGACTAAATATTCCATGTCTGCTTAGGAAGGGAAACATCTGTGAGCATAGACCTTCCTGCAAGTACCTAAGGAATTATTTGCCTTTATGTTTACAAGCCCTAATGTGCTTTCTTAGTTGTCCTAAGTATTTTTCCACTGTAATAGTCAGAAATTGTTAGTCTGATTTTTAAAAAAAGTGTACAAAACCAGCATTTTTCAAAAATGGAAGGTTCAGAGTTTTAGTGGTTAGGCTCTCTCCTGTATATGTGTTCAGTAAAATCCTGACTGCATGTGACAAAACAAAATGCAGGAGCTTTGGAAAAGGTGTGACCTATGTGGCGTGATTTCAAAGCAAAAAGAAATAAATACTAATTACTTTAAATTAGTATAGTCTACAGTCCACATAGAAACATCACTTGAAGAACTCACCACATGTGAAAACTTTTCTTTCATGAAAAGCCAGAGACTTTGCTTCTCCTGAGCCCTTCTCTGCAATGTCTGTCATCCTCTTTAAGACTTAGGAGCAATCAGATGCAATGAAATATCTTTATTTCCTTAGAGCCCTGTACCTGAATGTGGTCACTGTGTTGTGTTTGCTCAAAGGACTTTCATTACTGACTGTCTTTAACAAACTTCTGACACTGGATTTCTCTCTCCTGTTGTTTTCACAATCCAATCTTCATTGCTGAAAGCCAGGAAGTCAACAGCTTTTTGAAATAATTTGTCTTTGATACAGGAAGCTTTATGAATTTTTAAACTTCACTGCCTAGCATACAGGTAAGGATCTCATTCTATGTAATTACATGGGTCTGAATTAATACATCAATGTCTTACATGACTGCATTCTAACCTGAAAGGCTGATTATATCTGTTAGAGCACTGTCACATATTGCAGGAACTAATTAAAGACTGCACAACTTCATTAGTTCTGTCACAAATCTCTGGTTCAATTAAATATGCTGCAATTATATCAGTGTTAGAGGGTGGATTTGGACAGAAAGATATAATTTACATAGGTGAGAGCTTCTCCATCTATTGTAACACTTGAATGAAAACATTGTGGCTAAATTGCTCTACTAAATATATATTTTTTTAAAATCACAGGCATTAAGAAAAGAAAGTTTTAGTGGATTTGATGTAATCTTTTGCTAAACAACTGAATGATAAAACACACTTCCATTCTTGGATACAAAACACTGAAGATTTTTTCTCTTCTTTCTCTTTTCTTTTCTTGCTTAAGTTTTGTTTTGAGAGAAGTATGTGTGTACAAATAAAAGGTAACACACATTAGACACGTGTTACAGTGATATCAAAGATTACAGAATTAACTCAGGAGTTGGATTCAACGGTCTTTGTGGGTTCCTTCCAACTTAGGATATCCCAACATTCTATGAACCCTGCTCAAAAACCGAGCAAGCTTCCAGCATGGAAAATACCTGTAAGTCCTAGTGTTCCATAAAAATTATTTTTAGCTTTCTATAACTTCTGATAATTTCTTTGTTATAAGATACTGTCTTCAAAATCCTCAGTTTCAGAGCACTTCTATAGCCAACCAGGGTAAAACATTTTAAGGGTCTTTGACTGATTGAAGCTTTTTGTGGGAAAGTCAGCAACTGGGCCAGGCAAAGTGATTAGACTTCTTGTTAACTCATAGTGACCTGCAGAAAGCAACCAGCAGAGCTTATGAGCTTCAATTTGAAAGAGGAGGAGATGAGATTAGCAAAAGATACAGATCATCTCTGCCAACCTGCTGATGTAGAGTCAGAGAGCCAGCAAAAGCCAAAGGTCAGGGGAGAGAGAGCCAGGTGAGTAACTGTGATGATCCAAAAAATTCTGGAAGGGAATTAAAAATCTAGTACACAGGCCAACTTCACAAAAGCATACAATTAAGCCCTTGGTATGTACAAGGTTGTTTAACTGCCCAGGTTGTTGCATGCCTGCCCACACCTACTCACACAGCAGGCCAGCAGCTTTAGGGGGAGACCTTCACAGCCTCCCTTTCCTCCTGATGCTGCTTTTATGCTCTTGAATTTTCAATTTCTCCTTAAACAGGAGCTATGGTGCTTTAAAATGATTGGTTATTCCTGTCCATAGGTCCTTAGCACGTTCCAAAATCTTCCATTACTCCTCTACACGGTGGGGTGGCATGGGAGGCTCCCCGAACATTACACTGTTCCTCTCCCTCTATGACCATATGGATGGATATCCCTGCTCTCACCTTCCTGCTTGGTAATGTTCAAAAGGGGAAAATTACACTCAATTTCTATGTCTAGACAGAAAGATTTGCTTTCAAAACTGAAATTATATTTTTAAAGTTTGAAATTACTAGCTAATGCACTGCTGTAGCTATATAAATGAAAATTAAGAAGTAGTTATTCAACACCATCAGCACACATACCAGAAGCTGCTCTTTTAAAATAGAAAATTCTGGTATCTGCTGTTCAGTTAATTCACTGTTATGATTCTCCTTGACACTTCTGAATCCAATAGAAACTATGTAAATATTTTTAAATTATTAAAAGGTGATAACAAGTTTTTGTCTTTTTACAGGTTACCAGAATTTCCACAAGAAGCTTGAACTGGAAAGATTGCTTCAAACAAGAGTATCTTTCAATGCATTATAGAAGGTCACTCAATTGGATTTCACATATAGCGAGATTACTAGAATGGTTATTTCTGAGTTAAGTGAACAAGTAATTCTCAAGAAAAATCATCAGTGGGCTGCAGTATGTAACTTTACTTTGTCTTAGGTGTTTTGCCTTTGAAGTTAAACTGCTTACCACAATTATACTTCAAGGGTCTTACAATGATTATTCGTGGATCATTGCTATTATGTCAGTGAATCATCAAAGGAAAAAAGGTTAGATTGATTTCTGCAAAAGAGGAGGCTTTGTCAAAGACAATTTTCAGAATAAAAGGGAAAGTACAGTTTTTAGTGTGTAATGAAGCAAAGGTATTAAAAAACACACAGATAATTATGTTCTACCATAAGACTTCTTTTGTGTGTGAAGAACAACTTTTTAGAAGCAACGCATAGGGAACTAAAGACATTACCACACAATTCTTTTTGATAGGATTTGTCCAGATTTCTTGTGTACAGCAATGAAAGTTCTCTCTCACAGGACCCAGCTCAAAGGCTTTTTGCTGAAGAAAGTACTGCACCAGGTGGAAAATGCAAAATGAAGAAATAGGCTTCAGCTGCATCAAAGAGAACATGGATTTTACTGTCCTTAATAGATGAAAGGGAAGAGCATTATTGCAGTACAACATCTTGTTCTTCCTAATTATTGTCATTGCATGAGAAGTACACTATACTGTACTCTTAATGTGGAAAGATCTCTTAGCTATTCTCTACATAATTATACAATAATTAAAATACAACCAAGGACTATCAAATTCTGCAAAAGAGTTTCTCAACAATTTCAGTGAATCCCATTATAATGACTTCTGAGTAAAAAGCAGGGAGCATCTGTTTTGTACTTTCTAATCATATGTTCTTTCTGAAAAACCAGGAATTATCAAATCAACTTATTTGGCCAGGTTGAAACCAGGGTAGAACTGAAACTTCTGATGTTACAAAGTCATTTAGACTCAAACTCTTGTTTGATATCAAAGCAAGACTTAAAACTACATTGGGGATTGTATCACTCTGTCCAAAAGAAATGTAGAAATAGGTGTTGGGATTACAGTACTGACCTCTTTTTAAATATTGTGAAATCTAATAAAATCTTACATTACCAAATGTGTCTTAATTAACTGAACCTCTCAATTTCCCAGTAAATATGAAGAAGTATGTGAACTCTTGCATTCTTACCAGGAAGGACACTGTTACACCAGAATAAAATTTTCCTTGTCCATAGACTTCTCTCTTTTACACCTCTGTGTGCTTTTTTCACTGTTAGAAAAGTCACAGAGAAGATTTAAAAGTGCTCTTGATTTAGCTGAGCAGTCCTTGGGGTATCCTACATGGGATATCCATATTGCATGAAGTGTCAGGGGACTTCCAAGGCACTCAGTCTTGAAGACTTTGAAAAAAAACCAAGACCAAAAGAAAATAACTAAATAAGACAAAAGGTCCTTTGGATATAGTGTCAGCGGCAACAGTTTGCAGGAGGGCACTGGCCATCCCACTAGAAGTACTTGTACAGGTTTGATTTGCCAGGAAAAAAAACTGTTCTGGGAATGCAGAATATCCCATTGGGAAATGGTGAGGGCTTTGTGGGAAGCTTTTTGAAGGAACAAGAAGGAGGACGTGTTCCTGTCATTGACCATGCAAATAAAGATTTTCACAGCTGCTTGGAAGGTTAGAACTGTCAGCTGTCGTTCAAAGAGAGAAAAACGCACAAACACCTTTGATGCATTTAATCTCAGCCATCAGATCTTAATCTAACTATACAGAATAGAAGAATGTAGTAGCAGAAACTGAGGAGCTTAGCTAATGAAAGCTGAGGAAAAGCAGCATAAAGGGAGAGCAGATTTCAAGGCCTGTTTACAGCACAAACAGTTTCTAAAATCTTCAATGCAACCAAAAGAGCATTGTGCTTTCTGATTTCTTCTCCTTCCCACAATGAGAAATTTGGTAGTGGAATCTATGAGCAGGTGGGGCCTTTAGTTGGTTATGTAATCTGTGAAGACCAAAAAACTTTATTCTTGATTCCCCTTCTGTTGCTGACAGCCATTTGAGATAAGACAAACAGTTAAGGAGATGTCAATGATGTGGTATTTTGTTATCTAAACCACTTATATTTCCATGCTCTGATTCATCTAAGTTTGTCATGGTATCTTCAGAAGAAAACCTTTTTTCATGAGCATCAACCTCCCCAAACTAGTGATATTTCCACAAGTAAAAGGCCATGCCACATTTCAGAAAAATAGGTCTTATTCTACCCAGTATTTAAAGAGCAAAGAAGAGCTATGCTGTCTGCAATTTCCCAGTGACAGTTGCTCCATGATCCAATCATCATTATATGGCTTACAGATGTTATTTAAGCTGCTACAAGAGGAACCAGTTGATGGACAAAGAAGGTCCAGTTCTCATTTCTGAGGACAAAAACGTTCTTCTGACTATGACTGCACAGAGGCAGCTTACCGGGGAACCTTTCAAATATTCCTTATTCTGACAGGGAAGAGATTGCATTCACCACTTAAACTTGCTTATTTCCTGAGATCACAGCTCAAAACTCATTTCCTTAGCTATGGGCCCATTTTCACAAGGCAAATTTCCATTTTTAGGTTACTTCACCTATTTATTCTAGGTTCCCTGATGAAAACTGTTCTGTCTCGATTCACTTACCTTGTAAAGTGCATTGAAGTTCACAATTAATCTGAGAGATTCATAATGAATGCTTCCTATGAATTAACCTACCCTCAAAGACCAACTTCAATGAGTGTAAGACATTGATGACATAATGGCAAAATCATGAATTACAGCAAAAATTCCTAATCATGGGCAGTCACCAATCTGAGAAAGAAGTGAACCAATTCAGACTTTGGTACCTTTTAATGACTTTTTAATACCTAGAGCATTATGATCTAGCCACTGGCTAAGGGAATTGTATCTGGAAAGCATTAGGTAAGAGGCTTACATAATGTAGTTCATCTAAAGTGCTTTCCTAGAACTTCCTGAGTGAATTTTGCACATTGCATTTGAATACAATACTGCGCTTCATTTCTTTTTCTTAGGTTATTGTCACAAATCCAAAAAATTTGTGAATGTTCATCACAGACTTTTTCCTTTCTGTGTGTCCTTTTCTAGCCTAAACAGTTTGCAATGACTCCTCTTTGAATTCAGTGCCATATTCAAATGAGAAAATAAAGTTTGAGCATAGATTTATTTTATATTCATTTTAATTCCCATCCCATGTGCTTTTCACAGCTGCTCATTTTATTGAGTTGCTTTTCCAAATGAAAACTCCAGCTGCTCGGGCCTCACAAACCATATAATACATGTTGTATAAGCCTGTTCCAGTAGACTGTTCCAGAGACTCAATGGTTATTGTTTTCCTCATCTTCCACCTCTAGCCAGAAAATCTAGTGTTTAGGTCTAAGTTGCAAACTCAATCTTGGAAAGTCACAGCAGTTTCTTACTTGTATTCCCTAGAAAATGAGAGAGAATCACAAAATCACAGAATATTCTCAATTGGAAAGGAGTCACAAGGATCATCAAGTTGAACCCCTGGCCCTGCACGGCCCCGTCCCCAAGAGTCACACCATGTGAAAGGTTTCTTGAACTCCGTCAGGCTTGGGTTTGTGACCACTTCCCTGGGGAGCCTGTTCCAGTGCCCATCCTCCCTCTGAGTGAAGAATCTTTTCTTAATATCCACCTTAAACCTCTCCTGACACAACTTTAGGCCATTCCCTCGAGTCCTCTCACTGGCCACCACAGACAAGAAATCAGTGCCTGCCCTTCCCCTTCCCCCCAAGAGGAAGTTGTAGACTTTGATGAGGTCTCCCTTCAGCCTCCTCTTCTCCAGGCTGAACAGACCAAGTGACCAGAGCCTCTCCTCACACAGCTTCCCCTCAAAGGTCTTTCACCATCTTCCTGGCCCTCCTTTGGAGACACTATAAGAGATTAATGTCTTTCTTATTTTGTGGTGGCAACATTGCTCACAGCATTCAAATGAGGCTGCCTCAGTGCAGAGCAGAGTGGGACAATCCCCTCCCTTGCCCAGCTGGCCATGCTATGCCTGATGCCCTCCCAGGACAGGGTTGGCCCTCCTGTCTGCCAGGGCCTTGCTGGCTCATGCTTAACTTGCCATCAACCAGGACTCCCAGGGCCCTTTCCAGAGCACAGCTTTCCAGCATTTCATAGCTTGCTTTCTCAGTAATTTCTAGGTTATGGGACACCTTTAAAAAAAAATTGGCATGTTTCTAGCTGAGCCAGTTCCATATGCCTAATGCAAATAGGTGTACTGGCTGAGAAGAGAAACTCTTCAGCCACACCATTTTTTCAAACCTCTTCAAAGAATCCATGTTCATGCACAGCCTTGAGACACAGTCCTTTAGGATGTTATTGATCCTGATGCAGAAGTACTTTTACATATAAATATCTCAGTAACTCAACAAATTGCCTGGCTTCTGGCCATTGCCAGTCAATGTGATATGGGCAAAGGTGCCTGTGTTTGCAGGAAACCTGACGTTTAACATCCCCTTCATAATGCAAGAGGTCTCCATTTACCCTAGAGAGCCTCAGCTCCAGAGTCTAGTTCCAGTTTTCCTTGGAATAGCTTTGGGACACCAAGAAATCAATACTTACTTACAACACAAGCAGGTCAGGCTCTGAATTGAGTTCATTCCTATACCAGAAGTAGCAGATTATCTGCATGAAAACTGACTCCTGCTACATTTCTACTTAGTATGCACACTTTTCCTTTTTGGGAAGCTCATGGAAGTCAAGGGGGTTTTGTGTGTTGACAGCAACATTTCCTGGGATATTGATGGGAAGTCTGTGTACCTGTCTCACATGGAGTGATCCTGCCCATTACCCCAGACCTCGCCAAATGTGTGCCAGTATTTTATTTCTCACTGCTGAGCAAACTTCTCAAGGTACTTGCCAAAGGATGCTGCACAGTGTGTTTAGTAGTGCCAATTCCTTGAATCCTCTCATGTTGTCATGACCCAGGACTATACAGCACAAATAAATCTAGTGACAGCAACTGAATAACACCTTTTGGAGCCCATGGGAAAGATTTTAAAACATTCCTGCTATAAAATTCCAGCAATACAGCAGTGAGACTTGCTCTGCATCATCAGCTTCAAAACAGCACTACTATTTAGCTTCTTGATGGCTGGATGAAGAAAAGAAACTGCAAAAGCAGCTGTTTGGAGTGGTACTAATCAAGCAGCCATGCTAATGCTCCAAAAAGGATAAATTTCCAAATCTAATCCTTTAGGTGATGTATCTGCATCTAAGTCATGCTAAAAGAAGCATCTGGATTCATTGCAAATTTTGGTAGTAAGAAGCTGGCTGCAAACTGCCAATGGGTCCTCGGGTTCCCGCTTTCAACACTATTCCTCTCTTTGCCTCCGAAAACCTCCAAACTCTTAGCAATGGTTTGCTGTCTAATCCTGAGTATCCTGCACTAGTGTTTTAGTGGAGTCTGCTGTTTTATCACAGCACAAGGGATGGGATGAAGGAAAAGCCACCTCTGTTTTCCCAAAATTTATAATTTATCTTTGTGAATGCTAAGATGGTAGCTAAGGACACAGAAACCAAGAATTAAACCATGTTGTTCCTCATTCTATTTTTTTTTTTTTTTTACCATTTTCTTTTATGTGTAATTCAACAGATTTTAACTTCAGCTTTCATTTTTACTAAAAATTACCACATATTTCAGATTCAGCTATTTCTATTTACTTTTACATATAAAGAATGTTGTAGTTCAGAAGCAATGTTTTACTGCGAAATTGTTCTTATGTTAAAGAATAATGTGTGCAATTAAATCAATACTGTTACATTTTCAAATAATAATTTTAAAAAATAGTTTTCATATGCAAAGATGTTCCTCCAGACTCATTTCAAAACATTGATACAACTATTTATAAAATACATTAACAACACAACTGCTGAACACAGAATTAATTCATTAGATTAAGTAAATATTTAAAATTATTTTCTGGTTTGGATTTTTTTAATACTGAGAAAGATTGTCTCCCAGGGTTTACACTTATTTTACCACCACCAGTTCTGTCTCACTGTCTATTCACCATGATTTTCCACAATAGACTCAGTCCAGTAAGGTCTTGGAGCTTTCAAATTCTGCTGTTTCAGTAAACATCTGCAATCCTTCAAAGGTGATCAGCTCCTTCTTGAGATAGAAATACAGTATAGACATGTGAATTATTTAATGAGTTATAATGCAGCAATTTTATTTGAGATGTTCTTCAATTCCCTCCAGGCTACCCCATTTCTATTGCAATATGATAACTAATCCTATATTTATTGCTTGTGAGCTCACACAAGTTCAAAGCTAAGAGGCTGGGCAATTTCTTATAAGAAAAAAAAAAACACAAAAGAAAAAGCAGATGCCCACTAACAGCGACTCTCAGAGCTATGAGTCCCAGGCTCCCCTCATCTTTATAGCATTTGATAACAAACTACTTCAATTTGGTTGGGTGTTTATAGTTTTCTATACATAGTAGATCAATTTTTGCCCTTAGCCCTCAAGATTCTTGTGCAAACCATTAATATTTACAATTAAAGCTTTAAAGTAATTCATTCCAGAAATGACAGCTTACAGAGAAAATAAATTTATTTCCAAAGTGATGTCAAGATTCTATCTACTAAATTGCAAAGCCCAGAAGGTGCTGCTATAATACAGCTCAAACACCCACCTGCTGAGAAGGGTGAGCATTCTTTTGTGCTCTTTGCTTATGATTTTGTCTATAACCTGTCATCACTGATGTCTTGATGCAACTTTCCAAAGAAAAAGAGAGAAATCATTAAGCTACTCATTATGAATAATTACCTGTTTGTAAGAAACATTTGTTTGTGACAGCCATAGATTTTTTTCTCTACATGCTCAAACTTCAGTACAATTCTGTTTGCCTTCATTGGTCATCTGCATTGCTGTGGTAGTGATTAAATGTGATTATATACTTGATGTGTCTTTCCCCCTCAAGCAACTAAATCTCAAAATGCAGAGTCTAAGTACTTCTACATCAGATTTTTTGTCAATCCATAATACCAACTGTACAATTAGATAGGGCTCCATATTTCAGTATTGTCTCATGTCTGAGACTCAGGTGGTATTGATGGGCTGGTTTTGTGCTCATTTGAAATAAGCAGGAACTGAAATATTGAATATTGCACTGTATTATACATAATAAAACTAATCTGTACAAGTGGCTGAAAATGCAAAGGGAAGTTTTAGTGGAGAAGGTGAAGACAGTAACATTTTGTTTTCCTGAGGGAAAAGACTTTTTCTGTGAGAGTTATTAAAAATAAAATTCCTTTAATTTTTGCCCTTCTTTCTCAGAAAGCTTGGCACTCTATTTCTAGACCAGCACTTTCCCAAAGATCACCCTACCAACTTCCAAGCAAGACCAAAAGCTGGGACATCCCCAGACTACCCTAGGCACACTCAATTTACCTTCTGTGAGTACCTTTAGGAACAACCACAATCCTACAAGACCTAGCCCATTTTTGGACCTGCTTTGCATTCAGTTCCCCTCTGTAAGGCTCGTCCAAGTGATCCAGCCCATGCCCCTACCCTGCACCACCCACCAGGCTTCTGCAGACCACCTTTGCACCATCACACACTGCAGCCTGTGGGTGGCCAGAAGGCAGAACCTCCAGAAAATCCTGGCCAGAGCTGGACAAACTCACTGCCCCAGTGCTACCAAGGACCAGCTTTACCTCCATGACTCCACAATCAACTGCATGTCAGATGCCCATGGAAGAGCAGGGAATTTGGCTGAACCATAGGAAGTTGCCAGTCTACAAAATACAGGCTGTTGTCACTTTTCAGAGGGCCTGCAGCATTTTCCAAGAGTTTTCTGCTTCTCAAAATGCCTGAAGTTTGTGACACATGGAAAAACCCTTGCCCGGGTCCATCTGCATGTTCCTGGGTGCCTGGAGACTTTTTCTCTGTAAAGCTGAGAGCTGGCTCACATCCAATTTCTTCTTGAATCCTTCAGAGCTCTCTTGGATTAAATTTATCTACAAGTCTCCTTACATCAAGTTTGGGAGAGATTTTTATTCAAATAAACACAGGAGAAATAAATGCAGGTTGGTCCTAGAGTGGCTCTCACTCAGGGGGATTAATGTGTCAGATGAAACCAGTAAATTAAAAATGAGAGCACCAATACTTATTAATAGTCCCACTAGTTCAGGCCACAGCTCACACAGTCTGCTCAAGTGCTTTCTGGAAGTCTCCATCATCACAGTTAAAAACTCAAATTCAAAAGCAGAATGTGAGAAAGAGAAAGAGCCCTTGGACCTTGAGAGAAGCTCTTGTAATCCCCACAGCTGACCTTTTTGCCACCTAGATCCTTTGTCTCTTGCTGGTGAATGAACCACCTCAACAATGACTTTACAGGTTCCCCTGGGTCCATCCATTTCCCTGAGTCAATGCTCCTCCTTCCAAAGCTGCTGCATCTTACAGGTCCTGGAGAGCCAGGGAAGCTGCTTTCTGGTGCTCATAGACAGCACAGGAGCATCCAGGACAGTAGCAAACTAATCATAGGGAGGGAAATAACAACCTGTGGTTTTCTTACCACATCCTGAGATCATATATTCTCTGCTATGCCCCTATTGCTGGAAATTCATGATGTTTCTGGTCTTCCAGGAGATTCTCTTGGAGATTCTTCAGTATAGAAAACTATATCTCACTTCCTTTCCTAGCCATTGCACTTCATTCTTCCATCCCTCTTTCAGGACTTACCCTTCCTTGCCAGCCAAAGTGATCCTGGTCCACCTTGGCATGCAGAGTGGGCATGCCCTAACCATGTGATGCATTTGGCAAATGCACAACAGACCCTCAACCTCCATCTCCATAGTTTGCTTGGATAAGCCAGGTGACCAAGCTCCCATTCACTGATGCACTTGGAAGGCACGTTCTGCTTAGTGATAGCAAAAATGGCCTTCCCTCCACTAACGGGCAATAGTGTGGGGGCTTCTTCAAGCTTCAGGCTGTCCCTCTAACTGGATGGTGTCATCTTTTCACAAATGAACAGTACAAAGTGCCCTTAGTGCAAAGGCAGAAACATGTGTAGCAGGAGAGTCCTTTCATGGAGTAAATGAAGCACTGCATCTAGCACTTCAGTCCTGGAGGCAGAAGAGCTCTGGCAGATGGACCGCCCCAGAGCACAGGTACATTGTGGGCAGGGTCAGTGCTGCCCTGGCTTCTCTAGGATGCCCACTGGGCCAGGGGGTGCAGAGGGCACTGTAGCAGCATTGGCACAGCTGTGAAGGTACAGAGAGATTCATGGGTTTGTATGAGTAAAACATGGAGGAAATGTTAAAAACATCTGTATATTCATATTTCACTTTCAGTCTTTATCTAGCCCAAACCCATTAAAACACACAGGATGACAACAAAGTCGTTTTTACATTCAATTCATACCTGAATGAATCTTTACCAGATGTGATGGTAGTATGTAGCACCAAGGAGAAGGCAAGGGAACAGCTGGAAAATCTCATGTCTACTGTCCTCCATGATTCTGCCTCTCCACCCTAGATAAAAACCAAAGCGCTGCAAGCATGAAGGTACTTCCTCTTTTTTCCTTTCTGCACCACTCCAAATCAAATACATTTCACTCTGAAAAGGAAACATATAACAGACTGGAAAGAAAAATGCTGAAGTCTTCCAGGCCTTTTTGGCACAACCAGGCTTACTAAAAAATGCAGGAGCCTAGGAGTGCTGTCTGGAAAGCGGCCAGCTGTTGAATTCATGTGCTTTTGATATCTGTCAGTGAGTCGGTCATTACAGTTCAAATACCCTGACTCCTTTGAGAAGGGTCCATTCATCCCAACCTCTACTTTTCAGACTTGTCTCTGACATATTAAATGCTTCAAAGCCAAATGTCCAAGCAGAAAGTTTTAATTATGGTTCAGATATGGGAAGTATAGATTCAACAATTTGTAGGTTTTTATTTACTGTGGGATATAAGTATACAACTCTTCATCTCCTTTAAAGTGATGGAAAGCCATCTTAAAATCCATACATGACACCGGGTTCTAAGATGAAATTGTATCAGGCATGTATCATAAGGCTGCCTTTAACTCAGAATTGCACATAAAATTAATAAAAACCCCCATCCACGGGGTAAGGAGCCTGACATCTCTTGCTTACACTGATTTTTATGTCCTACAGTAAAGTGGTATTTGTCTGGGATTTTCAGATTCCTGCCACCGTGGCCAAAGTGGTAGTTCTGTATATATACACTGTATATATATTTTTGTCCTCAAGTTTTGATAGCACAAAATTTCTAGGAGACAAAACAGTGCACATCTGAAGAAAGGCAAACAATGTAACCTTAATCACAAAACTTGATGCTCTTTTGTTCTGCTTATGCTATGATGTACTTCTCTGCCACTGTTTGACTTTTACTTTTCATAAGTTTTTATATGTGCCTGCATACAAGAAAAAAGTAGTGCCACATGGTTTGAAAAATGGGGTTTGTGTAACTTTTATTTTCTGGAGGAAATTCAATGTCATGATAAAGGAAATATTTACAATAACTTTGGAAATAAATTTTCATGTGACTTCTCTTAATTTTTCTGTTTACTCTTTAAGAATAGAATACATGATCCTCACACAATATAAGTTCATTTTATGATCAAAATTTTCTTATTCTTCTGCAAATAAAGAAATATTAATGCTTTGAGAATATGGTGAGAGCAACGGTGACATGGTTAGAAGAAATAAATGGTTTGTGGGGGAAGGCTGCATATTTAAATTACAAGGTCCTTTCATTCTACAAGGACATCATGTTCTTCTTGGGCTGGTGTGGAGAAAGAGAAAGAAGCAAGAAAATTTCTTCTTATATTTAGTTAGAGGCTAGTTTCTATGGAGACAAGTTTCTCCAGTCATTTTTATTTGCAGGCATTAATAGCATAAACAATACAGAGCAGCAAGGGTTTAACCCTGGATTGAACCCCATATTGAGCATATTCTGTAGGGAGAAAAATGAATGTCTAAATTGGATACAAGAGCCATTATAGAATCTCGTTAACATTCAATCTTGTTAACTGGACTCTGGCAGTACAAAGCAAAAAAACCTGATGAGTCACGTATTTTCATACCCTGTATCCTCTTTTCAAACGTGTTTTGCACAGACACCTGAGAGGGCAGCATCATCTGCCCTCTGGCTGTCCCTGTACAGCTGATGACACACATTGCTGTGCATTAATTACCTACCTCTGCTTTCACTGGCACCCACAGAGGGGCTGGTGGTTCCCAAGCCTAAGGCTGTGACTGGCTATGCCAGGAGAGGTGAAAGCCATGAAATAAGCTACCTTTTTTAGTGCAATTGAAGTAATCTGGCATGAATGTGAAGACCTATATCAATTTGTGAATTTAAGAGATCAAAAAGGGAAAAAAAGAGTAGCTGCTTTCAAGTATCAGGCAATCCAATTTCTCTGAGAGGTGTTTTTTTTTTCTTTTTTCAGACTTCCCTTTCTCCCCTCCCAGCACATACTTTGATTTCCACTATATTATTTCTAACTGAAGAAACAATTTACAGTGAACATTTAGGTATCCACATGTGTCTCTTATATATGCAGACCAGAGTATTATCTTTCTTGAGTTTTCAGGGATTGGGGGAGGGAAGAGCTGTTACTGTTCAAGCACAGAATTGCTCAGTGGCATTATATAACAATACTTAATACCTGAAACCTCAGTTTCCTTATTTATCTGTTTAATTACATGGATGTTGGAAGAAGAGATGTTAACTAAATATTTTTAAATTTGCTCAGAATATATGAAGCTTGTCTAATTAATATATGAAGATCCCTTTATTAAACTACATTTGCCTGTTTTAGCTCTGACAGACACTCCAATTATTAAATAAGCAGGCATGCACCTTTTTTTCTGTTTTTCCAAAAATATGACACAAACATGGTGGCCTTGATCTGAAGTAGCAAATAGAGGAATTTGATATTCAGAGTTAAAAATACTTTCTAAATATCAGCAAAACACATACAAGAGCTCTGCCAAGCACACACACCTTTAAAACAGAGGAGACAGGACACAGCTGATACTTGCCCAACCATGTGCTTTCAGAAATTTTATACCTAATAACTAACTGAATCTGTGGAAGGTTGGCAAGTGAAATCTGGATTCCTTGTGTCCTCTGGCTGGATTGTCTGGCTCTTGTAGAGCATGAATCTGCATGGATGCAGGTCACACACCCTCTCATCCATCAGGGAGAGCATTGCCATAAGCACTGTTTTTGCACAGCAGCCTTTTCCTCAGCAGAGCCATTGAAAACACCTCTCTCTCTTGCTGTTGAGATTCTTTTTTCTACCCAGCAATCCACTCCCATGAAACCTGGAATAGCTTTATATCCCTGAGGCAGCAGCTGCCCTGCAGCATTTGACTGAAGCTGAGCAGAAGGTTGAGGACTGGGGCTGAAGAGCAGACTTGCAGATGAAAAGACGTCACATAAACCTCATGTACTCAAGAAAGTGGCTACTAGATAATTGGAGTAGACTCTTTTCCCTCACAGTTTACCAGCCTGAAGCCCTCAGTCACAGAATGTGATACAGGAATAATATATCTTAGGGAGTTGATTTTTTCTGACCACTACCTATATAATTTCTGGGCATGTATCAGTTAGTTATTTCCCTTTCTCCGTTCACACAGGTGGTGTTTGGTTACTGGCATACCCATTTGATCTAACCTACACAGCTGATTTTCACTGTATAGCTGAATGCCATCAAAATGATTAAGGCTAAACAAACAAACAAACAAAAAAAACCTGCATTTTTTTGTAAATAACTTGGTAGATATTAGGACTTAATCTGGAAGGGAAAGGAAGTAATATCACCAAAAATTCTTAACAAGAATACCACAAATGAGAAGGATTCAAGGAGGAAATATCCTGTCAGCTTGGAGGACGAGGATCAGTAAAACAGAGTAAAACAAAACTTGGTGCAGAAAAGATGGCAGAAACTGCAGCAGGCTTTTGCAAAGGCTGAGCAAAGGAATCAGCCAGGTGACAGGCTGGTGAGGAGGAGGAGCAGGAATAGGAGGAGGAGCAGGAAGAAGAGAGAGCTGACCTGCATCAAGTGTGTGCAGAAGTTCAGGAAAAGGCCATACAGTGCAAAACTTAAGCCAGGCCAGCTGTTCCCAGGGACAAGTGGGGTTTTTGGGGCACTGGATGCACACAGGGAGGACACCCATCCTGGCCACATGCAATTTGTGGCCAAGTCTCAGTGCAGTGTTGGCAGCCCTGTGCAGGACAAAGGGAAAAGATGGAAAGAATAAAATAAAGAATTGGGAAAATAGCACAGCTGAGCTGATGGGGATGAGCAGTATAACAGTGAGATGGTGGAGGCTGAACAAAACAATTTGAGGCATGAATTACCTTGGAAGGGTGAAAATTCACTGAAAAAGGTGGGAGAGTAGGAGGGTAGAAAATAGCACGTAAAGAAAGTACAACACATTTTAACATGTTTGTTATAGCTCGAGGAATTGCTTCCATTTTCAAGAAAAATCTGGCATCTTCATTATGGCATATCTCTTTCTATAGATTTATAAATTCTGTTCTCCACTCCAAAAGACTTGCTGTCATATAATTTGAAACCTTTTTAAAATCTACCCCTAACATACAGCACAGAATTTATAGGTGATTAAAGGAGGAGCAGTAATCCTTGTGCACAGGACAAAACTCAGTCACAGAAGGATGCAGTCATCTGACCTTTCTGTTTGGCACAGCCGTACATCTCCATGTCCCAAGTTACCAAACTGTTGGCTCCCTGATGTGCCTGCAATTCCTCTTTGAAAATAACATATATCCAGCATATTGCAGCTTTCCAGGACCTGTGGCAAAGCAATTAGAAAGAAAATTGGCTCATTATCGATTGCAAACTTAGCATGGTCTTAGGCAGTTACTTACAGTGATTATACTGCTCCCTTTCTCTCCACTAATTTTCTGCTCGAGTAATCAAGGAATAAGTTTGGATTAAAGACAGAGTGTATTTGACAACTTTGTTACCGAGTTGCTGTGCTCAGGAATTCAAATGTACCTCATATGTCAGGGAAGATATTTTCTCATGCTCTTTTTCTAGAAAACTTAGGTGGCTGGCTGTCTGTGACTGTCTCAGTGGTGGCTCCACAGAATACACTCTGGTCAAGCTGATTTTCACCACAGTAAGCTGTCTTTTCTTCCTTACTTGGCAAAACTCTGTTTCTTCCCACACTATTAGAACAGAAACATGAGTAAAGAGTTTCCAGGCTGATTTCAGCACTGGATGTTGTAAATGATCATTTAATCTGCAAAGAGTAGAGTAGTTACTACCTTTAGCTGAGCTTTCCTGTTGCTGCTAACCTACTCTACATAAGACACAAACAACACAAAAAAATTCTTCATAAAACAAACATTATCAAGCAAATTAAAAGATAAGTAACCTTTCTCCATCTTAATGAGTAGGAAAAGAATGCTAAGACTTTAGCAAACCTCTACACAGCTGATCCAGCCAAAAATATGCTTTTGGACATGATGAGTACTACTAGAGTTTCTCTCAACTGACAGTGCTTATGAAGGTGGAGATATTTATTTACAAGTCCTTAGCACTACATTTCCAGAATTTTTAGTATAACGAGAAAACCTTTTACCCACCAACCTGAAAAAGCACTCTTCTCTGATGATTTGACCATCTCTAAAATGAAAAGCAGAGCTGAGTTCATGCTGACAAATGCGTTTCACCATGCCAAAGGGTATATCTGGCTCTAACTGGCTCTAACTCAAAGAAACAGAGACATTTAATTTTACCCAAACTCTTGAGAACATCACAAAATTTTGAGGCAGTCAAAATCTTATTTCCAAACTACACAGGATTTTTCAACATTTGTTTATACAGCCTACCACCACCAGAAAAAAAAATCCATCCAGATAATATGTTTTGGATACTGAGAGAGAGGAAATATTTCTTCCAGTTGCTGAAGATCTGTAACCAATTATTCCATCCATCCTCAGCAGCAGGAAATTTTTCAGGGGAGGGCATTGAATAATATGTGTTTGCACATGCAAGTAATGCAGCCTAAAGGTTTAATATGAATAATCTTTGGTCTGCAGACTTTAGCACCAGCTCTTCAGTTCTCGTGGCAGACAGCAATCTATTCACTGTGCCAACAGAGCCTGAGAGGAGTGCGTCAGCTGGACAGAAATGGGCAGTCTCCACTAGCATTTCTTTTTCTGATGATGAGAGAATCTCCTCATTGACCCCTTATAGCTGACCCCCAAAGTATCCTGGAGCACATGAACCAGTTGTTCTCAGATGACCCCAGCCAGAGCAGCAGCCCACCCAACACTGCAGCCGTGGGTGTGGGGACACTGGGGCTGCAGAGGAGCTGACCTGCAGCAAACCTCCCTGCTCTGCTTGATTCAGGTCTCCAGCTGGCAATACCAGCTGCTGTGCACTACAAGATAAATGCAGCCAGTTGACCCCAGCCCCTATAGATCTGACAGTGCTAGGCCAGGGAAGAAGAGGATGGCCACATGGTCCATTTCTCTTTAGTAGCTACAACTCCCCAGCCCATAACTGTACTGGGCATTAAAAATTGACACATCAAATGGAGAATGTAGCTAGTTGGGACAGGGATGTGGTGAGTTCATGTGGCTGCTTTATCAGTGTTGTTATTTTCTACTGTTGCCCTGGTTTACTTTACTTTAGTTTACAGGATCTGTCACCCCAAGAAGAGCTCCTGCCTGGAGAGTCCCTGCCCCTCCCCATAGTGTCAGTGCCAGCAGAATCATTTCCTGGGTCAGGCTATGGAAGTACTTGGAGAGGAGGCAGGGGGAAGTCAGTTCCTACAGATCTGCTTCATGTCTGTCCCACTGCAGAAACCCCCTAAAAATAAACTTTTTTTCCTCTTTCAGTTCTACAAATTGCTGTGACAGCAGAGGGAGGCTTGTAATATTGATATTTATTCTCTCACAGCAATGTCCACACAGAGTTTGCTTACTCAAGCATTGTACAAGAAGGGTCTAGCTCTGCCTACAGTGCTGCAACTGTGTCAAAAGAAAGGAGATGTGGCTTTCTCACCCTTTGTGTGGGATGGCACAGCAGTGTTTGAAGAGGTCTGTGTTCTTGCTCAAATAATAGCACTGACAGCTTATACAAAGCACTTGATAGGGAAAGCATCAAAGAGAATGATGCTAGTTCTGAACCTGCTAGTTCTGTGCTGGAACACAGAATTTTGCTGTATTTCTTGTTTTTCAGTTTCATCATGGGTGTTGCTTCCCATAATGTCACCAGAGACATTGTCTGAGGAAAAGAAAGGAACCTGCAAAAGTATCACATGTACAACAACAAAAAGGTCTAACAACATCCATGTGACAGTAGAAACAGCTCACTAACATATTTGGCAAGAAGAACAGGGCTGAGCCAAATAAAACCCATTTCCTCAGAGCTGATTAAACAGAACTGTGCTGCAGGTATAGTTAAACACAGTTAAGGTTTCAAGCACAGCTGCCAAAGCTTGAACATTGGCTATTCCCCAACGTTTCTGTCCTTACCTTCTCCTACAGTATCTGGACACTTCAGGTTCACTTCAAATTAAGCTGTTTCAAAGTAGCCATGCTCCCTGAAATGTGAAAGTTTATATTTAATGGCTTTTGGGTTTTCTCAGATTGGTTAAATAATGACATATCCTAAGAAGGACTTTATTTTAATTAAAATTACTTGGTTTTACTGGTGAGGATTCTAAAAGAAAAATGTAGTAAAACAAGAGATCAACTCTGGTCCTGAAATTACCTTGGCATTGCTTAACCTTCTCACAGTTAATACTTCATAATCCTTTGACTGCTAATTAATTTAATTTTTGTGCTAGAAAAATAACCTGGAAATGAATGATTCATTTTTGTGTTGAAGGGATTTTTTTTTAATATCACTGGTGGAGACAATTACTTTTAGTCTTCTCAAATGGCAGAACTATATAATAGGATTTGAAATATTAATGCAAATTAATGCAGTCACAATTGCTTGCATTTACTCCTTTTGTCAACAATATGAGTAAGTGATTAAGCTATTTTCAATACTATTTTCTTTTGAGCAGGGGAAAATAATTTTTGAGAATATATTTCTTCAGTCTTCATTGACAGAACAGATAAAAAATTTCTGGGAAATCTACCATTGGACTTTGACCCAGACTTGAAAGACAGGATTTACTGAAATATTTAATCAGATTAAAATAGCAACCCTTCTTAGATGGACAGTTTAAAAAAGCTATCAAAAATCACAGATAATTTTGTTATTTTTAGTGGTTATCCTTTTTATATCATATTAACTTGATTGCTTGCAGCCAGTTCTCAGTTGTCAATGATTATGAATGACTCTATAGACATTCTTTTCAAAAATAGCAGGCTGATCAGAATAGTGTAATGAAAATTATTTTGAAATGGAGAAAGAAAAATGTATCATTTTTTGTGATGATGTCTCAGAAGCGTCATTTTCTTGGAATTTCTGAGAATTTTTTAATGAGAAATCTTTTCTTTGCATCAGAGAAAAATCTCTGCAGTATTAGTTTAGACTATTTCCCTCCTTCTAGAAAAATCCAGTCAATAGGAAGTGTTCTCTTTTTCTCCTTATAACATCCAAACCAGTATTTTATAACTCTTCCATGATATCTCTTACTACATAAGCCAAAAAGGAAGAAACAAATACAGTTTTTCATACAGTTTTAGGTGAAATGATAATTTCAGAAACCTAAGAACTTCACTTAATTGGAACATAATGTTATCTTGGAAATATAATGTGTTTTCTGTGAGTTGAAAATAAACATGTCTAAACATAGTTGAAGGGAGGAAAGGACAAGTGATCTCTTGTATATACCCCAAATCCTCAGATGGCATTTGCTGTAATTTATGGTTCAGTATTGCTGTTGGAATCTCAATATGCACTATTAAAAGGGACAAGTTTTCAAAATTTTAGATTTGGGTATGCAAGAATACTGTAGGAAGCTGCTAGGCAGAACAGCAAAGTCAGAGAAGTCAAATGGGCTTTTTACTCCTGAAGAGTTTTTATACGGCATTGCAATCTGTTCTGTTAAAAATTAGATCACTACAGACAAATTCATAACATGAAGGGGAAGACAATATTTAGTAAGGAGAGAAGGCAAAAGAAGAAAGATATCAGATGCAATACAAATCTGAGCTATTTTTTTTTCCAATAAAATTTTCATAGAAAATAGTTTGTTTGACATGGTAGATAAAAGATGCTGAAGTTTAAAATCACACAATTGCAAATATCTTAGAAAAATAAGTTCCACTGCCATTATTTTTATAGTTTCTATGTGGATTATCCAAACTTTAGGAGTCAAGTAACATGTTTTTGGTCTCACAGGATTACATGCTGAAGTAGGGTTGTAGGATTAATCCTATCTAAATAATTCAAGAATGTGCTTTCCCACAGAAAGAATAATATGCAAAGAAATGGTATATGTGTTGCAGGCAGTTGTAAAAACAATGGAGTATTCAATGCAATGAGTTCTTCACTACTGCAATGTTTTGAAGGTGGTAGGGATGATAATTACAAAAAAACCTCTGAGACTTGGAGCTATTTAAGACATTCAGAGTCAGGAACACATTAATTTTTAAAGAATATTCATTAAGATGGACTGACTAGGGCTGGTATTGGTACATCAGGGTTTCCAATTTTCCTTTTCTGGGCTGTTCAATACAGTGGGGTGACTCCCAAACAATCTTTTCATATCTAAATCAGCATTCATTATAAGTGGCCTTTACCACCAGACAATGAAATGAGTATGTGGAAGAAAAAACAGCAGCTGTTGATCACATTATTGTGAGGTATAATGGGGCAGGGAACAAGGGTTCTAACAGTAGGGTAAGGCCCTCACATTCCTTGAAAACACCTGCAGCAATCCACAGCAGATCTGATAGGCATTCCCCTGTTCTTTTCAATTTGCTTTACGCCCAGAGGATTTTCTTTTAAGCTCACAACGATAATTTGCTGCTTCTAAACAATTCCTTACTTTGAAAAACTTATTCACATATCAACCAAGATATAATTATTGTTGTTTTGAGGGCTGCAGGATAAAGCAAAATAGAATTAATCCCATTTGGTTGATAAAACACTTCATATTGTAACTACAAAATATATTTCGCTGAATAAAAACATTAAACTATATTGAAATGTTAATTGCTAAAAATATTTTAATTTCTGCTGCTTGAGGACTGAATTCTGGGATCCTGAATCATAAAAATTAAGGTATTTCAACTGTTTGGATCCCTTCAGTATCAGATAATGGGCCACAGCAACAAAATGTGCCCTAATAGCCCCAGATTCATCTAGGAAATAATTACATAGCCAGTGTGAAGAGGCTGATAAATTCAAGGAGAGCAAGAGCAAGGTGGTGCATTGCAGTGTTGTGATATTTGTGTTTCCAGGCACCTCAGTAGCCTACAGAAGTGTAAAAACAGGACTGGCTGGGGAGTCCAAATTCTGAGGAAAATCAAAATAAATCTGGAAGAACTCCTTCATCCCCTCATTTGTGCAAGCATAATTTAGGACTAATAGCCCCACACATTTCAGTGGGAATTGTTCTGCACAACACAAATTTAGTTGAACCTTAAATGTTTTGCTTATTGAATATTTAAATGTACATGAGATAGGCTGGGATTTGGTTGGGAACAGCTAAATCAGTGCTCTCATGCTATCAGCACTTCAGATCTAGATTGGGAGCAGAATGTATGAAATGAATATTCTCCAGTGTACATACAGGCTGGTTGCTGGCTAAGATGTGTGGGTAGTAGAACAAATTCAGATAAACCTGCAATATATATTGACCAGTTGGAGCAGACAACAGTGCATGGCTTTCCTTTGAAAGAAGTTTAAGAGGGAATGGAGTGGTACAGTCCAGGCCTGCAGACATTTTCACAAGGCACTGTTGAAATAAAAGAGCAGCAAGCCAAGTAAAGGGCGCAAGGCAGGGCAAGTTAGAGAGTGCTGCAAACACAATATGAAGATCCAGTTGGGCATCTTCTGTTAAGGGGAAAAGGTTAATGCTCTGGTTTGAATCCATATGGATGGATATGCCCAGAAATCCTGTTCTGAAGAAACAAACTCAGTGCAAAATGTGTAAAACCTGTGTTACATGTCCAGGTGGCATTGCTGAAGGAACCGTAGTTACTCCAAAGTTTCAGTCCCATCATATACGTTTCAGACACAGGTTTCAGCATGCAGGATTTATCCAAAAATTATGCACGTGACTAGTAATCTCCTCAGTGATTTAAATGGGTTTGGTTGAAGCCCCAGGTCTCATAGACAATAAGCCATGTCCAGACTCCAGAGCCAGTGTAGGATGATACAGCACGTGTGTGTGTGTGTGTGTGCAGTGGGGAAGCAGCACAGTACAGATCCTGCTGGGAAATTAACAAAGGAAGCAGCTGGTGAACCAACCCACAGAGCTTTGGACTCTTCAGTGTAATTAATCTTGTATAAAATATGGAGCTGTGAAGAAGGAAAGGCTAATACCACAATGGAGTTATTAGCATCTGCCACTGGAACCTGACCTAGTAACACCACAGCCCTAATTCTGGGTTGAAGTTATCAGTACATGTCAACAGCAGGCACTGCTTCAGTGGAATGCAAGACAAGAAAAATATGCTCCACCTGAATATAGGCTTCAGCCTAATAAAATGTTAGATAACATACAATAACATCCCTAAACCCTAAAATAAGTAAATTCAGCCCAAAATTAAACACACAAACTTTATTTTTTTTACCATTTTTTAATCTTTTATTTCTATATTGCCCTGTGGTTCAAGTTAATAATTTTGTTCTAGCCAATATTTTGCTAAAAAAAAATATTGAATGGACCAGAGAGAATACAAACCTTGTACTGGTTCATGAACTTGATGAAAGTAAGGCATAATAGTCGTAGTCATATCCTGAAAACTTACTCTTTGCCATAGTTTCCCTTTAAGTCTGGACTATTGAAAAATTGCACTTCCAAAGAAGCTACATAGACCACCTCTAGCTATTGTGTTTACTAATTAATTTGTTTTTCTGCACTTTGCTAGAAAAACAGATCAGTCTCATACAGAGAACAGAAGATGGTTACTCTTAGAAAAGTAGTTTTCTTTCTTCTCTTTACAAAAATGAAACAGCAATGTAATGTTAGCCAAGCAATATTGTTTCTCCTCACAGATAAACAATTTAACTCTATTCATCTTCCAGCAAGCATATTGTGGGTAACTTCTCAATCAAAGGCTCTCTCTTTTCCCCTTAAAATCAGTTTTTGAAAATGTCACACTTCTACAAGCTCTCCAGTCATGCATGAGAAAGCACCAAAAATGTGTTCTGTTGTTAAAAACTCCTGCCTGATTGTAATAATAATGAAAAAAAAAATACCATGAACTGCTAAAATTCAAAACAAGTGTTATGATTGCAAAATCCCTTTTCCATGCTCAACAACCCCATCCTCTCCTAATACATAAAAGCCCCACTGAGAAGATTGTTCTGAATGTGAGACAACAGACAGGTCCCTGAAAACTACTGTTTGAAGAATATGATTATGCATCCCACATAAGGAAACATAACCCATGTGGCAAAGAGAGAGGGCAGGTTTCACAAAAAATAAGGGTTTATATTGTGCCTTGTTGATTGTATCTGATGGATGATAGTAACACCAAAGTTTTAGCTTCATGTAAGGTGAAAAAAAATAATCTTTCTTTACCTATAACACAATTTGTCTCAGATCTTTGTTGAAATTTGTGATTTTGAACTTCATAGGGTAATTTTGTGCCAGTATATATTGAGGAAACTCAATGGATCAGGTGTCACAGGGATGTTTCAGCTCTAGCTTAATTTGCAAGTCCACACCAGGTTTTCCCATGATTTATGGTTTCGTCTCAGTGGGGTATGTAAAGCAGAATTACTGATCCCAGTTTTAGCCAGAAAGGATGAGAGTACACCATAGCTTGTAGCTACCTTTGCTTCAGAAGGAACAAAGAAGGGGATTGGCAAACTTCCTAGCCCAAGAAACCCCCTTTGTGAAGCCTGGATCAAGAGAAACAGAGACATGTGCAGATTCCCATTTCATGCCACCTCTGTCATTAGAACTTTTGTATTTCCCATGCCAGAAATCTGACAACTTTAATGATCAAATTCATAATGAACAGTAAAATGCTATTGTGTTTTGGCGTTAAGAAAAAGCATTTTCAGAAGGAATTCTGTTCAACAAGACATGAGAAGATTAAATTTTTTAAATCTATTTCCTTCCTACTCTTCTTAGTTTATGCTGCTACCAGGAGATCAAGTTAAATGTCAATTTCAAGTGGTATTTTTCAAATGTCTCTTTCATTAGCAGCTACTTGCCATGTTTAAAGAGTGGCTGTGTAAGGGTTGCTTCGACTATTCATTTTTCAAGTATCTGCTGGGTCCCTCACTATTGTTTTTCTTCTCTAAATAGTTGCAATTTAAAACCAAGGACTGGAGAATAATGAATTTTCATATTAGCAAATATAAGAACTGCAATCTGTGAAGTTTCAAAATTCACAAAGAGTTTTCTCAATACAGTGGGATAAATACTCTACTTCTACTCTACTTCAGCTTCTACTTTTTTTGCTGTTTTTGCTCATGAAGATCTTCCTGAATCAGGAAGAATCAAGAAGAACCAGGAAGAATCAGAGAGAACCAGGAAGAACCAGAAAGACTGAAGGACAAATATATCTGTTATCTGAAATATATCTGTTAATGAGCCGAAGACGTGGAGTTGGCAGTCCACAGACAGAGCTCATCTAGAGTATATAAAAGTTGTAATTGTTTTTGAAAAATCATACTAGGGTGAATCACAAGATTATGCTGTTTACCAAGGGACAAAATACCATATATAAGAGAATTAGTAGTCAATAATCTAATAGCCTCAAAGGCTTAGGGTTGTTGGATGCAAGCTCCAAGACTAATACTTAGTCTTCTTAATCATTTAATAAAGCTTGAATAATGTGGTCTCAGGGAACAATCCTTCTGTAGACAGGATGATGGGCACATGGCAATACTTTTTATAGCAGAACACATAATTTCATTTTTTACTGCCTTCCACCTTCCCAAATTCATACATTTTCAGATAGAAAAACTAAAGTTATAACACAATTTCCAAAACCAGATAGCAGACGTCTTAGTTGGGAAATACTATATTATTCTCTCACTTGTTAAACACTTCTGTTTATGTATCAAATACAGTATATTACATTGTTTATGTACCAATTACAGTTTTCGTCATCAAAATTATTAGTGCTTGATTTCACTATATAGAATCTTGAACCCTAAGCTTTTATGAGTCATTTAAGAGCATAACTACACAAAAATAGCCCCTAATTTTCGTTGTTTCAGTGGTTCTACTGCTAGTCTAAAGAAAGTGCTTGTCAACATGAATAACTAACAAAGCTAAGCTAATGTTAAGCACAAAAATTATGCACAATCCAACATGTACGTAAACTAAAAGCTGTCTTTGCAGATATTGGAAACTAAAATTAAAATATAAACTAGGATTTTACATTAAAGGTCTCAACTGACAATCATTGTGTTTGCACTTAGTTCAGATGTTTTGATGAAAAAGAATAAACACACCATGATACTTCTCTTTTTAACAAGGAATAACACTTTGTTATCACTAGTTTGCTGTTTATTTTGCCACAAGAAATTGCAAATGTCTGTCATTCCCCATGATTGTTCGTACAATCAAACAAGGAAGGAAACATGACGCTGAAATTTTCTCTCTATGAGGAGGTGTTTGAAAAATTTCCCAGCTGCGTCATATGAATACTTTAATGTTAAATGCTGCTGAATGTTCAAAAGCAACTTATCCTCTTTTTTAGTTTGAAAACAGTGAATTTAATAACTGTGGTATTAATAACTGCTTTAGGAGATACACAAGTTGATCTACAGAAATTGATAGAAATTTTAATAGAGTTTTATACAGAAATTAAAAGAATCCAGCACATTCTTGTCAGCAGGCAAGCCCATCTCTTCACAATGAGCACAGGCTGGACAGTGCCTGGGAGCTGCATGATGGCTAATGAGATGTACAAAACTGCTAGCAGAGCTTCCAAAACTGAAAAGCAAGTTTAGTAACTCCAGTTTTGTTACTGCTGACTCAGTTTTTTCCCAAAATATGAGTAAAAGACTGTGCTGGTTTTGGCTGGGATAGAGTTCTCTTCCCAGTGGCTGTATGCGGCTGTGTTTTGGATTTGTGCTGAACACAGGGCTGATAATACAGAGATGTTTCTGTTATTGCTCAGCAGGGCTCACACAGAGCCAAGGCCTTCTCTGCTTTTCAGGTTTGCCTTGCTCATGAGAAGACTGGGGGTGCATGGGAGGGTGGGAGGAGACACAGCCAGGACAGGTGACCCCAGCTGACCAGAGGGATATTCCTGACCATGTGGCATCATGCTCAGTAGATAAAGTGGGAAGAAGGAGGAGGAAGGAGGGGACATTTTGAGTGATGGTGTTTGTCTTCCCAAGTCACTGTTACGTGTGATGGGGCCCTGTTTTCCTATAGATGGCTGAACACCTGCCTGCCCATGGGAAGCACTGAATTAATTCCTTGTTTTACTTAGTTTGTGTGTGTGGCTTTTGGTTTCCCTATTATGCTGTCCTTATCTCAACCCATGAGTTTTCCAGCTTTCACCCTTCCAACATTCTCCCAGATCTTTCTGGTGAGGGAGTGAGCGAGCAGCTGTGTGGGGCTCAGTTAATGACTGGGGTTAAACCACTATAAAGACACATTTTTATATTAGCTATTGGAATGTGAGAAATTGTTGGGATAAATAGGCATATTAATTTAAAAACCCACCTCGTGATTATAGGAGGAACACCAGGCACTAGTGCTCCACAGATGACAGTTAAGAGTAAAAGAGAAACTCTGCCAGGGAGAGGAGATGGTGCTGACCTCCCCCCTCCAGAGGCTGCCCAGTTAAAGCCCATTCATGGAGAGGAAAACAGAAGTAATGGATTAAGACAGACTTCAGTGGAATTTGATACCCTTCCCATAAAATGCTTTTTGCCTTCCTGACTCCATGGAAACATAACAGTCAGTAATATCAAAGGGGAAAAGAGTCATAGTCAAAAGGAACAGAACTGTGGAGGAATCAGGCCTGTGTTATCAGATAGAAAGGTAATCAAGTGGGGGTTGTTGAGGTGAAAAAGTAGATGTCACCTTGGCAACCTGAGATAAACTCATGAAAAATGTACTGGGTTCCCTATGGGGAAGAAAATGACAATCAGATTAATATTGAATCAAGATGCTTTTATTCAGTCTAGGTAAACAATTCTCCAAGTGATGTGCATGCATAAAATATTTTTTTTATTCTCTTTCTAGAGTGGCCTACACATTCTAGTTATCACTGACATATCAATGTGTTAAACAGGTCAGAGAAATAGGCATGGAAACTGATGCTGATTAAATTTTATTCTGATTTCTGGAAAGCAGTAGTACAGTGGGATGTTTACCTATTTTATTACTTTTTTTTAATTTGGTTTCATAATCTGATTTTTTACCTGATAGAAGAGGGATGAAAACAAAAGGTTTGTGATTAATATTTGATGGAAAAGTCAGGAAGTGTTTTTCCAGTTCAGGATTTGCATTTTCTCTTATTCTTTTAAGTTCTAGCTGTGGGTTCTTTCTTGACGCTTAATTTGCCTCACAGACATTTGGGAGATCGATGAGAAATACTCTTTTTCCTTTTGTGCTCTCAATGTGATACTGACACAACAGGGTTTTCTTCAGTCTGAAAAACAACCCAGAAGAAAATATCATTTCAGTGCCTGAATAGTTGAGGCTGAGGCAAAATTTCTTACGCTGTTGAGATGTGGAACACCAGCCTCTTGATGAAGCCAGTTCCACTCAATATGCTGGTGATAACCAGGAAAGAAACTCAGCTGGGTGAAAGCCCACACACAAGTTGCCATGTAAATTCATAATAAAGTTTTGTCATCAGCACAGGAGACATTGAAATGTAAATTACATTATTTTCTTCAAGTTTAGGCATAGGTTTTTCTTTGTTTATATTTTTTCTGACCTTCACCTGTATTTTAACATCACCCTCTAGCACTCATTATGCATTCAAATCTGGACACTTTGTGCATGCACTGCTCTTTTTTTAAATGCATTTGTGAGTTAATATTTTATTATTTGAAATTCTTAACAATGTTAAATCCCAGTGTTCCACTATAACTATTCCTCTGCTACTTTTATAAACAGTTTTCTCCTTAGCTTAGCTGCAGGTTTTCCTTTAAGCTGAAAAAGAAAAAATACTGATGGAATAAAAATAACTTGTTAAACAAGATACTGGCCTGCAGCAAAGAAAACATTAATAATTAATATGTATTAAGGTATACTTCAAGTATTTACATAGTCAGATTTTACACCCACCAAAGGATCAATTTTGACTGTATATTCTGATTCCCTGAGACAGGTCAGGAGTTTTGTCTATCAGTTTCCAAAACTATCCCAAGAACAGAATCAAGCCAGGCTGTTAGTGAGTAATCTCCCACTGATTTTCAGCTAAAGCTGGAAAACTATGAAGACTGCAGCACAAGGCCTTAGATTAAAAAAGAAACCCTCATGTCTACCATTTTTCACTGAAATATGTATTTGAAGCTAAAATTTTTGTAGACTCCAGTTCAGGAAAGTATCTCTGTTCAGAATAGCATTTGACTCTCTGTAAAGACTCATACAGTGATGATTTAACACTTAATCCTTATATTAAAAGTACCTACTTCATCTTGCTTATCAGACTTGACAAACCATAAATTTTCAATTCACTGGTAGAACTCTACATGCAAAGGAAAGCCTCTGCTCTGTTTTTCTCTGGGAATAATATTTGAATATTTGAAGTCAGGACATATAATTTAGTCTAGGCAATAGCTTCCTCTTAGACACAAATTTATTGCCTCTGGCAGGGAAAAGCCACACTTCAAATGAATAAATATATAATAAAAGCAGTTGATTAAAATACTGATGAATTTTCTATAACATCTGTTTTGCAGTCTTCTAAACAGACCACATAGTTTTGGGTTTTTTTCCTGAAACTAAGAGACAGCCCTGGGACTGAAGCCTGCAGCTGTGCACACCAGCTCTTGCACCAACCCTCCAGGTCCCTACCAGTGTATTTACAGTGAAACTTGCTGTTGGGGTTGCTTTCAGGCACCAAAGCACATCCCCTCTCTCCAGATACATTTTTTTTGCCCTCAAAACACACCAGGGAATAATTTATTGCTCACCTCCCCACCTCTGTGTTTGGTCCATGACAGGCTCCAGGACCATGGTTGTGTTCAATGCTGGCTACATGACCTGGGAAAGATCATCATTTTCCACATCCCACACAAGACTGGGGCAGAATCTCCCAGTGAGCACAATGAGCCAAACAGGAGAGACAAAAACACTCTCTTGGGCTCAGAGGAGGATTTTATTTCTTTTGCATTGCAGAAGCTAAGTTCAGCAAGGAAGCTATGTCAATATTGGAATAAAATGGTTCCAGGAATGGTATAGTAGGATGTTTAAAATTAGAAAAATGGCAGCTGTTGCAGCATCTGACTTTTCCCACTTCCTTAACACACAGTCAGATTGTTTGAAGTTAGTAACTATAGTTGTATCCGCAGCAGAGGGGCAAACATAAAGGGGTTCTTCATAAATCTGCCCAGTGACTTACTTGTTTGAAAGCAAACACTGAAGGTCAGACTTAGTATAAGTACTAATGCAAATTTTTCATTATTTTACATACTAATGGCAAGAATCTCACCCAGAAAACAAATTAATGAAGAATTTAACCTGGAGAAGCTGGAGAAAAAGTACACCATGTCTACTTAACGTTTGATTCAACTTTTCATCTGTTCATGTCATCAGAACAAATTGGTTGGTAAAATATTTTGGTGGTTTTTTTATATGCCTAGCAAGCAGCTCTGTTATAAAGAAAAAAGTGTATACCAATATCTTAAAAGCTGCTGTGTTGGCATGCATTCCTGGAGATGTTTTTCCCCTCATTAAGGTTAGTTCTTTCAAATGTTGATTTAAAATATCTGCAAGTTTAATCTTAGTCTACTAATAGGAGAGATTCTATTGTTCTCATAAGAAATTTCAAATAATACTCCGGCCACAAATTTTATTTAAAAACACACACACACACACACATGAAATAAAGAAGACAGGAGCAGTATTTACAGCCTCCTCTTGCTGTTTGCAGAGATATTTTTGGTACATCAGAGGCTCATAATCCAAACTTGTTTTCATAAGTCATTACAAATGATGTTTAGAGGCTTCCAGCAGAATTTTCTGGTCATTCCAGCAGGTCAGGACGGCTCAGTGGTCTGAGGCGCTCAGGTCACAGTCTCCCCTGGAGGTGTGGGTTCAAATCCTGCTTCTGACAGCTTCTCTATGACACCCAGCTGAGTGGTGCAGTTGGCACACCTGGAGGGCAGGGTGCCATCCAGAGGCACCTGGAAAAGCTCAAGTGGGGCCATGGGGATCTCATGAGGTTTAAAAAGACCAAGTGCTGGTGCTGCTCCTGGGTCAGGGACACCCCAGTACCAACACAGGATGGGAATGAACAGACCCAGGGCAGCCCTGCAAGAAGGACTTGGAGGTGTTGCTGGATGAGAGGCTGGACATGACCCCAGCAATGTGCACTCACAGCCCAGAAAGCCAAAGTGTCCTGGGCTGATCCAAAGCAGCCTGGCCAGCAGGGACAGGGAGGGGGTTCTGCCCCTCTGCCCCACTCTGGTGAGACCCCACCTGCAGTGCTGCATCCAGCTCTGGGGTCCCCCCTAAGGGAGGGCATGGACCTGCTGGAGCAAGTTCAGAGGAAGGCCACTAAGCTGAAGAGAGGCATGGAGCACTGTGAGGAAAGGCTGAGGGAATTGAGAATATTCAGCTTGGGAAAGAGAAGTCTTTGGGGTGATGGAATTGTGTCCCTTCCAGTACCTGAAGGGACATTATAGGAAAGATGGAGTGAGACAGTTTACAAGGACATGTAGTGTCAGGACAAGGGGGAATGGGCTCGAACTGAAAGAGAGTAGGTTTATGTTAGATATTAGGGAATTTTTTATTTTTTTTTTTTTTTTACTCTGAGTGTGGTGAAGCAGTGGAACAGGTTGAACGGGGAAGTTTGGGATGCCCTATCCCTTGAGGTGTTAAAGGCCAGGTTGGATGGACTCTGTGCAACCTGGTTTATTGAAGGTGTCCCTGAATATGAATATTTGAATCTGAATATGAAATTCAAAATAATCAATGTTAATATTAAATTATTTCAGCAGAATTGGAGAGGCTGGAAGTTGTTTTATGAAGTACCAGGTTTTCTTCTTTTTGTCATCACCTTGTATTTCTTTCAGCATTATTTTTCTGCATTGTTATTTCTCTTACTTCAGGAAAACAAGCTCTCCTGTGATTTTTCTTACAGCCTCCTTCTCAAAGAGGAATCATGCAATTTGCCTGGCTCTTCCCTCCAGCCGCTCCCTGAAGTATTCATATTTTTCCTTGGGTACACATTCATTCCTCTATTTTGCCCCATAGCTGTATGACCTTCAGCCCAGGCTTTCAACGGGGCTGTCTTGCTCTAGCTGAAATATCTGTCAAGGATTAATGTGGAGAAGAGACCTAAATGAGACTGAGGGGGTTCAAAAACAATTACTTCAGGTGAGATCAGTGACAGCAGCTAATTTCTACTTCGTGCAAAAGGTGATCAAGGAAGGATTAGGCTACACCATACCTCAGTGTTTTCCTGGGTGTGAGAAGCACAGGCAAGCATGGCCTCTGCAGCCTGACTGCAGAATAAAAGCATTATGGGCTGCTACACTGGGATTGTGCACTCACACTTTTAAAGAGCTCCCTCATGTACCTTGAAATTCTTGAGTAATGGCTTAATTACAAAACAACCTTCCAAAGAGAAACCTGATAACAGAGATTTCTATTACCTAATAGAACAAGAACCAACAGAGGGAAGGTTTATTACTATGCTTTTATCTTATTAGGAATATAGTGGAATTGTCAATAGTGATCCAGATTAAGCAGAAGTACTTGCTTAACATTTCTAGTTGTTATTTGATGCAATATAGGCAATTAATTCCTCACCTCTGATGATAATAATACTATTTTAATATTATTATAATAAGCTGAAACTGGAAATGCTAGAATTTTTTTAAATAGTATACACAATATATTTAGAAGCTTTAAAAATGTTTAAGAACTATCTAAGCAATTTATGCTGACTTCAGATGTCCTTTAGAAAGTTGTAAGATTACCTTGTTTTGAAATTTAAAACAGCCTGTTCCAGCCTTGTCAATCTGACATTGATATAAAACCACCTAAAGATCACGTTAGCTCTAATAATAAAAAAACCTGAAAGAGTAGAACAAGTAACAAAAACATCCAGAAAATAGGTGTTTTATCATTTCAGTACAGACAAATAAAACGGATGGAATATGCCTAAAACTTAAGCATTTTAGTAGGTGCGAAATGATGTCTTGATAAGTAGAACAAGATTGGAGGCATAAAGTCTGGAGGAAGTAACACAACCACACTTGCACAACAGAGAACATGAGCTGCAGATGTGTCCTGAAATGAGCCTACAGGTGATGACTGATACTCAGCTGGAAAAAAAGGATTAATGCAGCCTTCCAGTGTTTAAACAACAAAGTACATTGTTGGAGTTTCTGTACTTATTACTGTGGTAACTTGCTACTGGAACACCACCAGCTCAAGAAAGACATTGACAGGGCAGGAAAGCACTGGAGGAGAATACAGGAATAAATAAGGATAGAAAAAGAATGTTTTAGGGACATGTGTAAGTCTTTGATTTAGTTGACAAGTATGTCTTCAAATTATTTTTCGTATCAAAACCTATTGGCTCATACATTTCACCTTAAGAGAAAAGACAATAATGATCAATAGGGTGAGCTAGTTGGAAGTTTGGTGAATTTTCTATTGCCAGACTATTTTTTTCTCAAGGCTGGAAGTTCTCAACAATATTGTACTGTTTGATGGCTTGCTGCCTATAAAAGCTGCAGTCCCCAGCCATATTAAGCTTAGGAGAACAAGTACTTGGTTCATGGTGGGTGACAGAGGTCACTGGTTTTCTGCAGAGATTCTGTCTCCATCACAACTCCTATGTCTCTATTTCTTTCACATAGATTTTATTTTAAAAGAATAAGGCTTTCTGGAGCCATGCTGGCAGGGATACCTCCTGGTACTCCTATACACATCCCTGGGTTTCCCTAGATGGTCATTAATCGAAATCTGCATGGAATTGCTTCGTCTAAAACATACTGCAGGCAATGAATGAGTTCATTTCAAACCTCTCTGAAATAATGGCCATAATCACAGTAAAAATACATGAAAGTGTATTAATGGGATAAATCCCAAGCCCTATTACACTTCTAGCATATTTAAACTGATACTTTTCAGGGGTATCAAAGGGATGTTTTTATTTAGAAAAATCAGATTAACATACTTTAGCATTTTTAGTTTCCTTTGTGAGTCTTAATGTTCTTGAAGCAGATAAGTGAAACAAGTAAATGTAAATTTCTACCTTCACGCTACCAAACCACATTTGAAATCATGACCTCAAATCTCTTGGTAAGATAAAAAAGCACCACAATTTATTAACAGGAGCATACACATCATGTTATGTAAGAAATTTAAAGAGAAGGATAACAGCTAATTTTTTTTCAAACTTAAACTCTTACTCTGTTTTGGAGAGGTTGGGGGAAATTTCATCTTGGTAAAAGACAGTGATGTTACTTTGAGTGCTCTGTGTTTAGTCGTGTACATAACCTAACCAAGCCTTTGAATTAATTTGCAGCACTTTCTTATCAGTCCCATCTCCCTTCAAAGGCACAATGGTCATAGTTATACCAGCTTTTAGATTCAAAGAGCCAATATTCTGAAGGGTTATAGTCAGATCTTAATTGATAATACTAAGAGGCATATATATGTGAGTATCTCAAACATGGCCCATGCTTGGACTTGTCACATGAGTACTGCAGGCACACATTATTCTGCTCAGGGAAACAGAAAATGTAATTGCTAATTGTTCATAAAAGGTTTATTTAACTGGAATTTACATTTCTTTAAGTGACACTCCTAGACAGAGAATGTCTAAACTCTCATTAAAGCACACTTTATTAACAATTAGTTAGTCCATATTAATTAATTTGTCAAAGACAATTTCTTTGCCTTCATTCCATCCTTTTTGTATAACAGCTTGTCTACATAAACTTGATTTTTGTCTTCTGTACTGAAGAGCGGCTCTTTGGAGACAGGCAAAGAATAATTTTTTAAAAAATCCAGAGTATATTCACTAATACCAAGCCAACCTAGTTAATATCAGACTGAATGGAGAAAATCTAGCATGTGGAAATCAATTATCCTATTTTAGACTCTGTGTGACTTCATATTAAAGTGCCTGAAACAGAGCTGTACTTCTCACTGTGCACACACTGCTGCTGCAGTAAGTACTTCTGCAGCAAACAAAACTCAGAGAAAATTAGATGCCATACTGAAACATTTTACATCACAACATAACATGCAAAGCCAGGAAGAGGAAAGGAGAATTATTCCAGTAAGAAATACTGCAAATAATTTTCACAGCAAAGTCCAAGCCTCCCTGACCACAGGACAACTTCATGTTCTTAGCTCATTCCTGTGAATCAACATCTTTCCGTTTCGGGATAGCAAAGAGCAATGCAGGGTTCCTAATATCTATTTTGAACAAACTGTTTTTCAACTAGAGACAGCTGGGTTATTAAACCAAGTATTGTTTTTATAACTAAAAAGAAACCAAGTAGAATAGACAATTTAGGAACACTGAACACTGAAGGTCTGAGCCTTTCTAGCTCTGTCAGAAACTCAGGAAGACATCTATATTCTTGAGAATACACAGGATTGTGTTCTTTGTACTTGTCAGGCAAAACTTCACAGGGTGCTAACAGGCAAGAGTTGGAGCCTTTGGCACGTGGGAACAAAAGCACTGCTGGCCCTGCCCTGGTTGCCCCTCCTGCACCCTGTGCTCCATCAGCACAAGTGGGACATGCACTGGAAACACACAGGTGGCCTTCTGGCCCTTCCTGCTCCTCCCCTTCAGCTGCACAGGCAGCAAGTCCTTCTGGAAAGGTGGAGAAGTTTTGCTGGCATGGCAGTGCCACAACTGCTCCTCACTTCCTAATGACATCATCTATAGGGGAATACATTCTTTAGTACTCTTTAGTTCTCATGACTAACTTTTTATTTCCCATTTCTTTCCAGGGGAATCCTGAGAGGAACAATTCATAGTTTTTTAAGGAACAAAGTCGGCTGAGAACTGTGGGATTTGGTTAGGATAACTGGGAATGAGATAAGATCTGTGGAAATTGCTTTTAAATTACCATTTAGTGTGATGCAAGATAGGCTTTTTCTCCTCCTTTCTCTTTTCCCACTTATTTTTTGGACACTTGATAATTACTTAAGTGAGGGAATACAAAATAACCAGTTTATGGTTTTCAGTCTGCCTACATAATAAATATTCAGAGCTTTATTTTTAATCTTTAACAATACAAAAACAGATGGTGTGAGTAATTCTGTAGTATCCTGTGCACTCTCAGTATTTGCAAAATGCTGTGGACATTCATCGTATTGACACAATCTCACAGCAAGGGGAAGGGAAATATCATGGCAGCTGGGCTGACTGTCTGTGTCACTCTCCCTCAGTGCTTGGCCACTTTTGTAGTGAAAAGATTACTTGGTGACTGATGGGAATTTCTGTTAATATAGGACCCACATCTCCTTCTCAGTATTTACTCTCACGGATATTTTTGGGTCACCTTTGAGGAGCCTGTGACACCTGGAGACCTGATACTTCATCTAGCCCAGAAGGAAAACGTGAGAGACATAACACAGCTAGGAAAAAAATCTGCTTGATTCAAGTCTATTCTCCTTCCTGGGAAGTGTTGAGCCAGTCTTCTGTAACTCACCTCTCCTAGTTTCAGAGTTTGGTTGCAGAGGTTTTTGGTTGGGTTTTTTTTTCTAGTTTCCAACTCCTTGTACTTTCTAGACCTTGTTATTCCCATTGATTATCAATGGTTTGGTTTGAAGTTGAAAATTACTCAAAAGCCTGAAGTTAATACTTTGCTCCTTTTGGACACAAGCAAAACAGGGACAATTCTTGACCCCATCTGCATGGCAGTGCAGCTTCTGAGTTTAGATATAGCTCCTTATTTCATGGAACTTTGTGCTTTGTGCAGAAGACAACAGTAATTCAATCACCTGGAAGTTCACCTAGCAAGTTTAAAGGTGTTTGCTGTCTTCCTTAGTGCACTTTGAATGCAGAGACCTTTGGGCTTGAAAATAATGAGAGGAATTATTATAATAGCTAACATGAACTAGAATTACAGCCTGACCAAGGGATTTCTTTTTTTCTATACACAATTCATTTCATAATTGTTTTCCATACAAATATGATGTGAACTTGGCCTTTATCAACCACAGGCTGCATCTCTTGCATCTTCTTTTAGAAAGTTCAGAACGTGTTGTTCCAAGTTTGCAAACTTAAGTATAAATTTATTTTGAGAGGAAACAGGTCTTATACCTTGGGTCTTGATTTCATTTTCTTGCCTGTGACTGAACAACTTTCTTTTGCTTGTGATATAAGTGCTGTCTTATGTATCAGTAACCTTAAATAATCAGGCTTGCTGGGGTTTTGTTCAAAGCACTTAAGGATAGAAGTAGCTATGCAGCATATTTCCTACTCTAGTGGTTTCCATTTAAAAAGACACATTGCCTGTAAAGCCACATAAATTTTCATTCAAAACCCACTTCAGTAAAGGTATATGCTTTGAATTCTTTTAACTCATGAGTACAAACAATTCATCCTTGTACTCTTACATGGCATTTCTGCCACTCGTTTCCTGAGTTTTTATTCCATAATAGCTTTTGCTTTCCCTGTTGCCTCCCCCTAGCAATTTATTTTGTTTATCCTTAAGTGCATCCAAATACCTGATCACAAAACTCAAATAGCAGCTCTGCCAATTAGAGGGAAACAACTTTGATGTGCCTGATCACAGATGAAGCGAAAACAAATGTGGGTACTTACAAGAAAGGTATCAAGCAGAAAGTCAAACAGCCAAGAAAACAATCTTTTGGTTGTGAAATGACAAATTTAGAGGCATGAAAAAATCACATCCTGTGAAGGCAACATAGAATACAATAAACAAATATAATGAGATGGATCAAGATTTATAGGCAAAAGAAGGTAATTTGATTTTAATTCAGGAATATTCCTCCTAAAGGACGTTTACATAGGGGGCTGATGTATAATACTAAATAGTAAAATTGTCAGTGGCAATGAACATCTGGCAATCTATGCTCAGTATACGTCAAAATAAATTAGTTGGAAAGTATGATTTGGAAAGAAAAAAATAGATTGTTAACAAAATTAAGCAACAAATCAATGCATAATGATAAAAATATTTAATTTCATTTTTCCCTCTTTCATGTAATCCTTTGATAATGTTTCAAAATAAGTAAATTAAAAATACATTTATTGAATATTTTATAAAAGCAAAATAGTCTCACAATAATTTCTTATCACCAGTGTGCTATAGGCAGGGACTCATCCCAAAGCCATTTTAGGCTATGACTCCATCAATTTTTAATGGTGATGGAATCCCTAAGTTCCCTTGAACAAACATTCTCCAAGTTTGGGGCACATGTCAAATGTAGGAAGCTTGTTCAGTTTCCTAATCCTAATCCTCCTACCTGACACAGGTAATATAACAGCAATAAAACATAAGAATTGCTGTCCAAGTGTCTTTGTTGAGTCTTTGTTCCATTTGCACTAAAATTAATATGTGGTAAATTCCAGTAATCAAACCAAGGTTAAAAATTAAGAAATTAAATTATATAAAATGTACAGGAAAACGGGACACTATTTAATTCAGAGAAGAAAGGGGAAGAGAGCCAAAAAAATCCTCCAGATGATCTTTCCTTTCCATGTTAAGGCAAGAAGGACCCTTCATGACCAAAGATTTTTCACATATTCCTACCACAACCCATCAAAACTTACTAGAAAAGCACATTCTATCTAGTGCATTGACACATCTTGACAGGAGGCAGAAATATTAATCCTTCTTCATTTGTGGCAGTAAACAAATTGTCCATGTGTTCATTTAACTCCATACAAAATTCATGTGCTCATGAAAACTGCACAGCTCTGGATGTATTTTTTGGCCAAGGCTTCCTAGATGCCATAAGCAGAGGCCATGAATTGTGTCTGAATGCTTGGCAAATGCCAGGCCACAGGAATCAAACAGGTGGAAAGGCTTCTTTTAGCCCAGTCACAGCTGCTGATTTGACAGATGGAAATACTTTGTTTTGAGAGGGGCCATGTGACATATTCAATTTTGACAGCTGCCAGAGGCAGAACTGAGTGATCTGACCCAGGCTGTCAGCTTCCAGCTTTTTATTGACACCATTGGATGAAAAAAGGGACATGTGAACAAGGTATGCTGGGAGATTCAAGGTAGACCAATTAGTGATATTAACTGAATTTCTGAGTTTTCATATGATAGTAGCTATTTTAAAATAATTTTTTTTATAGATCGATTAAAAATATTTTTTCTCATTGGACACCTCAAATCTTCACTTCCCAAGCTGTCAATTTGTTAGGTACTTTGTGATCACAGTGACAATTCACAGCTTTTGGGCAGAGACTAATTTGTTTCACGTTGATATAAACTGGGAGTCATTTCTCTGATGTCAACAGAATGACAGCAAGACAACACAAGTTACTGGAACCAGGTCCTCTGTCTGCAGTGACTTTGTGACTTGGTCATGGCAACCAAATAAGACATACTCAGATTCCCAAAAGTATTGTAATGAGCAACTGTCAAATTCATTAGAAGCAGATTCTAGAAGCTGAGATGAATAAATTGTCTCCATTCATGTTTTATTGCATAGGGGATAAATATTTAAATGAAAGAAAAATATCTTTTAAAATGTGAATCCTTTTCTGCAGTTAAAGAAAATTCACATTACCCATCATAATGGAGAACATTAAAAATTCAAATCACTTGAGGTTTATCTCCTCTGTTTTTGTGGCTTTTATGTTATTTATTAAGTGTTTTATGTATAATAATTGTTTTGCAGAGGTACCTAGACAAATGCTACAGAAGTGTCTGTGACTCTATCTTCCCCCTCCTCCCCCATCCCCACTCACTCCCCTGCTAGCTCCTGCTCCCTCAGTTCACCCAGATGAACTTACTTTCTGATACTGCTCAAGAGATTTGCTAAAGGCTGCAAGAGCTTCTTGGAAGAGCACCCAGGGCTTCTTGGAAAGCAGCTGACTCCACTCTGAAGCTGAAAAGAAGTGATTACCTAGCTTCTCATGCTGGCTGAGATGAGGATGGAAATTTTTATCTATAAAGAGAAGATGGATAATCCTATATTTCACGTACAATTTTCATCTCACTGATTTGTGAAAAAGCCGTATTGCATCCAGACAGAAAAAACTGTAATGAACATACTTTGTCCAAATTATCAACACAAATGTTAGAAATGCAGCTATCTGTGTTATTTGTCCTGTTTCCTATTCACCAGACTGCACTGTTTCAAGTCCATCATGAAATTTTACAGAACTAAACTGAGAGTGAACACTCCATGCAAGGCTGAAAGACCCCAAAACTAACAGCAAAAAGGCAGCAACACGTCACCTCTCCTCCAGGCAGGTGGCTTTGGAGATCTGCATCCTCATACTAGTCTGCTAGGAACACACTCACAAGCATTAGGAATAGTCCACAAATAATTATGCCTTTGTTTTTCAGGCTGTTCTTAAGCTTCCAAATGATTATGGGAGGAGCAGGAGTAACTAAGGGATGTGGGGCTGGCCTGTGAAGAATCCAGCAGATTGTTCAAACTTCTCAGAGAAGCAATGTAGGCAACTGTGCTTGAGGCTTTTCTTGGATTTTTAGGGACACATCATACTAAGGTAATTATGATGGCCTGAGAACAAGCAGCTTCAGTACGTTTTTTCAAGGTAGTAAGAGGAAGACATCCATTCTAATATTTTAAAGTGATACCTCTTTACCACCACTTTTGGTGGTAAATAGGTATAACTTACTGCTATCCTTGCTCTAGGTTTCATGTTTGTGTGTATAGGATAGATTACACATGAGGAGAGTAGAAAGCAGTGTATCACTGTGAATGCCATGGTTTTCTGAGAGTGTGTGTGGTGAAATACAACAGTAAGTAACATGCTGAGAATCAGGGTGTCACTGTAAATCATATCTCCAAGTATGCCCCATAATCAGTGAAGTCAAAAGAAGAGGGGTCAAAAAACTAGGAAACCTAGTTCAGGAGTTTTAATCTAGGTTGAGAATTTGGGCAGAACCATATGAAACTGATCTCAGGAGGTTATTCTAGAGCAGCAGGCAGCCAAATCCAATACACTAAGGCTGCCAGCACTGTTCTAGGATGGATCCATGTCCCACTCACTTTCTACCATTGTATTCCATGAGGATTTCATTTGTCATAAGTTTCCACTAAAACCAGCCATCAAAGCCTGGTCTCCACCCATAACCAAACCTCTTGCACAATCCTAGGATTGTGCATCAGTCCTCACTTCCCAGAAGCTCCAGATTCCCTGCAAGCATGCCATGGGTCTGGTCCAGGGAAGCATCGCTGACCGTCACATGGGTGGAAGAGCTAGGCTGTGCATTCCCAGGAAATGGCATCCCTCCGTACCTGTGCAAAGGCAATTCACAGCTGTTCTCCTGAAGCAGAGGTGAGTATGCCTGGGTTCTGTATTTCAGTGAAACCTAACTTACAGAAAACACCCATTATAAATTAGCCATGTTAATGTTAATGCTGTGGAATAGAGTACATGTAAAGTATGCAAGAGACACACACACACAAAAAAAAAACCTTCCAGCAAAAAATTCTCACTGAAGCAAGTCAGATTCCTTATATGAGGTCATCACAACTCTCATACAAACAGCAGCTTCTTTGTTCCCCTTTGTTTTACTGACTTATTGCTGGAAGGTAACAGAGTGTTTTAAAATCACTTTCTATTGTCAATACATGATAAGCTTGCACCATCAAGCATAGCTACCTTTCACTATTTACTAGTGCTGCTGAATTTCACATGTTGACCTTCAGAGAAAAAACAGTTTAGAGTTTAAGGTCAGTGATGAAATTGACAGTAATCAATACAAGATTTAAGAGCAAATTAATTGGAGAAATAGGTATGGTTACTGACATATGCATTGATCACTTAAATTGTTTCAGTCATTTTATTGGCTTTAAAAGACAGAGAAAAATAAGGCGAAGGCAAAATGAGGTTGCAGCATTAATAGCAAGCCAAATGCAGCTGGACTTACAAACAAAGCTGCCAAAAGCACTGGAGGCCCCTGTTTTAATTGCATGAATATCCAAACAGTCATTTTTGGCATAAAACATTCAAGGAGTAGCCTCAAAAGTCCACTTTTGGAGAAGAGGCAGAAATTATAAGTCTGGGCTTTATTCACAACAGATTAGTCACACGGGTGTTGCATAATTTTGCCTCAGACAAAGACTGAGCAAGTGGGGAGAGAAGCTCATGCATTGGCTTTTGGATGAAGTTTGAATGCATGAAGGGGTAATTTGCTAAGTTATAGAGGAGTCAAGAATGCAAAATTCCAACTAAAGAGATTGGAATAGCTACAGTAATTGCCTTTTCTGGTCTGAGAGGCTACTGAGCCACACTTGACATATAAGCACCTTTGACAGGATCAAGCAAATTTTGCCCACAAAAACTCAAACTAGAATGAGAAAAAACCCCACTGTAAATCATAGGGTATTGGTTAGTTTGGTCCCATTAAGGAGACAAAACTGCAGTGAAAGTTTTGATTTGGAGAAAATAAGGATGCAGAAAGTTTCAAAGGTATGCATTTTTAACTGTCTACATCTTGGGTGTACACAATAAACATATTAAACAAATTCTGTTTTGTGAAACTGACTTCTGACCAAAAAAAAATTGAAAGCGGCTTCTTTTGCTGGAAGATGTATGTGAAATTGAGGAAAAGCCAAATGTGGAATAAAGGGTAAAATAGCCCTGGAAGGAAAATTGGAAAATAATATTCTGAGGAGCAGGTCAGACCTAAATTCTCCTGTCTGTATGCACAAAGTGTCATGGAATGATTTGGGTTGAAAAGAATCCTAAAGATGATCTAGCTCCAACCCCCACACCATGGACAGGTGTGGGGGTTGGAGCTAGATCAGGTGGCTCAAAGCCCCATCCACACTTGCCTTTAACATTTCCAGGGATGGGACATCCACATCTTCTCTGGGCAACATGTTCCAATGCCTCACCACCCTCAGAGTAAAGAATTTCTTCCTAATAGCCAATCTAAACCTACAGTCTTGTCAGTTTAACTCCTTGACCTATCCCTACATGCCCTTGTAGAAAGTCTCTCTCCAGCTCTCTTGCAGACCCCACTTAGGTACTGAAAGGCTGTTCTAAGATCTGTCCTAGAGCCTTCCACTCTCCAGGCTGAAAAACCTCACCTTTCTCAGCCTGTCTTCACAGGAGAGCAGAGAAAGGGACAGTGGGAATTATAAAATCAAAGCAGTTGCAAAAATATGACAGCTAGTAAAACCCACTTAGTGCAGGATAAAGCTAACAACAGCTAGGGTAGCAGATATTGTTTATCTGTAATAGAACATCATATTTCCATATGATTCAGAGCTCTCAAGATGAGTTGGAATCTATAACATTGCTGTAAGACTTTCAGTCATCCTCTTCTCCATTTTGTTGAATTCACTAGGTTGAAGCTGTGGTCTTGAAACTCTTCAGGACAGGGACAACATTTCCCAATGAATTTAGCAACATACAATCCAGACTGTGGCTTTTGGAGGACTGCTCATACTAAAATAGTCATGCAAGAAGAGTAAACAAATATATTATCAGTCCTGTCTTCCTTCTACAAGTTTTTAAAAATCCTTTTCTATTCTTTTTGAGCACTGTTGACAAAAATTCCTAATGCAATAATAAGCTGTGGAAAATTGATTTATGCCTTCTTCCTTCATGCATGCTTTGGCCATTTTTCTCTTATCAATTCCAATTTGTTTCATTACTTCATTCGTCTGAGGCTCCAGAAGAAAATTCAGGCTGGGTTATTCTGACCCTAATTATCACAGATTGTTAATATTTGGAAATAAAATTACAAAAGTAATTTTCAAGTTCTAAATTCCTGGAAATTACTTTCCTTCACCCTCAAATACACTACTCCCCTCTTCAGCTTGTTATGATAGCACTTAATTTTGGTTGGCTTGTTGAGATCTGGTGTAATCATAACAACACTTTCTGATGGCTGGTTTAGTGAGTTCTTCTGTTAGATGCAACCTTTCTCTGATACAAGAAGATGTACCAGCAAAATGTTGTACCATTCAAAAAGCTTAGGAATGTAAAATACAGTATATGTTCCTTGGAGGGGTGAAAAGGAGAGGAAAAAGTTCATCTCTGATAAAGACTAAAAATTACTGGGTTTTTGAAAATCCTCTTTCATTTTCTGCAATGCAACAATGCACTGAAGAAAAGGTGAAACCCCATTAGTTGTACCCACAAAACACCAGCTAACTTTTATGGTAGCTGTTGTTGACCGAAGGTATTAGAGTATCAGAAGCTCATGAAGTGGAGAACTTTAGTGAAAAATGCCAGAAATTTCTCCTAAATTATATTTTTAAGTTAATTAGCATTTCCTTATCACATTTCTATGTATTATATTCCTAAGATATAGTAACAGTAACTGTGAGGAAAGAAGATGCCAGACATAGTGCAGTGTTTGGGATTTTTCATCACTGTACATCTAACTAATAGTTCATTCTCTACCTGTGCAGTTCTGAAAACCAGTGCAATTCTGAATAGGAAAATAACCTGCTCTGCCTCTTCTGGGTGCATGGAGAAAGTAGTCATATTAGTTGTAGAGATACAACACTTGTATTACAGACAAGCCCTCAAGGTAAACTAATTCTCCTTAGCTCACATTTAGCGATGATCAATAGCCTCTCATTTTACACTTCAAATGTTAAAATACTTGAACCATCCCTTTTGGAGTCTGTAATAACAAGCCAGGGAAATGACTCTATTTCAAACATACTTTCGCTGGGTTTTAAAGCATCCACACTCAAATAAGCAGTGCTGTCCAGACTTACCTTCTGTCTGTAATTCATGCTTAAATCCTGGTCTCAGCTGTGCAACTGAGCAATTTTATCATGTGGACAAATAGATTGGTTTTTTTGAAGAATCCTTTTAAGACACATAAAATCGGAACTGAACGGAGAGTTTGCAGGAGTGAAAATCATTTTTATTTTTCATTAGATCCATGCTGTAAATCTTTGGAGACTTTCTGCTTGTGCAGGAGTTAGTATTTCTGTGTCAGAAGCAATGCACTTAGAAAGACATCAAACTTAACCCCAGCTGGTGCTAATCTGAATTGTATAAAAAGATTATATGACTCTCTGAGACCTAAATATGAGGTAAATTGAGGTAAATTGCTTTCTGGTTTTATTCCTGTGAATTTTGTCTGTAAAATATCTTCGCATATGAGATGAAAATTTCTAGCGGTAGTGAAAGGAAAACAAGGAGGTTGCATGCTATGAAATAGATTGCTGTAGCAGAGAAAAGTACTACTAAAATAATCTACTGCACTTTGATCTCACATTTCCTCCCATAAATTAAAAAATTGTTTGGAAAGAGGTTATGGCTATGTATTAAACACTGAGTATACTTATAGTGTTAAGTAACTTATCCCCATGAAAAAAATTAGGATCCTGCTCCCTGATTATCTACACCTCCCTCAGTTTTAGCTGCCTTTGAGACAATTCATCCCAGGAGTGTTCCATATTGAAAGTTTGTTCTGCTGTGGGATGGGTGGATTGAGACAGAGTGCAGGACTCTTTGTGTATCTCAATAAGGCCTACCAACCAAGAGCTTAATAAGATAACTGCTTCAATGAGATAGGATGAGAAAAGGCATAAGGACAACAAGTAAATTTTACATGATCTCAGTTGCAGGGCACCTTCAATTCATGTAGCCTGGGATGGTGGATTTTCTCCCAGCTCACTGCCCAGAGCAAATCCTGTCCATGGATTTCTTCATGAGTTCTTTTGCTCATTCCATCTGATGAAAACAGCTAGGTTGCAGGCTGCTTTAATAACATGTGGGTTTTTCAAGCCCTAAGTATAAGGCCCAGTGAAACAGGTGTTGTCTGCTCAAGATCTGGTAATTCCTTGAAGACAATGTCTTCCACAAGGCTCCCAATACACAAGTCCAGTCCAGGCTGGGTTCCCTCAAGCCCTCAGAGTCCTCCAACACCCTTGCAGCAGCCATTATTTTTTATCCTTTGCCCACACCGTGAAACACTGCCTTGACATAATGCTATGAAAGGACCCACTACTCCATCAAGCTGCCACACCATGTGCCTGAGAGCATTCTCTAAACTTTTCTTGAACTCTGTCAGGCTTGGTGCTGTAACCTCCTCCCTGGGGAGCCTGTGTTCTGCAGCACAGTATGCTCAAATTAATCATGCAAGACATTATTAAATTCCTTATGGTTTATATTGCATAAACTATTAACTGCTACAAAATTAACAGTTAACAATGCCAAAACCAGCCAGAGCAACCCCGTGTCTCTGGATAGCTCAGACAGATCATTAAATCTGGAGAGAAGTGGGTTTTCAGACACACTCTAGGTTTCAGTGTCTTTCTCCTGATTGTTTTCTAATATTTTTTAAACCATTTTCCTCAGACACCTAGCTCTTCTCATTTAGCAGGTAGACTGCCAAACTGGGCTTTAAATTCAGTGTCAGTAGTCATAAACACAATTTGGCACAAATAATCTGTGGACCCAAAATCTTCTGCTGGAACTCGTTTGAAAAAAGCCCAAAGTCAGTAACATCTCTGAGATCTGACTGCAGTCAGCTGAATCATCTCTCCTTCTTCTCCAAAGTGCATTTTGGATACCTGTATAACATTTTATTTTCCAGTCCTGCAAATTAGCAAAGGGTTGTCAGTGTTCTTCAAAGGAGCAAGCTGACAGAAGTTCTTTCCTGACCCAACAAGAAATGTGCTTAACTTCAACCCTAGATGATGCCTGGCTTTGGTTAGAAATGTCTCCTAAAAGTTAATACATTTGTCATGTTTTTCTTTCTTGGTACAATCCTTCAAGAGGTATGAGTGTTGGAGTTCTCTTTGCACTGTAAACACTAAATAATAAAAAGGTCTGGTTCTTTTCTTCAAAATATCTTTCATGTATATTCCTATCAAGCCTAGTAAAATATCTGACTCATATATGCTTTTCTATGGCAGAGGTATCTATTAGTTAGATGAAATATATCTAAGAGTTCTCCCTTGTTCAAAGATCTTAGATGAACTCAAGAATATGTTGGAGCAATTAAAATGACATCAACTTGTGAGAAGAGCATTTAAAGCTGAAAAGCCTTAAAAATGTGCAAAGTGGAAACCATTTATTAAAGTGTCTTTCATAAGAAGTAAAAAGTAGTTCACTGCCCTCAATTAGACCAGCAAAAAGGCTGAAGGGAAAAGAGAAACATCTTTCCAACTTGCTGTGGATGCAGAAAGGGCCAGCTAAATTAGCAGACGTGCTCATTTGGTGAGGGGCCGGAAGGCATCACAGCACTTCAAGAGCTCTTTGTTCAAATTCCACTTCAAATTAGAAATGAGATGATTTCCCTGCTAAATTGTCCTTCCCAGACTTTGCTTCTTTTTTTCTAAACTGCTCTCTTTTTTTTCTTTAAAATGAGTAAGATTGCACCAAATGGCAGGTATTTTCAAGAGTACTGGGAAGAAAAGCTTAGGAGAGAGAAGTTTTTCACCTTTCAGCCTCTATCAAGCATATGTTGTCAGTACTGTCACTCACCTTATTTTAAAGTAAAAGAACAAAACATAAACCCAAACAGCTGTGCAGTTCTTTCATCCTTGATTACAGCTGAAGGGAAGATATTTTTATTCAAACAGTCCATTTTCACAATCTTTCTCTCTTCATCTCCAACCACCTACTGTTACCTGTAGTTCAAAGAGTTTCTGTGGCAGACCCTTGTTAAAGAGCTGACAGAACATTATTGAAACACCACAACGCAATGGAAAGAGTGGTGGAAAATTCCACAATATATTATTGCATCCAGCCATCACAACAGCTAAGTTAGAATAGTATAAAATCTTAAGGAACCCAAAAGCATTGAAAGCAGGCTTGATAAGTCATGTACTCTAGTGTAAAGTAAGACTCCCCGTTGTCTTTTAACATTAGGTAGTATGATTTACCCCTTAGAGGTATCTATTATTTTCCAACCCATTTGTGCAATATTGAATTATTTGTATATCACCCAAAACATGTCAACTTCTCTTACATTGTCCATGATGATTTCTAAGAAACCTTTTACTCCCTACCAGATGTTTCCAGAATTCTCTGAGGTTAATGGCTCTTTCTTCTGCAACAGCCATCAGAGACCTTTCAAAAACCTTCTCTTGTCTCCCTGGCCACAGGCAGCCTTTTTTCTGAGGGTTTTTTTCTTCCCATCCTGTCACTTACTTTCCTTTTATTTACTCTCCTCTTTCATACATTGGTCTTTCCATGTGCTTGTCTTGGAATTTAAAGAAGCTTAATCTAATTAACGGTTACGCATTCTCATAGGTTATGACTGGATTTCATTATCAACACCTATTAAGGCAATTGTAACATGAGTTTATATACATCACAGGAATATTCTTTCCAAAGCTATGTTGAGTAAACAGCTTTACATAACAGGTCTTCCATCCATTCAGCTAATGTCACTAAAACACAGCAAGCAATCAAGCAGTAAATTAAATACTAAGTGCAAAGTGCATCTCCCGTGTTTTGCACCCTTTAACCAAAGGCAATAAGGCACTTGAAGTATGTACATGTGGAAAAAACATCACATATTGAAGGGGGTGCAGATAGGAGGGAATGTAATTCCTGAAATCATTGTAGGAAACACACATATTATATAAACAGCCATATATATTCTGAAATTATATGTTTAGATCTTGATTCTGAAGCTGCTGGCTGTGCACTCATTATTTATATTTAACAATATATAGTGAGATTAAAAAAAAAAAAAAAAAGGTGTTTTGAAATATTTTACCAGGTTTTTCTACTCTTTAATTTTCTACCAACTGTTGAGGTTGCAGTGTCACAACACCTGGGAGGTGTCTGGGTGGGAGCACTGCAGGACTGTTGGTACCTCTGTATTTCACAAGAGCCGAGAGCAGCGGCAGGTCAAGGGTGCTTTTCCTCAGGGATGACAGACTGCCCTAGAACTAGCATCTAATTCAGGTTTAGTGACCACAGCTTACAAAAGAATCCATGCCAGTGATGAGCTTGCTGATATTGATCACCATAATGAACTGGGTCTTCTAAATCACATTCACTAAATCAGAGTTATATACTACTTACTGAACAGCTTGTTCTGCTGAGGAGTAAATAATGCAATCATTTTCACTCACTGTTTTTAAGACTCTCAACTGAAAAAATTAATCCAAACAATTGCTAAATAACCCTGAATCAATCTTACATGTGACATACTTCATTCTGAGACCAGGTTTTTGAAGAACAGAATTAAAAGCTCTTCTGCATATTTATCTGAATATTTCAATGCCATCTTTGTGTTGTAATTCAAAATAGAATTTCTTCACATGAAAATTAGCAAAAAAAAAAAAAAAAGTAAAAAGGCACCAGTCTTCTAATGAATCTGAAAGAAGATCATAGCTCCATAACTGATATTTCAGCACATAGGCATTTCTAGGATAGATACTTAAAACAAATTTGTCTCAGTTCAGATTTTAACATTAATAAGTAGAATTTGAATTTTTAACAAAATAAACTATTTAGATAATAAGTAGAATCCCTTTCTACTTTCAGAAATTTGTGAGATTGTGAACCCATTCCAGTCCTCCTCAAACATTTTTATTTATGAGCAAATTTATGGAACTGGAAGTCTTTGCTCAGCTTGAGATTGAGCTGTCACAATATTCATTTGTACTTAGTCCTCTACTGGTTTAAACCTGATTTTAAAAATTGATAATGTAAACTGTGCAGTTACCATAAGAACAACTTCACAAAACTTATCACAGCACAAGGCTTCTACCAAAGACTTTATGCTTTATGCTTACACCTGTGCCAAATACAACACAAAGAGTGAATGTTCAGTCTTTTGAAATGTCAAGCAGCTTCCATGTGACTCATAAAGCAAAGCCATGTGACAGTGACTGCCCAAAAATTCATCCAACCTTTCTCTTAGTAGTCATGCTCTGCTAATGAACTCTGAATAGCAAAGCACAATTTTATTACTACATTATTTAAGCAGCAAATATCCAAAATTTATTTCAGTTGTTGAGTCAGAGACTTTGTGGTATTTTCAAATCATAAGCAAAAACTAGTTCTTAGGTCATTTAATTTCAAAACACAGTGCTCTGCATCCTGCCCATTTGTTTGGAGGGTAAGAGATTCCCTCTCAGGAAATCCCTAAAGACCTACATCCAGGTGGAAGCTAATGTTCAAATCCAGGGCTTCTCTGAATCAGAGCTGCAGTAATTAGTAAAAACATTTCCTAAATGAGAAGAGACCACAGAAATAGCTTCAGCCATCAGATTCTCAGAATATGTTAGGGAAAATCCAGTCCCACCCTAAGAACACCCAGCCAGCATGGAGGTTGCCAAAATGTGCACCAAGTCCATGAACAGGTAAATGGGGAACTAACTGAAGAAAAACCATGCTGCATTTAGTTCTTCTCTGGAGGAAAGTAGAAAGAGCAGGGGCAGAGCTCTTATTCATGATGGAAGCAGAGCCATTGTAACAGAGGAGCAGAAAGGTGGCAACAAGAAAAGAGTCCTGCACTAAGAGCACTAAAACATGATTTTCTTTTCTGCCTTGTGGTTGATTCCATCACATAGGCATTAAACTCTCACATACTCCCACAGCTAAGCCTTTCAAAAGGATGCACAATTGATGTAAGAGATGAAGACACTGGTTAAGCCAGTGGGATTGGAGCACACAAGCAAAAATGTAAAGACATAAATGTAGACATAAAAGGATGGGACATTTTCCAGTACCATTCTCAAATACTGGGGATCCTTAGATAGCCTTAGTTAGCCTTCTTATACTGCTAACTACAGGGACATCTTTATCACTCTCCTTTCTAGTTATTACTTCTCTGTTTTCTCATCCATTTAATGCCATATACATGAGCTTGTAAGGTCTGGCTGTCTGTCACATACACATTATTATGCAGAGGCATTAGTACCAAGTAGTAAGAAAAGGATTCTTTGTTTCTGTGGGCTTCATTCTGTATTTGAAAATATTTCCCTTTACATGATTAAGTGTTTAAATTTGGCATGACTGAGCCTTTAGAATATATTCACCCCAATTTAAAAATGAATAAAAATCAGGAACCACCACTGCTGAGATATTTTCCTGATTTGAGGTAAAACAATTTTAATTCTCCAAGGAATTAAACACTATTAAACAGTCTGCCAAACTGGCATCTGGGGCAAGGACAGAGGGGCTGATCTAACTTTGCCAAGAGAAATATTAACAAGGATCTGGGCAATGGAAAAAATCCCCAGGCAGCTACACGAGTTGAGTGATCATTTCCTCTTGAACTTGCTCACAGTGACAATTTAAGCAGCTGAGTCTCACTGACTCCAAAGCTAATGAAAGTCTTCTGTAACTACTCTCATGCAAAATTCAGTTTGGGTGATATTTGCAGCTGCCAAGGTTGTTAGTCACAGCAGAGAAAGTACTAAGGAATATGTGCAAAAGAGCAGCTATTCAATGCTAAATCTTATTATAATTTGTGTCATTTTGATCACCTTTCTCTCTCTTTGCATTTTTTCTCATCCATCTGTTTAGTTTTTTAGCTTTTGATGCTTCGTTCTCCCATAAATGCATGTTCATACTGTACTAGGGATCAGGGAAACTACTCTTTTTTTCATGTGGTCATTCTGCTGGTAGTGCAAATTGGTCTCAAATATAAAAGTTTGACCTATGTAGAAAAGCTTGATATCAAGTATTTGTACTGAACAAAAGCTTCTTAAATTCAGTGTATGTGAAAAGGGGGAATATGCAAGCAAATTACTGACTCAACATGAGTATAACTCTGTGTATAGAGACTGGAAAAATAGGCTTAATTAGCTAATTATATTTCTCCTTAAACTATTGATTAAGATCTAACAGAACTCTCTTTAGGCTTGTGTATGTTCCTGTTTCAAAAGCACTGTGATTTCCCTTTTCCAACTGAACATACTTCCTCAAATAATAAAAGCTCCAACAGAGTAAAACAGCTAGAGGTGTGTTCTTTAAGAAAAAGCTGATATAGAATATGCTAAACTATATTCAGATCAAGCTAAATTCGCATGTCATCCATTAACAAACAGGGTATATATCCTCACATTTCACTCAGATCTGGTGCACAGTGAGGTGTGGAAGTAAGCACACAAATATTACGCCTCTGGAAGTCCCACATTAGTATAGAAATGGTGAAAGTAGGGGTTGAAAAAACCATTTCTCCTCTTCTAATATTTTTAGCCTGTCTTTCCTTTTCATAGCAATAGCTTCTGACTTTTTCCCTGCTTTTCTGCTTATCAGCAAGTTCTCCTGTAAAATTATTTCAAATCAAATTTAGTAGTCACTCTTTCAGACATTCTTTCAAGCTACAAGTTTCTCTCCATTGTCTTCTTATCTAAGCAGACATTACCACGAGGTTGCTTCTGTACAAAGCAGGAGTTCCAACTCTTTGCAGCAGCAGAGCAAAACATCCTTTGCAGAAGAAGCAAAGGAAAATCCAGTGCTATAAGCTTAGCTATCACTGTCAAATATTCCAACCCCTTTCTAAGCCATGTTTTCCTTAGCCTTCACCCCTTATTCACCCATCAAGTATTTCCCATCAGCTGACCCTTGGCAGAGGTGTTTCCAGTTGTTAATGCCACTGACAACACAGTTACCCCTCCTAAGGCAAGGAAAGATGAATAGCAGGGTAAACAGACTTGCCATGAAGATTGATTGTTAATGTACAGAAAGGAAAACATTGAAGTAATCTGCAACAAACACCTCCTTTCTTCAGCAAAGAAAGTTAGTGGAGGAGAATTTGCATGTAAAAGTTGTCTTTGAGAATTAAGCTTGTGTGTAATATCATAAAATTTTACACAATACATTTATACAATCCATCAGTTGCAAATACTCCTCTGGATATTTCAAAAGGGCCTTAATTTTTTAGTCATTAAAACACTTGGGATTTTTCATAGCTGTTAAAATTATCTTCCATAGGGTATTTCACAATAAATTTAGCTACATAATATAATTCATTAAGACATTCCAGTGCATAAAACTATTAAAATGTGTAGTCAACTTTTTTACAGTTAATTGTTTAACCTATTTATGCACAGTGTCTCAGGATTATTATCCTACTGATCTTACAATAACTACTTTAGCCTGAAAATACTTCTGACTTCTTTTCTTCAGCATTGACAAGCTGTGCACATTTTGGTTAGTGCTTGGGGCTTAACTACATGAAAATACACAGGGAGGGTATTATACAGTCATTAAAGAGCGTTAAATCCCTCTAGGAATATTCTTATTCTGAATGTAAGCTGCTTTTTTCCAGCTAACTTATCTCATTTCCAGAATAAACTGAAATAAGACAATTGAAAATAATACAAAATTAAGGCCACTTTATTGCTGTAAGCACAGAGAGATGTACAATTACATGATTCATATTACTGACAGAAATGTTAATTTCAATATATTTCTTTGAGTGTCTTCCTGAAGAGAAGTACCCAGAGAGGTACCCAGACTATTTACTCATCGTTGTACTGACCAGAATTTATATTCATTATTTAATTAATTAAATTAGTATTAGTTAATTAATTAGCTTTGGCAAAAGACTTGATTTTCTGAGGAGCTCCTCTATAAGTAAACCAGAAAACAAAAGCCATACAGGAATATACTTTTACTGCATGCTTCACAAGCAAAGCCTGCACCTCTGCAAATACCTATCTAGTTAGGAAAGACTGTGGGAATTAAAAATTTACAGGCATTTTAGTTAAACTGGATGTATTCAGATCAATGGGACTGCATAGAATTTTACTACAGGGCTGAAAAAAAAATGAGCACTGTAATTAAAGTGCTGCTATTTGTAATTTTATTCTTTTAAGTGACAGATAGGTCAATGAGAGCTGGCAGAAGGCCAACGAAACACGCAGCTTTGAAAAACATGGAAAAAGAACCTGGGGAACTTTTGGCTGCTCAGCCTCCCCTCAGTCACTAGGAAGACAATGGAGCACAACCTATTCAATCAATTTCTGAGTCAACAAAGGACAAAAAGGAAATTTCAAACAAAAAGCCCTCTACCAAGGGCACTTTGCATGGACCAAGGTGACTGAAGAGCCACAGAACAGCAGGGGCTGGAGGGCACCTCTGGAGACCAAGTCCAACATCATTCTATGAAGCAAGTTGCCTGGGACCACATGCAGACAGGTTTCCAGGTCCTCCAGGGATGGTCACAGCCTCTCTGAAAACCTCTTCCAGTGCTTGATCTTCCTTAAAGTAAGACTTTACTCATGTTTAAGTGGAATTACCTATATTTCAAATGGTGCCATTTGCCTCTTGTCCTGTCGTTGGATATCACTAAGAGCTTACCTTTGGTTCTTTGCTACCCTCCATTTGTAACAAAAAGATCATATTAAAAAAAAAAAGAAAAAATATATATGAGGGTTGGAAAGTGATTAATAATCTTGTTTATTATTTACAAATACTATAACACTAATTTACACATAATGATTCATAGCAGAGGGTCACTTAGATCATACAAAATAGACTCCGCATTTTTTGCTGAAAGGAAAGGTTTAGATTTTGGTGTAAAATTAGAGCCCTCCTAATAGAAATTAGAAAAACAGAAAAGAAGAAAGGTTATTTTTATAAAAATATAATTTTTATGAAAACTGAAATATCCCTTTAGTTTTACTTTTAATATGTAATATATTTCATGTGCGACCACTAGAAATCTCAAAGTTTCCAACTTATTTTATGGTGTTAATATTTACCTGACTTTCTTCTGGAAAAGCTTAGGAAATTTGAAGGCAGCAAGTATACTCAAAAATGAAAACTCAAATTCCCTTCCATCTTCTATAGAGGATTGAGAATTTTCACAAGGCTCTTTAGAGTACATATGAAAAGCAGATTTAAATGAGGCTCGCACCATCCTTGTGGGTAGAACAGATACAGATAGAATCTATCCTGATCCGTCAGCTTTTTCTTAAATAAATATCTTGCTAACTCAGTGTTGCTTTTATTTATTTGGCTCTAATTATACTTAGAAAACAAAACAGGGGTGATGTGAAGGAATGGAAGAAAAACAAGAGAAAAGCTTTGTATATTAACTGCAACTACAGTACAACTCAAAATGGTAGTTTACTGACAGATGGACAAATGTAACTGCAGGTCCCAAGGGCTGCAATTCAAGTTAGATTTAACATTATAGTGGATGACAAGGAATTAATCTTATCAGCACACGTGCCTGTGCTGTGTTTGCTGATGTGTATGTCTCTTTTCATCTGGCTGGCTCTTAAATATATGAAGCTGCAAGAATAATTGCAGCACAGCTGTGACAGAAGAAAACGAAGTAGGATATAAAGGAGCAAAATGAACTTTTATCTTCCACGTGGAGAAATCATTTCAGGAGCCAGAGACAAAATATCATCCGTGGGTGATGCAGGTGAAAATCTGTCCTTAGAAAGTACCCACTTCCATGCAGAAAGCTGGAAACACACTGTGTTTGGCAGTACTCTTTGATGGCTCCTGGAAGACATGCACAAGCCTGAAATGTACCAGTTCAGTGATGAAACAGAAGGCAATATCTGGGGACATGTGCAGGGGAGGAGACTTTGGAGATAGAGTGGTTTTTCAGAAGGAACAGGGGGAAAAGGAGCACAGTGGGGAGAGGGCACTAAGCTCCTGAGCCTTCCTGAGGAGAAGGCCCAATAGAGACATATTTCCTGGACTGTGACTTCTTTGTGGGCTTAGGAATCACTTCTGGTTTATTATCTTATACTGAAGCCTTTGACACTGACAGATTGGGTATGCAGGTGGGGAAAGGCAGGGGTAAGGAGGTCAGACACATACATGGTGTACACAGCTGATGAAAGACCTCACATGAGTCAATAAAGTCATTAAAATGCTGGGAAGAGAGGATGGAAAAATGATTCATGAGTAACAACCTGAGGTCTGCAAAAAGTTGTAGCAATCCTATGGGATGAGAATGTATCGCATTAATGGGCTGAAAAACATACATAAAACAGTGCCAGTGCATATTAAACATCCTGCAATTGCCCTGCTTGTTGAGAAACTGCCACTCTGTTAAAACCAGAAAATATCACTAAACTAATTCAAAAGCTTTCAAAAGGTTTTCTTACATGTATACACACATTTGTGCATCATCAAATCACTCCATGTAAACATAATTTTGAAATTTCAGCCCAGCTGGTGCCTTTATCTCTGAGGAGGGCTTTTTGTGGGGTTTGGTTGGGGGCTTGCTTTTTTGTGGCATCAGTCACTGTCTTTGCAATATTCTTTTAAACTAGACTTGTAATTTGAGACAAATTAATCTAGAATTCCGAGACTAAAATATTGTTATTATAACTGTAGATAGTGTTGAGTGAGTAAGTGTCTCTGAAACACAGCCTGGCTAAGATATACCAAGCAAGGATCTGTGGAAGTTATCACCTTTCCAAAGCTCTTGTTCAAGGTGTTTTATGTTTCAAAGTAAGGTCTTGTGGGTGGTCTACAAACAAGGGGAGAAAAACAGAGGCCCAGACACGGATGTTTTTCTTGTCTACAACATGGCCATAGCTGAATATCTATTCAACACTAGCTGCATGCATTATCATTATCTCTGAGTGGCTCTCCCTGCTCTAAGCCATGGATTTCTCATGAATCCCTCAGGCTTGCTTCCTATTTCTTTCACACTTAATTTTACATGACATTGTTATAGAGGAATAAGTTCCAGCCCTTAAACAGTTTCAATGCCTTTGTCTGGCTATAGCATGAAATACTGAGAAGGAAATGAGATTTGATGAAGAATTCTGACTGGAGAAGGCTTGTAAATACTTCATGGAGGCAGCTTACACAACCTTAAAGCATTACATGCACTCTCTTAAATGCCCTGAGAATTTTGAAAGGGCCAAACTGAATTTAGGTATCAAAAGCCTTGAACAATGGACCTTAAAGCTCGTTTAGTATAAATAACACTGCATCCTGCCCACACTCACTTGAAACAAAAGAAGCAATGTTTTTCTAAAATGAGGTAGTCTGGGAATCATGTGTAATATTGACTAAATCTCTCCACCTTACCAAATGTGAATTGTTTGTATTTTCCCAAACCTTCCTCTCTTGCAAATCTCCTGTATATTGCTCTTTAAGTAAAAGTAAAAATAACATTCAGAGCAAGCCACTTCAGAATTGTTCTGTTCACCTCTGAAACCCTTTTTACTTTTGAACAGAACATAGTGCTCCTCTTCTCAAAAACCTAGTCAGGCCATTTCATATGTCTGAAACAGCTCTAACACTTTGCTGTGTGAGGCATTTCTACTCCCATTAGACTTACACTGAGTCAAGACTGTCTCCTGTGCCATACAGTGTCATCCTCAGTAAGACCCTAAGTAATTCTGCAGCATCCTCTACAGACTGATTCAACCTTGCTTTCAGTAGACTTCTGCATTAAAAACACATTTCTTCTAAACTTTGTAGTGTGTTACAATATTTAGAAGCAAATCTTATATGAAAACCTCTAACTGAGGTCTTTATAATGCAATCTCTACAGCTCTGCTCTCTCACACTCATTTCTGTTACCTTAACTTCCTGCAAGACTCCATGACTGTTTTGGGTTTCTATGGCCAGACTTTGAGGGCAGGGGGGCTACAGGGGTGGCTCCTGTGGGAAGGTGCCAGAAGGTTCCCCTGTGTCCAGCAGAGCCAGTGCCAGCTGGCTCCAGAAAGGACACTCCACTGTCCAAGGAGGAGCCCATCAGAAACAGTGGTAGAGCCTCAAGGATAATGTCTTTAAGAAGGGAAGGGGGGTGGGGAATCCCCAGTACAACAGTACCATTCCCTGTGCCCCTGTGCCTCTGCAAGGAGGATGTGGAGAAAATCAGGATTCAGTTTAGTCCAGGAGGAAGGGAGTGATGGTGGAATGTTTTTTTTTTAATATTTTGGTTTTTATTTCCCATTACTCTACTCTGATATGATTGGTAGCAAATTAAGCTAATTTCCTCAAGTCAAGTTTGTTTTGTCCATGGCAGTAATCAGTGAGGGATCTCTGCTGGCCTTCTCTCAACCCACTTACCTTCCATCATATTTTGTCTCCCCTGTGCAGCTGAGGAAGGGAATCATGGAGCAGCCTTGGTGGGCACCTGACACCCAGCCAGGACCACCATGGCTATTGATATGAAACCCATTATCATTGCTGAAGTGTGGGAGTTTGGCACACTGTGGTGAGGTCCCTGTCACCTCTACTGTTTGAGGGAACAAGCCTACGGGTCTTTCCAGATAGTTCCATTGTTATTTTACGGTTTAAATGACTCTTCAGCTCCTGTAACAAACTATACGTCAGTAAAGGTATAGGAATAAAAATACATTCAAATATTGAAAATTATATAACCTTTCTTAATTTTTTACTCCAAAATGGATTAGACATGATAGTACATAGTGGGAAATATTGTAGGGATGGGAAGCAAGATATCCATACGTAGACAAAAGTACTCAGACTTTCCCTGGAGTTAGCAACCATTTAGCACAGACTCAACCCAAGAGACATCCTTGTTTGGTTTTTGTTATTTTTCTATTGATGCCCAGGAGAAGTGGAGCCAAATCTGGGGGTAGTCTGCTCATGATTTATAACACAAAGACTGTTCAGGGAGCAAAGACTTGACAAAAAGAAGCACTAACTGAGACATTGTTTTTATGCAATGGCTGAGTGCTGAACATGTTTTTGTAGCTGCCTGGAGCTGTGTTAGTTTGAGGAATGGAGAGTCACAGGCTGTCTCTCAATTCTTGAGCAAGAGAGGAAGGTTTGAGCCAGATAAATGGTGCCAATGCATTGTTTAATTTTTGTTCCTTCCTCAACAGAGACCCAGCTTTCAGTCAGAAATCAGAGAGGGGTTCCCATGTTGTCATAATAAAGCAAACATTACCATTTTCCAGTGCTGCTGCTACAAAACCAGTGTAGGTGAGAGCTTCCCTGATTCCTGAAAGAAAAGCCAAGAATTTGTATGGACATATCCATAAGAGGAATAGGGAAAAGAATAAAAAGCCAGTCCTCTCCAGGTGACACAGCCTGTGGGCTCACTTATCAATGGAGAAGAAATTCAGTTTTTCACCTCCTTGTTAAAAACAGTATTTTGTGCTGTGAATGCTGCTAAGAGAAAAGGATCCTTGAAAGAGTAAAGATTTTTCCCCTCATGGCAGTCCTTCCTTGTAGAAAATTTAAAAAGTGCAGTGAGACAAGACTGAGGGGAACAAAAGCTGGAAAAGAAGAAATAGGCAGGCTGGAGTCAAGAAACAGAAATGATGCCAGAAAGATACATTAAATATGTCTAATATGGGAGGAAAGAAAGGCCATGAAATATAACATTGGAACGAAAGAACAAACCTTGGGCCAGACTGAAAATTGTGGGCCAAATTAATTTCAAACAAATATATTCAAACTAAGGAAAAGAGATAGAGATGATGAAAAGAGAGAAAACTATGGATATTTTATTATTATTATTTAAAAATGGTTTACTATAAGTTCTGTAACATTTCTTTACAACATATTTGTAGTCATCACCCATCCAGGTGTCTACAGAGTGATCCTCCTCCACAGCTGCCTGAAAGTTAGTGCTTTAGCTGCACTGGTGCAGGAGTGAAAATGGTGTGACTCTGTTCTGGGCCTCCACCCTCAGGAAAAGAAGAAACAAGTGAAGACCAGCAGCAGAAAAAAAAGATGTATTTTAATCTCTGACATGCTTTTCTGACCCTTCTAATGAATTAGCTTTCAGAACCAGCAATGGGAGCAAACCTCCCCACAGATATTGCTGCAACAGTTCTTTTCAATAAATAAATCTCTTCCCTTGCCCTGACCCCAAAGTGCTTCTGTCTCACACAAAAGTTTGTCAAATGTGGAGTTTACTTTAGAACAATTCATTACAGCTATTACCAGTTAAGGAATTATTACTAAAGCTTTTAATTTTCAGTAAAAAAAAAAAAAAAAAAGAAAAAAAAAAAAAAAGGTGTTCAGCCACGACTCTGGCAGCAGACCAAAGTAATTTGGAGTTTTTATTACTAAAATTTAATGTTGATTGCCTATTGGTAGGACCTTGTTAACAGTTTGGTACTTGTGCTCCACATATTTTACCAAACTCTGTGCAACATACTATGTTGGCAAAAAATCTCATGCCTTTTCCTGACTTGCAAAAGCTCTTGCATGAATTTACGCCAGAAGTGAGCAAAATAATGTTCTGCAGATGGGCTGGGGTGCTTTGTATGGGGCTGTGCCTCCTGATGCCACCAATGAGCCTCTGCTTACGCTGGGCTGCCAGCTCCCCTGCACAGACAGCATCCAGAGCACAATCCAGCTCTTTGCTCCAGACTGGATTTCTTTCCTCCAGGGTGTTTTGTTCTAAGTAAACTCTATCCCCACAGAGTTGTAACAGCAGCAACAAATCACCAAATGCTGAAGTTTGCAAAGGGCATTTGCAGACGTGAGATTTAAGCACTCAAAACAATTCAAATCCCAGCACATTCAGTTGGCGCACGCAACAGCACAGCAACTTGCCAGTCCATTATTTTTGAAAAAACTTTGGAGACTCAAACAGGAACCTAAAGACCTCAAAAGCAGCAAAGAATTTTGCTATGGAAGATGTAGAGATGCTTTAAAGGTGCACTGATTTCAATAAACATAGAAGATAAATAAACTCAGTGATTTGCCTGTGGTCTAATGAAAACAGGTCACTGGGTGTGCTGATGAAATTTTGCCTGCTGTACCACAGAGCTATTACAAAAAGAACTAAAACACATAATTTCAATTAAATGTTTTCCTTGTCTATGAAGAGAGATTTCTCTAAGAGGAACTATCACAAGAACATCAATCCTTTGATGTGGGCTTTAAAGTGATCAGTGAAGAAATACGGTGAAGTTATTTACTCCACAACATTGACCCAGTCAATACGAAAGAAAAGAAAAAGAGTGAATTCTCATTTGGATTTTCAACAACATATGCAAGAGAAGAACATTTTGCTCTTCTTTCCATTGCCCACTTCTCTGCCTTTTCTGACATGATCTGGTTATTCATGCAATGAAGGTGAGGTGGTTGAACCTGAAGGAGCCCATCAAGTCCTATTGATTTGAGTTTTTGGCAAGTGAGTTTGCACGGCTCTGTAGCACTTACTGGGTATTTTGGGAGAACTGAGATATAAACCTAGGCTGAAACCTTTGGAATTTGCTTACTTTAGGAAAAGTTGTTGAATCACAAGCATCAAAACAATTTCTTGAAAAAACAAAAAGCACTGTAAAGCTCTTACAGAGGGAACAAAATTCAAAAGTTATGTCCCTTTTGCTAGGCAATAAACTTGCAAACCTCTAGTCATGAAGCCTCTGCCAAGTTACTTGCAATCTGATTGTTCACATTTCAAAGCTGATCCTTTCTGTAAGTTTTAGAACCTGATTTTACTTTTCAAGCACAGGCTGTCCAATCCACAGTGTATTGAGGTAAGAAACACATGTTCATAAACATTTCTAATTTAATTGAACAGTTCCTATATGTAGGAACATTAATATATTTCTGGAAGACAAATAATTAAGATCAAATAAATAAACCAGAAAAGAAAATAGGAAAAAGAAAGAAAAATAGGCTTCAGTAATAAAGGATTCTTTGGTTTTTTTCCTAAAGGTGCGGAAACCTAAGTAAATGTTCTTATTTCAAATAACTCAAGACATCTGGTTTGGGGGCTAAATCATAGAGAGAAGAATTAACCTACAAGGTGTTATTCAGTTTATAAATATATAAATATATGCAGCTAAAAACATACCAGTTCCTGGCAGTTCATCTCCACCACAAGCTATTTTAATGATGACATTGTAGGTTTTTGTACTAAAATAACCCATTTTTTCTGGGGGTTTACAGAGAAAAATACTGGCATGTGCATGTTTTCTGGTGTTTACTCTGGAGGACTACAAAGATAAATAAATTAGAATTTGATATATAATACTTATAGACACTCCTACAACATTTATTTTTGATAATAGGTTTTTCTATAAACTATTAACCTGGAACATGGAAAACTATAAATAATATTAAATGTTTATACTTGCCACAATGTGTAACCTACTATTTGGTAGAAAATAATGGACATTCAGCATCACATCTAAAACTGGACTTTCCACTGTTCTTGGCTTTGTAGCAATACACTGGGCTTCTTCCACATTCCAAACCAAAATATAAAATTGAATTCTCTAAAAGTTATTACATATTAAGGTAAAAACCTCTAGCATTAGCCTAAGTTTCAAAATAAATAGTCCTCTGAACAGTAACAAAAATAATCTAAAAAGTTTAAAGATCTCTTTACAATTTTAACACTTTTCAATACCAATGATCTTGTAATCATTTAGATAAAATTTATATCTGTTAAAATGTTCTAGTTTTTGAAATAACACTTCCAACTAAAAAGACAACCAAAAAAAAAAGTTTGATCAGCTTTTGCACCAATTCTGAAGCAGTCTTCATATCATGATTCTAATACTTCAGAGGTATTCTTTACTGTCTTCAAAGCTGTTGTTTTTCCTGGCTTTTTCCCTTGCCGTGGACTTTTGCATATGTGAATTTTTGCATGGTGTTCAGCATGTTGCATGTGTGTTTATGCAGTATCAGCAGGTGCCTGTCATTACTGATTTGTCTAGCAAGTGATTTGGCTACTCATTTCACTGAACTAACTCCTTCATTTCTATATATCATAAGTTTGGAAAGGTAAATTACACTTTTATCTAAGAAACATCATTTTAGTCCTGAAGGAGTAAGCAAATTACTACCTGACTATTTTAATGGCATGTTATCGGCTCTGGGGTTATTTGGTGTAGGAATATTTTCATAGATCAAAGCCACTTCTATGAATATCATGGGAGAAACAGCTTTATTCAAATGATTTTTGCAATGGGTCACTTTTGTAATGGGTCAAACTTGCTACAGTCTCTGTATGGGATAGTGCTGTATCTTTTCTACCCAACTTTATCTTGTGTGATGTGGCAGACAGGAAATAAAGCTGCCCATGACTGACTTTTTCAGACAGCTTCAAAAGAGACAGTAAAATAGATATATCATTTGTCCTACTACATCATTGTCATTCAAATTTAATCTTGTGAATCCTTTTTTCCTCAGTAATTGAGGCAAATTCAAATCTAGTATTATCTCATATAAGTCTGTCATGAACAACTTTCAATAGAGTTGTGTCTGATTATAGCCCAGGTTGTATCAGAGTTTTGATGCCTCTTCTGTGAAACTTCTAACTGGAGCAAAACCAACAATGTGTTGTACAAATCCTGCCAGGTCTAAAATATTAATTTATCTTTTCCCTCTTTGGTTTGTTTTTTTTTTTGTTGTTGTTGTTTTGTTTTTTTTTTGTTTGTTTGTTTTTTTGTTTGTTTGGGGGTTTTTTTGTTTTGTTTTGGTTTGTTTTGTGTTTTTTTGGTTTTTGTGTTTGTTTGTTTGTTTGTTTGTTTGTTTGTTTTAATTACCCACTCAAAATATGTTTCATGCAAGTTTTGGTGCATCAGTTATGTACAAGAAGCTTATGGTATGTCACACTAAGTGATAATAAATCACTTGAAATTAGACTAAAATCTGATTATACTAAAAGAAAAAAGTATTGAATGATTGAAAGAAAGAAAACAGTGGTGATAGAGTTGGAGCAAAACAGGAGAAAAAAAAATGCCAGATGTAAATGTGGCTACAGAGGGGTGGAACTGGGTCAGAATAAGAAGCCAGCAGTTTCCAGGACTACGCTCCTGTGTAAAGCAGCTCTTTTGGAGAGTCATGTTTGGGACTTTAAGGGAGAAGGTAGAAATTTAATGCATGGGAAAATGGTACTTCAGAAGAATTCCTGCCACTGGAAGACATTACCTGGAGAAGCAGACCTGCATATGTACCAAACACAATATTAGGTGCTAAATATATTTGGGTGACTGAGCACAGTGGTCCAAACACCAGCAGTGCACTCACCCTACCATTTCATTTGTATGTTATACTGTCATTTCCTTCTGTCCCTGGACTGAAGAATCAGTGGAGAGACATGGATATAGAAGCATTCGTGTCATACCATGGCTGATATAATCTGTGGCCTATCCTTTATGTTGTGCAGTAGGTATTTGTGGTCTTGGAAGTGCCTGGGAAATTCAGGACTTGGCTCTTGTGCTACTGAATGGGTCTTAGCCCTGTATCCTGTTCAGTTAGTTAAGCCATCTTATGGCACTCCCTACTCCTCACAAATATAAAGTAGCACCAAATAATGAGGAAAACCTGTCCTGAAGTGTTTTTTCTAACAACCTTTATCCATCACATAATTTGATTTTAGATTTTCTTCTGTTGTCTTAATTTAATAGCTTTGCTAGTGTTTTGAAGTTTGAAGCAGATCTTCAGTGATTGCATCATATTTATGGGAGACAAAACTGCATCTTTCTGTGGAAGTAATGTAGTGTCCTCTCCTGGACCCCATATTAGTCTTCCTCACAAGAGTGGCCCTTCATGCTATATAATTTTGAGCTGATCAGTCTACAGGCTTGTTTTGAATAGGCCTACCAGGAGTATCTGTCACTCATGATGCCTGATGACTTTAATAGGATTCTCAGTACTTTGTTCTGACCTCCAGATTAGTCCATTTGATTAAAGATAATTAGGACTTGAACATTTTCTGTTTAAAATTCCAATCAGCTTGGATCCTTGCCTACTAGCCATGACTGCAGCAGCCTGTGTACTTCACTTTCTCGTCTCGTGGATACACCGCACAAAGAGTCTGACTTGTCTGGAGATTCCTGCCTGGATGGCTTCTCTGACAGGAAAATGATATTTCTGTAGAGTAACTGAAAGCTCTTCCCTTCTCTAGCTTAACAAAAAAGGGTGAAGGAGCAAAATGTAATAGATGCCAGTCTGCATGGTCTTACAAAAAACAGGTTTTGTCAAAAATGTTTGATTTAATTCCTTCAGGACTACAAGCTGGGTCAATAAATGTAACATTGTAAATGTGACAGACATGGTAAGCTGTTTGCCTCGGTGCCATATACAGTCTGATAACAATGAATGAGAGTGGGGTCAGCAAAGTGTATTTCATGTATATTAAAATCCACCTAATGGACAGATCTTTAAAGTAATCATCAATCATTCAATGGATTTCAGTACAGCAGGGTTCTCCTGGGAGTGAGATTAAACCTGGGGTTTCTCAAAATTATTTTTTTGTGATCTGGGTAGAAATTCACTTATAACTTAAGTGTTATGAAATTTTGGGGGAGCCTAAAAAATGTCTGAAGATTAGAAAACTGCACAGAGCAATCTAGATTTTCTTGTAAAATTAAATCAGTTCGAAGTGTAATTTTGGACTATTTAAGGCAAAATGATGCCTAGAAGCAATATATGAATGGCAGTATTATAGAGTGGGAATTGTATTTTGGAAATTAGGTTAGTGGTGGATAAGCAATTTAGTATAAGCTCCCTAAATGACGCTAAAAAGCCTATCAGTAACCCTGATATGACTTAAACACATTCCATATCTCATTTTTCTTTTCTCATATCTCAGTTTTCTCTAAATTCTGCCTTTTACACTTCAGCTGAATAAAGAAGAAACTGCAAAACATTGTCAGGGATTAACAATCTTTTCACGTCTAGTACAAGGCAATCAGTTTTGAGTTAGGCTATTTGCTCATCCTAAACCATGTGGGACATGTGGTAGCTTACTTAAAAGAGATCAGTGACTTAAAAAAGATCCCCATTACACTGAAATTATAGACCCCTTTCCATAAATGCTACAACAACCTTGAAATGAGCACTGAGAGCCAATCTTTTTTAATTGCTGAAGCCACAAGCCGTAATCACATAATTCTTTCTGATTACCAAAGCACACTAGACTATTAAAATCTATCCATTGCAATCTGAATAGATTAGCCTTTAGGACAAATTAACATCAAATTTCATATGATATTAGGTAATAAATTAGTCAAGCAGAAGGGTTCAAATTCTAATTACCAGGCAGTCATGAGATATGTCCAGTTACTAATATCAGGCAGTGCTGGAGGCAGGGAGGAAAGAAGGGAGTGGTGTGATTAACTTGTCAGGGAAATACGGCTGTGAAAATCATTACCCAACGTTTCTGCAGTGCTATTGGAAGAACCATTTCATCAGCTGCTCTAAGTATCATGGAACTAATGCATTTAATTGTGACAGCTAGGCAGATTGGAAGAGGAATTCCTCAAAAGTGGGCCTCCTCTTCCTGTGGTAGTGTATGACTGTGTGAGTATGTATATGTGTACATGTGATAACTATGTGCAATGCATGACTGTGAAGACGTGTGCTGGAAAGGATTCCCTCTGTGCAATGACTTTTGCTGTAAATGAAAGAACACAAGAGCATGCCATACCATCATACCTGTCCCTCCAGCTCCCAAAACCACAGGTCACTGACACCCCTGTGAGTATCAGCAAATGTAGAAAGTCGCCCACTGGTGATGTTTCCTCACAGTGTACAGGAATGGCATTTACAATGCTTCTGTTCTGCCTCAAAGAGTCAAAGCATGCCTCTAAGAGAGCCTGAGTCACTTCAAAGAGGTAGAAAGAGTTTAAAATAAGGTTCATTCAACCTTCATCACTAATGCAAAAAAGGTTTATTTCTTCTGCATACCAGACACAGACTAAGTGATGGCAGGACAGAGGCATCTGTAGCAACATACTCATATCCATTCATTTATTGCTGAAAAACCCTTGAATGGAAACCTTTGAACACCTTTTCTCCAGTAGTCCTCTAAGGTTGAGAGTCTTCTTCACTTGAGAAGCCACACACATTTTAAAAATACATTAATGTAAGGTTGCTTAGACACCAAACAAAGAGGCAACTATGCCATAAGAAAGTGCTTCTTTGGTAACTTCATGCTGTTTCCATTTGCTCTTTGTGTCATTGGGAGTGCCATCAGAGTAATTTTATTTTAGGCTGGTCTGTTCCTGTTATTCAGCTAATCAATGTCCCTGAGAGTCCTTCCTCATTTCTTCTTATCCAAGAACACTAGGAAAATGCTATTTAATTCACTGCTGAGAATTTCATAAAAGATTCAGCTTTACTCATCCTGATTATGAGCAATCATTTAATAATGATAGCTGCCTGAAGTTCAATTTAACCATTCCTGGATTTTCAAAATTGTATTATTTCAAGTTTCAGGACAGCAGCAAATCTAGTATATTGTTCCTGCACCTCACATCTTCACAATACTGCCTCTACCTCAGAAAGAAGAAAAAGACATACTCTGTTTGATTGCTGTCAGTATACTGAAGATAGGATACCATGTGATTCAGTAATTTCCTCCTCTTGCACCCAAAATAAGAAGACAAAGATGATGCTTTTTGTTGCATATCGTTTATATTTTCACTACTAACAGATATTCTTGAGCTCAGGATCTATACAGCACATTGCTCTTGCCTTGGAGCCCTTCAGAAAACACTTGATCGCATCCTGAAAACACTTGAGACATCATCTTAGTGTCTGCATTGCTCCCATTTCTCCAGCTGAATAAATACACTTGTTTGTTGATACCAACTACTAAATCTGAGTTTTGGTACATAAGGAACCAGAGTCCACCAGGCAGAAGCAGGGTTTAACCTGTGGATGTTGTTTCCTTACTGCCAGAACAATCTCTGGAGAGTTCAGTTAATGGATGAGTAAGATGTAGCTCCAGTTATCACTTCCAGCAGGCACTGATAACTCCAATGGAAACAGCCATGATGAAGGTGCTGTAGGCCTTCTTTCTGCCTCCCTTATTAAATTACAGATCACAGCAGAACCTTGGAAATTTTTGAAATCTGTAGCAACTCAAGGTATCAAGGTATCAGTGATCCCAAGTTGGGATTTTCTTTAATAAAACCCCTGAGGCAGGGGGCAGAAGCTTTTTTTAAACACTGGATTTCAAACACCAGGCTATGGAATTGTCAGGGGTCACAGCTGGGCAAAACAAAGCTGGAGACTGCCAAATGGACAACTACAAGTTCTGTACCACAATGCTCCTCTGTGCTTCTTCCTAAATTTAATGTGCTCTTAGCATGTAGACAACAGCAAGCAAATTCTTTATTTTTAATTCCTGTCTGTCTTGAATTAAAGGTTACTTCATCAGGACTGACATAACATCAAAGTGTTCCATTTTTTATGTTCCTGAAAAACAGAACTAAAATAGCAATGGTCAATATGGATTAAGAGTAATCGAGATTATCTAGAAAATAAACAGTGTTCAGCTGCTGACTGGAGGATGAAAAAAAGGTGTTAATGTGGTAAAATTGTCTTTCAGCAATTGGTTTTAGTCAGAAATTCCTAGAAATCTGGCCATCTAGAGGAAAATACCATGCAATTTTTGCTAGTACAGTCTTATAAGAAGCAAGGTAGAAAGTGCTTGGAATCAAAGTCTCTCTGAAAAAAAAAAGTGAAAAATAAGACATAAAGATTTGAAAAGCAATAAAGGCAAAATTATTCTAATCATTCGTCTTAATCTTTCAATTTGAAAAGACATTTTTTCCCATTTGACATAATCCTCTGACTAACAATAAGCCTGCTTTTTCTGACAAATCGTCATCATGTTTGAGTAAAACATAAAAGAATTTTCTCACTATTCTAATCTCTTTTTTTTCATCAGTCTTAAAGCTCTTTAATATTCAGTGTGGAAGACAGCTACCAAAAACAGGCAGTAATGATGATGATTTTATTGATTTTGACCTGCAAAGAAATCTCAAATGGGACTAACAAGCAATTTCTTCCTCTTCAGCAAAACCTTATACCAAATCAGATGTCAAAAAAAAAAAAAAAAAAAAGCATCTGTGGTGTCACATCTCATACATTTTGTATGAACTATGTTGTTATAATCATTAGGACCACATACATGTCTTTACTTGTGGATTACATGGGCCTTTACTCATTACTATGTGGACCTTCTAACCAATTTAAATCAATTCAGTTTCTACAATTGTCACAAGAATAAAAAATATGTAGATTTTGTTTTCCTCTAAATTGGACTTCTAATCTATGACTTGAAATTTATTCTGCACTTTTTCACACAGCTCAGTTTTCCAAAAGAGAAATCTTTCTCATGGTGCTGCAGTGATGAGAATTATTTGCATTGAATGAGGTTTGTTGCTCGGACAAATGTGCATGCAGGCATTTGGAGGAGACAATTTTTAATGCAAAATAGTGCACAACATAAATATGTCTGTTATATATTCATGGGAGACATTCTCCAGTGGAACTTACAGTAGTGTTAATATTTCACCAGACTTCTTCCAGACTGGCATGCTGTATTACTCATTCACTGGAACAACACTAAACTGAATATTCACCACCAGCATAAATGTTATATGGTGTGAGACGACTCCAGTGCATGGACCACGGTTACTTTCACAGTGCTTAGGAAAGAAGCAGCAGTGTGTCCCTCTAAAACTCCCCAAACTCCAACAGCAAGACAAAGCATATTTTCTTGCTATTTCTCTCACTTCTTGTCTTCACTTAAGTGAATATTTGGAATAGAATACCTAAAATATATGCAACTTTTTAAAGTTGTCTCCCTTTTTTCTGAAGTTGCTTTCTCAGACTTCATATAATACATATTCATATAGCTTCCATCACATTCTAAATCAAATTCCACCACAAGTTGCTTTCTTAAATTTTTATTTCCACTTCTATGCTGATAATAGTCATGGGAAAACAAAAGAGAAAATCTGCAATAGACATGTTTGACTGAAGTCTCAGAATAGCTAAAGAAGCTCAACCCATCAATTCTTTCTAAGGTTTTGGTCTCAACTGAGTTGGAACATGGGCTCTTTCTCAAGAAATGTGTATTGTATACAAACAATTTTGTGTGCTTACTTGAGCAACAAAAGTGCATTTCTGCTTCTTACTATTTGTATAAATACACTCAGCCAGCACACTTAAATGATTTTGCTTGATCAGTATTCCAGAAACAGAAATCATACAACAATCTTCAAATAAATTTTGTTGCATAAATCTGAAAGCAGTAATTACAGCTAAACCTTGATGTGCATTTTTAATACATCTGGTTTAGAGAGATTTTGTTTGTCTGCTTGTTTTGGTAATGAATTAATTCTGCCCTAAGAGCAATAATACCAGCAGTTCTGTTATGGGATTAAGAAAGATTAGCAAGTAAAAGATAATATACTTTCTCTGTTATTTTTAAGGAAAAAATATATATACGTGTACACATTCTTCATTCAGAGCTTTTATTTATTTTATTTATGTCTCCTAGAACACTTGATGAACCATTTCAATATTTTTTCACTCTTTTTTCTGCTTCCCAGAAGCCATGTGTAGCCCAGCAGCCAAAAAAACCATCTTTCTTTCAAAGTGATGTGGATGAAAACATTTCTTTCTCAGAAACAGCAAACAGGCATTTGAGGTCAATAAATAGTTTCATATTGTAACTTTTTTCTTCTAATCTTTCCTTGCAAACACTCTCCTGTTCTACTTCTGTTAGCTAGCAATTTCCCCATTTTTTTTTCTCTGCTTCTTTAATAACTGAGTTTTCTAAGGTGTTGTCAGACCACAGTTTACTGTCCTAAAGAACCATCAGATGCATGGTCCATCTGATGCAGTCTGCCCATCAAATGCTTGTTTGAACAGTGACTTTTCCTCAGACAATTTCAACCCCTTACATACAGCCCAAAGAGAAAAATAAAAGAAGACATTTCAGTCTGGAAATTACACATTGTGTGTGACAGGAACAATATTGTGCTTACTGACAGATCTCTGAGTAAAACTGCTCTGGCCAGGAAAAGCTTTGCCTTCCTTAGGAGCAGCTGAAGAACATCTCTGTGCCCAGATCCTCTTTCTTATCTTCAGATAGAGCACCTTGCTGCACAGCTCTTCACTGTGTTGACTGCCAAAGCCCCCGAGACAGGTACATCTCCTCATGCCTCAGAGAACAGGGCAATTAATCTCATTTATACGAACAGAGGAATTACTTTCCTGCCAAAGTGAGTGAGGACTAATGGTGGCTCCTTAATTAGTTACATTTGGAAAAGAAAGTATTAATAGTTCTAACCAGCAGGCAATAATATTCAAGAAAAGGACTTTGAAAAAAAAAATTGTTCTGATTCTACAGCCTACAAAAGTGTGATTTTTTTCTAAAACAATACAGAAAACAAATATCCCATACCCAGGTGATTAATTAATGGGGAATAGATTTTTTTTTCCCCTGGGAATCTATTTATTAGTTTAATAGGCATCATAACTTACCAGAAATGAAGAGTGGCAAATAAAAAAAAGAAGATTTGAGAAAGTAAATAATTTTCTGATGTGTATCTTGAATGGCAAAATATTAATGTCTATGTATTATTTTACATCATTGCAAAATCAAATAACACTATTTTAGTTCAAGGTTTATTCTAGCAAATGTGTTAATTATATTTATACCTAAATACAGGAAGTTAGGGATCTTATGTGCCTGCATGGAAAATTGTAAATGTGCAGACACCTTCACTCATGCCTTCTGTGCTATCTTCTGGTGACATGACTTTAAAACCACTATGAATTTCTCTTTTCATTTCATCACACTGACTGCCTGAAATAGAAATGTGTTTTCCATTTAGTTTCTCAATTACTGTGCAATTATAAGCCTCCAGCAACATCAGCCTTTAAATTGCATCTTTTCGAAAGAAGATCCAGAAGTAACATAAAGGCTAAAAATCCTAATAAATCACATGACACATCAGCTACAAGAACATGCAGTGTTAAAAAGTAAATCATCAATAACAAAGGACTTTTTTATCTTCAGTATTCTAATTTTATATTTTTTTTTCTTTCAGTAACAAAGGAAAATAAATCATGACTCCTGTCTCAGTCTAAGATACTCAAGAAATTAAAGAAATCCAGTGCAACAGCTGAATCTGTATTGCTGCCTTTTTCTTCAAAGACCCTGATGTTAAAGCAAGGTCCACCTGGGCATAATAAATCTTTCACATCAGAAACTGAAAGAACAATTTGGGAGGACCTTGGAGGAATTTTTCTTTCCTTTTCAATGATTTCATTGATTCTTCCCTATCTCTTCAGGGAACCATTCCTGCCTCACTCTTCCTCCGTGTTTTCTTTGTGTCTCCTCCCTAGCAGGCCTTGCTGGGGGAGGACCTTTCAGATTGGTCTCCACTTTCAGGCAAAAAACCACCAAGCATATTCTTTGAAGGAAGAGAGAGGTACCCAGAAATTCAGGATGGCTAAACTCATGTGATGCCCTGTTTAGTGTCCATTCCCAGGATTTGGATGTCTTCAGCTTTTGGAGTTCTGGGATGCTTTCTGAACTGAAGCTCCCCGCAAGGAGTAAAGGTGTACTCTTTAGAAAATATGTTTTAGTGGAGCTGCACTTCTGAGTAATGAACTTTCTTCCCCAGGCTCCTGAGAAACTGAGAAAATGAGAAATTGTATTAGCAAAAAATACACATCCCATCTGGCAGAAAGGTTCTTGAAGCCTAAACCCTGACAGTGCAGGAGCTTTCCCAACTGTGCTAGCCTGGCACAGGCTCTTTTAAAAATACCATTGATGATTTTCCTCTAGCTCATGAGAGTTGAATTCATTCACTTAAAAGGAAACAAATTAAGAAACTAGCTTAGTCTTTAAAATAATTCTCTTTGGGACCAATATCAGGCTAAATCAAGTGTAGCAGAATGAAAATTAAGTGCATTTACTTAAATATTTTCTTACCCATGATTGAATGAATTTTGCAAATGTGACACTTTCTGGGGATCACCATCTTTATTGATACCCAAGAGCTAGAAGAGCTGCAAATGCAATTTGTGATATTGCATGTCATTACACAGAAGTTGTTCTAGGTAGGAAAGTTACAGTTTAGCTAAGGGAAATTCGATTCCCCAGTGTCTAATGGGATGAGAATTGCTTCTGGATGAAGAAAGACATTAATGGCCTTTTCATGAAGTTCAGAAAAACTATTATTAGCTCTATAAGACTGCTTTTTCATTTCACAGGATGTCTTTAGACATTCCATCTTCAGAACTGCCCTTCTATGAAGGACAAATTTTTTATGAGAAGCTGTGATATATTGGAGTTGCACTTTCTAACAATATGTGAGAGTTAGATGATCCCTAAGTAGTACAGAATAACTGCTGGCTAAAAGATAAATTAGACCTGGTAACTGGAAGGGAATGATTCTATACCCTGTATAATATGGTCAACAGCAATTTCTAGCTGCACATCATGGTTTATAACATTATCTTGGAGAAAACTAACAATTGAGTTTCATGGATGTATGGCAGTACTTATTCGTTTCCTGGCAAATTTATTTTAAACTCGATTATCTCACTGTACATTCCATGACTGTGAGGCCCTTGCTTACTTGCAGTTATTTGGTTTTGAAATTGTTCTCATCGAAATAACCCCACAATTATTTGTCCAATTTTTGTCTGTAGCATTTGTATTACAATGTGTCAGCCACCAAAGTGGCTACAGGCTGTGCTGAGACAGACATCTCTTGAGCTGATCTTGGTTGTATGATCCAGCAAGAGTCTGTTTCAATCTTTTTTGGGCTCTCAAACCTTTACTTCATATGGGATGCAAAATTTTGCAGCCTAGCAGGACATGCAATGCAGAGCTCACGGAAAAGACAGAAAGTGTATTTCCACAATCTTCCTCATTCTCAATCCTCAGATCATTTAGCCAAGCCATGGCTTTTCACTAGGTCTATCACTACCAGAGCAGTGTAGTACCACAGAACACCACTCAGTGATTCTCTCTCCAGATCACTGGGGGCAGGCAGTGAGGGCTGACTGGTGCTTGCCATTTTGCTTGCAAACAACTTGGTCCAGCTTGGGGTTTTTTTCAAAAGAAATGCCCTCCAAGTTATGACTCAGACAGCATGAATGTGTTATTTGCAGGCAGAACCCCTCCAGACTTCATCTTTGCTGTTTGCTGAGCAAAGGTGTGGATGGGACTATGAAAGAGGTGACTAGAGGATACAAGGTACTGAGCTTGTCACTTCCAGGCAGAAGCTCAATCCTGATGCAAAGCTGGCATGATGCAAAGATCAATCTCCTTTATTTCTAGTTGTTACACAAGCAGTACAATAGGGTAAGAAAGGAGTTTTCCTGGTGCCGAATACCTTCCTTTGACTTGAGCTGTCACAACTGTCCCTATTCAAGGAAAAATTCTCCCAACCAGTCTCAGTGTTTCAGAGTAACTAACAGCTCCTTCCTTCTGTTCCAGTTCCCTCTTTCTTATTTTGCCATTTCAGCCAGTGACTGGAATATATAGTGTGTTTTCTGGTGTCACAAAACAGTCATATTCTGTTTCTTTCTTTGCTTAAATTTGAGTGTATCATCAGCAAATTGTTATCGTGATGGGTTTTTTGCCCAGTCATTGCAGTAACCAGTTCCACCCATTCAATCACATTGTTTGAACAGGTAAAGATGAAAACTTTCCTGTTGGATGCTTACAGAAACTTACAGCATTCTGTTTAGTATAGGATAAGGAGGTTTGTGAAGCCCAAACTTCTGGTAAAATCAAACAAAACAAGTTTTAGCTCTTTCTTAGTCTTTTGCATCACTTATTTCTGCTCTCCTACAAACACAGCAGAATTTCCAGTAGCTTATTTTAAGATACTATTTGCCTTAGATCCAGCAAAATGAGAAACCTCTACTCCTCTTTCCTGTTCTGTGGATCCAAGTGTAATGCATTTCACACACACAAAATAAAAAGTGTTCATCTCTTAGCCATAGCTGCAACTCAGTTTAAATGCATCACTTTGCATATATCTTGCTTGCTTGCTAGCTAGCAAAGACCTGCCTTGCCTTGATTTCTGAACTTCAGCTTTCAAAAACTTTTTCAACTCATGAATGTGGTCATTTAAGACCCAAGCTTCAGAATAACTCTAAGTCAGAGGGTTTAGAAAGGCTAAAAACGAATGAGATTCATAATAAACACAGCTACAGAGATAGGCTGCAAGTTCTTAAAGAATATGAATTTTTGGGTTTATCTCCAAATACCAAGAGCTGAAGAGAAACTTCCCTCATAGCACAATGGCAAGGGACAGCCAGAGCACAGCAATTCAGTTTCATGACAACTTGGGAGATTTGGGAATTCATTTTTGTCCTTCACTGGAGCAAAAATGAAACCTCTCCTATATTTTCACAAAGATTTTTGCTAATCCCAAAAGCTCTTTTCTCTTCAGAAATTACCAGAAAAGATGCCCTGAGTTTTAGAAAAGAGAAAACAAGTCTTTAAGCCCCTCAGCTATGTGGTGTTCACACACAGATATTCGCAAAAACAAATGCCTTGGAGTCAGCAAAAAGAAGAAACAGCAGCCTTCCCCGGCTGAGCCCATATTCCTGCAGCTGTGGAGCACCTTTCCCCTTACAGCAAGGCATCAGACCCTGTCTGCTTCCTGGGTATGGGTCAGGGAATCACAGAAACATAGAACACCCTGAGATGGAATAGACCTTCAAGGATCACCCAGCCCAGCACCCTGCCCTGCACAGCCTCAGGACAGCCTCAGGAGTCACACTATGTGCCTGGGAGCACTGTCCAAATGCTTCGTGAACTCTGTCAGCCTTGGGGCTGTGACCACTTCCCTGGGGAGCCTGTTCCAGTGTGCAGCCATCCTCTGGGTGAGCAACCTGGTCCTGAGATCCAACCTAAACCTCCTCTGATGCAAACTTCCCTCAGGTCCTGTCACTGGTCACCAGAAAGAAGAGTGGGACCATGGGGAGCAAATTCTTGGTTTCTAAGCCTCAGAAGAGCTGTGAGAAAATTCCTGATTCTGGGGATTATTTGTTTTCCTCATACGCTCTGCATGCCCATGAGTGGGTGGATGCAGCCTCACAGGAGCAGGCAGGGGACAAAGGAGCAGCACCAAGCAGCCACACACACTCCTCCAGTGACACTTGGAGCTAGGACAGTGAGCACTCAATGCCCCAGCCAGAAACTCCATGCTGAGCAGCAGCATGAGCTTCAGGACATCAGAGTTCAGATAGCTCCTGACACATGAAACAGAACAACTGCAATTCTTCATTAGCAATTTTAAGAGTATCCCATTTGTTTTCTCTCTTTGGGGTTTTGTTTCCTCATTTATTTGTTTGCCTTTGTTAGGATTTCTATCCTCCCCCCCTCCCCCCGACATTTAACGTGACCACTCATTTGGCTCCATGACTGACAGCAGCAGCATTAAAACGAAGATGAGACCAGCTCTGGAAAGGATTAAACAGCATGATGCCCACAACAACTGCTTTTCAATGAGGCATTCTCTGCCCAAGTGCTCCCTGCTGCTGCTGACACTAGCACAGGGAACAAATGGATCTGACAAGGGGGAGAAAATCTAGGGATGGGGGAGCAGCAAGAGAAGATATTTGTGCATCCACAGTCTTTGTGAGAGCACAGATCTGGACAGGCAGGGGAGCCAGCAAAGTCATGTGAAGACCTGTTTTCACTTGTCCAGTTCTGCAGCTGTTAGAGTCATAAAACTGGCCTGCACAACAGCCACACAGAACACCTTGACCACTGGACTCCTGAAATAAAAAAATATTTTCATAAGTTTAACACTTCCCACCTAAAAACAGATTTCTATTTTGAGTGAGCAGTATTCAGCCTCTCTGAAAACCAGGACTACAGGATCTTTCCTCTTATTGTGTAATGGCTTCATTGTGCATAATTTTATATTGCTATTTTGAGGTAGGTTTAAAAAGCAGTATTTCATACACAATGGTGGAGGCCACTGCTAAATTCAGGGAACAGCTGGATTTTGTTAAATTAGCTTTTATACAGCTATTGTTGTGCCATTTTTCCACCCAGCTCTTCTCAGAAACAGTGAATGAAATTGCATAAAGACCTTAACATAATGGTCATTTTAATTGAAATACGAAAGTATTTCTAGAAACTGAATTCAATTTCAGTAAAACTCTCAGCCAATTAAATGAAATCATAGTATTTTGCTTCAGGCTGGTTTGAGCAGCTAATGTAAAAATGTTCTAAGTATTTAATATCTATTTCATCTTCTTTTACCTTTTCATTTTGAGAAGTTCTTTTAATTTTGAACATTCTAAGGTTTTAAAATGGGAAACCTTTTTATATTTGGATTTTGGTGATTTGAGGGATCTCTCAGTGAACTGATGAAATCCTGGGATGAATTTTACTTTACCTGTTAGTAAAATCCAGGGATCAAACACAGTCTTAATCCTTGTAGTACATCACTGTATAACCTCTGCCAGACACCCATATGGTTTCCTGGATATACAAGCATCAATACCAAAGCTAGTGATACTTTAAACTTATGCAATAATGAAGACTAGATATACAACAGCTAAAAAGATGCAGCTAAGATTGTTATGTGATAAAAACTGGTCTGCATGTCCATAAAGAAGAGAGAGTCCAGAGAGAGTCATGGTGGGGGAAGACCAAACAGCTTTTCCAGTGTCCATCACAGAGTCGTTAACCCATCAAAGATTGTCCATCTCCACAAGCACAGAGGAGCACAAGGGCAGATTAAGGACTCAGAGGCAGGGACACCCTGTCCAGACCAGTCCCAGGCTTGTCCCAGGAGACCCTCAGCAACAACACCTAGCCATGAAAACCCCCACAATAAGTCAATGCTGGAGCATCTCTCAGACCCCTGGGGTTTGCTGCCTGAGGGCGTCAGACCCAGTACGGGACACAGAGGAAGAGATTGCACAGGGCTTACTATGGGATGTTTTCCTCACAACGTTTTCCCTAAACCAGTACATATGTTTAGGAATTAAAAGAGCCAGTTACTCACCAGAGTGAGAAAAATCAAGTGCCAGCCTCTCTGTTGGAGTCAGAGCTGAGAGGCTTGTGCTACATGGTGCTATTAAGATGGAGAGTCTGGGATCCAGGGGTACCTGGTATCTGAATATCTGCATATCTTTCCACTAGCATCACTCCATCTTTATGCAGAGAAGAGTTTGGGATGAGGCCCCTGACACTGAGTGTTGGTGTGAGTCATCTGTATTTCTGTCCATCTGTAAGGCTGGCTATGTGCACGTGTATTTATGACTCTTCATGGTGCACATGCCTACTAGGAACACATGTTAGTTGTGAAACCTGCTGCTGGTTGTACCTGGGGGAGAAGAGCTGTGCCAGCCTAATGTCCACTGGGCTGTCAAATCTGTCCCAGCTCCCCTAACAGGGATGATTTATCAAAAAACTTTAATAACAGAATGGTACAAAACCTGGAACCTCTGCTGATAATCTTCCCATAATTTCATAATTTAAATTGAATAAAGTATTTATATTTGACATCCACATGTGTTCCAGTCCAAAAAGACAAATTCCAGAATCCTAGAAATAATCATTCAGCCATTATTTGCATTGTGAGTTTATTCCCCAAACTGTTATTTTTCTGTAATATATTGACAAATAGAAGTGGAAAACTTCAGAGAACTGATCAGTCTAAAAGTAATTTAATTTTCCCTCCTCCCCTTAGGTTTTATTCCATGTTGCATTTAAATATTTTCTCTCAAATTGGACCAGTTACCAACCCAGTTTTGTAAAAGCAAAGTAGCACTTAGCACTGCTGCGAGTTAATGTTCTAGCCACACACATCTTAGAAGAGCTGGTGGTATCCAGCTTTATAACGTGACCCTTTTCCCCCAGGAAATCCAATTATTCTATTATGTCTTCAGAAACAGTAGTTGAGCTCACCCTGTCTTTGTGAAATGTGCTGGGTACTCGATCAGTGTAATCCCCACTGGGCTACACTCTACAAGCAATAGAGCTGAGTTATTGCTGGGGGGAAACAACAAGGCTGCAGGTGAAGCCTGCTCCAGAAATTCTTAGGAGCAGCATGAACCTGTGAAGTTTTTGAGCTCTGCCCAGGTGATTGATGAACTGGAGGTTTCTGGCTGCTGTGTTTATGTTCACCAGGCTTTCATTGGCACAGTTCAAAAAGAAAGAGACTTTCCTCTTCTGCTAGTGATGTTCCCTGTTTTGTGCCTGCTACAGTGTTTTCAAATGCTTAGGACAGAAGCAAAGTAACACATTTTTGGTTCCCAAATTGGCATGTCAGGCTTTTGTTCTTACTTATGTCTTTCCCATATTCTCTTCAATTCATCCATTTTCCTTAGGGAGACATCCATGGGCTTCCCCGTGCTTTCCTCCAGTGTTCCAAAAAGGGAGATAAACAGGGAATTAATAGCCGCAGCATAAGGATCTGCAATTCATCTGTTCTGAACAAAAGCAAAATCGTTTTCATCTCTCTGCATATTTGCATTCTAATTTTTAATCCATCAAGTTGATGGGCTTACCTCGTCTTTCATTTTTCAGATACAAATATCCCTCCCAAATATGATTTAGCCATTTATTCAGAAATCAAAATAGAGTATGAATACAGTAAACTGAAGTTACAGATGTGGGCTGGTGGAACTGAAAACTGTATGTACTTGTTACATCCAGAGAAAAGAAGAACATGACTAAAAATTTCATTCACAACACAAAAAGAGAAAGTGCTGGAAGTCTTGGACCTGATGAGACAAATTGGGGTCTGTTTGTGGTTTTCTGAGACCCAAACCTCTCAGGCACAATTTGTGCTAATGATAGATCAAGAGTGGAGTTTCAAGGTCAGAGCTGGCAGCCCACTTCTGCCATAGTGTATCCCAAAAGCCAGCTGTGAGGCTACATTTCTTTTTCATTAAAATGTCAGCATTACCCATTATTATGGTGTGATGGTGTCTGAGATTTCATGTATATCACTGGTGCTGGGACTATAGAGTTACTATATGTAATGGGTAAATAGGTCTGGACAGATGATTATTTTATTGTCCCACAGGAGTTTTTGAAGTTTTGATGTTTCTTTTAAGCCCATTTCAGAAAGAAAAACAAGTTCAATGATTTTCATCCACAGCCAGCAAAAAGAACAAAGTTTTTCTCAGCTCACTAAGATTTTTGTTTGTCTTACTTCTCAGCTTTTTTTAGCTTTCCAGAGATAACTATAACTAACATTTTAGAAAAAAGAGGTCTTAAAAAAAAAAGACCTGATTTGACCATGTGATCTTTCCATCTTCTCTACCACAGAGGAGCAAAGCCAACACAAAGCTCTTCCCACCACTTGTGTTTGCTAACTGCACATTGCGCTCAAAACAACAAATGCCACCGATGAGTTTGAAACTGTAGACTCCTCAGGATAAAGGCAGTAGGGTAAGATGTGCCCATAACCCCACAGACACTTCTAGAATGACTTATAGAAAACCCAGAAAATAATATTCTCTTTAAGATTTTCATTTTTGCAATGACCTCAAATTCTCTGCCTTTAAAGATGCCTTACTTTTATGCCCTGTGTTCCTCTTTCATCTTTTGCAGACCATAATACTTTCTTTTCTTATATGCAATGTTTTTATGTGCAACAGCCACTTCTGCCTGCTTCTTCTAGGCTTTAACTAATCATCTATTGAATCAATGAGGAAAATCAATGCAGAATTTACTTCCTCCATCTCTATAAGGGCTTAATCTTATACATACAGGCTAATACATAATATTTCTTCTTCCCTTTCCACTCACTCTCAGAGACATATATGAAAACCTGTTAAAAGATGCATGTTTGCTTTGCTTGAGGGAGTCACACTAGAGCCGCCCATTTGGCAGATTTGAAATGCAAAAACCTTAACTTATGTACATGCCATCCCAAATATCCCTGAGATTAGAAACATGACCTTGTCACAGAAATGGATTAAGGCTGTTCTTTTTTCCTGTATTTATATTTCAGAGCAGATTAATCTGGTTTCAATTTTTGATATAATCTCTGTCTGAGCAGCAAAGCCTGAATAAAATAAGCACAGCAATATATTGCAATAAGCCATTCTTATAAGAACAATTTTGCTTGGAATAGAGATGAAAGCAGGGTGTTTATCCTTTACAGAAACAATCTTGCCTTGAAATGAACACAACCAAAAGGTCCTGCAGCTATCAGTTCTTATGGCAAAAATAAGATGAGGAAGAGAAATTATACTCAATCTACTTGATTCATGGTAGCTTGAAAAAGCATACAGTCATGTTTTCCTCCTTTATTCCTTAGTATTGATAAGTGATGGAGAAACACAGTGGGATTGGAGTCTTTACCCAGGAAAGTCCCTAGACTGTGCCTTTAGAGCAACCTGCACAGCAGGTATTCTTACTCAGCTGTGGATTACTCAGGGCCCATATCTGCTGTTGCTCTCCACCCCAGGAGTTCTGAGCTCAACCCCCAATGTTGTAATACCACAGACAGGGATTCCCCTGTGAAAACACCAAAGGTGCCCATCTCAGTTGCTTCCATCATCACCAAGTGGGTCTCAGTTTAGCTTTTTATCAGTATCAGCAGGGGATGTCTTGTTTCAGCATGAGACAAAGAGCTTACTGAAGTCCAAGTCTTCCAACAACATCTGTTTAATCTTCTGTCTTAAAACAAAGTCCAGCACTATCAAATTTGTCACTGCTCAGCAGCTTGGCATGGTCTTCAGAGACCCATTCCCTGACATCCACTGATCCATCAGCTATATGCCCATTAATTTAGTTTTGTGGGGTTTCACTTCTGCTAAGGAAAAAGATGAGTTAATTTTCAATCTCTTGGTGTCCAATTTCTCCACTGTTTTTTTGTTTTGGTTTGGTTTTTTTCCTGTCTTTTCTCTCCTTAAGTAGGTGTTTGAGTATTTACGGGGTTGGCTTGGGGACTTGCAGGAGCCATCTGTCATCCCCGTGGTGTGCCACAGCTCATGCTATACAGCACTAGTCTGTTAGCACTCAGCTGTCAAAGGAACCAGACCTCTGTCAGTTCCTCAGCTTCAAGTGAGTGCTGGAAAACGCACAGCATGGGGGTAAAACATACACTGAGAAATTAAAACAGTTGGATCACACAGCACTTGAGCGACCAAACACAGCCGGAGATTTCAGAAAACTTGAAGGAAGCACAGAGGTCTGATGTTGAGGCCACCATCACCACACTTTTCTGAATGAACAAAGAAATCCCTTTAGCAGGATCCCTGTAAAATCCCTGTAATGGTGAGCAGTGAAATGAAAGGGGTGCTTACTTTTGCTGACTGAACCAAGAATTTGAGACCCATATCCGTAAAAATTGGGGTGGACACAGGATACAAAGCTCAATACAGAACTTAGGAAATGGAAGGGGACAATTTAGACATCACTCTTCCAAGACACACTGACAGAAAAAGAGAAGTAAATTGCCTGTAGGTGTTTCCAGGATGGTTGTTTGCCAGATGAGGATGTACTCAGGAATGGAAACTAGGGGTTTGTGTTGTGGTCTCACTAAAGAAAACTGAGCATCTTCTGTTGAGGAAGGGGAGGAGGGTTTGACACAGGGAAAGATCTGACATGGACATATTTTGAAGTGCAAGGCTGAATGTGGAATTCCCTACCCACAGATGCAGAGTATGCTTGCATTTACTCCAAGCTATAGGTAAACCCAACAAAAAGGAATACTGAAGAAATGCGTCATCAAACCTTGATCGGTTTTTCAGTGCCATGAGTTCATGCCAGTTTTCAACTCAATACCAGGAAAAAAACCAGTCATTTTGCATGAAATCTGCCACACAGGGGGCATGGCATGAAATTTAACAGTATTCCAGAGTGTGTCAACTCTCCTTAAGTCAGAATTAAGGAGGGAGGATGCCCTTTTTTTCCTTCTTGTTTCAATACCAAACTCAACAGGAGACTTTGAACACTTTGAAGGAACAATAGAAAATCAAAGACCTGTATGAGACCTATAGGCAAAGTTCACCCTTTGCAAATGTGTCACGGGGATACAGTCTAAGCACACTGTTCTCAAAAGTAAATCATTTATTTTAAGGGAATCTGTGCATCTTTAAAGGAGTAAGGTAACTTCTACTGTAACTGTTATATACTCTGCGATGATTTCAATGCCATCTTTTCATAACCAAGTTCTTAAGCACATGTAAACTTTGTATTATTCCCAATTGAAAAGTTTGGTTTGCATTTACAGTCACAACACAAGTGTCTGCCAAGAGACGACTGCTGGCCATGCAAACATTCAGAAGGGATACAATGTTCTGTCAATGTGTGAAAAGAATGGGGCACAATGGAACAAAAAATGACTCTATTTTTCCATTTCCTTCTTTGAATATAGAACTGGAAGCCTCAATCTCAGTCTTTATCAGTTAATTAGAGATTTTTAAATGTAATTCTATTTTATTCTTCCTATATTCTTCTATCAAGGTTACATATAATGCCTAATACAGCTGATAAATTACCTGCAACACTGAAAAAAGATCAAGCAGATCCAGAGTTCCTAGAAATATTTATAGAAAGGTGTTATAAATGGAGGAAGAGTGATGTATTCAATGAAATAAAGCCTTTTAGCAACACTGCTTTGATCTGTCTATATCTGAGCCCACTTGGAGCAACTTTTCTTGAAAATCTAAAGTTAATCCTACATCAAAGAATGCAATGTTATCTAAAATTATATAAAAGTGTAACTTAGGTTAAAAAAAATTGTCCTAAACAGGCACAAATAAAAGATTAATGAAGAAGATTCTGCTGGTTTTTCAAAGAACTTTATTTTACTTGTAGAAATTTGAAAGATAAACTGAAAAGAACAGAAGATAACCTCATTCATTCTTTTTTAAATGCTTTCATTTTAAAAATATACTTGGAACAAGATGATTTTTTTCAAGCTGTGCAATTGTTAGATGATTTTTTTGTTTGTTTGGGGATTTTTTTGTAAACTGCATCCTTTTATTGTTGTTTCAGATGAGATCAGAAATTCCTCAGCTCAGTCTGAGAGCTGTCACAGCACTCAACAATGGCACAGTAGGTTGTCAACGTTGGTCTGAGGTCTACAGGCAATGCTGTAGGAGTACAAGTGGTGTAAAATAAGCATTATGCAATAGGTCTGGCAAGACCATGAACAAGACATGTGGGTACAATTCTGATGCAGTAAGTCTCAGGGACATGAGAGAAGCTATTTCTGAAGGAGGCTGTATTCAATAAAAGGACAAAAGTACACAGGTTACTATAATAATTACTTGGAGGTTTCAGTGGAGGAAAAGCAATTTTTACTCAGATAAGACCCCACACCACTTACATAATAGGAGAAATCTCTACCATCATCTGTGACTGCTGCTTGTGTTAGATATTAGAAAGAAGGGATGGATTAATGGACTAGCTAATGACCTTTCTGCCTCCATCAGCAATTCAGCTTTGGTATTCCGCCTTTCATTCATTGTATGAAAGCAATTGATACTACACTATGACAGGAATAAGGCATCAAGGTTCATCGGGACAGAATTTGTAGGTGATAAAAACATCATTCATTGTAGGCCCTTTTTCATTCCCTTCAGGACTGGTACTCTATAAATCCTTCCAAAGGGAAAGTGTACCTCAATGCCCATAAATGCCAGCATTTCTGTTCTTTCCCATCAGCTTGAATGAAGATCACATATGTGAGCAGCCAATCTTCAGGACTGAATCATTATTCCGATATAGGAAGCCACCTTGGGATACAGTTTTCTCATTCTTAGATTAACTCAACATCTGTTTTAATTAGATTTTTTGCATGTGTTCAGATTTATGTTTGGTTTCATATTCATTCCAAGAGGAAGAGGCACCTGCCTTTATGCACATATATAAAGGAACATCTTTATCTGAGCATGTAGAGCATGGGAAGTGCTGTGCTTTCATATTGAAGAAATTGTATTAACACTTAATAGTCTGAATAAGCAATTGAAAGGGAAGTAACCACAATGCACTGAAGGCATCTTTTCTATTGACAATTATAAAGCTGTCTACTGCAATTCCAGAACTTTTACTACCATTCTCTTACTGTTCTGCACTTCAACCACATGGCCAAGTACTGACAACCCCTTATCTTATGTTTATCTATGTTCTAAGATGGTAATAGAGAAAACCAGCAGAGAATTTAGCAATTTGGGTATTTTCATCACCTTAGGGAGCATGAAAATGACAATGTGAGCAGTAGAAGCCAAACTCCAGAGTGCTGGCAAAAGAGTGCAAAAGAGGAACATCTCCCTTCCTCATTCACCCCTGCAGCCAGAGGAGACCCAGGATGCTTTCCATCCCTGGTCTTCCTGAGCCATTCTTGAGACTGCACAGCCTTTACCTCCCATGCTGCTCAGGCAAGCTGCCAATGAGATGAAATCAAAAAGTAATGCTGAAGGCTGAATCTCTGCCTGGAGTTAATCTTTACAATAATGCCTGTGATGACATTTCCATTCCCTTTGAACTATATGGAAATGATACATAGATAATCTTTGATGAAGGGACATAGTGACTTCATCGAAACATAATTCATGCAGCAGTTAGTGGAGAAAAATCTGATGTTCATGAAATCACTACTTGGAAGCACTAATTTAAGCCCTACACTTTCAATCTCTAGCAGGAAAATGATACCAACTCCAGGCAGTTTCACCTCTGAACTGGCTGGATGACAAAATGACAACAACATTTTTTACAGTTGGTCACAGTTGATTTAGCCAGAAACAGAGAATCAAACAAGCAAATCAATAAATTTTGGCAGCTGGATGAAAAATACCTCTTTGGATCACTATAGATATATTACCTGTAATTTAAAATCTTAAAAGTTAAAATTTTAATTTAAAAAAATTTAAAATTATCTTTTAGGCCATTTCTTATTGTTTTCCTCTGCAACTAATCATCGTACTCTCTGCAGGAAGTTTCATCACTGGGCTTGCAGCTTTGGTATCAATCTTGCTATTCCCATCTATCAATCCTTAACAGTGATGGCAAAATTCTACAGAATTTAGCAAATTGTCCATAGTAAATACACCGCATGGCTGAGTGGTAGATCCCAGAGGGTTTAGATCAGTGGCACAGGGGCTTGTCAAAGCCTGTCACCAGTGGTGTACCCCAGAGTTCTATACTGAGCCCAGAATTGTTAAACTTATTCATCAATACCTTGGATGAAGGGGCACACGCCTCCTCAGCAAGTTCACTGATGATGAGTAGAAGGATGGAGAAGAAGTGTGTCAGTCCAGAGAAAACCTTAGGAATAAGCAGAGAGGTTGTCAAGTTTTGGCCAGAATAAAGATTTTAATTGGCAGGATATGTCAGAATAATATACACGACTAATAAATCCCTATAAATTGATATAAATTAATACAAATGGCGTGTTCTGGAAAAACAGGCAAGACAATAGAGAGGAAATGTTGGATAAATTAAAGAAAGAGTATCCAGGCTGCCTTGGTAGGTGTTGGTTACAAACCAGAACACCAGGCAAGGCAGAAACCTCCAGAGCACAAACTGTGGTCTCCCCTGAGGATTTTTGCTGATCAAATGCCAGATGCAGAAGGGACACAGTAGGACACAGTCTGACAGGGTCATGACATGCATCATATGCACACTTTCTGTATGGAACCCAGCTGAAAAGCCAGCCAGGTCTGAATAGGTGATTTACAGAAAATTCATCAGTAACAGAAATGTGACCACCTGTTCATGACATGACTAAAAAATGAATATTTTAACTTTTTTATTTTTTTTCATAGAAATATCAGATAATTCTTTAGACTTTCATCTTGACATCCAGTATTTTCCACGAAAATCTATAATTTTGTAAAATGAGTATGTGTGAGTGTGAAAAGGCAATGAGAACAAAAAGTGGAGTTTTGCTTATACAGAACTCAAACCTGATAATTATTGCTAATACTCATTTGTGATGCATATCACACTGAGCTGCCAAAGAAAATTCTTGCTGCCCTGCAATGCTGAAATGCTTTCCACCAAGATCTGAGTAATTTTGCTTGTCAAGAAAACAATCAGTGTGCTTTATTCCATAGCCTGGTTTCCATCACCATCTCTCATTCTTCTTCAAGGGGCAGAATCCACTCTCTGCTTAACTTTCCCATAAATACCTGCTTAACATTTCTTTTAAATACCACACATTTTCACCGTGTGCAATTAGCAGTCTTTGGCTAAGTGAGGAACCTTATGCATGTTTCAGGCTGGCTGACAGGTGACAGATTTACTTCCCACATCCACACGTTGTTATGAAGCACAACTCCCCCACTGAAGACTGACAGCTGCCTGCATTTACAAAGCCAGAGCCCTGCTCAGACTGATTTGTACCAACACACCAGGCAAGATTGGTAAAATGTTCCTATTGCTTCATACACCCACGCTGTAGGTGATAAACCTGGTCAGGTGATCAGGTTTTTCACACTGCCACAAGCAATTTTCTGATTTAATATCCAGAGTTCCTAGGCCAATTCACTGTTAATTCTGTAGGCTCCTTTGGGCTTTTTCCCTGCAAAAGCTTAGCAAGATACCATTCGCTACACATTTCATGGCTTCTTACTCCTTCCTACCATTTGTGACAGGGAAAGGTTTATCTCCATTTACAGCATTAAAAATAGGCATTTGTAGCTGAATGGCTATTTCAGCAGAGGTCAGTTCATCTCAAAGACTTTCTGATTAACTGTGTACTTGCCCTAGTATAGAAAGAGTCCCCACATGACTGACCTAACTGAGCCACAAGACTAGCTGGAGTGACATGTAGAAGAAGCGATTTCATTCAACGTTGACAGAGGACTCCACAAGATAAAGGACTGCCAGAAAAAGACCTTTATCAAGGATTTTCAATTACTGCCTTGGTTATGATTATGTGACTTCTTGTACCATATAAGGTAAGACCATTAGGGACTCCAAAGCACATGAGAGGAGCTTGCCTGGGGGAAAATGGGGGTTAAATCACTCATCCAAAGTTGATAGTTAAAGAAATCTTTTGGACATAAATTAAGTTAATTATTAAGTTAATTATTGATATTTAAAACACTGAACGCATCTTCTTGTCCATGACATAGTTCTTTTCCTTATTTTTCTTGGCCACTCATCCCATTGAGTTAAATGTTCCCTTGCAAATAGGCCCCTGGAAACAAGTGCAAGCATCCAGCAAGGTGTTAGTCACTGAAAGAAAGAGAAACAGATTTTGGAGAGGATACTATTGACTTGTGAAAAACGTTTTTTTGGTTGTCAGCAAGAAAATTGGGAGTACTTTTTCCAGGATGAATGGACAATCAGTCATCCCTAGGGGAGCACAATCTAGCCTCTGGTGGAGTTTGACCTGTCCTCCAGGAGGCAAGGAAGAGAGTTAGAGCTGCTGAAATTGCTTCTCCTGCCAGTGGAGGGAGGGATATACCTTGAGACATCAAACATGGATTTTTCTTAATCCACAGACTGTGTAGATAACTTCAGCAACCCTACATGCAACCTACTCCACATGTGTTGCATTTTAGCAAGGGAAGATGATAACTTTACCCAGTCTTTGTGAAGAATGTTGAGTGAGGAAGATCCAAGGATCACTGGCAATTTAAAGGACCTGTAATGAACAGACTGTGACTGTGTTACTCAACATATAAAAATGATTGAGCAAGGGAAAGACTAAGACATAGAGGTATATTTCTGTGGATAGTGAGCTGCTTACAAAAAGGGATACGCGGCTAGCTGCTATTTGAATGCAAATCAAATAGCTTCAGATCAAGAAATGAATCAGTGAAGTGGCACACAATCTGCCTGTCTCTGCTCATATACATGGCAAGAATATTTTTGAGGGAAAATCCCAAGAATTTCCAGTGGGATTTGCAATTTTTTGAGAAAACAGGAGAACTGTTTAGGAAACAGGCCTACTCAGATCAGCTAATCTGTGCCCAGAATCCATTAGGCAACATCATTCCTTGTTTTGACAGGATTTGATTTCATTTAAATCGTTAAATGAATGCAAAGCCCTGTGTTCCATTATCACTGAACAAATCCACAGCAAATATTTTTAATTAAATTATACGGAGATTAAAATACCTTAGAGATTATATAATTATGCCTCAGCATTTGGCATGTGCACATGGGGATTTAAGAAAGTACTGAAAAAAGCAGGCAGAAAACCTTTCTGCTCTTCGATGAATAAGAAAATGTACTGCAAAGTGGATGAAGTTCTCAAAACTATTAGACAATTCAGATTGTGAAAATTAAAATTCATAGGGATCCTGCAATAGAGCTGAAAATAGGCAATCTGAACAAAGTGCTTCCTTTCCAGCAAGTTTCCATTTATAACATTTAAATTTTGTCATTACATGAAGGTTCTCCTAATTCTGGGGAAAACTTTCAAAACACCTAAGCACGAGTTTCTGATTTTCCAACTATTTAGCCAAATCTATGCTGACAGTATATAGCCCTGTCATATATAATACCTTTGTCAAATGGGTCTAGCCCAGCTCCTGATAGTGTGGAAGGTGGGCCCAATGAAAGCTGATCTGGTTGCTTAAGGTGGACTTTGGTATACTGCAAGAGCAGCTGTATGAACTGTAGCAAACCTTGTCACGCCAGACAGCCAGAAATTTGAAACTTGACATTTTCTATTGACTCAAAAGAGAAGACCAAGAACAGACCCTAGGCAGAGTCTGTCTTTAGCTGAGTTTAAGAGCTTTCTCTTTCAAAAAATCTGTTGCTGTGATGTCTAAGCCTACTGCCCAAAGGAGGCACAGGTCCCTTTCCCTGGGTCCTGACCCTGTGGATCAGCACCAGCCCTGCACTGTAGGGTGCTGGTTTCTAGGCTGAGGTCAGTGAGGAGGGTACAGATGTCATCCATTAATAGGCACTGAGTTTGTGTTGGAGAATAATGTTTATGTTACTTCTACAAGCAAACAGAAACCCAAGAAACTGATCCGTTTTTGCCAATCCTAAGGTAGAGGTTGTGCTCTTACCAGCTAGTGGGTCTGTCAGTGCTGGGGGCATGAGCCATAGGAAAACAAAGGTCATCATGACATACTTCAGCTCGGAAGCCTTCATGGGAAGAGCACCCTGAGCCATCACTGAGCTGCTGGGAGCTGGTGGGGAAAAGCAGTGATGTACAGGCTGTCCAGCACAGGCTGGGAAAGCTGCCTCTGGTGTGCCATGCACGCTGGATAACACACAGGAACTTCCCTCACTTGACCCCAGTGTCCTCCACTCACCTGCTGGCAGATGGTGAGAAAAAACAATGAATTCTCTTAAAACAGGGTATTGCTGTAGAGTCCTGGGTTGAGCAAACAACAGGCTGTGGGGGCAAGAGTTATCCTGGAGGTGTCTCACAGAGAGAGACAAGTGGAGGCTGGCAGCCTGCACTGCAATCTTCTAGGTTTTCTAATATAGAATCACCAGCCAGGAATTAACGCCCTGGGACTTACCCTGAAGACCATGAGCTGCAAAGCTAGTGTAACATGTGTGCTGTAAGAGAGAAGGAGAGTGCAGCTCAGAAGTACCAAAAATTATGATTGCGCTTCAGGGTTCACCCAAATGTATGATCACAGGAAAAATGGGAAAGAAAACACACTCCAGATTTTAAGATTATAAATGTTGTATTAAACAACGAGAAATTACTTTGGCAGGATATTATCACTGGCTGATGGCTAAGGCATTCTCATATTACGTAACTAAATCACTATTCATAACCAGCAGGAGTCATTAAGGGTCTCTGCATGCAGCCCACTGCCATGACTGCTTTAGTCTCACTAACATCATATTTCAAATGTTCATTTCACTGGTGTTTCTTCTGAAGGTGGAGAAAAATATAATACTCATCAAAGGTTCCTTTATCATTGCCGAGACACAAAGGCATCTTCAACTCCGTTCTTGCTAAGCTGAAATTTAACATAGAATTTTCATCTGCAGTGATACTCAGTGATGAATTGTACATCCCTAGCCAGAACCCCTGTGGTCAGACTTCTTATGAAATGAGTGCCAATAGCTATTAGTACTGCTTTGAAATTATAATCAGTGGCTGATGGCTCAGAAGATAACATAAACTCTCCCTGTAGAACTTCAGAATATATTTTTGTAGAAGGGAAAAATATAATCTCCAACTGACATTGAAACATGAAAACTACTAAGAAAATATGCCACATTCATTCTCTTCACTCTGGGAACTTATTTCAGTGTCCTCTTTACGTATAAAACAGGACAAAAATATGTAAACCTACAGTTTAAATCTGTTCATGAAGAGCAACACCAGATGACCATTGCACTTTCTGGAAAAAAATGAGAACACATATTTCATCCAAGCAGAGGTACATATATACCTGCTGAAAGTTTATTGCAAATTTCTACAGGATCTGCAAATGAAGGGATTTCAGTTGAGATGCTGTGGGAAACAACTTCAAATAAGCAGTGGTCTGTGTGGCCAGGGCTGCTTTTAGTCAACAGAAAACACCAGAGCTGTAACAGTACCTGTAGGACAGTTGAGAAGACAAAACAATTCACCACAGACACAGGTGTGCCCTTAATTAGCATCCACATCACATTTGTGCCCCCACTAAAAAAATAAATAAATATGAGAAAAGCTACTGCATTTTTCTTATTTGGTGGCTGCAGACAGATTGACCAATGGGGCACAACCAGGAGAGCTTACACTTTGTTCCTGATGTGTCCAGCACAGAGCCTTCTGAAAGCAATATCAATTTTCTATCATCTTTGGTGGATTTGATTTCAGACTTCCTCAGGGCTATGCAATGTGCCAGTTACTGAACACAGCCAAAAAAGAGAAAATTAAAGTGCATTACCAGAAAACTTGAATCAAAGCATCAATCAATTCTTTGATTATTGATTAACAATGGATTTCTTCATACAGTGTCACAATATTGCTAGGCACTCAATTTTTAAGTGAAATGTATTAATATGGGAATATTATGAGGTTCACAATAATTTACATGTTCATCAAAAATAATGAATCAAATTTTAAAGTTTCTGGAATAAGAAGATTAAAATTTTTTGCACTGCAGGTAAAGAAATTAAATATCAAAGAATTATTTTCATCTTGAATTAAACAAGAAGTTATAGTGTATATAAAAACAATATATATATAAAATACTTTAAAACCCTATAAAAATTAACTTCCCAATTTGAAAACAACTACATATTTTAATTTTTTTTAAAATGCCTTTTTTTTAAAATGTGTCCTTTAAAGATTTATCTTAGCATTGACTGAACCATAAAGTCAAAAAATGCAATTTTAGCAAAATGCAAAATGTTTTTAAAAAATTCAATTCTTTTAAACATCTGAGGAGCATAATCTGGTTATTTTGAAAAAAGTCACAGGTGTGAAATACACAAAAACTGCTATTTCCTTGGGAACTGTTATGAATGAAAGGAAATTACATGAAACACTGCTTCAGAAAATTCATGACTTTTCAGGGCAGATGGAAATGTAGTGACATACTGTGAGCAGAGGAGGTCAGTGGGCAAGGAAACTCTCAGTTCCCAAAAGTTTTATTCTGAGTCTGTCTTAAAAGTTTCCTTAGGGCTATTCAACTGTGAGTTTATCATATTTTTTGATCCATGTCCATGATAGAATTGGCTCTATATTACCACTTAATCAGATAAGAAGTGGACTCTCTATTCTATTTACCTCTGAATCACAAGTGTGTCTTCACAGGTAAGGCAATAACTGATGCCCAGGCTTCCTCAGTGCTGAAGTTATAGGTATCTGCAAGTGGTCAGATGACAATGACAAATGTCCAGGTCGACTTTAGGTGCCTCCAGATCTTGCTCACTCAGAGCTGGAGGCAATCCTCCCACAGAGAGGCTGAACGGGAGAAATCAGCCCAGAAATCAGACCAGCACAGTTGTGGCTCAGGTGATGGCACTGGGCCATCCGGGTGGCTGGGAAGGGCAAGTGGCAGCAAGTTCATGAGCCCAAAATCTCCCTTGCTTTCACTGAAAGATCAAGTCTCACCTTATTGCAAGTGCATGCAGAGCACAAGCTCCCCTGTCCTTTGCACCCTCCACAGAGCCTCCACTGAGCCCAGGGAGGTGAAAGGGGGTTCATGTCCCCCTGTTCTCCCCTGCCTTCTGCCAGGGAGTAAGGAGGTTTCACGCAGGAAGAGGCAAGAGTAGCTCCAGGAAGACCTCTGCCCATAAAAAGGGTGCCAGAACCAACAAAAAATGCTGATTAATGTCATTGACAAAGGTTGCTTGCTCAGGCTTGCAACTGGACCAGGGCACTCTCTGGACTGAGCCCTAACAAAGACAGGCCCACCCAGGGATCCCTATTCACACATCTCTTGTTGCCCAGTTCAGAAAAAAAGACACAAGGTCTTGCCTGTGTGTGGTAACATCCCACACAAGCAAACATAAACTCCAGATTTCCTAGCCATGACAGCTAAGAAGGAAATTATCAACCCTTTCCAAATGCAGCAAAAGAGTTGGTCCAACAGGACTAGCCCTGGTCTAAGAAGAAAACTGTAGAAAACATCCCTTCAGCTTTTCTTTCCCTGTTAATTTGATATTTTGCCTTTTTATTTCTACATCCACAGAACCATTATCCCACTGAACAGCACTAAGATCACAGCCATCCACTGACTCTTTACATTCTACAGTCAAACACAGCTTTAATTTTTACCCTGTCTGAGAAGAGGCATGATAATCCACGTTAAAGGTGGACTTGTGCCACTAGCAGAAAGATTTGATAACTGTTTACAATTCCAGCTGGGCAATTAAACTGTGTTAATTTTTGGAATCCCACTTCACTCAATAATATAATAGACACTTTTCTGATTAATAAGAAATTAGGCTATGCATAAACTCTCTGCTGGATGCTAAAAGCTTTGTTGTGACAAAAGTCTTTCTCTGTGTGACAATTAAGGCATGCATCTAGCTTCCTAGTTTCCAAATTTTTCCATGAACTGATATGCTCCTTTGTCGTCATAGCACCCACAGAAGATGCGTAATATCTTGTCACAGACACCTGCTCAGTTCAACTCAAAAAAAGGCTGTGTGAAAGGAGATGTTCCTCAAACATTGTTTCTAAAATATGGAAGACTTGAAAACAAATTTAACCACAACAAAGGGGAGAATTTATTTGGTTGAGTAAAAGCCATCCATAAGTACAAGACCATGTTATGGGACAGGTTGCTCTACACCTGTATCTAGGCTGCAGCAGTGACAGACACACCCTTCAATATTAATTTATCTTTGTTTTAAATGGTTTTGGTCTTCATGAATTAGATGATCTTACTCCTTATGTAACTTTCTCCTGTATGCAGTCAGTGCTGAACAGAGACAGTAAAAAAATTAGGCAATGACAATATCCCACCATTCTCCATGGCCAGCAATGGCTAAACTGAATTTTGCTCTCAGTTTAGCAGATGGGTTAAAAGGTAGAGCTGATTTTTCATAAAATAATTACTTTGGCCCACACGTTAGGAAAATTCAAATTACTCTAGTTCTTAATTTGGAAAACAGTCTTCTATTTAGCTTAGAGTCTCTCTCTTTGAACAATGAAATCTAAGTAGGTATTTCCCTTTTCTTATATTTCAAGAAGAGTGAGGGAAAAGATATACAGAAAAGCTGTAGGTATTTCAAAGCTGTTAGGAAATCAACATTCATAAAAACTGCACAAGTTTCCCAAGTTAATCTTTTTTTCTTTTTTAGTATCCCCTTTAAAAAACGTTGACTGTACCATTTCTTCTCAAGTTCCCAGAAGAACTGAATTTTAAAATTGCCCCAAGAAAGAGGACAGCATAATCAATTCTCACCATTACTAGTTTTCAGGTTCCTTCTGGCTTAATTGAAATTCTCCTAAATTAGTCAGCAAAAATTTTGCTACAAGGCCATGGACCCACATCACAAGCAAAGTTTCAAGCATTCCTAATATGAAGAGCTTGAGATGAAACCCAGTTCTCAAAACAAGAATCCTGTGAAACTTCTTTCACATCTCAGATATTTTGTTAATGAAAATAGTGAAATATGCCCTTTTTATTGAATTGTTAGTGCTTTTAATTCAACTTGAAAATTCTAAAATCCTGGGATAAGTTAAAAAAAAAAGAAAAAAAAAAAAAAAGAAACAAAAAAAACCAATGCCCAGCAGCCACATGATCACAGTAGGAACGAGGTGGGTCAGGTATTGTGCATCAAGTCAGTATTGATCTGTTTATTTTATCTTGTCAGTATTGATCCATCTGTTTTATCTTGAGATCCCACCAAGTAACCCAGAATTTTTTATATCTGTGCCAGTTTACAACTCCAGTGCATGGCCCTGTACTTGTTCCTACTGATCCCTCCCATCATGGTATAAGAACCACTGAGGCAAGAGATGTAATCATATTAACATGATTTAGGTAAATCCCAGAAGAAAAATGTGAGATAAAATTTGTTAATACTTTGTAAAAGTATTATCATTTAACAGACAAAAGTAACATTTCAACACACTAAGGACTAGGTTTTCATTTTTTTTTAATTGGGGAAAAAGCAAACATTGTTGGTTGACTGTTGTTTTTCTAATTATCTGCATTAAAGTCATCCAAGTTTTTCATACACCACTGTTGCTGCCAAGTTAAAAAGGAAAGTGTGTGTATATACATATACACACACTACATATATTATATATATTAGATTATATATATAAAATTACAATTAAACTGAGGCAAGTACACACAGAATAGTTTTAATATAATGTTTGTGAGTAAATTGGCAATGAGGAAAGAGTGACATGCTATAATACAAGATGTCAACTTTGGTTCTTATCCGGGATCCTCCTTTTTCAGGGAAAAAAAGGGGCTGCTGAGTATGTCCTAACGCAAGGACTCACACACGATACGGACTTGAAATTCCCTATGAGAGCTCTGTCAGACAGAGGGGGAAGGTTGGTCTTTAAAAATGTTTGTCTATTTGTTTTGAGACAGCAAAGGAAAATATTTCTTTTTCTGTAATAGTAAGGTCAAAGAATTTGTTATCTCCCAGCTAGAGACAAAAACAATAATGGGAAGCTCTTCAAACTAATGTTCAAAAAAGGAAAAGAGAGCCAACAGATGATTAACTTCTCAGCAGGGAAGATGTTATTACAGTCAAAAGACTTCAAAATCCCTTTTCTTATGTGATTCATTAACAGATTTCCAGACCTCTTTGCCCTCAGAAGAGGAGTGTATATGTTTCTCCATGGTGTGTCTTTTGGGGAGTTGAGATTATCAGTGCAAAGCCTGTTGTCCAATGATTTGTCTCAAATATGGCACTTCTGGAAATGTCAGTGCTAGATGGGTATTAAAGTCATTCATCTGTGCATTCCTCTGAGTTTTATTAAACAATAAAAGAAAATTATATCACTGCACTTTGCAAAAACAAAAAAAAAAAAAATTGTCTTTGCTATTTCCTCACTACCCACCACATTAACCAAATATCTCATGCAGATTCTACGTACTAATGAAACATCTAACACAATTAATGACAAATTTGAAAATGGAGGGGGAAATTCATCTCCTTTCTATCACGGCAAAAGAACTTCTCTTGAAAAAATATACTATAGTTCCCATTGTGGAGCATTATTTTGGAGGGAAAGGGGTGGATGCATTCAATTTTCAGGTAAAAACACATTTCAAATACCAAACTTAGATTTTAAACTATTCATAAGATTATCTAAATTTGTTTATCAGGCAATAATAAGCCTATTGGTGTCACTTAATAAAGATATCCTGTTCTCATAATTAATAACTGTATTATACTTGTCTTTAGTATTCTAAAAAAAAGTTTATTGGCTAGAGGACTCATGGAATTCATTTCTGAGACAACAAATACCTACCCAATATTTAGAAAAAGCTCACAACTATGAAGATCTTTACCAGAACTTTATATAAGTTACACTGATCCAAAAGGAAAAAAAGAAGCATGTAAAATATGCCATAAATATAATCCAGATATAAATTTCATATATGAATACACATAAGGCACAGACATGAAGAAACTATAATTAATATATTCAAAGAAATCATGATGTGATTAAATTTGCACAGAAATACTGATTACCTTCACGCAGATTGATATAGACATTTGCTGTATTTGTGATATGCTTAAAAATAGCAGACTGGTTACCTCAAACACAAAGATGACAAAAATACGTCCTCTAGAGCTGACTCACTCTTTAAACCATCAATGGCGTAGTTGTTTGCCTGACACTGTATAAACTGACTAACAAGACATTTAAAATTCGTGGATGTTTTACCAAAAAAAAAGAGTTAAAGTAGAAAACAAGTGAATTTTGAGTGAGTGTACAGTACAAACAAATCATTCCTCCTGCTATCCAGCACAGCATGCAGTGGTAGACATTCTGTAGTGGTCAGATATGTCCTCTGGTTTTGTTTTCTACAAATAGATAATTCACCCCCAAGACCGAGTCTGGTATATTATTTATGGTTCTCAAATTTTTAAAAAAACAAAATGTATAAACTGAAATCATAGTATTCATCATAAATACCTTTATCCATTCAAAAAGTATAATTCCACATTAACAATATAAAAGACTCTATCTTAAAAGTCTTAATTTACCTGTACTAATATTGCAGAACAAGAACTTTGCCAGTCACACAAACTTTTTTAGAATGGCACCACATAGAGTATTTTAGTATAACTATGTGGCAGACCATAATCATTTTGACCACAATAAGTCCATTTTTGCTTTGTGATGGTGCACAGAGCTAACCCTTTTTTATTACCATCTCTCTAAATATTTTTAAAACTTTCAGGTTTAAAATGCAGAAAAAATTGCAAAGCTTTAGGGAAACATCTTTTCAATGAGAATTTTGAAATCTCTGAGACACAGCTAAATTTGAAGGCTTAAACCTTCTCACAGGAAAATTTTAGTGGTAAAGGTTAACTTCTGATAAAGTGGAAATATTTTATTTCAAATTCCTTTATGTTTGGCCTCCTAAACTTTGTGTATAATATATTAAAATTCACTCAATAAATCACTTCAAAGTCAAAAATTTTCTTCATTTACTTCTTGCTTAGAAATTACATTACTCACAGAGCAGCTGCAACTTAAAGGTACATTTGGATCCTCTTCTGTACTAAGGCAAACTGCAAAGCCCTATTCAGTAATCTCTTCAATCCTGTATTTTTGAGTACAGCTAGGCTTATTCTCACTTCTGGTTATCCCTACTCCTCACTTTCCCCTAGCTGTGTGCTTACCCTGCTGGAAGTTAAACCCGTCAGCCAGCCCTGTCCCAAAGCTCAGTTTAGACCCTGGTCTTGCCTGTTTTACAGCTTGTTCCCTGCTTTTGCCATCCTGCGTGAGGTGTATTTCCCATCTGAGAATGAAGTCATGAAAAGAGATCAGTTGTGCCATTTATTCTCTGAGCCTTGAATGTCAAGCCCTGTGTTTCAAAACAGCCATATATTGCCAGCACTTTGCTCCCAAGCACGGGATGACTACTAAATGACTGGCATTGGCTGCTGGCTGCATGGGGCCCTTACACAGGGAGGAGTCACAGGGAAATAAGATGGTTTCATGAGACAGTCTTCTGCCTGTCTGCTCATCCCTTTCCTCTTACCATATGATGTCTGTTATGACTACATAGAAATCCAGAAGCCAAATGGACAATTATAGAGTTTTTTTTTTTTTTTTTTTTTTTTTTTTTTTTTTTTTTTTTTTTTTTTTTTTTGCATTTCACTTGAATAAAAAATAAAATTAAATCACCTCAATTTTTTGGAAATCTGCAGGATGAAGTATTTTCCTAAAACTGCTAGTCAATTATTAAGCAAGTGCATGGGAAATCATCAAAAGAGAAGAAGACACTTTCTAAAGAAAAATAAAATTAAAATTCACCTTAGCAACAGCCTTCCACAGCCCCCGCAATGCCACTCACTGTGTGCTCCCTCCTGACAAACAGGCTGCAGGGTTTGTCACCAAAGTGGGCATTGATGGGGAAAAAACTGAGGTAGAACCTTAAAACTCTATAAACTTCATGCTGGTTCTATAGACCTTTTCATTCTCCATTACTCATCTCTGGCTCTTCTTTCTTGCAGAGAGACAGGAGGCTCTGTAGTTGCACGTGGCACGTGGAGCTGCAGAATGAGCAGGGAGTGGGAAGCCTCCCCTCCTGCACTGCACCAGGTTCAGAGACCTCTTTACATGCAATTGCAAGAGTACTGTAACCCAAAATCTGTCAAATGATTGATCCAAAATGTCTCATCATTAGTCTCAAGCTATAGGTAGCCCTGTGTATAGTAGATTCCCTCAGAGATGGGAGGTAAGAGGGCTGGTGCTGGCATCTGTCTTGGAGGTAAATGTGCTCACTTTATGGCATAAGACTCTGGCTGGGTGGCTGCAGTTCTCTGCCCTGCCATCAGCCTAGGTCTGCAGCATACATAACATCACTAAACAGATGCAAAAGAGTACTAGAAAATGGAGGATTTAATTGCAGGGGATACAATAGTACAGATTCAGCACCTTTAAATATTTCATCTTACTGTAGTTTATAAGCTTTAACAACAGATCGTACTTAAACCTGAATTCCTAGTCCCACTACTGCATTCATACAAAAACTACATAAATAATTTCTAATATAGTCTTCAGTTTTCCCATGTCTCTGCTAACAGGACATTGCACAGGGCTGTTTCAAACTAAAACATGTTCAGGGCTGAGAGACAGAAGCAAACAGCCTCTTGGAGAAAAGAGTACCAGGGACAAAAAACATGCATCCAGCTCAGCACTGGAAGGAATGAAAGGCATTTGAGGGTGGAAATAAAACAGCTATAAAAAATAGACTGTTATAAGAAAAAAATATCTAAATCAATACCTAAAGCAACTTTGTTTCTTTCAATCTCATGGTTGTCTTCTCCTGCAATGACAAAACAGCGGTAAAAATTCCCACCTCTGAATAATTACATGTGCTGGTGTGCTGTCAAATAAATCAAAAGGTCCTAAATGTCCAAGCAGGTGAGCATGCTGTCCTCTACCCTTGGCAGCAGCTGCCTCTTGCTGCTGCTAACACCAGCCAGGCTGGGTCCAGTTGGGCTGCATGTGGAGGGAAGAAGAGAGCTGTGTTATGGATGTCAGGCTGCGAGGCTACGGCAGAGCAGAACTGATCTTCTACAGCTCTCTCTTCAATCCCTTCCACACCTGACAGTGTCAGCACTTTCTCTATTTGTCCACAAAAGCCATTCTGAGCAGCAGTGACAGACACACGTCCCCTTCCTGCCATTGCTGTGCTACCCTGCTGCAGAAGGCTGAAGCAGACACACTGCAACACATTTAGATTAGGATGCAGCAAATTAATTTTGCAAAATTCAGGGGACCTGGCACTGTGGCTCTTGTAAAATTATAAATGAAAATGTGATGGATTACAGGCATCAATGTGATGAGGGACGGGCATTATGCAAGTGAATGTACTTTAACATTATGTACATTAATATTAACCAAACAGCACTTATCACTGGCTATACAGACTGTGTCTTCAGTTGTTCACAGAAGCTTACAGGAGGATATAAAAATCTACCAACTGCTGATTATCATAAAAACAATTATTTCTAGAAATTCTCAAGGCAAACTGAAGAGTATGTGAGCCTTCTTAACGAAGACACTTAGAGAGTAGTCACAACAACGATGCAAACTTGTGGGCCCAATCAATATTTGAACTCAGGCTAGGTGTAAAGGAGCAAATACATTTACATATACAAGGTATGAAATGTGGATGAAATTGGAAGCAAGGGCACAGAAAGTATACCAGAGAAAGATGAATAAGAATTATTGGGGTATTAAATTTTATTCTCCTGTTTCCATCAAAATTGTGCAATAAAGGATAGCTTGAAAAATACAGAGTAAAAACAATCAATGTGATAGTATATATAAGGGAATGTTTATAGTTTTTCGAGGTATGAAAGAGAAAATACCCTCCTGTCAGCTTTGAAATATCCCCTTTCACTTTCAATATCAATATTCATTATTAAAATCACTGCTTCCCAAATCCAGGGATTGAAACAGTTCTGATATACTTGTATTTGTTTGACCTGTCAACTCTCTTTCCATTTTATGGGCTAAAGTTAGTAAGAAAACTGTTTTCAGGCAGATTCACAGTGTCAAAACTGACATGAACAATGAGGGATGCTGCAACATATGGCCACAGTGTGCCTGGGGGCTTGAGGTTGTAGCTGATTCTTCCTCCCCCTGAACAGGTGAGAGATAAATAGGCTACAAAGGATTTTTAACCCAAAGTTCATCAAGTAGCGGTTTTTCACTTGTGGTTCCATCAGCTCCTCTGCTCTCACCAAAAAGGTTTCCAAAATCATGCCTCTCTGAGTCAGGATGCTGTAAAAGCAGCATATTCATGTAACTGATGCTCCTTTCTTGCTCTGGCTGGTTGCTCTTTGTCTTCTAAACACCACCACAAAAATCGTCTCTATCCACATATACCCCAGCCCTTCACCTTCACAGCAGTGCTCATGCTGGCTGGCCAGGGCCCCAGAAATGACAGCCAGCTGGCTGATAAAAACCAGGGCTTTCACAGCTGGCCCTGCTTTTTTACCCTTTTTTTTTTTTTTTTTTTGTGTAATCTCATTCCCTGTTTAGTATGCATTCACCAGCCTGCACAGAAATAGTGAACACATGGTTTGCAGTCTAACTCAAAACAAATAAATAATAATTTCTCCTTCCTTTATTTAGGAACCCAAGTTAACGCTGCTAGAAGTGAAATTCTTTTTTTTTTGTTTTGGTTTCTTGTTTGTTTGTTTTGTTCTTCTCATCAATCACAGTTACTCTGACATTTATTTTTCAGGTCCTCCCCTTTGCCAATAAGACAGCCTAAGCAATATACTACTTTATGTTATAGGTAAGTTGGAAAACTCACCTTTACATGTCTGCTACAAGCCAGAGTTAGCAGACAGCACTGAGTGGTGTTTCAATGGCACAGGCTGGTAACACCACTGTGTTGTCCTCAGCTCATGTCCTGAAAAGTACTTTCATGGAGAATGACTATTTTAGTGCTGCTGGGGACTGTGAAGAGTGTAAAACATCAGTGTGATGCACAGAATGAGCTAGAGGGAAATTGAATATGCATTTATGTAAGCAGTTGTAAAAGTAACTATTTTATGCAAATAGATGCAAACTATGCAGCAGGGGCAGAATTTGACAGAAACTGAGAAGGAGAGAGGGAGTGTAAAGATCTCAGGCTAGAAAAGCTTGAGAACTGTGCACCAGAGCACAGAGCTGGCGGCCGTCACTGTGCGTGGCTCAGCCTGGGAGTGCAGCTGGTGCTCTGACACAGCAGCTGCCCTTGCAGAGGAGCAGCTGCCTGCAGGTGAAAGAAGAAAAGCAAACAGTGTTAGGAACATTGGTACTTCCACTGACGCTCGTGTGACAGGTAACACTGGGAATGTGTGAAAGACAGTGGGCTCACAAGGCAAACACTTGAGTATGGTACCTGAAAATATGACTGTACATTTATCTTTTCTTCTTGGCAGGTGCCTTCATATTAGCAAAGAACCTGGGAAAATGTATGCGGGGATGATTCAAATAATTTTTATTTGCATCTTCTGAAAAAATTTTATAGTCCTCCCAGCTCAATCCTTGCTGTCCAACAGACTAGTAATTCAAGTTTTAGGAGAGAGTCATAGAATTATGGAATGGTGTGGGTTGGAAGGGACCTTCAAGACCATCTAGTTCCAACCTCCTTGCCATGGGCAGGGACACTTTTCACTAGACCAGGTTGCTCAAAGCCCCATCCAATCTGGCCTTGAGCTTTACCAGGGTTGGGGCATCAACAACTTCTCTGGTTAATCTATGTCAGTGTCTCACCATTCTCACAGTAAAGAATTTCTTACTAATATCTACTCTAAATCTGCCTTCCTTCAGCTCATCCTATCACTGCATGCCCTTGCATAAAGGGCATGATCATCAGGAAAAAAAACCCAATTATTTGGCATTGTCAAAAGCAAAAATTGTTCATCAGAGTTGAGATCACCTGTACAACCTGAAACCACCTCTAAGTCACTTCAAGAGACAAACTGTTCTTCAAATCTGTCCTTGTGGTCGTAGCCTATTTCATCTATAGGCTAATAGACCTATAGGAGGCAATCTTTAGAACAAAAATGTTGTAATAAATAGGTTGAAATGGCTTGTCCTACAGGCAGTGGGGCTAGGCTCATATGGTACTTCTTACTTACTCTTCTTAATTTCTTGGCTCACAGATACTGGAATGATCAGTCTTACTGGTAGGAGGTAGCCAGAATTTGTGTTCCCTTGCACATCCATCTTTTTTAGGATGTTGGGTTTTGTTGGTTTGTTTTGTGTTTTGGTTTGTGGGCGTTTTTTTGTTTGCTTTCATTTAATGTTTCTTTAAGAACTAAGACAAAGAAATAGGAGCACAGGTGAATGTTTTCAAGTGCACCTGGGCAGAAACACTGCGGCTGTGATCTTGTTTTACTGCTGTATGTGCAGGAACCCTTTCCTTGTGCAAATCGCTTCTCAGTTCTCTTCTTTCACTTTACATAATTGAATTATGTTTTGTGAAAGAGATTCCTAGAAGTTTATGCAAATACTGGAAACCTGGGATGTGAAAACTAAGTCATCCCATTAACTGTTAGCACAGTCTCCCATCACTGTATACCTTCAAACAGTACTATAACCAAAGGTGTCATTTCAATCAAGATATACCTCATAAGAAGGATTAAAAAGTTGTTACAGAAACACATATCACAGAAGAGAGGCTCTAGGGACTCCCTTTATCACTGAATCCTTCCTACAGGGAGTTAAGATTTGTCTGGGTGTTTACTCCAGTTTGTTAAAAATGTTTTGTTAGATAATTATCACTAGAAATATCCAGAGGTGGTTCCACTTATATAAAAGAGGGGATAAGAATAATTGCATAAACACTTGTTTCCCTTTTCCACAATGGAATTGACCCTTCTCACAGTGCAAAAGAGGCCCCAGAGTGCCTAAAATGATGGGAAGAGAAGAGGCTGTGCTGAACTCAGTGGGAAGAGGAGGGAGCAGCCACTCAGCACAAGAGCACACAATGTACCAGCCAAGGTTTGTGTGTTAAGTTAAACATTCTCTGCCTTTCCAGTCAGTCTCAGGCCTGGAAGACAGTGCAGCAGCCTCTTATTTCAGCTTTTAAAGCAAAATATGAGAACTTCCTCTTCAGTACACCGAGAGGGAGACAGCAAAGCTACGAAGAGCAAGTCCTGCATTTATGTGTTATCAGCACTACAGCCTGCACCACGTGCCTTCTAAAGGTTCATCTGCAAAAGCAGATACATCAGCATGGACAAGAGCCAAACTGTGCATGAAGTCCAGCTTGGGGGTGAATCTGCAGGCTGGACTAGAGCAGGACCCCAAATACTGCCTGGTCACAACAGGCACTGATTTTAATCAGGTGTACAGAGGGTGTCACATGGTGAGGAATTTCAGACCAGGACATGCCCACACTCACAGCTGAAGCTAGCACCAGCTGGCACCAGTCTGACTGTGGAACATGTGAACAAAGAAATTCACTCATGAGGAAACTCAGGGTGGGCACGTGCCTGTGACAATGAGGTAAACTGGGATGCAATGTCCTGAGGACCAGCAGATAGCAAAGGGGAGCTCACCATCATAGTGACAAAATGCTGGATCAGCAGATACCCACAGCTTTTCCCATCTACCGTTTCCTTCTAAAGTGACCTGAGCAATGGATTGACTGGAAGGGAAGACATCCAGAGAGACATCCTTACTGCTCCCAGTAAGGTAGGTGGGCTTGGAAAGGCAAGTCCAACATTGGAAAGTAGCTCCATGGCCTGATTGACTCTTGTGTGAATTATAAAAGGAATGAAGAAGGGTTTTAAATAAACTGAAATACAGATTTTTGCTATGCTTATGTATTTGCTTAATCCATCCAAACATCCTATATAAGATAGGTTATGTCATTCTTCAGCAAAAGAAAAAAAAGTGAACTACTGAATTTGGTCAATAGGAGAGAAAAAGTGGTTTATATTGAGCTTTCCTGGGCCTCAGATTGCTGAGGTACTGCAAAATCTGAATGCATCTTGAGAAAAGATGATAGCACATCTCTTGATCAATGGATAATTAATAAAATATTTCCTTGAAGATTTAATAAAGATCAAAAGTGTTTAATGCAGATCAAAAGGATTTAATATAGATCCTAGAGGTGTTCAAGGCCAGGTTGGATGTGGCCCTGAGCAATCTGATTTAGTGAGTGGCATCCCTGCCCATGGCAGGGAGACTGAAACTTGGTGGTCTTTAAAGTCCCTTTCAACCCAAACCATTCTATGATTCTGTGATTCTAAAACAAAAATTCACAATGTAGAAATGGGAAAATTCAGTGTAAATATGCAATACAAACTGTATATGACCTTTCCAAAGTTATTAAAAAGAGAAACTGATAAACCTAACATGACAATGGCAATAGTCATATTGAATTGCAAGCAAATATCAGGTCACAGTGTGTGTGTGGATGTTGAGTTTTACAGGCCATTCAGTTTTACAGGCCATTCAGTCTGAAGATTTTCCCACTGATGTGCACTGTAGTGTGCAATCAAGTGATAGATAATGCCATGTAACAGCAAAGCCTCAGGGAACCACTGATTTTGATTGTCAGTGTCCACATCCCCAAAACCAGGAAACTTTTCAATTACACAGCTTTGTATTAAACATGCAATTGTCTTCCCACTGCACTCAAAGGAAAATTTGCCCATAGTCTGTGGGGAGCTGGCTGACCTTCTTTTTCTCCAGCTGCCAAACTGCATTATTGGATTAAAAGACATACACAAGAGACATTCCTAAAAATACGTGTCAGTAAACAACAGCAGCCCTTCCACAATGTTATGCAACTGAGAGTGCAAGCCATGATACAGTTTCTTTATTTGCAGGAGGCCAACACACTTAAGTGCCCCAAAAGAACCAAACAAAATGGAAAGCTTAGTTAGCTGGCCTTGGTTATTCACACTTTCTGACCATTCTTCCTTTTGTTCACACCTTAGTCAAATTGCCATGTTTCCTCTCTGCCCATACTAGTACAGACAAACATTCTTTGAAGCAGCTCAAATATCTGAACTTTTTGGTAATTGCCAACCTGGACTCACACCCTCTGCTCTCAAAAGTCAGCTAATTCTTTCTATGGGCAATTTATGTCCAGACAAATATTTATTTTGCACACTGGTTTTCCAGTGTGCAAAATAATAATAATCCTTTTTATTTCAGCTTTTTCAGGGGAGTAGTTACGGTATTTCTGCTCTGCAGAGCCAGTCCCTGTATCCATGAAATCCCTGGGGTAAGGTTTGCCATCAACATCATTTCATCCCTAAAGTTTTCAGGTTAAACTAAAGAAGCACAAATATAGCTCAAATCCTCTTTCCCTACAGTTATCCAGGATACATGACTTTGACTGGAGAATCATCCCCCCCCTCCCTCCAAAACAGAGTGCTGCTTTAGATCCCATTAGGGTCTAATTAATCATCATTAATTGCTCTGCTCTCTCCTCTTCTGGGGGTGCAGGTCAAGAGATTGACAAAGATTTGAAGCTCCATCAAAACTACTCCAAGGTCCCATTTGTGCATTCTCATGCAAAATGCTCCAATGTCATCCCAAGCATATTTAGTTACAAAGCTGAAATTACTGGAAATTATGCTAAAACAAAGCTCCTTAACGGTTCTGAGTCACAGAAACACTCTGGGAATTATTACTAGTTTGTGGCTGTGGCCAGTCCACCCAGGTTACTTGTCCTAGCTGCAATTCTAAACAACAACAGTACCTCAAGAAACACATGATTTTAGCTCTAGAGATCTTTCTTGGATCTTCTGAACAATCTCCCAATGCAAAATCACCCACCATAAGCATGGAGACCAGCGAAGAAGAGAACAGGGAAGGAATGTGAGTTTTTAATTAAAAAATCCTTCATGACAAGACTGAGTACAACTGGAGTAGATGGCCCAGAAAGGTTGTGGCAATTCCATCCTGGCGAGTTTAAAAATTGGACTTAACAAGGTTCTGGAGTACCTGATCCCTCTTTGAGCAGGAGTCTGAACCAGACAACATCCAGAGATCCCTTCCTGCCCTCATTGTGCTGTGATTCTTTATTCTCATGTGCACTGTGCTCCTGGAATGGAGGCTGCCTGCACAGGAGCAGATGTGCCACAGTAAGATCCAACAGGACTCTCGCTCTTGTCAGCCACCTAAAACCACTGCCAGTTGTATTCAAGGAGAGGATACCATGAGCAGTGTGAGAAGGTACCTGGATTCCTGAAAGGCTTCTGATTCCAGTCACAAATACAATGTAGCATTGAAGTTGCTGAGTATAACAGCTTCTGCAATTTGTTGTAAATCAGAGAGAGAAACCTTGAAATGAAATATTTCTAACTTCTCTCACAACAGAGGCAATAATGACCAGTTTGTTCTCTATGATGTTCAGGAGGGATACAGAAGGTATTAATGGTCTGTTGGACTCAAGTGGGACACACCTACTTCATAGCTATTTTGGTTTTTTTACATTCAGTCATAGGATAGTGTTAAGTCTACAGCCATGACATGGCAGCATGTCAGGTGTGATGCTCTCTTCTTGCAAGCACTGCCATCTTTTAACTAAGCAAGTATTTTGGGTACTTCTGATGTTTCATTTCATTAGGTTAATGTCTGTGTTCTCCTGGAGGCTTCCTTTCCTCCCTCTTTTATATAATCATCCCATAAACTATGACACAATGTTGAATAATAATATGCAATGCTGAATTCACACGAATCAGCAGAGGGATGTATAAAGTGCTAAAACACATTAAATAATTATATAATTATACATCATTTATATATATAGGTATGTATAATTTATGTGGGTTATTATGATTTATTAATTGTCAGGAGCCATTTTTTGTGCTGAAAGTAAGCAGTGCAACAAGTTTCAGGATTAAAAATCTTTGAAGCCACAACACTGAAAATGTTTCTAAAGACAATCAATTTGATAAAGAGCAGAATTAATGAAACTTAAATTTGGGATTTCTCTGTCTTTCCTCTGTGGGTTCTGATATCTGATAAAGGGTGAGCCTCTCAGCACTTCTATCTACAAGGGGGCTTGTTCTCCTAAGCCTTGTAGGAATTTAAGAGCTAAGAGGTTTCCAAAGTTTTGTTAAAGGAGGTTGAAATTAAGCAAGTTCAAAATATGCACACACAATAGGACTAAACAGATCATATTTCCTTCAGAAATTTAAGTACAGAAAAACAGGATACAAAAGTAAAACATACCTTTAGAAGAAAGGTGGGAAATTATGAGGAGAAACTCAACATGTTGATTCTGGGAAAAGAAAACATTACTTAAAAAGGGAAAAAAGCAAAACAAAACAAAAATAAAAATAAAAATGAAACAGAAGCAACCATTCTTGTCCCCAGAATAACTTCAACCATACCATGGCAGTGTGGCAAAAGAGAGGTATCTACCTACGTTGAAAGCTGATGTGTTTTAAACTACACTTTGTCTAAGAGCCCGATAAGCAAACTGGGAAGAAGAGAATGGGGAATTTCCAGCACTCCTTGGGGTTCCTATTACCTGGAATTTGTTGCATCCCATTTATTTTTGTTTTGTTTTGTAACAATGAAAACTCTTGAAGGCCTACTAAGAAATGCAGTCATCAGAGTATTTCTTGTATGCCATGAGTGCTATTGAGCGTGTTTCAAGATAACAATAGCAAAAAAGTATCTCTCACCACAACAGGTATTCATGAAATGCAGAAATAAGTAACAGCACGCAATCAGCCATTACAAATACACAAATGTGCCATGTTTCGCTGCAATACAAAGGATCAGGGATTGATAGAAGTCACAAAAATTCTCTTTGATTTTGTCAATTTAGTGGTAGGTGGTAAAGCAAAAAAAAAATTGGGATGGGGAAATAGATACATTTATGTAACTGTATATCTAGCATGTCACATCAAAATGTAACATTACATCTCTAATTTAGAATAAATTTGAATTTCACTTTCTGAAGAAAAGTCATGTTTTTTACAGAAATAAAATTGTGAGTGGCACACACACACACAAAAAGATGTTTATGTGATAAAATACAGTTTTAAGGAACATGAATCAGGGCAATAGCTCACTTTTCTTGCCATTACTTTTACACATTAGTCACCGCCACAAGGTTTTCATCCCCACGAATTACATCCCCCCAAATCAGTACACTGAATCACAGATCTTTCTGATTTTATTTAGCTGCCCCCTAATCATTTGATTTTCTCCATTCAAGTAAAAAAAACAGATCTGTGATCCATCTGTTAAGTTATAGACCATAAGTTCCCATCTGTCATCCATGGACCAGTGGTAGTCCCCAGAGCACTCTCTGTCTGTCTGCAGAGAGTTAGCTGCTGCTCTGGTGCTGCCTTCTCCTCATCTCCAGCTGTTAAATCACATTAAAAGATGGGTTAAAAAATGCAGAAGTAAAAAAAGTGAGTAACATTACTTTTCCCTGTAAACAACTGCTTTAGCTGCCAAAGGGATGTTATTCAATTGTGAATGCACAGGGAAGAACCTCAGAGACATCTGCCTTTCTCAGGGACAGCTTTGTGCATCCAGATCCCTGCCAGAATCTGCAGCAAGGGCTGAGTTGCTCCTCCAGAAACGCAGAGCCCACATTCAAGGGTCACACCATTAACTGCTTCACTGCTGATTGCTTCAACAGCAAGGGAAGAAGGAGCTGGTTTTTAGGGAAGAAAGAGCTGGTTTCCCTTGAATAGGCTGGATCGGTTGTTTCCCCCTCAGCTGTTCATCTGGTCCTGCACCCGAAGCACCAGCCCAGGCCACAGCTGAGCAGTCTTGTGACAACTCTCCCATTTCCACAGTTTACAGCCTGGGGCATGAAACATCATTTTTGTTTACTTCAATCTGTTAAATTGACGTAGTTCAGTAATTGCTACAGATTACACTCCTGGAGATGAGGAACTAGTGGTGCATTTCAGTCATTCCAGTTCATTCTGACCCCATGCACAAGGGGACTTTGCCAAGTACCTACTCCTCATTATGTCTGACAGGCCATGGTGTGGCCACAGCAGCAGTGGTTTCTGTCCCCTTATCCCCTAACCCCACCTACCCAAGGCTCCCAACCCCACCCACACCATAGCTGAACGTGCTCTCCATCACCCTCACTCACAGCCCAGCCTGTGAGTCACTGTGCCATCAGTTCTGGTCTGTTTTAAAATAGCTCAGGCCTTTGCATGCCCAATCCCCAACAGATGATCTGCTGGGGTAACTTCTTCAGCTATCACAGCAACATCTGACTGAGATCCTGAAAACAACAGTACAAGCCCATTCTGTCTCACAGATACTTGAATCCATCCTGTTCTTCAGCCAGCACCCTCCAGGCTCTGCACACAATATTGCCATTACAATATTTCCATCAGGTTGGAAACTGAGGATGCAAGAACATCTTAACCAATCAATATTTAATTTCACCTAAGAGTACCTGAAGGGAAGATGGCCATGGCAGTGGATCTGTTATCAGATTTTACTCATATTTAACTCAGTGACGTTTCCCATTTCAACGTGTGCCAAAATATCTTAAAGAGTTCCTGTGTATTGTGCCAAAGAAATATAGGCAAGAGCTGCTGGCAAAAGCAAGATTTAGGTGTTTGTGGTGTTGGTACATGATGTTTATTGTCCTCTGCACATGAGAGACTGACACACATGGGTAACCACCTGCAGCCTGCTGCCTCCCTGAATCTGTTTAGGACAGCAAAAGTATTTCTGTGGCCAACAGCACAACACAGAGTAGTGTTGCTGACATCCATCATGATTTTTAACAGACCAGCACCAATTTACTGCTAGGTCTGGTGTGAGCATCCTTACACAAACACCTGAGAGAGGGTTTCAGTTCATACATGTGGATTAACACAGAGCTCTGCTGCCAGTCCTCGCAGCAGCAATGTGTCTGAAAACAGGCTGATGTGAGAACACTGACACAAAGTAAAACATCCCTTACTTAACTACTCCCAAAAGTGTGATTTTGAACCTGATCTTCTCATTCTTGGAGCACACATGCATCTACTTACTGCCTAGTAAAACCAGACCTACTGACTATATTTGAATTGCAACCTGAGTGGAGATGAATATGGTTGTAGGCATACACAGAAATATTTTCTTGGAGTCCACTGTGCCAGGCTCAGGGTTCTTTGGCCACTTCAAATTCAGCATGTGTTTTAACACTTTATACAGCTTAATTCTGGATTTATAGGAGCCCAGAATATTCCACACAGTAAGCACGTTGAGCAATTGACAGCCGGTGCCCTCAGTGTCTCTCAGTTATTCACTTGGAACAAAAAGCTGTGCTCTTCCTGGACTTTATGCTTTGCTAGCCTGGAATCAGCTTTTTGCCAGCCCCTAAAGCCCAAAACTGATCTCATACAAACTTTGGGAAATATGGATCTGGCTCCAAGCCCTTTATTTCAAGGCCATCTTTAATCTAGAGCTAGAAAAGGCTTGGGAGTTTTTATGCCAATTCCCTGCTTTCTCATCAACTAATGGAACAAAAAGAAGGAAAAGCTATCTGGGTCCTAAGAACATCATCTTCGCTTTCTTTTGGAAATAGATGATGAACCAATCAGGCTGTGAATGATAAACAACTGTTTTAAATAGATAAGAAGCAAATAGGCAAAGAGAAAATAAGGTTATTAAGGGATAATTTTGGGAAACTGAGTGATGGATGATTACCTGAATTTCATTTGATTTCAAATTCTGCATTTCTTTTATATTCACTCCTATAATTTTTCTTTTCCCTTTTGTTCACATTCACATCAAAATTTATCATCATCTAAAGCAAAAATTAAACCTCTCACAAAAAAAATTAGTATCTTGCCACAGGTCTTCAGGGTTAGATGTAGGGGCTTTCATGGAGAAGCCAGCAGTGGCTGATACAGGAACAGTTCAATGCTGTTGGTAAGTCCTGCCCTGTCTGCCTACTTTTGAGACTTGCTCTGGCTCTGTTGTCTGCTGCCCTGGAACATGGGCAGAGCTAACGTGGCTTTCTATCCCAGTAATGCAGACATCACTTCAGAAACTTTTGCTTGAAAACATAAATGTAAAGATAAAAATTCTCACTTTGATTTTTGTGGTCGTTTTTTATTTTATTTTTTTTTTTCTTTTTTCTTTTTTTTTTAATTAATAAGATCAAACTTACTTGTGAGACATATTGAATCATTTTGCTCTTCATTTCCCCTGGAATAAACAGGAAATTTGATTAACTGAGATTGTCTTAGCTTCATAGGCTGGTTAGTGAGATCCTCTTTTATCCTTATACAAGGGAAGGGCTAAATGCTCTTCTGGATAGTCTTGCTAGTTTCTGGAAACAGCAGGAGTGGGATGGGAGGACTGATTGTGCACCAAAATCCATGGAGGGAGCAGCAATGTGCCTCTCATTTGAAAGTTGTCTATTTTAAAACTGCTGACCTGCAGTTCCATAACTCTGTTATACACTGCTCCTAAAAGAGCTGACACCACACCTTCACTCAGTTCTCTCTCCTCTACATTTGGAGACCCCAAAACCATCAGGTAGCTTCCACTCAAAGTACAGAGCACCTTTGCTCTAAATTTTATCACCTTGAGCAAAAAGAAATCCTCATTCTCTCATCCTCCCCACCACCCTCACCTTACTCCATAGTGTTTGTCTGTTCAGGGATGAGTAGCTTACAACCTCTTTCAATAAAGTATTCAGCAGTTTTCCTATGCATGGTTTCATTCACTTGGCAGTTTTACAGCTGCTAATGCTACAGTGGATACCATCCTTTTAAATAATGCCTGAAACTATTGTCATTTTACCCTCAGAAAGTAACAAGGTTATGTAGTAGTTCTACTGCTTTGTACATGAATACACCATTCTTTAACCAAAAAGGGTCATTATATTGTTTTAAATAGTTTTTAATCCCAGCAACAAGGACAGTATAAAAAAATCCTGCTTTTATACTAAATTAAGGAAAAAGGCTCCTGCAAAAGTATCTATGATTTTATGTACATATAAAGTGATATAATACAAAGTGATAAAATAAGCATCACTTTAGTGCTGATTCTTTTCATATCAAAAGAATAATTCAGTATGGAATGACATCAGCCTTCTAAGATTTCTTTATTAGTTTTTGGCAAAACATCAAAGAAATGCTATGAACCGATTTTTCATTCTATTTAGTGAAGGTACCCAAGAAACATCTTATGACTTTTCAGCTAAGATATTAGCTAGTAGGAAATGTAGGACAGACATAGATAAACTTAACAATCGCTGACCAGCACCATGGAAAACAACTTTTTCTTTGCAGAAATTCAGACTACTAATAATTCTTAAAAGCACTCAGCCAATTAGGTTGTAAAGAACATCAGCACAGTTATATTGAAATAAACCTTAAAACTCAGTAGCTTTTAGTTTTTTGAGGGGAGTGCTGTTTTTTCCTTATCCAAAGGAGATATTTTGCTAAACGTTATTTGATTTTTTTTTTAACTGCATAACTCTTCTCAAATTCAGCTAAATTCTACATGACTCTAGGCAAGTGGTCCCTGCTGTAATGTGGAAGAACCTGGATAAAAGTAGGAGAGAAGGCCTTCAGGGAACACTGCTACAAATCAGGGGAAATACATGTAGCTTGCCATGAATTAAAACTCTGTGAATTTATGTACTAAATTAATTCCAACACAACCACAACTCTGCAGATAAGAATATAATATAGACTCTTTCTACTTAAAGATTGCTTCATCTTATCTCTTGGGAGTAACACATACAAAAAAGTCCCCTAGCATTATTTCACTGGTACAACTTCATTGAGTTAGCTCATGGAAATACAAAGCAGGATAAATATAACTTCATATGCCCTCTAGAAATTGTAGCAGTTGTGTTCTTTGGAGGACCTTTTACATTCACACCAAATTCTTTGCAAGTTAGAGCAAGAGAAAGAGAGATCCCATGTCCTCAGATTGGAACAGCAGAATAGAATCCAACCTGGATTTGAGCTTACATCTTCACATCTTAGTCAAAAAAATAAATGGATCACCACCATGTCTTTCAGAACCCATCAAGTGGAATGGAGCACCAATGCAAAGCTGAACAGCTGCTGCTGACAAACAGCAGCAAAGAAATTCTCTTGTGAAGATAAAGTAAATAAAAAAAAAAGGGGGCAAGCAAGCTGATGTGAACAGCGTCTGTTCATTATCCTCTTGAGAAATATGTTCAGAGCATCATACTGCCAGAGATATTGAAGAATCAGTAATGCTTTGACATGTCTCTACATTATCCTGCTTACAAAACAAGCACTGTTCCTACTGCCAGTGAAGCTTGGAATTACATTTCCTATTATTCACTTTGCTTACCAGAGAACAATAAGGTAAAAGCTTATTTCTACAAAGCTTGAGCAGAACTAGTACCTAGTGTAAAACTAAATCATGTAACTACACTATTATTTGTGCTATGGTGCTACATTGTCTGTCAAGTACAGCTCCAGTAATGCAAAGAAAACCAATCCATCTGCTTTCTATAGTTAATTAATATAGCAAAAATCTGATCTGCACATTTTGGTATGCTTTTTATTTTTACCCTAGATTGTCTTGGTAAAACAAGTGTACATCTGAGCTGATAAGAAAAGCAAGTTTGCATTAATTTGTATTGAATAGATGTGCTCCAAAGAGCAGAGCCAATGTATAGGGCAGGGGCACTGCTCATGCACATCTCAATGTAGCTGGAAGCAACGGGGGTGATGGTGACAGCAGCAGAGCAGAGAGAACGTTACTGAGCCTGAGTGATGCTTTCTTGTACACGTAAAATGTGTTCAGCAGTCTTCAAAAATATCTCAGCCTAAAAGAAAGAAGAGATTTCTTCAGCTTCTAAGCATATAAGCAAGTACTTCAGAAAGTGGATAAACAGCATGAGTATATGCTGTTAGATACAGGCACAGCATCCCCCCTGGACTCCTGTAACAGCTTTAATATATCCTCCCAACGTTCACACACATGATTTCTTTAGGCAAGTAAGAAAGCCAAAACTAATGAAAACATCCCTTAAATGTTATAGGAGGGAAACTTCACTATATAAATCCATGGTGCAGCCATATCATGAAGACAACACAGTTCTGATCTCCTCATTTTTAAGAAATATACAGAACTGGAAAACTTTCAGGGCAGGGCAGGAAGAGTTCAAGACCAGTTTCCCTGTGAGGAACTGCTTTGCAAACCACTATGTTTCCATTTGGGAAAGGAAATATAAATGGAGATACAAAGGAAAGCTGCGGAATCGCTGATCTGGAAAGAGTGGATAGGATTCAACTGTTCACTGTCTCTTCTCGTACCAGAACTACAAATGAAGCCACTAGGAATCATCTTAATAAAGGATTTGGATTAGGGGAAGCTGGTGGTCCCTCACATATGGAGTAGCAGATCTGCAACGCTCCTGGGAGATGACCCTGTGAACACCACAAACTGATGGAGTTGCCAGGGAAGCTGCTCATGTGAGAGGAGTCATTTGCTATGGAACACACAGGAACCAATCCAGCTCAGGAGATGCCCATGCTGAAATAACTAAATGCTAAGAAAATACAAGAGGGAAGTATTACAAATATGTGGCCTGCTCTTGTAGTTTCCTAGACAGTGATGTAAATGAGTACTTATGGACACAGTGGGATACTGGATTTTGAACTAAAATTGGTTGCTGATCTAAGCCAAGATGGCTCATTTTATTAGGATGAGAGAAGGAAAATAGATTTTTTCAACAGGAAAAAATACAAAAAAGCTAGCTTGATTTATGATCATGAGTTCTTGTGCTTCACTTTAATGAAGAGAAAATATATCAGTATCTATCCAGACTCCTGCTCTTTTTAATTTTTTTTTCCATCAAAATGTCACCAGTATTCAAGTTAAATACATTTCTAGTTCAGAAGACCAACATTTCACAACCACATCTTATCTTCAGCTCCTATTGATTTCAAGGGCTCAGCAGTCTTGAAATTCTGACTGCAGGATTGCAGAGGTAGGGAGGCAGTCAAGTTATTTTCTACAAATTTACTAGAAAAAGAATAATTATAAAGATTGTCACAAAATAGGAGTCATTTCATCATGAATATCTACAAACTTCAAGTGTTTTCTGGCTACCCTCCAAAGAGTATGTTGTGATCTTGCATTTTGAGAGCCATTCTCAAAACCATTCTATCTGTCAAAAGCGTGGCTGGGGAGCACACAAGATTCTGCGTGTCCCAGGCTATAAGACAGATTCAGTGCTCAGATCAGTGAAGTTCGTTTCCTGAGAGGGTTTTGTTCAATTTAAAGGAGCATTTATAAGCTTTCTGCATTTCTCAGCTCTCGATAAATGCTATAAAGATTATTTTTGTAGCATTCAAGTAGCAAAAACTGTGCTTAGGATCTTTCAATCTGGCAATAGTGTAAAATGATTGTGTAGAATATTAAATACTTGGAATAAAGTCATTAATTGTCCTGTTAACAAGATAGCCATCAGCTACCTGGACATGGTGCCAGTGGATTGGCATAAAAGAGAGCTTTCAATGGGCTGGGGAGAAAGAAACAAGAGAAATAGTCAGGCTCTGTTCTAATTGCTTCAGTATTAAAATAACTGCAGAGGGAGATGAGCATGAGTCATTTTCTTTGGGGCCAAATTTTTCTAATTTTGAGTCACGTTGAGCAATACCATGCTGCATGTGTGGCTTTGCAGAAATCAATGCAATTCTCATCAAATGTTATTCAGTGTTAATCAGAATACCTGCAACTGGTTTGCAGAGTTTGAGAGTGAATTTTGAAATGAGCTTGGGTTGAAGAAATAAATCATGGTATGGATAGAAGCCTATTCTCCTTTCAGTGGCATCTCCTGGCATCAGAGAGGGATCATATATCATTCTTATCTTTGTGCTTGCTTTCTAAACTTGCAGATTATCTCCCAAGTTTTTACACAATTCAGATTATCTTTCAGAAAGAGTAATCCTTCCTCCTGCCCTAAGAAAGAGGCTTTGATACACTTGGTTTTAAGATATTTCGGGAGAGGTGAGCTGTTGAAGGGGGAAGGCAACCACTTTTTAAGGGAAGCTTGCATCTGTAAACTCTCAAGCATTTGCAATTCCCAAGGATGTTGGAGGGGGAAAAAAAACCAACCAAAAAACATTGGTTATTTGATTTATCATAAATATTTATTGATGTTCCTGTTTGTGCTAGAGACAGAGAGACTATTTCTTCAGGTATGAGCTGAAATAATTGCAGATTCAATAGAAAACTAAGTAGCATTTACCAATAAAAAAACTAGCTGGCATTTGTCAATGTGACAAAAGAGTTATGCCAAAAAGGTCTGATTTCCTTCTTTAAGATAACAACGTTGATAAAGATCAGTGCTGGAATGATGTGTTCACTTCTGAGATCGATGTTCTCTAAAGGCATTAGGAAAACAGAGAGACTACAAGAGCTATTTGGGAGTTGGACAAAATCCTTTACTGTGACAGACCAGACAAGACAGACCTTAATAACTCATTTGAAAAAGTACATTTAGAAAAGATCTGATTATACTGCATAAATACTACCCTGGAAAGAAAACATCAGACAGGAAAGGCTGCATAACACACAGAAGGAAGATTACAAGGATCAAGAGCTGAACCCTAAGCAAAATTAATCTAAATTAAAAATTAGGCATCACTACTTAATTATGGGGAAAGAGATTAATCACTGGAAAAAAACTTTGAAAACAATCTGAGCACTCTACCCCATTGGATACCATTACAACAACATGCTTCTTCTAAAGCCAAGGTGCTGCCTTATAGCAGGGGAAGTGGATGGAGTCGACTTACCTATGATGACAAGGTAGGATTAGCCTTAGTAGTCAAGTTTGGTCTTAAAATCAGCAGTAAATAACAAGAATAAAAATTTAGAAAGCTGAAGAATGTGCTTAATAATTGCTCTGCAGACTTCATGGAACCCCCACTTACCTGCAAAGGACTGCTACTGAAATATCACAGTACTTAGGTGCAAAGTCATAGCCCAAAGGCATTCTGCTGTAGTAATGCACAGCAGAAAAAAAACTAACAACAATGTTTCAGTTATCTTTATGCTTGAAGAAAATGTAAACAACTTCCCAGATATTTTGCAGTGTTCACCCTCAGAATAAAGGAATAACAAATTAAAAAAATAAATAACTTACATCTTAAAGTCCTTTCAATGAATTGATGCATCCAACTGATGATGATGGATGTACACAGGAATGGAAAGTATTTCAAATAGAACCTGAGTGTTTCTAAAACTCAGGGAATTGAAAGAAGAAATGTAAATAGACAGCTTTGACTCATGTGACAAGATGCAAAAGGAAATGGCATGGAAAGTCATTTCACAAATCCCAGATTTAATACTCGAGGTTTTTAATGAAGTTGTGTCCAATTTCATTTGAACAAGACAACTAATATGCACTATTTTCATGGAATGTACTGGAGGGAAGTGATTCAAGAAGATACTTATTAGACCTTACATTGATTTATATGACAATTATCTGGAAATAATAATTTCTATGTTTATGATAGCTTTAAATGTCGTAAATAGGACTTTTTATTGTTGTTAAAATTAATCCTTCCTGATATCTATGATAAGAGGACATTGGGTCCTCTTTTTCTTCTTTTATAGCTATCATACCTCATTTCAAAAAAATATCACTCTTCTTCATCTGGCAACAAAAAATAGAATGTCTTAGCTTTTCAGGGTAGAAGAATGAAGTTGGACTTAAAAGAAAAGCTAACATTTGTATTTTGTATTTCACAGTGAAAAGGACTTATTGAGCATGGCTTTAGCCCCATTTATTTAGCAGCTGCAAAGGCTTTGTCTCTTTAAAAGCCAGCTAGTATGAACTCATTCTTGGTACGTGGGACTCAAAGAACTCAGTCCTTGGTTTAATACCTCTTTCATTAAAAAGTAATCTTTAACTTAAAAAGTTAAATATCTTTATGTATATTGAATAAAACTAATGATGGCAAAAAGCATTAGCAGAACACAGGGACATGTGCACTGCTTCTTCAGGGAGCGGTACACAACAGACAGACACAGATTGCTCACACACAAGAGCATCACTTCACCCATGGACTGCATTGCAGAGGGAGGAAGCAATTGCAATGTCTGCAACACTACACAGCACAGAACTGGACTGGCATATTTGTCATAAACTACTAAAATCTATGAAAACTGAATAAAAGTTGGATGAAACCTAAATTCTTCATGAGTTAGAGATGATGATGGTCCCAAGCCACAGAACTCCTCAAAAGCATAATAATGACCATTCAAAATGCTTTAATCTCTGGGTGTTTCTGCACCTCCTTTGTGCCTGCAAGCTGCTGTTCATAGATCAACATTGTTTGGCTCCCATTTCCTTCTGAGCTGCCTACTAAATCGTGGAGAGAGTCCTCTGCCTTTTCAGCACTCCGACTTACAAGAAGGTTCTCTGGTGTTGGCTCAGTAGTGGCTTGTTCCACTAAACAGCCTGAGCAAGTTGTGGCTTTTGTAACTTTGTAACCCATTCATTCCAGCACTGTTCCATGCCAGCAGGAGCGAAGAGCTGCTTTCTTTCCTACATCTTTAGATGAGACAGGCAGTGCTATGTTGCAGACTTCGAGGACTGCATTTTATTTAAAGACCCACACATGATGAATAAACATAGAATTTTGTCCCTTGAAAGTCAACTTTAAAATAAGAATAATCAACATTTTTCTTTGACTGAGATTTTTATTGTTAGGCAAGACTTAGCAAGATAATATGCTGCCTAGGTCTAGGTTTCTTCCCAAAGTTTGTTTCCATATTGACCAATTTACTACACAAAATTTGCTCTTCAGTTTAAGGAGTACATACAACAGGCTATGATGTGCAGTCTGAAATGGAGGAAAGCTATCCTTTGTGCAAGTAAGTAATCCTACTTTATCAAATCCCTCTTGCAATAAACCAAGATGCAGAGAGTGATGGATGAGAAATAATTTACTGCCCAGATAACCTTAGCCTGATTGAGACTTGCAAACTGTAGCTCCAAATTATTTATCAGACTTTACAGAGTTTGTCTTGGATTTGACAAATGTAGATATGTTAGGCAAAAGTATAAATGCTATAACTGACATATATAATCACATATATTTATTTTTTGCTTCATCTGTTTTGCAACCTGCTGCCTCTCTGCTGCTTCTCCTAAAATGGAAAAAGTTTAAAAAATTTATTAGGAAAAGTTTATATTTACTGTCTTCTGTTCCTGATTAATAAAAGACATCATTGTCTAATCAAAATTTCATATCCATTATGCTACTACTAACATTTTCTTAAACATAGCTCTCTTTTATTCATAAACAATTCCAGTGACAGTTAATATTTTCTGACCATTATCTGCCATTACCTACATTTTTCAAACTTGTTTAAAGAATTGATTTAGAAACTTCAAGAAATGAAATAAGATTTTTTCCTATCAACGCAAAGTACGAAGAGTCATCTGTTAGAGAAGCAGTAAAGTTGGAGTGTGAGTGACAGAGTAAAACTCAAGCAACTGAGGGCTATAGATGGCTTTAAAATAAAGGTAAGCACCTATTCGAATATGAAGAATTGCTTTGCTTGTTTATATATTCATAATAAATATGCAACAGCAATTTAACTGAATTAAAATTCAGCAGAATCTGAATTTTAGCACATGTAGAACATGTATCACATGTCTTCTGCACAAGACAATAAAAGTCCTTGAAATCTCTGCTCATCAACACGTAGAAATGTGGCCACATAAACTGTGTTCTGTCAGCAAAGGAATTTGTTCTCTATTCTATTATGCTGCCTGAGATGCAGCAATGTAAATGTTAAATGGGAAATGTCATTCAAGAGGACACAGAAATAGGAATCACAAAGTTCTGATCTTCTCACTACTCATGAAGGCACAAACCTGAGATAACAAAGAAATGTCAAATTTTTGCAAATGTCACCCTTGAAAGGTTTAGTAATCTGTAGTCACTCTTCAGGTAAAGGCTTCACCTCCTCCATATTTTTAAGGACATTAGAGAAAATTGACAAAGTAACATCAGAAAGTTCAAAGCATATAGGAACACTCAGAAAAAATTAATGCTATATGAAGAAAATTCTAAACGGTTGATTTGGAAAGAAGCAATTCAGGTAACATAGCATCAATAGGAGTTGCATTCATCCCTAAACCACATAGAGAGTGATGCCACTGCAAGGATGAGATTGACTAAACCAAAGGCTTTGAGATTCTTGGATGGCAATAGAAGACACTTCAAAAAATATCAAAATTGTACTGAATTTTAAAAGAAATAATTTTTCTTTGGTTAAGTTTGCCTTTGCCAATAGCAACAGAATTAACAAGTTTTTCAAGGCCTCTCTTCAATGTATAGATATTTATGGGTTTATAGGTACATTCTTATTGAAATAAACTGTTCACCAAAGCATCGAAATAAGAATTAAAGTGACCTTTCCTAAACATCCATACTGCACTGATAACAGTGTTCCACGCTGCATGATTAAATCAACTGTCTGAAACTAAATCAAGCTATAGGGGTGCCACCACTTACCTCATTTGCAATTTAATTTGGGGGAATGATCATTGTCTTAAAAGGTTCTCCTGAAAAGTACTTCAGATGTTAACTCAGTTTAAGGTCAGTGCTCACCATCCTGTATCTTGCTTCCTTTTTTCTGCTTTTCTTTTTTTTCCTTATAAGAAAGCAGTTATAAATCATTGTCTGCAATGGAATTAAATCAAATGATGCATAACAAGCAAAAAGATCAGTGCCATAAAAACTGGCAGACTGGAAAAATATTAACGTGAGTACATGACACATAGACAAGAAAAAGTAGTTTTGAACTTCATCAAGAATACAAAATATGGCATCACTGTAGCTACATGGATTTGGACCAGCCAAGATATTGGCAGTAATTTCTAAAGGGTGACACTTTGTACTCCTCAGCCACGAAAGATTCCTCATGGGACTGAGACAATGGATTTTAATTGTTAAGTAGAGATTAAGATTAGCCAAGGAGATTGCTCTGAACAGGTAGGGAAAGGTGGAGTGCTGAAAAGCTCTCATTGTTTCATGTATTATTTTATTAAAGAGTGAGTTAAATGCTGATATTTGGGGTCCATTCAAGATATCCAGAAGATTACCTGTAACCTTTTCCTTACAGTCAAAAGAAAACCCACCAAAAACAGAAAAAACAAAAAAAAAAACCAAAAAAAAAAAAAAAAAAAAAAAAAACCAAACAAAAAAAATGCAGAACAAAAAGGAGCAACCTGGAGAGTAAATATTAGCAGGAGTCCTATTGCCATGAGTTTCTTTTCTGTACTGTAATTTCTATCTGTTTTAAGATTATGTTTGATGAGCAATGATCCATAAAAGTAGCAATTATTTAATACTGAGATCACTGTGCTTCAGATACTATTCCCCTCAACTTCTATATGTTCTGATTTGCAGCTCAGGTAACTGCACAAAAGGCATTAATCACAACTCAAGCAAAGTGAACAGTTTCTTTTCACGAGATCAAGGAAGAGGTACATGATTAAAACCAAACCTCTGTTTTTATTCGGCGTCCTGGAACTAAATAGCATACAGTCACGTAGAAAATAGCCCTAAACTTCTGCAAAAGTTAAATGAAGAGTTTTACAGAATGACATTAATTCTGTCTTTGCAAGACGCATTAGAAAATACCAGATTCAGTTTGATTACAGTTTTCTTTCAGATGAAAAGGTTTACAGGAATGTTCTCATCCTGTAAAAATATATGTTACTCACTTCTGTGTGTGCATAGTGGACATCACTGGATTCTGCACATTCACAGTGGTAAACTCCAAGTTATAATTCAATTAAACTCTTTACTGAAAACATTAGTGAGAGGTAAAGTCACCACCTTTCTTTGAACTTCATATCACTCCATATTACTTACATTTAATTTAGCATTTTATTGCCATAAACAAAAACTAATTAATCCACATCTGATTAATTTAAAATGTACTTACCCTTTAAAGAGTTAAAACTTATATCTCTCCTCATTATTCTCAACTCATTTTGTAGAGTATTTGGAATGCCTCAGATTACAGTTTCCATCTTTGAAGATATGCAATAAAATTACATTTTACTATGAAATACTCTCATAAGTCATACCTAAGATAGATGTCAAATAAATTAACTCTGAATTGCCCTGCCTTTTGCTTTCATTTTTTTTCCGTTTTAGCTTACTGACCATAATAATCTATAAATAGCCTAAATTATAAGTTTTAAGTTAGAATTCCATTGCCTAACTTTTTGATGAAGAACTTTGGAGATGTAAAATAGAAAGTGCACATTCCTGTGAATCCTAGCAGAGCAGACAGGTAGCTTTTAGGAGAAAAGAAGGTGTGATTTGAACCCAAAACACTGTGACTCAGAAACAACTGCAGTTCATCACTGATAAACAGTCAAACCAGGCTCAAAGCAACAACCTTGGATTTCAAACTTTGGTTATCTCCACATGGAGCACATTTTTATTAAAGGGACTAGTAATTATTTTCTTGGACTAAAGTGTACACTTAGACTATGGAATCACTTCTCTCCTCCAAAATACCTTTCAACAGCCCGTGAACAGGATAACACAAATATGGATATCAGACTCATAATAGGTGGAATATTCTCACCACAAGATTAAATAATAGGCATGATCAAAAAATGTGATTGAGCCTTACATTTTCTGCTATCTCTGTTTTCTATTGCTACAGCTATTTTTTAAATGAAAAGTATTCAAAGGAGATTTTTATCTGGCCATGTCACACCACACCACACTCCCAGGAGACAGGGAGATTCACCTGGGATGCAGAGAACCTGCAAGTCATCAAATATCCAGAAGACTAAAGGAAACTGCTGACAAGATAAAGCAGAAATCACTGGAATTGTATGTGTCCAGCAGATCTCCACAAAAACTACATTTTGAAAGACTTGGAAATAACATAATTGATGCATTTTCCCCGACATTTTTCTTCATGAGCTCTAACTTTGTTACATTTCACTGATTCATGGTTATGGTTTGCCAATTTATAGTTAGTTTGCTTCACAAATCCTTTCACAAGACTTACATGCAGGTCATGTTGGGCATCCCATCTGCAAAGCTGTTCTGAGTTCATTTATGGTCTTAACAGAAGAACAGAAGCTCAACTGCTGAGTGCTGTCAGAGGCTCCATCATTCCCCTAACAAAAGCAGAAATTTACCATGGAGAAAAAAAAAATTGACATCTCACACATATTTAGAAGGCAACTGGTCTGCATATTCTGTCAGTGATAAAATACATTCCCCTGCCAGGAACTCCTCTACTTTCAGGTAATTCTATATGTTTCTGTGCTGCCTAAATGAGTAAAATCAATGGGCTAAGGCTCAAAACAACAGTCAGCTCTTCCATCCACAATACACATCCCATCTCCAAAGGGAAGCAAAGCACCTGTGAGATAATACACAGCTCTATCCCCAAGGGCTGAAGCCAGGAGCTGCACAACCAGATTGGTGACAGTGGTCAGCCTTGCCTAGAAGCTCCCTGACCTCTTTGAAAGCTTGTCACCTCCTCCTGTTGGTTTCCAGTGGTATTTTTGATCAGCTGACCAGCATTACACTGCTGCATTTTTAGAGAGTAGTCCTCATTTCAGTAAATGATCTTTATGTCTAGTTGCAGTGTGCCATGATAAAACTCCACCTCATGCTGAAGATATGGGTGAGGCAGAAAGGCAGTTACCAGGTGCAGTGTCTGCCTCAGGCACTGATCAGCACTGCTGCCTGCAGGGAAGTGGCAAATGCCCAGCAGGAAACAGCAGAAAAGGCAGAGAAATACAATCAGCTTGAGGAATGCTTAATGACATAAACTACTTTAATCCCATAAAAACTTCACAACTGTGACTTGCAGTAGTCATTATCTATACTTAAGGTGCTGATGCATTTGAGCAAGCTGAAGTATAACTTATTACTGCTTAAAATACATTAGTATTTCAACCAACACTGTGAGAGTTGTGTTATTTCATATTCTACATCTTTTTTTTTTCTGACATCTTAGCACACACCGGTTTCTTTACTTTACGTGTGTCTGAACACATCAGCTGATTAAATCCTAGGGTACCACTGTAGACAAGGAATACTCCAAAGGAAGTTCAAATCCCTAAGCTAAAAGTCTGAAATACCTGATTTTTTAGTCCTGTCTTGGAGGTATAAATACTATACCTCACATTTGAATTAGCACAGTTCAAGGCTATGAAATGGCATCAATTGCTTTATCAAGCAAAATGCTGCCAAGCTAGTCATTATCAGGTCCTAATTGGTAGCAGTTACTTTATATTAGAGGGAAGAGGTGAACTCACCACTTTGAGATGGCACAGAAAGCTTTTGCCAGGACAGACAGTGCTGGTTAGCTGTGTGGAAATGTTATTGCAAGCATTTTTCTATTAAAAATATGCTTGTATCATACTCCACTTTAGCAGTGGCTGCCACCCTAATTTTCCAAGCTTTCAAACTGACAAAGAAAAATCTAGATATCATAATAACAAGGAAATATAACAATCAAAATGCAAGACGTCCCTTTGCAAGTTGGGAAAGGAGTCAACCACAAGGCAATCTCCTCCAATACATTTATGTCATCTCAAAATAATGAAAACATCACATCTGTCGTTTTCCTTTCTTGTGCACTGTCACTGCACCTACATTTTCACTCAACCTGGTAACTCTTCTGCTCCCAAAGCCACTCGAGATCATCCCAACTTCTCCTTAAATTCAATCTTCAATCTTCAGATTAAACCTAGACCTCAGTCAAATTCAATGCTTCAACCTTCATGACATATTTTCACCAGTTTGCTGTAGCAAAAGCAAGAAGGACTCAGCTGGCTGAGGTTGCTTTTTAGTTTTTGAAGTGTTCAATTATGCAGCAGGAGAAATTAAATGACTTTCAAGTATAAAGCAAGCAGCTTGGAAGGAGAGGAAAATAATCTGAGAAGGAAAAGGTCAGAGTTCTGTTTCCAGGATTTTTAATAGAAATGCAAAGCACAAAGAGGTACAAACAATGGCCAGCAGAACAGGTCAAATCTGTGTAAAATGAGGGAATGTGATGATAATTACATTATTTCATTTTTAAATGCTCTTAGGATTCTTTTTATGTCAGCATCTTCTTCCCATGCCTCGCTAAGTAACTCAATAAATTGAACCTTTCCTTCCCTGTGGAAAGCAGTTTCTGGAACATAACTGGGGGCTCAATTTGAGTAAAACAGCTGAAAATCGTTTCTCTTGAAAGAAAAATTATCGACCTTTGATATGGTGCTTGTGAGAACCCTGTGTTTTTGTACCTTTCCTACTCAATTTTTTGCATAAACATCATCTGCTTATTATTTGCTGTTCCGTGGGGATTGCAACTGTGACAGTAGCTAATCTAGAGTGAACTCTGCCTTCGATGAGCAAAAAGTTGCTTTTGCAGCTGAGAAATTCAGCCCACTGTTAGAGCAAGCTATGTTGCAAGAGCACAAGAGGCTCGATGCTGCTTGCACAGCCATGTCAGGCTGTGAGACAGACAGACCCCCAGCATGAACAAGACAATTTCCAGCAGAGGTGTAACAAAATGAAGTATGCCCCTTAAACTATCCCAGTCACTTCTGGGGGATCCCACCAGCAGAAGAGGAAGAGCACACACAGCTCTTTGCTGCTCCCTTCATGGCCCAGAGACAGCAGGAGAGACTTTGTGCTCAGGTGGGAGTGGAAAGGAGAGATCACCTGAAAAACCCTCCGTGTTGTGCTACTGGAAGTCACAGCAACCACCAACATTGTTTTGAGCTACATTTCTGAAGCACTCAAAACATGGGAGTTTCAAGTCACTTCTGCCTGCCCTGCACCAACCATGGTGTGCCCACGAGGAGGAACCCAGCCAGCCTTTACCCTGCCTGGGTGTAAAGCATCAGGCTCTCCTCCCAGCTCCAGTCTGCAAAAACAACTTGTTTTGGATGCTGTGCTAAAGTGTGAACACAGCACTCCCCAACTGGGCAATAAAATACTAGCAATGAAAATGTAAGGCTGGAACTGGAGAAAAAGCTCCAAAATTCTGCTGCCTCAATGTGAGTAATGGGAAAATAATTGAAACTCACACTCCAAATACATTCTTTAGATTGTGTTTGTTTGCTTTTCTTAATATGACTGAAGTGATCAAAATCTCTCATTTACGATTTTCAGCTAATCCTTCCACATATGCATTAGACACTGCAATCCTTTTCATAGATGGAGTCTAATACTTCCTTTGTAATTCATGGACGAGTTTTCTTAATTGAAAAAATCAGGATAAATCACTCCACTTATGTGGAGTAGTTATTGTCTTAAATAATAATCGCTGTGTCTGGATTCCATCACAATTCATTCTGCTACCGAGCACCCTGTTTTCTTCTTATTTTATTGGAAATACCTCTCCAATGGCCTCCGTGGAAATGAGACAAACAATGCTTTTATAACAACTACATTTGGGATTGGGGTTTTTTTACAGTTTTTTCTATTCACCTTGCAGCACATTCTATTTACTGCAGTTCAGGCCTGATCTCAGAAATCTTGGAGTGCACATATTCTTCTGTCTCTGAGAAACAGAAAAGCACATAATAAAGTGAATATCCATGTATTTCCACAGAACAGTATAAAATTCTTTTCTTCATTGTTACTTTGTCTGATAAAATTCCAGGCAAATAAATGCACTAATAATTGCATTTGCTGTATGCTTATACTGAATGCATGTCAAACTCTTTATTTCACTCAGATAAAGTAGCATGAAGCCTTCTCCCCCCTTACAAAGCTACATGGCATCAACCACTAGGCAGGGACAGTAGCTGCCAGCGCTCTTTCCATGAAAATATCACCTTATTGCCACCAGATCTGTTCGTGGTTTTGCCTTCTAAAAGAGATGCAAATTGTTCAAAGGCAAAAAATATTATTATTAAGAGCCCGTTTCATCTGAGACCCAAAGTTTAGCACAGCAGTTCTTCATATAAGATAGCCTTCAGCAGCACTGAGAAGGAATGTCTGCATCATTGCAACCTTTATTATTTTTTTCATATCTTAAATTATATACCTAGACATTTATTAAGGAATATACAGAAACTAGGGAAGAACTGCAACATCTCTGTCTTGTAAAGGTACATTTTAGGCACTGCACACCAGCTATAATTGACTACCTCTCTGCTTTATTACAGCTCCTCTCTGCTTATATTAGACATAATTTAATAAAGTTATTAAAAAAGTAACAATGCATGTCTTGTATATACAGATTAATAACTCATGTCTTTTAATGACTTTGATTATATTTGGTATGAGAGAGCTGACCTGCAATGTCTTTCTTGGCTCTGATACCAGTTACATATTTTCCCATTTAAAATTAAGCCTGTTTAGGCTGACCTAAATGGAACTCGACTGTTTGATCTTAAGTAATACTGTGACCTTTTACACTGAGCTGAGGAAAATAACCAACATGCTGCTCTACATTTCCTAATCTTCAATTCTATCAAAAAGCTTCTGAGTTGTGAGGAGGATTGCTTGAGGTGCTAAAAGCATGTTTATTTCATATTAATTCATCTTCATTTAATGACTTTGTAGCAGCTTGATTAGCATGATGAGTATAGCTTGGAAAGGAAAGCTGGTCCTGCAGAAAAGATACCATTGTGAATTCTAAGAGAGATTTAATTTCTAAGTCAGCTGCTCATTTTTTTGCTGCACTTCAGAAATTCATTCAGATTATAGTCTCAACCAGTAAAATGAAGATGATTTAATCTTGGCTTCACCTCATTCTACCTTGAACTTGGTAGATAGACAAACCATAGGGCAATGGGGCTCCTGGCACTGCAAACACTACTGTTGTGAAAATGGCTTTCTTTTGGCTAGTGTATTTTGATGGCAGATAAAAAGCAGTTGGTGTCTGTGGTAATTCTGGATTATAACAATGCTAAAGTTTTTATCAATACCAGGACATTTTTATTATAACATTAGTAGCAAAAAACAAGCTATCGTCTTTACTGCTGTGAAAAGTGTTCTCTTTCTCTTTCTACCTCCTTATTTCTTTATCAGTTCACCATTGCAGAGGAAACTTTACTCTCCATGCCTACAGTGAGTAATTTTCCTTCAGCAGTTTTTGCTCCATAGTATTTTGGCAGAATTTGCTAAATTCTCTCTTTGTTTCATGCTGTCTATGCAAAGAATACTTTCCCCATACAAAACCGAACTCAGACAGGGAAGTACAGAGCTTTCATCTGCTGACACTAGGAAAAGTGAGTTCTTCAGGAAATATCCTCTACATCACTCCTTTCTTGTATCACATCCTCTGTGAATATCAGCATCTTTCAGGAGGAAAGAAAGGGCTCTATGTAGCAGGCACTGTAGGAAAGGATAAAACAAGAGTCCAGCTGGGACCTTCTTCCCACTCTTCATCCTGCCAGGCCCTGAGGACCCCTTTATAACCTCCATAAGGACCTCGGATTTGGACCAGTGATAGAGAGGAACCAGCTAAAGGTGCAAAAGACAGGGAGAAGCAGATGAACCAAAGAGTACTTGCAACAGTCACAGCTGGATTTCCTCTCCACGCAGTGCTGGCTCTACATGGATACCTCTGCTCTCTCTCTCACTTGCTGAAAATGTCCTTGCAGATGTACATTTCACACTAGATCTCTTCCCATCTTTTCCCTGTTTCCCACCATCAGCCAAAAGGCTTATGCACAATAAAATAACCCTCTTCACTAGTTCACTTCTACACAGAATTTACAAGCCTTTTATTTGGTCTTTTTATATGCTTTACCCTTACTTCATCCTTTATCTTTTCCTGTTACAATCTGTATTTTACCCACAGGGATTATCCGCACCTCTGTACACAGTGAGATTCTAACACTGGCTGGTTTTCATCATGAACAGATTAAGCCCAGTGAGTGACATTAAACAGAGTACTGAAGGCTGTGGCAGGCTGAGGAGCTGAGTGAGCCAGCTGAGCACAGATGCTCGTGTGCAGAACGATGAAAGCAGCAGCCTCTCAGCCCAGGGACATGGGATGTACGCTGCCGGAGGAACAGTCAGGACACCACTGGGCTCTCTGTCCTGTCACACCACACTGACTATTAGAGTGCAAGCCAATAAGTGATGGCAGAGCTGAGAGTCAGTAAGTGACCCAGAGGACTACTCTGATGATGTCCATCACAAAAAGCTCTGCTTGTACTGAACAACTTTACTGCAAAAGAGACATCAGATGTGTCACTCCTGGAGTTAGTCAGTGCTTCCCTAACCAACTCAGGAACAAACTTGAAAGCAATCCTGCTGATTCAGTGGCATAGCAATTTTCTCATTGTTCCAAATGCAGATCCCTCACATGCTAACATAAATATACCCACTGGGATGATTTTTAAAATGTCTACCTCTTGAGGGCTCACTTGCAAAGTTGGCTGATATTACTGCATAAACAGAGAGCCTGTTCTCTTCTCACATGCACTGATCATAGGCAAGAGCAATGCCTTTAGCTTGAATGGATGTATTTCTGAGAATCCACACATTCATTTGAGCATCCTTTACCTGAGTCTCATAGCTGATGTAAAGACAAGGTGGCAAAAAATCATGGTTTCCATACAGTAATAGTACTGGATTTCCTCATACTTCTAAAGGACAGAGATCTGCCTGTATCTCAGTGGGTGTGTGACATCAGTGTAGTGCAGCATCAGGAAAGGCAAATGAGACCTGGGGGGGTATAAATTGAGGTGTCTTCTTCCTCCAGGGAACATAATTACACATTATTGTCCTAACTAAATTTCAACTGACATACTGTGTTCTGTTCCCATCACTCATGCACAGAAATTATGAACTCCAACCACAGCAAATGCAGAGCAGAACATTCACGTGACATCTTAGGACAGACTGATGAAGAGCACAGCTTGTTCACTTCAGCAAAATGAGGACTAAAGAGAATAATCCCACCCCAGAAGCACACCAGGGAAAATGTTCTTTTAACTGAAGAACAATGATGGAAGAAAACCAAGTTAATACAGACCAGCTAGAAATAATTTGGGGCTGGAAGTAGAAGCTGACATATGACAGTCAAAGAAATGCAGCTGAGCATGGCTGGGGCAGAGCCCTCTACAAACAAGAGATGTTAGGGATCGTGTCATTGCTTTATACCTGCTCCCCAATATGTCAGTCAGAGCACAACAGAGCTGCTGTTCTTGAGAACCTTGTACAAATGCTTGGAGGTTTCTTTCTGGTTTGCTCCTCTTTGTGTTTTCCTGGGCACCAAAATTGTGACAACAATGCAAATCTACCCACACTTGTGAATTCCAGTAGTTTCGAATTAAAACCCTTGTCTTCTTCCTTGGTCTAATAAAATCTGCTTCCCTCAAACTATTTTACACTTGAGGCTCAGGGAGGGAGGCAGAAGACGTGCAAGCAAGAACTCTCAGCACCAGCAGCTTGGGGGTTCGGCGGAGTGGCAGAGACAGAGAAAACAAAGAAGGAAAAAAGAATTAAAAACAAACAAAAAAAACCTACCCAACAAACAAATAACCAAAAAAAAAAATCAAAAATTCCCAGAGTCAGTCCCACTCTCCGCGTTGTGAGAGGCTCTTTCGGGAACCCGCGCCCGCTGCCCCGGGGAGTGGGGTTACCTCCGAGAGGCTGCCGCCAGCCCTCACGCCCACCCCCGCATGACTCAGGCGCTGTCTCATTCCCCGCCCGCCCCCGGTGAAAACTTCCCCCGCTAACTTTCCCGGGGCCGCTTCCCCGCTCCCCGCTGGCAGGGGCACACACTCCCCCTCATCCCGAGCCCCGCTGGAGTCACGGACGGCGGGGCGGTGGTGCCGGGGGGGATGTCGTAGTCGCCGCGTCAGCGGGAGCCCGACGGCGATTGGGGGAGGCCGCCTTCTCCCCGCGGTCACGAATTATAAAGTGCCGCGGCCGCCGCCCGCACACGCTCCGCAGCGGCGCGCCCGGCCCCGGCAGCGGGCTCGGCTCGGCGCCCCCCGAGCCGCCCTCGCTGGAGCTGCCAGCGGGCCCCGGCTGTGCCTGCCTCCCCCGGGCCTTCTCCGGACGCTGCTCGGGCTCGCTATAAAGAATAGTGGCTCCGACGCCCAGGCTTCAGCAAGGCGCAACTTCTTCCTCGGCAACTCCCGGGAGCCCCGAGGGCAGCGTGTGTGTGTGAGTGAGCGAGCGAGGTGCTCTGCCCGCGGTCGGGACCGAGGGAGGGCCGGGGTGGCTCTGCCGGGGCTGCTGCCCGGCGTCGGGGAGGTTGTTCGGGGCGTCCCGCTGGGAAACCCTTCCCGGGAGAGGCCGGGATCCCGTCCGTGCCGCTCCGCGGGGCGTCTCTTCTCCCCCTGTGGTGCCGGCTTTTGCAGGCAGGGAAGGAGAAAGTGTTTGGGGACGAACACTTTCACCAAACGGGATCTCTGGGCGCTTCATCCTCCGGGTCCGCTCCTGTTCCGAAGGCAGGTCAGTTGCCTTGCAGCTGCCAAGCGCCTGCTTAGTTAAAGCTCCCGCTTACCTCGCAAGCGCGATCACCCCGGCTCTAAAAAGCGTGAGTTTAGCGGAGTTGGTTTGAATCCTTTCACGCCGCCTTTTCCTGCTCCGAGGCTGGGGGGAGGCCGTGCCGGGGGTGGGAGCGGGAGGAGGCGGCTGCCGGCTGACCTCTCCTTCTTGCAGCCCCATGGCGTTGCTCCTGAGACTCGGCTGCTCGCTGCTGGCCCTCAGCATCTGCCTGCTCCCGGGGGCGCGGGCCGACTGCGGCCGCGACTGCGCCGCCTGCGCCTACCGCCTGGGACCCCGCACCGGCATCCACCCACTGGTAAGCGGCGCCGGGGCCGGGGCCGCCTCCGCGCCCCGCAATCCCCGCGGCCGGGCCGCTTCCCCACTAACTCTGAAGGGAGGAAAGGGGCAGCGGGGAAAAGCGGCGAAACAAGAAAAATGAAGAGTGGGGGGAAGTGACCGGGGTGGCTTGGAAGACCCTTTTTCTGAAGGGGGGAGAGAGGGAGAAGCGGGCTTGGGGGCGCTGGGCAGAGGGCGAGGAGCGAGCGGAGAGCGCTGATACAAACCCAGAGCGCCCCGAGGAGCTCCCCCGGGCCGCCCGACGGCGAGCGGCGGCCGGCGGGGACACACGGCACCGTGCGCTGAGCAGCCCCGCGGGGAGCAAGGAAAAGGCCGAATGGAAACGTAAGGAGGAAGGGAAATCCGACCGGAGAGGGCATCTCTGCAGGGGAGGGAGGGGTCGCTGCCGGGGCTACAGGACGGGGAAAAGCCGAGTAGAACGGAGGGAGGGTCCCGAGCCTTGCCCGCTGGCTCCACGGTAAGATGAGCTCTCTCCGGGCAGGATGGCTGTCGAGCTGAAAAGGTCTGCCTGACATCTCACAAAAAAAAAAAAAAAGTGGGTGCAAAGCCTATTTGAGTAGCAGTACCCTCGCTGTTTCTCCTCTCTGAAGGGTGCTGCACAGCGTTAGGAATACGCCTATGAAAGACTTTGGCTTCTAAGACAACTCGTGCTAAATCCAGAATGAGGGGGGATGGGGGTTATCTGTAATTGTTATGATGTTGAAAGTATTTAAAAGAATAGTCACAGAGGCAACTCATCTTGAAATTTAAAGAAAGCCTGGGCTTCCTCAGCCCTTTCTGAAGAAGGTGGGAACTCTGGCTGCCAAGTACTTTGCCAGTGGCGTCGGTTGTTCCTGACCTCAAATACACACACACATTGAGGCATCCTGCTCTCGGCACACGTAAAGGATCTTAAAAGTAGTTCCTATCATGTCACTGGTTAATTGGGATCATGTAAAAGGAAGAACTTGGCTCTCTAGCCTTACACAGAATTAGGAACCACTCAGTACTTCAGCTTACTCCAAAAGCTCAGAACTCTTAACCATAGCAGGCTCCGAAGGGCAACATTATTTGGACAGCTGGCAAGATAGTTCCCTCTACCTCTTATTTTTCCTCTCCCCCCGCCCCCCCACGCCTTGCTTACATTAGCTTTCAATCAAATTTTAGCTTTAATGTCAACTAGGATAAAAAAAAAGTGGTAGTTTGCCCTTACAGAGGGAGGGCTTTTCAGAGTATATGTTCTGTGTGTCTGTATTGACAGCCTCTCTTGCACACCTTCAGTAATCATTAAAGAAAGAATCAAAGTCCTATTCTGTAATGATGTTTACTAGCTAACTAGGTAATGTACCATACTTTGTTACATGTATAACAATTATTAGAAACTGTTTCTAAATATTAGTATCTAGTAACATAATAACTGACTTTATCACGTTGTATTTTTAAGATACTAGACTTTTCACACTGCACCTGGTCACTCACAGAGTATGTTCATCTGACAAAAGGAGGTTATTAAAACTAACTGAGAAAGGGAGAGACCTATTCTTGCTTTGATTCAGAGCAATTCCAAAGTCAGACAAGCTGAAATCTTATTCTCTTTACAGCATGACTACAATACATAGTAATAAGCATGTAGTGTCAGTTAAATAATTGTGTTGCAAAATATATAAATCCCTTTAATTTTTTTGCGATCATACAAAAAAAAAAATCGTATTTAAATTTCTCAGACTAAAGTGAGGCTCAAGAGACAGGTTGTGCAGTGGATAATGAGCTATCAGAGCTCCAACTGTGCTGGAGTTTAATTTCACACTTTAAAGTATGTTAGGATCCTTAGAACACATCATCTCTAGTCAGAATGAGTGTTTCTCTTATTGAAAATATTGATGATTTTTCTTTACCTATTGTGGTATGAAAACCATGGACAAGATGAAAAAAACGCTGGAATCACCTTATTTTACAACTGAAGGTTACGGCTGCACAAGAAGTAAATTTCCCTGACACAAGAGAGATAAGAGTAGCTAATATCTATGTTATTATCATAACAGGACAGGTCATGAGATATACATAAGATACTGAATTTTTTTCTTATGCTGTAGCCTGAAAATTATAGTCAGAAACAACACAGCTTAGGATTTTTCCCCCTCTCTTTGATGGTCACTGCTTTCCAGCTAGAAAAAAAAATGGAACTTTGATCCTGTCCTAAGAGAGCCTGTATTTCTACATTTCTATTGGTACATATTGGAATGATCTGTTCCACAAAGAGAAAGTAATGGCAACACACACCCTTTTGAAGCTATGCAGTGTATTGAAGATAAAGAACAGTACAGTACAGTTGGCTTCTTTGAAATAACCATGCTGTGCAACTTCTTTTCTAAAATTTCTGAATTATACTTTTAATTATAGTTTGAATTGTAGAAGTTTGAATTCACTTCTACACTTGCATTATGAAGCAAACCACAATTGGTTTTTAGCTTCCCAGTAGTAAATTAAAAAAAAAAAAAAACAAACCAAATCATAACTCGCACAAGTATAAGGGAGATACAGGAAATGTACTTGTGGGCTCCTTTGAAATAGAAACATAGGAGCAACCTTGACATAGAGGACCCACAATTCATTCTCCACTCTTAAAGTGGAGACTACCTTGTCCTTCAGAGAGGGATATGAAGAACTTCAAAAGAGACAGGTACTAAATCAGCTGTTGCCAAAGAGCATTTCTTCCAAGCCAGTCACAAAGAGAGGCTCACTCATGCTCTTTTGTAAACAAGTAAGTCTAAGATAAGGTTGTAGTGAGGTGAAAATTACAATCCTAAATCATTCTCAGTAAACCACATCCATTTTTCAGGCGTGTACACTAGAATGTGAAGGAAAACTGCCTTCTGCCAAAGCCTGGGAGACCTGCAAGGAGTTCTTGCAACTGGTAAAGCTGGATCTTTCTGAGGATGGCAACATTACTCCGGGAGACAAAAAAGATCTGGATGAGAACCATTTGCTTGCAAAGAAGTATGGAGGCTTCATGAAAAGATATGGGGGCTTCATGAAGAAAATGGATGAGCTCTATCGAGCAGAACCAGAGGATGAAGCTAATGGAGGAGAAATCCTGGCTAAGAGGTATGGAGGGTTTATGAAGAAAGACTCCGATGATGATGCCCTTGCCAACTCCTCTGACCTGCTGAAGGAGCTTCTAGGAACAGGGGATAACCCTGAAGCGGCCCACTATCGAGAGGTAAACGAAAACGACGGCGATGTCAGCAAAAGATATGGAGGCTTCATGAGAAGCATAAAGCGCAGCCCTGAATTAGAAGATGAGGCCAAAGAGCTGCAAAAGAGATACGGTGGCTTCATGAGAAGAGTGGGCAGGCCAGAGTGGTGGCTGGATTACCAGAAACGATATGGTGGGTTTCTTAAGCGTTTCGCCGACTCCATTCTCCCTTCAGAAGAAGATGGGGAAACTTACTCCAAAGAAGTCCCAGAGATGGAAAAGAGATATGGTGGTTTTATGAGATTTTAATACCTTTCCCTTTATCCCTTTTGTCCTAAATGAGAAAGACTGCCTTATTTGTCATAATTTATTGTAACGTGTTGCTTGTACTGTACAGTTTTTTACTGTCCTTGGTTAATGATGCAAACTGCGATTTGTTGTTTCAGATTCCGTGTTCTTTCAAGTCAAACAACTAATTTCTGGTTTAGTCAAGTTTCGGTCTGTATTGTAATTTCCATGCTAGAACTATTTTGATTACTGTATTCATTTCCTTTAAAGAGGAACTACATCTACAGTAGAGTTGCTTAACTGTACATACAATAAATTCTTCATCCTAACTGCAAAATTCTGAAGTGCTATTTTTTCTGTCGTTTAAACAAATATCATCTCAATTTTTCTTTAAGCCATCAGAGCAATGCGAACCTTTCTTTCTGTAATAAAAGAATTTGTAGTTAACACACAACAGCTGAAACATACTTTCGTCTTTAGTTTTCTGTTTCCTAGAACACTAGAATAATAAATAATTTTGATCAGTTAACAGAATAAATATTTAAAGCCTAAATTTATAATTCATAGTGTTCAACAACTGACATTAAAAAAAGAAAAATCACAAGTCTGTTTGACTTTAAGCACTAAAATAATTTTTCCAGTCTACAACACACTGCTATTTTTGATGAGTTACATCTTTGATACACATCCAATACAGGATTGTACACTTGGCCTTAAAATAATAAACAATAATTTAAAAAGTGGTAAGATAGTTTGTGCAAAATAAACATGACCCAAAACTGCATAAAGAGACCTCATTTTTCAGGGCAGCTGACAATTGTTTTTCCATGGAATAGTTTTGTGTTTGATTCCTCAGCTGCTATAAATCACTTTGGCACAACTGAAATATAGGAAACTGCTGGTCAGACTTCTCTATTTCAAACAAAGGCAGTATAAGTGAATCTGAGAACAAACAGAAAAGCCAAGACTAACACTGTGGATCGTTTGGAATTTACACAGGTGGCACTTACATCAAATCCCAGATCCCATCCCAGTGTACAACTCCTTTCATAATTCTGACTGTCCCCCTCCATTCCTAGTCTGTGAGGAGTTTTCCCCTTCCTACTACTACTTGTTACTGGTCACTTCCCACCTAACATGATGAGACTTGCCTTGACCACAGCACTGCCTAAGCCCATCAGTGACTGCATTCAGTATCTGTATTTCAGTTTTGCACAGTATTACCTAATTACAAGAAGAGAAATTAATGATCTGACTTTTTTTTAATTTTAAGGCAATGGGATTTTCTATGTACTCAGGACTTGTAAAAATTAAGATGTGTTCCAAAACGCACTTGAAGACCTCATCACATACAATTAGTTATTATGATTTTGGGCTTGGCCCTTAAAGAATAGTATAGGTGGTCTGAAGTGGTCAAAATCCTGCTGAAGGCTTGCTAGAGTGAAAGGCATTCCTTTTCCTTCAATTAAAAAAAAAAAAAAAAAAAACCACAAAAAAAAACACCAAAAAAACAAACATGGCACCTGTTTTCTTCTTCCTGCTGTACAGAATTGATAATACAAAATTTTTAAATCCAGAAAATACAGGTGCCTGGAGAAGCTCCATGGCTTCTTTGGGATTCAGTTGTGTTCCCTATCACCTTTCCATAAAGTTCTTCAAGATGCCACCAGCCACAGGAAAAGCGTTCCCATTCTTTCCTCCATTGCACTTGCCCATAGTGGCTGGAGAACAACACATCACCTGTGTGGTTTCATCCACAAGAGCCTTGGATTGTGCATACCAGGGCTGTCCTGGAGCACAAACCCACACATGGGGTGCAGCAGTTAGCAACAGGTTTGCTTTAAACGTACAGTCCAGGAAGAACTAAAATGACACTCTCAATATTGCATTTCAATATTTAGTCGCTTCTTTTCCCCAAAAAGTTACTCATCTGTAGTTTAGCCAAAGAGGGACCCTTGCTGGCCTTCAAACTAAAACAAGCATTGATGTACCCAATGATGTAAACTGTTTACCAGTTGTTTTTTACCCATCCTTCACAGTGAACAAAAACTCGATAATTTAACAAGGAAAAAACCTCCCAGATCTCAAGAGATCTAGTATATATGTTGAAGAATTAAGTGTTTTGATCAACTAAACCTTTAAATTTATATTTGCCACCATCTTTGTTGCCTTTTGAGCACTAAAATCAAGGAAGGGCTTTGAGGTGCTGGGGTGTGTCCAGAGAAATGCAACGAAGCTGGGGAGGAGTCTGGAGTACAAGTTGGATGAGCATTCTGAGGGAGCTGGGGTTGTTTAGCCTGAAGAAGAGGAGACTCAGGGAAAACTTTATTGCTCTCTACAGCTCCCTAAAAGGAGGTTGTAGCCAGGTGGGGTTCAGCCTCTTCTCCAAGGCAGCCAGCAAAAGGACACAAGAATATCATCTTAAGGTGTGCCAAGGGAGGTTTAGGTTGGATGTCAGGAAGAATTTCTTTACAGGAAGGGCAATTAGACATTAGAGTGGGCTGCCCAGGAGGGTTTGGGAGTCACCATCCCTGGAGGTGTTTAAGGAAAGACTGCAGGTGGCACTCTGTGCTGTGGTCTAGTTGAACATGGTGGTGTTGCATCACAGGTTGGACTCAATTATCTCAGAGGTCTTTTCCAACCTAATTGATTCTGTGAATTTGTATAGAAAAACAAAAGCACTTGGTACAAACATCCAACGGGACATATGCATGCAACTCAAAACTGGAGTAATTCCATCCAAATGGAATAAGTCTCTTCCAAGGCTGAACAGGTAGGAGGCAATGTATGTGGAAGGGAGGTGTGACTTTGATTCTCAGAATGAAATAGTAAAACTGAATAGCCCCATTCCTTCCATTATAATTGAAAATACCTTGAGTCACACACATTCTTGCTTTAATAATTACAATTTAAAAGAATAATTTCTAATTTCTTCTGTTGATGTGGAATTTCTTATTTCATGACTTTCAGTTATGCCATCATTCAGGCACTCTTTAACTCTGAAATTATTAACATTTCAAATTAAATCAGCTCAAAATGTGCCAGTGAATCAATCAAGGTTTCCTGAATCATAAATCAAAAATAAGGTTGAAGATAGGATCTACTGAATTGAGAGATGATAAAAGGCATCTCCCTCTCAGTCCAAGTTCTGAAAGGCTCCACTAATTTTCCTATTACAATACATTCCTAGAACTATCACTTCATCAGAAGATTATTGAAATTTCTGTATTGCTTTATATAAATAAAAGCAGAAAGGAGGAAAGCCTGATGTCTAGAAAGAAAATTAATTGCTAGAGTATTCTGAAGAAAGAAATGTCATTATGAGACCAAAAACAGAATTCTACATTTCTTTTTTCTGGCTTTTATCATTGTTCCAGAATAGAATCATTGGTCTGAATACTGAGTAAGTATAAAAAAAAAAAAGAAAAAAATAATATTAACAATATATGCTGGAAGGGTCCAGACCACTCAAACAGATTAATGCCTCTGCATTAGGAACAAAAAGGAGAAAAAAGATAGTCTAATTGAGGTTAGACAAGGATGAGTTGGGCTTTTTAATAGGAACTAATTACAGGAAGGAACAATAAAAAAAAGTTTTTCCTGAACTAAATGGAGTTCACATACAGGAGAAAGATAGAAGCTGATGAATACAGTGGTTTCTGAATACCAAACTGCTTGCAGCTGAAGCTCTGCCTGAAAACCTAATCTTAAATCTTGGGATAATGAGAAAAGACTATAAATCTCTTTCCACATTTCGGCTGAACTTGGCATATTCTGTGAGCTGAAATATGCAGAGCATTATTTTGAATTTCCTGTTTGTTTATTTCTGGTAAATTAAAATACAGTATGTTATATAATAAGTATAAATAACTACAAGGTTATTATTACAATCATTATTTTGTAATTATTTCTAAATAGTTACAATAATTTACTTTATAATTGTTTATAACTATATCATAAATACAAGTAATTATAACATCTAATGTTGTTAGCTCTTTCAGATAATGTTTCCCAAGATAGAGTCTTTAGAACAGAAACGTGTTCTAATTTAATATACTGAAATAAGTATTATTACACTGTGTTCAACAGAGACTGTAAATATGCACTGGCTCATTTTAATTCTGAAGGGAACTTAATTAAGAGGAACCTAAATTTTCAGTTTATGGTGTATAAGGGTCTGTCTGTCATTAAGGAGGAGGCCTACATGTAAGGCAAAATGACGAATTCATAGCACAGCTCTATAATTTTTGTATACATCTCAGTGCCTCAGAAAGTTTTCCTTATAGCTTTCTTCCTCAAGCACTACAGTGATCAGCTGGACACCAAAAAAAAAAAATCTTTTTTATACCAACAAGACCATGCTGGAATTTTCAACTTAAAAAGCAAATGAATGGTAAAGTTTCTGAGTCTGGGTTGCTGTGAGAATGAAGAAGTTCCTGGAACAGGTTAGCTGTCCCTAAAGCCTGTGACACCCCAAGGAGCATACTGTATTTCTGGTCTTTTAAAGCAGTAGAGAGGGATCTTAAAAATCACACAGAGAACAGAGTAACCACTTTGCTATCAGAGTCATAATGCTTCCATCCTTCTCCTCAGTTCCCAGCAAGATGAGAGATTCAAGCACCACCAAATGAGACTCCTGTACATGACTAAACTTTGCAGTCTGGTCTCTTTCTCCAACAGCAGATGCTTTGGCAGTGTGCAGACTTCATCTCTTCCACTCCCTTTGAAATCTCACTACCTTTTGCAGAAATCCCTTTGCCAGCCTCCACTCACAGCCTTGGATTTAATTTCACCACCCACCACACTGAGGTTTGCTTTCTGACTCAAACTATGAAAGAATGCTTTAATTTGAGAGTGACTGAGACCTTCAGGTCCAACTGCTAGCTGTGGTGGTTAGGTGGTTGTCCTTAGATTTTTTGCTTTTAGCATTTTGATCATAATTCTTTGCTCCCTGCAGTACTAAAAATAGTTCCATGTGTCAACAGGAGTACATTGGCTACATCAAACCTGTATCATACCTGTATTTCATTCTGTCATAGCTATATTGCAGGTACACTATTCCATCCACCTGAGAAGGATAGGGAGTTATCATGAGCATAGCTGTAAGCAAGGAACAGGACAGCAAAGCCAGCTGTAAATCATTAATCCAAGCATTCAATTACTAATCCCATCAGCCTCATTTAAAGCATTTAAACTGGCAGTTGCATATCCAATTAACTGTTGCTATAGAAAATGAAAATGCTTTGAGGTATTTGACAGACAAATCTTTACTGGCCCAGCAGGGATTTAGACTGAATTTGTTTAATTAGATTGTGACTTTACCTAAATTGATCATTTACTGTAATCCTTGCTGAAACCATGGAATGAAATCTCTCAAGGTTAAATAGTTGCCACAAAAGCACATCACTCTGCTAAAAGATTAGTTAAAAGCTCTGTGCTGTGCTGTACTGCTTCCTCGAGGAGAAGGATGGCATATCCTTATGCACAGATCATGAGTGCTAAACCTTTTCATAGCAGTCCATGGCTGTCAGGACATACACAACCTTTGCCTCTTGCCTCTCTGGCATTACTCTGTTCCTCAACACAGTCTTCCCCAGCCCACATGGGTCTGGTCTGAGCTCATCACAATTACAATCCATATAAAATTACAGGATACCAGATTAGGAAAACCACTCCTACAATCCTATGAGAGTCTGCATCTTAACTTTTAGACTTAAAGGCCTGGAAAATATTCTAAAGCACGTATTCAGGCAATGCTTTTTTCTGAGCAGGAGACAATGGCAGCAACAGCACAAATGATAGGCAATTTTCTCTCATAAAAGCAATTGAAGCAGATAAGCCACATAAGCCTCTCTTACTACATATAAACCAGCATTTTTCAATCATGACCTGCAGTATAAATGGGTTTTATAGTGGGACTTTCACATTTCTCTACATTTTCATCTCTGCAAATGAGCTCTAGCTGACAAGGGCTGAAATCTCAACCACACCGCATTTCTCTATCTAGAAAAATATTATGTGGAATATACCTTTTTATTTAAATTTTTCTTAATACAGCATAGCTGTCATGCTGTGACAGCAATTGACACAGTTAATGTGACAAAGTCTTTCTCAGAACATGATAAACTGATTCTTTGCTCATCAACCAGAAGAAAAGCTGTCAGCTTCCATCTGAACAGACACAATGGAAATTAGTCAAAGCAAAGAACTTCTATGGAAGTCGTTGCATGCCTAAACTTTGCTAACCAAGCTGTTGATCAGCAGACTAAAGACAGGAGATGTGTTTCCCTTCCAGGTATCCATCATACTGAATTTCTCTGTAGTAAGTGAGACAAAAAGTTTGAAACAAGGTTCTCAGGCTAGAGGAGGTTCAGAAGTAATATCTTCTACCTGTGGATTCTTCAGAAATCCTTTAGACACCAGGAGTTTCACTATCACTGCATAAAAAGAATCTGTTCCCAGCATCATGACCATTCAGAAAATGTGGTGCCTGCAAATGCTTCTCAAACTCACAAACTTCACTGTTCCAGCACCAAACCTTGCGGGCTAAGGTCACTGGTGAAGCATGACCAAAACAGTGACAGCATGACAACAAATCTGCTCTACATTCTTTGTGTAAATGTGAATACCATCGTCATTCAGTTTCTCAGTATCTTAATGAAAAGAGAAATTAAATTACTAAATGACCTTAACCTGAGGCGAAATAAATAAGCATAGCGGTGATAAAGATAAATTCTTAGAGGAAATCCTTTTCTGAATAATATCCCTCACTGCTGAAGACATCCCCTCCAGTTCTTGCAATGCTTTGAGGTCTTTTGTAGTTTGCTGGCACTGTTAGCGTCCTCCAGCTCTTCTGGTCTCCTGGCTGCACTTCTTCCTCATTAGTGATTCTCAGACTATTTGATTATTCAAGTTCAGCAGGTACATTGAGTCACACCTTGAGAAAGCTTCAGCTATTACAAAACAACAGGTTGGCAGCCTAAGTGCCCAGACATCCATCAGCACATGCCCTTTGTCTTCTGCTCTATATTGTTGGAGTTCAAAGCTCCTAATCCAATCCAGTCACTGAACTCAGAGAGTGATCTCAGAAAAGGGATACTTCCTGAGCAGGAATACCACATATCCTTCCCCTTACTATCAGTCTCCCCATCACTACTATTACTGCCCCCTCACTATTAGGCTCTGCAGCTGCACAGTGACAGTGAATATTGCTTAGTCAGGCTAAAAGGGATCAGGTAGTAGCCATTTTTGTAGTCCTTAGTACTACCATCACTTAAATAAGAACTCATTTTTTTTCAGTGTACGAGAAAAAAATGTAAATTATTTAGGAGTATATTCAAGTGCCATTACAACTACCTGTAAATAAACAATCCATCCTATTAAAATAGTCTCAATACTTGTCATTCAAGACAAAAGGAGTTAAAGAGGGTTATTTCAGCCTTTCAATTAACTGGGAGGAAGGCAATTAATTTGACAGGAAGAACTGGTCAGACTACATACAAAATGGCTTTGTATGACTGACTAACTTAAAGAAGACATCATTCTCCCCTCTGGCTTCTTTTGGGGAATATGATATTTCACTCTGGGAAGCAAAGCCACTTTTCTACATATGACAGAAAACTCAATTGTTTTGTCCTCTCCTCATTTGCCTAGAATTGTCCCCAAGACACCTGTTTTTTTCCCTTGTAAAGAGCAGAGTCAACAGCAGCTTTTTCCCAGATGTTTCACATCTCCAGGGATGTGAAGCTTGGCAGCTTAAATTCTTAAGTGTCTTTAGACACAATAATGACAGGCTCTGTGCTCTGTGCCCTCTTCCTGGGGAATGTGGCATCAGCTGTGTGTTTTCACTGGAATGAAGAGGAGACAAGCACTGATGTCCTTACACCAGATATGACTGTAATCTCACAGATGCCACACCTGGATACTGCCAGGTCACAAACCTAGAGCTGGTGAGGCACATACTCCAAGCACCTTCTCAGTCACAGGGTAGAGTTGCCCTTTGACTGACATGGCAATTACAGAACACTAAGCACCTGCAGGGTTAGATGTGGATGCAGATAAGTAACATCTGTGAAGATGGATGTGGCCTGCACAGGCCTGCAGAGGGATCCCTGCACATCTCCACAGCTCTAGAGCTGCAGTGTCTCTGTAGGCTCACTGTAGGATGGCTTAAATTAGCTAAGGATTTTCTTCACAGTATCGAAAGCCTTTCTTACATACCATAAGTACAAACCCTCCCACAGCTGCAGTAGCCTCTAGATAGCCCCTGGATCATGCCTCAACAGTATTACAACAGCTATCTCATACAGCAGCTACTATTTTTTAGTGCAGTGGAGATTAAATTAGTTTGGCTGTGTGATGAAGTATATTGAACCAACTAAAAAAAGAGAAACAACCATAGGAAAGGAGGTGTTCTATTGTTGGGGAGGGTGAAGTAGCTAGGCTCTGCAGAGATAATTTAATAGTAAAAGATTCTAAAACTATGAAACCCACAAAAGGAATAGAATTAAAAGCAAAGTTTGAACTGTAAGCATGGACAGGAAGAAGGTGATTAAGCAGCTGAAAGGGCTTGGCTGGGTGGGTCAGTGACACCCCTGCCAAGACAAAAGGATGAATAAAAAGCTGGACCTTCTCAGGTATCAGGGATAAGGTGGGTTTCACAGGTTTTGGTATGTAGAGTAGTATTGTAATGTTGTAGTTCCCATAGGCTGTATGTAGATTCTGTAGGTTTTGTATCTAGAGGTGATTGGTTAATGTTCATTAGCATATTCACGATAGAAGGGGTTAAAATGGAATGTAACAAGGAGTTCCCTTTTTTTGCGTGCCTTCCCTTGGACCCTCTTGGACTTTGCACTGGATCCCTAGACCCTTCCCCAGTCAGGCTGCCTTCCCACGACCCATAAAGCACGTGTTCCAGAGTATCCTGATCTTCAGATCATCACTCTCGCGGACTACAAGCGTGTTTTCTAATATTCTATGCTCCCCACTATTCCTTAAAAAGCAAACAACTCATGCGTTGATTCAGGATACAAGATCCAAGCTTTGTGAGCTGGAACTCCTTTTCTTCTTCATTTATAGGGTGTACAGCCACTTCCTGATCACATCTCTGATCAATTTCATCTTAAGGTAGGATGACAGGTTCACTGCAGAGTGCATCAGTGGGTGCTTCATTGTAGCCCTGAGTTTTGGCCAAAGCTATTAGAATGAATATGCACAGATCCAAACAATACGTTGAATTTGTTCTGAGGATTTTGTTTCCTTCTGATGAATTAATAAAACTATTACTTTGATTTCATTTAACATAAAACATAGCTATCTGGTGAGATTTCAGGCTGATGCTTTTGACCTTTAAGGATCAGAAGCATGTTTTGACACAGGAAACAATTGGAGCTCTTCCTGCCATTCTGAAAGTTAAAATTATTAAAACTGGAGAGTTAAGGTCGTCACATATACTCTGCAGTAAGGGATTCCCACTTGTCATCTTGTATTCAATATTGGATTACCCTTAAAAGTCAAAAAGTTAAAAAGACTTAATTCACTATCACAGACAGATACTATGTGCTTCTTTCTGGGTTCTTATAAACATGGACATTTTGGTTTTATTATATCAATTCATCAACTTCAACAAATACTAGTGACCTACAGAGAGGTTCTTTTCCTCACCAGACTTTACCAGTGCTAAAAAGTTCACCTTTTAAGGAATTATGTATATTTGGGAGTATTTTGTTCATTCAAATAGATGCATGCAAATTGCCATGATTTAAACAACTATATTAATTGTTAGCTCTGATATGATATGAAACCATTTTGAATGCCAAATAAAATTCTTCCACAAATTCAGTAGAGACCTAAAGGACTGTTAGATCCTGTGGAAATGAGTTTGGTCAGGAAATGTTAAAATATCACTTGTCTGTATTTATCAAAGAATTTGTTTACCACATCTGTTTGCAGCATGTGAATGGCTTATATTAAGTTTTAAAAAGACAAACCCAAATAATTCAGCTGCCTAGTAAGATAATTATTTATCAAGCACTTTAATAAATAAATCCTTAATCCTTTAATGAAGTATTCTACTAAATTCATGTTTTTCTTTTTGGCAGTAGAGTTTTAAGTTTTACATGCTGAAAATACTCAAATGACTTATTAATATATGGGTTAATACTTAATAACCATTTATTAAAAGCTGTGGGATATAATAATTACCAGTAATTAATAACATATATTTAAAGCACCTACTGCAGCTCAGCAGTGAAGACACTTTTTAATACCATTCATCTCAGCACCTCTCAAGTAAACATCTTCACCTTTTTAGTAACAAAAACTTTTGGTCAATGTATAATCCACCAGGTTTATTCAAAAAGTCCAGCTGGCTTGAGGACAAGAGTAATTCTCTAACCCTAATCTTTCAAATCTACCAATCAAAAGGCCAGTAAAATGAATTATACTTACAATTACTATGCATGGACATTAGCAGTCATAGCAATTTCATGCATCATACAAGCATATACTCACTGAAACACTGTCAACTTTATCACCTTGACAATTGCAAGTATGCCAGAGGATTTACACCATGAGAAAACCTCCACGAAATCCCTCACTACATGGGTAGATTTTAGCATATGAGTTTGAATTTTTATGCACATAAAAAGGAGACTGAATTATTTTAATAGTCTTGCTTGAAAAACTTGATAGGCTTAATTTGACATGCCTCTGCACTGGTTTTGGCCGGACTAGTTTTTTTCACAGTGGCTGATTTGGGGCTTGGTTTTGGATTTTTGTGCTGAGCACAGGGTTGATAATGTGGAGCCGCTTTGTTGTTGCTGAGCAGGGTTTACACAGAGCCAAGGCCTTTTCTGCTTCTCCTGCTGCCATGAGTGTATGGGGGTGCATGGGAGGCTGGGAGAAGGCACAGCCAGGACAGGTGACCCCATCTGACCAAGAAGATATTCCAGATGATATGGCATCCTGTCCAGTATACAGTGTGGGGGAAGGAAGGAGGAAGGGGCCTTTGGAGTGATGGTGTTTGCTTTCCTGAGTAACCATTACATGTGATGGGGCCCTGCTCTGCTGAAGATGGCCAAACACCTGCCTACCCATGGGAAACAGTGAATTAATTCCTTATTTTGCTTTGCTGGTGTGCACAGCTTTTGCTTGCCACATTAAACTGTCTTTATCTCACGAGTGTTCCAGTTTTTCTAGCACTCCCAGTTCTCTCCCTGATCCCACTTGTGGGGAGTGAGCAAATGGCTGAATGGGGCTTGATTGATGTCTGGGGTTAAACCACAACAGCCTCTTATGACATCTCTTAAATTCTCATGACATGATGTATACACGAAGTGTACAGAGGTGAATAAACATGAACTGTCATTTTGAGGCATTCTTGGTTGTGTGGTTACCCCTGCTCTTGATATTGTTAGTGATGTACTTTTATCTATTTGTGCATCTACCCTGTTTCCTATGTTTAACAGATTTGTTATGATTAAAACAAACGCCAGACATGTGAAGGCTTGTTACTGGAAGGTCAGTAATAAAAATAGCACTCACAGAACTGTTTCCGTGGCTTCTCTAGCTGCTGCAGGTTTTTTTTTGATTTTTTTTTCCAGTGCAGTCAAATGTGGACAACTTCATTGATTGTGGACAATGTCTTACTATCACTTAGGAAACAGAGCTTCTGGTACAAATCGAAGGTTAATTGCATAGAAAGGTAAGTTTGGGGCTAGAGACCAGTTGTAGTGCATACATCCGTCAGGAGAATAACTTTCTGTTTGACAGCAAAATTCAATGTTTTCAAACACTAGGACAAAACTGAGACAAAAAGCCACACAAAAACTTAATTTCAAAACAATTCTCTAAAGGAATCATCAAATCTAGCTGGCAGTGAGTGGAATGCAAGATATCCTAAATCAGTCTGTGTTCCTCAAGACCCTTGTCACCTACCAAATCCACTCTTTACCTCAAGATAGCAATGAGCTGTAACATTCCACTACCACACCAAAGTGTCTAATTTAGGTATATAAATTATTAAGCATCATTGCCATTTTCATCATTTATAGAATAACAGCTGGCTGCTCCTTAGATCAGTTCAGCCTAAGAGCAAGGAAGTCATGTGTTTTCATACTTGCATAAGCACGTGCTTTGGAAAGAGGCTCCTCCTGTTAACTTACAGCTTATGAAGTTCTGCTTGCAACACCATTCCTCACCAATGTTGTTCACCTTGAAATGTCATCATCATAAACAAGCATCTTCCCTGGTTTGATTCATAACCAGGAATTCATTGCTGAATCATTTCAGTTTACTGTCACCCTAATCTGCTGCTTTTGCAATGTAATTACTGATTACAGCAAGGGACATTTGGAGTTAGGTTACCCACCTATTTTGCATTTCTTGGCACCTTGTTTGGACCCACAGCTCACTGAGGCTTTGAGATCTGCCTTCATCCTCAGGGAGGGTATTTCAGCTTCCCTTTTGTTGGCACCCAAATAGAATATTCAATAGTTAACTGTGCATGGAAACATACCCCTTCCATACAACAGTTTACATTGACAGCATACAGTTTTCCACCATATTTCTTGGTGTAAATTAAATCAATTTTTGTGAGTTATCATTTTATCTCAGCTTAACAGAAAAATATCTTATGAATCAACTGTAGTCTGAATGGTGTATACAACACACGTTGTATGTGCACATCAGAGTATACTGTGAATTTATTACATTTTTTTTCCTTTTATGATTTACCAAAAAACAAGACCTCTAATGTAACTCATTTGAAATACAAAGGACACCAAATAATTAGTGTTCTCTTCATTGCCTTTTTACATAAACTGTGTGGAAGATGTCATGGTAATTGGGACAAGCTGATGTCAAAGGAGAAGCACATTCTTACAGACCTTAAGTACGTGTGTGGCTTTCTGTTCAAAAATATTGATGACGCCGTGGTGCAGGTCTGTAGTTTTAGAGATGGATAACGTGTGTATGGGAAACTGAGGGCCCACAGAAGTCATTTTAAAGGTGTGACATGATAATCAGGGGATTCACTGTTTTAGTGGGCACACTTATAATCATGATCTGCCTTTTTACTCCCACCCCGGCAAGCTGGAGAACAGCGATTTATGATATAAATTAAGGAGTGTTTAACTTTGTACCTCCAGAGAAGCAGCAGCAGAGGGAGGAGAAAGCACTTGCTGTCCGAGCCCTCGGCCGGGTGGGATGGAGCGGCCAGGCGGGATGGAGCGGCCAGGCGGGATGGAGCGGCCAGGCGGGATGGAGGCCGGCCGGGCGCGGGCGGGCCACCGACATGGCAGCGGCACCAGCGGGATGTCCCGACCTGGGACACGGCGCTGCCGCCCAACAGCTGCCCTCGGGGAGCCACCCAGGCTTGGCACCGTGTGCCGCAGAGCCCGGCGGCCCCGCCGACATCCCGCAGCCGCCCAGCCGGGAAGCGCCGCCTGCCCGGGCCCTCACCCTCACCCTCACCCTGCGCCTCGCCGGGCCGCCCCCGCCCCCGCACGGGGCCAGGCCCTCGGGGCGGGCTGGGGCTGGGGCTGGGGCAGGGGCAGGGGCTGGGGCAGGCCAGCCCTGCTCCCGGCGGGCAGGCAGGTGCGGGACAGTCGGGAGCCGGCGGTGAGTGCGGGCGGGCCGGGCGCAGGGAAGGGGCGAAGGCGGGACTGCTGGGGCAGGGCCGGGACGGGGCCGGGACGGGGCCGGACGGGACGGGCCCGATCCGCGGGGACGGTGCGGGCGCTCCTTCCCCTGAGCCTCTCCTGTCCCGTCACAAACGCTGCAAAGGGAGTGGTGCTGCCTAAGGCAGGATGAAAGCCAAGGCTCGGAAGTGCCGTGGCCAGGCTTTTCCCAGTGGCTGGTCAGTTGCTGGCAAATGGGAATACGTGGTGCGATTTCGGCCGCTCGGCACTGGAAAATCCACACGGTGTGGGAAGGTTCCGATTGCCTGCCTTCCCAAACAGGTCACGTTTCCTGCTAAGGAGGACACCTTCCTTCCTGAGGTTGATATCGCACCAGTGTGTTCAGTGCTTTTTTGTTCAGCTAGCACTACCTTGCTGTGAAAACAAAGTGCTCTGCAGCCATTGCCGCAACATACCTGCCTAAAATGTATATATTACTAAATGTTTTTAAAAACAGAGTTGGAAGCTGAGTAACCCGGCATGAAACAGGTCTGCAGGATGTAGAGGAAGACGTTTGCTTTAATCCTACTAATAAGGCAGCTTTCACAAAATGAGTCTTTAGAAATGTGTTTTGTGTCCACACAGAAGAACACTGCAAAAGAACTTGCTGTTTGAAGGTCAGCCTTTTCTTTCTTTCAGTCAATATCCCGCTATTGTAATGTATTGTGTTTTTTGGTTTGCACAACAGAAGAGTGGTGCTTGTACCTGAGAAGTCATGTTCAACTTCAGATGCATCCAGACGTTACTACAGTACCTGAAATTTTTTTTTTTTTTACTTATCGAGAACGCCTTCTGTATATTTTCTCTACCCAAAAAAAGTTTTGCTGGTGAAATAGTACTTATTACTGGCTCTGCAAATGGGATTGGAAGGCAAGTTGCCTTAAAATTGGCTCCTTTGGGAGTAACCTTGGTTCTTTGGGACATCGATGATGAAGGTAACAAAGAAACAAGCAGATTAGCCCAACAAAATGGAGCCACACGGGTATTTGTCTACCACTGTGACTGCAGCAGTAGGGAGGATGTCTATGAACAGGCAGACAAGGTAAGATCTGCATTTTTGCTTGTTTTTAACAGAATATTCTATTGGATTTATTGTTTTTTTAGAAAATGTACTATTCCCTGGAGGGAAGTAATCATGTAGGGCAATGTCTTTCTCCTTTTGAGTAGTTTCTAGATGGAGCTTAAACTATGGTTACAAGAAAATAAATGGGTTTAATCAGTTTTGTTGAGATTTATCCATTTCTATTCTTCGTTGTGAGATGGGAATGTTTAGATTAAGAGTGTGGCAAAACATGCAGTAGAGATTATGTCCATATATTAACCTATTCAGGCTTTATAATTTCTTTAAGATATCAAGAAATAGTTTAAAAAGAAAAGATCAATCCATTGATATTGTAAAAGGGGGATCCTTTCCTTTGCCTATTGGTTTAGGAACCCTCTTCAAGGGTGATGTGGGATGTAATGTTTTCAGACGTCTCATTAGGATGTGGCTGGTCTCCAGTCAAATTGATGATTCAGCTTCAGTTCCTTTTTTGATCAATATAGGTGGAAAATAAAATAAAGAAGAGCTCCCTTTTCAATGAAACTCTTCTACTATGCTGATCTATGTGTTGTAAACTATTACCTTATTATTATTATTATTGTCAGAGATCAGAAACTGGACATTGAATTAACATGATTAATTTTTACTTTTCCTTAAACTGCCTGAAAATGCTTCTCAGTGTAACTTCACTTACAATCCAGTTAAACACTCTGCAACTTCATCCAAGTGTAAACTTTTGTTAAATTCTCAATGTATGTGCTTGTATACATGACACTCAAGTCACATCTTTGATATTCTGTGTCTGAAGGCATACATCAGAGATATTAGCTAAATTATTTTATGATGTGAGTGTTGATAGATTGTTTCAGAACAGACTTGGAATGTATTATTAATTTTCTATGAGTTGTGGGTGGAAAGGCGGGGACATGGGGGGGCTCAGCTCTTTGTTTTGCGTTTGTTGTTTTTAATTTTAACCAAAGTAGACTAAGTCTTTCTTAGCAAGGTTATGAAAGTTTGAAACACCTTTTTTCCTCAAGAAATATTCTTGAGGAAAAGTACTTCTAAAAGGTGAGTTGGATTCATGATCTGTAAGTATCTGCAAAAGGAACTGCAATTCTCATGCTTGCAAATCAGCAAGGGTTTCTTATACCCATGTAAGTAGCGTGTGGGCCACAGCTCACTCACACTGTAGAGGAAAAAAAAAACAACATTTTGAAATTATTTGTTTGCTCTTATTTTAACAGGGTCTCAAAAGATTTGTTTTGTGGACCCTGCTAATTTCAGATCTCCAAACACATTAACCAAATCAGCCACAGGCCTCCAAGCTGCAGAATTTGCTGTGCCCAAATCAGCAAACACTGTTCTGAAGTGCACAGACTGACCTGCCAACAGAAACTTAAAGAGCAGTTCCAAATTTAAAAATTGCTGTTAAGGTGTCAAATTATTGTTAACAACACCAACATATTTACAGATATATGTATGTATTGTTCAGTCCTGGTGGAGACAGAAATTTTCTTGGATGAAGAGTTTTTCAACTGTGGGCCTCCTCTACTCTTGGAAATACCTGCAAATTTTTGATTGGTAATATGAAAAGTCTTGAGCTTGGACACAGAAGAGAAAGCAATAGCAAGTTAATTAATTGGTTTTATTTGGTATACTCACTGCCAAAAAGCATAAGTATTTTCCCATAATGTAAGCTTAGTTTCTAGGAAATAAAAGAGACCATTGCAGTCTCTAAAAAATAGGTTTTAGAACAAATTAGTCAAGGAAACAACTAATTTTCAGGAGCAACTGCTGTCCATCTGAGAATTCTGAAGGAAATCAGACATGGATCCAGTGGCTAGAAATGCAGAATGTGTGTTTTGCTGTAATAGATGATCAAGGAACAAAGCATAGTAAATACGCCAGTCTTAAAAGGAACTTGAGAGAACACAAATACACTATGAACCTATCTTACAGAAAACTAGGACAAATTATGTTAACAGAAGAGTTAACAGACACCTAAAAAATACATAATGTAGAATAATCAGCTTGACTCCTAAGTGGAAGGCAAGCTTCACACATATTTTGTAGTAGTGAGTAAACAGGACAACCGATGCCACGGTAAATAAAATGATGCCATTGGTGAAGATATGTTGTCGTGCTAAGAAAGAGAGGATCATCATATGGACTGACACAGCAGTTAAAAGAGTGGGGAGAAAGTACAAATGTGTTCCTCAAAGGAAGAATTGACTATTCCTGCCATACTGAACAGTGTCTAGATTTGCATCCATTTATGCAGGTGGAAAGGTGCAAGTATCTGAGTCCTACTTGTCAATGAGAAGGTCTAAACCTGACACAGCTGGAGAAATACCAAACAAGTCTTCGCTGAATGCTAAGGTTCCCTGAGAGAGCCAAAGAAAGGACAAATGTTGGGGCACCAGATCCAATCACCTGTTTCCAAATTGCCAGACAGCAGCACATGTGGAATTTTAACATTTTTGTAGTCATAATATAATTTTTGAGACCCCCCTTTAGCAGAGAAATCTGTGAGACTGATTCTTCATACTATAAGTAAATCTTGGCCATCTGCTTTGATATAAATCCAAATCATGGCACAAAATCTTTTGAAAACAAACCCAAATTGAGCTAATGATGATTTTATCTATCTGTTTTATGGTAGATACTATTGTGCTCAGAGGATTGGTATCCCCCAGTTATCTGAGCTGAATTCTTTCCAGTTCAGTAGAAATTATATGGAAAATGGGTTAAGCAGCCTTGGCAGAAGAATGCAGGTTCTCACAATACCAAAAATAGGGGACTGGAAATGTTCTGATTGTATACAGTATTTTAGTGTGCACATTAAAGCTTCATAACATTTACCTTTGGTTTTTGTGGAAGCCAAAGTACTCTGGAGCTCAGGGAGCAGTTAGACAAATTTGGGGAGGGGGGCAGGGTAGAGAATCACTGGGATATGTTAAAGACAATGATATAGATGTCTTATACCTCTCAAAAGATCCTAAGTTGCAGCATGTGAAAAGCTGAGCACACAGGAGACCATTGCTTTCCATCATGAGACAAGGGCTGGGGGCCTTAGATGGAGCTTTGATCTGACGCAATACAACAGTTCCTGCATACTTACGTTTTCATACATATCAATTATTGCAAATATTTCTAAACATTTTCGTAAATGAAGCATAAGAGATACCTTCTAAAGCTTTCTGTTTATACTTCTATATTTTTTTTTAATTCAGGTTAGAAAAGAAGTTGGGGATGTTACTATTCTAATCAATAATGCTGGTATACTGATTGGGAAAAAGTTCTGTGAGCTTACAGATGAAGATTTTGAAAAGACCTTCAGAATCAACTTCTTCTCTCAAGTCTGGGTAAAGTTTTTGTGGGTTTTTTACTCCTGAGTGACCAAAAGGTACAAACAAGTATTTTGGTGTGAAAACCAGAATGGTGGCATCTGCCTTAAAACCTCAGCTTGGAATAGGGACCTTGATTGGGAGAATATGTTTTTGTGATCATCCTGTAATCTAAGGCAGTCTCCTCAGTATGTCTCAGTAGTGTCAACACAAACCTGCCTGGGCACTCTGGTAAATCAAAGTTTGTGCAGCTGTATCATGAAACACGCCCTATCTGTAACAGCTGTGGTTGAAGGGAATGCTGACATGACGGCATGTGACTTCCCTGCTCCTGATGTTTCCTGGCATCTGAAGCCTTTGCCTAAGAGACTTGCAGCATTCAGGGAGGCACAACCATGGTTTACTGGCAGACTTAGCAGTGTTGCTTTTAGAGTTGCACTCAATGATTTTAAAGGTCTCTTCCAGCCTACATGATTCCATGATTTTATGCTGCACGTGTTGGTTTTCAGGCTGTGCTTTCATTCCTAGTCACCATCTGATTGAAGTATATAGAAAACTAATTTTACTAGTAAGAATTTGGGGTTTTTTTTAAACTCCTGAAGGAAGTAAAAAAATTGAAAAAAGTTGAATTTGCAGTTATTTGGGGTCTCAGTAGATTTAGGAGGGGTTGGTTTGGGAGAGAGTGTTACTTTTGCCCCCTCTTGCACTTTTTGTTTATATGCCTGAGTGAACAGCCTGCATTGAGGAACAATATAGTATTGCAACTCCTTTGTTAAAAGGCAGTTCTCAATGGAAAATCATTGCAAATAGAAGTCCTCTAAGTATTCCCCAGCCATACTGCATCATTCTTCCAGATACTTGAGGAAAACAGACTGGGAGAGGTGTTCCCTCTGACAGGTCTGAAGAAACCCAGGTCAGGAGGATAGTGATGTACTAGGCACTCACATCTGGAGTCTAATAGGATTCCTCAGCTATTGAAAAAAAAAAATTGTTACTGCTCTGGTCTCTTTTTCTTATCTCCCCCTTTGTAAAACACTAGCATTCTCCCCAGTTATTATCACCCACAGTGGTGATCTGGAGTGCTGAAGCTATCAGGCAGTTCAGCTTGTAACACAAAGGGCCCACAGACAGCTGAGCTGTCCTTAATGTGTTGACTTCTAGCTCCCTCTTGTGTACCAAACCTTTGGCAATAGACAAATTGTGAGGAACCAGGAAAGCAGAGAAAATACAAATTTTGCTGCTTTTAGTAAGATGATTTTAATGCTGTTAGATCTTCAGACAGAGGGCAGTCATTCAAGGAAATGTCTCTCATTTAAAATTTGTTACAGAGATAAAATGTTGTTTGGGCTTCCTGTATATTGAAGACCCAGAAAGCAAGTCAGGTTGTCTCGCCTAATTTTGAAGTGTAACATTTTTGTGATGGCTATTTATAAAGGGGATTTTAAAATAAATATATTTATATTCTTTTAGACTTGCAAGGCCTTTCTTCCAGCCATGGTGGCCTGTAACCGTGGGCACCTGGTTAGCACAGCCAGTGGAGCTGGATTGCTGGGACTCTACAGGTCGTCAGGTAATTATTGGCAACTGCCAGTACAAATTAGATCTACATACTAATCACTTTTCTTGGACACCTCATAAATGCTTGGTGTAAGCAGCCTGTACTGACAAGAACCTGTGGGTGCCAAAGGTGATGGTTAACACAAACCTGCTAACACACCACTGCAGTGTGATGGTGTCGGTGCCGGAGTGGCACAGGGAGCTCTCTGCAGATTTTACACTCTGGTTACAGGCTGTGCTTACTCCACATAAGAAGGACAGTTCTGCTTGTACACGTGCAGTGGGAGGGAGCCCTGCATACAGGTTGTCTAACACTTCCTCACGACAGCTTTTCTGCAGGAGAATGTTCAGAGAGCTGAGACACATGAGGGTTATACCTGGAACTACACACTCAGTTGGAATATGGTTTTTCAAGTGCAGAAGGCATTTTGGCATTATTAATTTTTAATAAAATTAATTTGAATGAAGTGTGGTTTAAACTATTTAAAGCTCAGTATTCTCAGCTGTTTCCCTCAGGAGAGCAGTCTGCTAGTCTAGCCTATTTTATCAGTCTGGGTCTGCTGCCCAGTGTCTGCTCAAGACTCTTTTACATGTTGATTGTATCTCTGAGGCCACTCTATGAGAACTTCAGTGTAATGAGGATCTCTTATTTCTTCTGCTGATTGATGGTGTTACTGTAGTGTTTATTTGCCACCTGTTACCTAGAGGTTACCTTGATATATGATTAATATTTGGTATTGATACTATAAGTCATGTTCAGCTTTCATCATATAACTGTAAAGCTTATGGGAGTGGGCCTGCCCATCCATTATAACCTTTTACATCTTAGATATGTACTTTTAGGCTATATGTTCCATCATTCACTGCAAGTGAACTCCTGAAGAATAAAAAACTACTTTTGATGCCAGTCTTTGAAGTCAGTCTTTTAGTAAAATTGGATTTCATTGTATCTAACAACTATGTTCACACACATTTGAAAGAGTTTTAGGAAATGCTATGTAAGGCACTGTATTAAATTAGTTTCTAACAATTGGAAAACTGTAGAATAATTTGTGTGGGAAGCAATCTTTGAAGGTCACTTGCTCCATATCCCCAGATAAAAACAGGCCATCTTAGGTCAGGTTGCACAGGGCTGTGTGAGGGCAAGTTTTCATTATTTCCAGGGATGGGGTTCCATACATTCAACAAACAATAAAAATCAAATGAGTTTCAGTCTTCCTGGGCAAACAAAATGGTATTGTAGTTGCAGGGAAAATCCGAGTAGGCTGAAGCAGCATTTATATTAGGGTATTTTTGTTTTACCACTAGAAACAGTTCTTTCTGAAATGTAGCCTGTGTTATTAAGAGTTGAAGACATTCTGAACTGAAAGCATGCCTGGTTGGTACATGAGTATCTGGAAATTTACAGAATAAATACTGAATAAACTCATTTGATTATATCTTTCTATAGTGCACTGAAGAAAAAAACCAACCTCCTCTGAAAAGGATTCATTTTATCCTTAGGCAAGGATATCTTTATCCTGTGCATCGTTCATGGGAAGAGCCATTAATCTCCAGAGTTAGGAGCAGCAATATGCTTAAATAATAATTACAAGACTGCTAATGATAGAACTAAATCATATTGTGGCTTAAATTGTATTACAAAGAATTTGGTTCTGTATATAGCTTTTACTGTGGTGCTTTTAAAAATTTGGGTATTTCTCTTTTCTTCACTTTCTAGATTATTCTGCAAGTAAAAGTGCAATCATTGGAATGATGGAAGCCATAAATTCAGAACTGTATCATGGAGGAAAACGTGGCATTAAAACCACGATCATTTGCCCTTATTTTATTAGTACTAGGTTAAGCAAAGGCTTCAAAAGCGCGTAAGTAAAGCTTAGATTTGTACTATTTCATTTTTTTTAAATTAATTTTTATTAATTAAAAAAGTAATTGCGTCTCACCAGGTATATCACATTCAGTTTTTGGTTGGTTGATTTGATTTTCAATTCAGTATTTTTGCCCTATTGGCACAGACAACTAAGTCTTTTGACATAAAGAAATGCAAGTCTTGCATACAGTCAATAACAAGAACTGTGTAATAACCTCACAGCCAAGGAACAGTTGGGGATACACAGCAGTATTTAATGATTAAGGGATCCTTATTTGTCAGGAGAGTGCTGATGTTCTCTGCCCCAAGTAATTTGGGCAGTGTAATTACAGTTATGGCTGTCAGGATACCTATGACCTGTCCTTATTAACTGTGCCCCACTGTCAGCACAGGCAGGTACTGTACTTCTGAGTGAGAGCAGCTGTGGTGATGGTTTCTGGCACGTGGCTCTGTGGCTGCAGTGGTGGGAGAGGCAGCAAGCACTGAATGAGCCATTGCAGGAGTGCAGTACAGTGCTCTTGGTTTTTCAGTGCTCTGCTTCTGCTTGCACCATTCATCATCATGCAGCAGTGTATGTATGCAGAGCACAGCCCTTCTCCTGGCTGGTGACAAACCTGGTCCTGGTCTACTTAGCTGTCACCTCAGTATTTACAGCAGAGAAGAACTGCTGGAGAGCAGAGATGCAGAGAACAGCCATAGTATGGCTAAGCTTGGAAGTTTCCAAAGCTGAAATCAAAGTGGGCATCAACTTCATTGTGATCAGCTTACAAAAAAGTCAGTAAATTCACAACGTCATCAAAGTGTTTTCAATTTGTTTTGATGACAGCACGAACAAAAAGGTTTGGAGATTCCTTTTCAAGACTACTTGAGGGGAAGGGGGAAAATGCATAACTTATTTAATTATGTACATGTGCATATTTATCTCAAGAGTAAAGTTTTATAATTTCATAAACTGTTTTTCTTGTTTTACAGGAGACCCTGTTTGTTTCCTGTTTATGATCCAGAGTATGCAGCCAGCAGGATTGTGGATGCAATTAAAAAGGAAAAAACTTATCTGATCATGCCTCCAGCTGTATACTTACTTGGTCTCAAAATGTAAGCATGTGACTTGTCTTCTAGCATGACCTTCTTTCCTTTGCCATATGCCTGTAAACTCAGCAGGAAAGTTTAGTCAAAACAGTTGTTTAGTTAATATTCCTGAAGTCAATCCAGTTATATGTACTTAATTTTAAAGAAACAGTGGGTTTGATATTTCAATAATCTAGGTGAATAACATTTCTCTGGCTTCTTCTGTCTCTAAGAAATGTTTTAAGCTGCAGTTGGTTATAGAAACTTCAAAAATTTTCCAGAGATGGTACACTGGGAGCAGTGCCTGTTCTAGCATGTCTGCTTCCAGTCCCTGCCACCACTGCAGGCTGGGCTTTCACAAAACATCTTGGTCTGTCATTGGTTTTTCCGAATTATAACATTGAAGTGCCAAATGTGTTACTGCTAAGCATTAGAAGTATTGAGCACATATAATGTATTTGTCATTTCTTTATTTATGGAGTACCTTTTTTGGGGAAAAAAATGGCTAATTCAATGTCTGTCTCATCAGTTTCCTTCCTAGAAAAGCAGTGCTATTCCTTGAGTCTTACATTAAATTCCCTGAGAGCATGGAAGAAGCCTTTGGTGGGAAGAAAAAGGATTGAAACCAAAAGTATTCTGAAGACCTCCAGAGCCATCCAATTGAACATTTTCAGTAAAAAATCATTTAAAATCATATTTATTCCTTTACAAAAAAATGTACTTCTTTTATGCTATTTTACATTGGTCAGCATGCCATTTGATTCTTCACAACTATCTTTTAAATCTATATGTTTCACAATTTTCTGAGAAACTTTTGAAAAATCACTAAAATTTGAAATTAATTAAGTATTACGTTGAGTGACTGAACAACAACTTTGCACAGACTGTACTGTCCTCAGACTGAAACTTTGATGAGGCATCTTGTTAGTGTGGAACACAATTGTTGTAAATCATGGGAAAATAAAGAGAGGAGGAATACCACATGTATTCTTGGAAAATTACAGTTGAAATCTCTCCTTATATTTGGAGGGAAGTCACACCCATGTTCTTCAACTGTCTTCAAATGAAATTATGACCTAAAGGTCCTAAAGAACAAAAAATTCCCCAATAGCAGAAATCTGGAGATTAGTTACACAAAATATGCAATGGTACTTAATCCATAAAAATCAATCTTCATGTAAATTTTCAGGAAATGCTTACATAAAATGTTCATAATTGGCTTAATTTAAAAACAAATAAATAAACTGCATAGCAGAATAGTGAATCTACAAAGCCTAGTTTATAAAACCCTAAGGAATTACAGAGAACATTTAACAGTCATCTATTGACCATATTTGCCATCATAATTTAATCTGACTTAACTAAACTCATACTTACAAGCTCCCAGATAGAAATAGTTACAAGAATACACACTATTGAAATCCCTGTGCTTCCAAAGTATGCATTCATACAATAAATTCCTTCATGTACCAGTACAGGGACATTTTTCTCTGAGAGAAGGAAAAAGCTATCTGAAGTTTGGCTCTTTGAAAAGCAATGTTTATTGATTTTTATTGTTCAAAACTCTGTAGGTGATAAGCAATTAAATATTGTTTTTCTTTTTATTAATGAGGCAGCAAAGTCTAAATCCCTTCCTGCAAATACCAATCATTTTCTCAGTTGCAGGCAAATATGTTGAGTATTGGGATTTCCTTGTTCTGCATGAATGTTACAATTTGGCTCTAGATCTATGATAATTTTTTTAAGTATGTTTACGGGAGTCAATGCAAATTGACATGACATGACGTTTGTGAATATATTGTTGGCCTGAACATCTTAATGCGTAATTTTATTGCTGGTGCTGCAGAGTTTAGGAGCAGGGCTCATGAGGTGAGAAAAGTGTATTTAAAAATGATTTGTGAAACGAGACTCCCACTTGAAGTAGTGTCACATGCTAGTGACATTAATATATGGTGGACCGTCCATCATTTAAATGTTAAAGATTTCAGGATGAAATATTTGCAGGCAAGGAGCTCATTGTAAGGGCTCACTTTTCAGGGTATCTTTCTTGTTTTTTAGTTTTTTTAACTAAAGCATATCAACCTTACCACTTACATCTGCAGTTGTAAGATCACCAACCATATAGGCAGGACACAAGTAGGTTAAGAAGAATGTAAAGGAAATAATACCCTATTTTCTAAGCTGTGTTTCACCTATTCTGCACAGCCACACTGCAAAACCTTATTCTGTATTGCTGCAACCTCAGCCAAGGGCACTTTTGGCCCCATATTCTTTTCAGGCTAATCAGCTTGTCTCAAGAAGGAATTTGTAAAGCTTATACTTTCTAAGTCTCACAGTGATCTGTTAGAGCTTCTTATCAGTCCTAGAAATCAGTAACTCATTCTTTTCCATGGAAATACCAGGAAAATAATTTCAGGATTTGGTGTTGGGTGGTGGTAGTGGTGGTGTTTTGGGGGGAGTAGTTTCTCTTTTTTGTATAGAAAAAAGTGTGATAGATCTAGTAATACAATTCTAAAACTGTAAGCCAAAACCTTCTTATTAAAGATCAGAAGATGCATTTGAATGATGTTTCTGTTTTTTTAATAGAAAATTATCTTCATATTTTGAAATATAGTGTGCCACTTAAGAAATATCTCAGAGTTATCAACAGCTGCTGAGAATTATGTCCTTTCTCTTTGGCTTTCATCTTATTTGTAATTGCTGCATGACAAAAACATTTTTACAGGAGAAATTCTGTTACTATAGAAGCTGCAAATGAGACTGAAATACAGTTTCTTAATTTTTTCTCTTTTTTTCTCACTCCTTGTTCTCTGCAAAACTGATGAAGAAAGGTCTGTGTTGCTGCACCAGTAACAGTGAGATAATCTGTGATGTCAGTTTCTTGCTCTTGTTTTATTCCCGTTGGTACAGCATAGCTCTTCAGAGCACATTTTTCCATATAAAGGAAGTTGTAGTATTGAGTATCTTATGAGGAACATCAATCACATTCAAATTAAAAGCATTTTGAGAAAGAAACATTTGAATTATTCTGGGTCTGGTTTGTAATCTAAATCTTTGAATAAACCTTAGAGGCAATGATATGCAACTTTGATGTCACGAATTAATGAATTAATTTCATTCTTCTACATTACTTCTTTGATTCAGAATTTAATGTTTCCACCCAAATTCATTATGTGTTCCCTGTAAGTCATTATTACAGGTTTTCATAGATACTCAAGTTCTTCATATATATACCTAAGCATGTAATAAAAGCCCAGAGACACTGAGTTGAAACTTACAGCAAATCCTAAAAACAACTGGACTTTCCCAGAAATTCTGATAGCCTGTTCTGCTTTATCACCTGAATTGGCATTGCTCCATTAAATCTGAAAACATTCCCATAAAAACCTGCATCTTTCTAAAGGCCTGGTCACCCTCTATCATTTTAGAAGCATGGCTTTTATAGAAGACACTCTAACAATACTCAAAGCTATTTTGAGGCTGGTTTCATGTACTAAAATGAAAAATGTATTTCCAAATCCTGCAATATTTGAAGTCTTTTTCATGAGTAACTTGTATTTTCTCAGTCTCTCTCTGGAAAGATGTTTAATTCACAGTTCCCACAGTTTATGGGACAATTGTGGAGAGATAGATTTGGCATTAGAAGTCAGGAAATTCCCTGTTTCTCTGTCACTACCTTTGTCTTTGACCTTACTTGTACCCTGATAAACACAAAAAATAGTGAAAGCTGCATAAACGATGTGTGAGTATACTGTCCCTGTCTTTCATAATTAGCTGTCCTGGGAAAAGGAGGCTTCATGTTTATACATTTTTTCATGGTAACTAGAAAAAGAATTTTTATCTCTTTACTTGTACACCTAGAGAAATATTATTACTTTCTATACTGCCTCATGATTTTCAATATTTCATATAATTTCATGAGGAAGAAAGATCTGAATCAATCCAAAGAGCCCAGTTGTTAACAGATCAAAATTCTACATTGATTACCACTGTGGATTTTTCTAGTTTCTCTCTGCAGTCAATACAATGCCTCTGTTCAATACTTCAGATTCTCTAGGATGCTACAGACTGCTAATAAAGATTGACTGTGTAATTTAGAAAAGAATTAATACAGCTCTAATTGCCTTCTACCATTGCACAGAACTGTTGCTGAAGCCAAATAAATGGTCAGGTGGCCTTCCACTTCATTTACTAATCTCAGCTGGCAGCAGTGCCTGAGGTAGCAGTGATTTAAGGAGTCACGAGGCATTGCTCAATGCTTTCATAAACTCCACGCTTCAGCAGTGTTCACTCATCAAGTGCACTGTGTTGATGGAAGGGGCATTCCAGCAGTTGCTCTCTTGCTTCCTCTGTTGCTTCTTTCTCAGAAATGTAGTTAACAAATGAAACATTAATAGTTCCAATATCCATTTTGAGTGCACTTACACACTTAAAGATACTTTCTTTTCTGCAACTGAATGGGCTGAGTAGAGCTGGCCTCGAGACTCCGTCGTGTTGCCTGCCTGCCTGGGATGATATGCTAGGAGGTAACAGAAAATAAGGAATTAGATACTCCTACAGAACAGGAAAAGAAGCCAGAGAGTGTGACAGTCCTGAAAAGATCTTTGAAAGCTACTTAGAGTATGACAGCAAACAAAAGTAGGAAATCAGGCTAGACCTGATGTCTACTTTGTTGTCTAAAAAAACCCTTCATTCGTTATAGCTTGGATTTCCCTGGAAGCTGAAGGAATATCAGTGCCCTGACTGCTAAACTGGCAAATCTGACAGTCCCCACACAAATTAAGAGAAGACCCATGATTCTGACCATGTCTGCAAAAGCAGGAGAGAGGACACCACAATGTGGGACCATGCAGGAATGAAAAATAGAAGGAAATTGTTCCTCTTCAAAATTTAAGCCATGTTAAATAAGACTCTGCTTGCCTTACATGCATCTGGTTACCACCTGGTAAACTGGTGGTGTTTATTTAATGTACATAATTCTTTAATATATAATTTCATGGCAGCTGATTTCCTGTTTTGCAAAGATTTTACAATGACTTTCTAATCAGTCATTTCCTTCCATTTGCATTTTTACAATCTGCTTTCCAAGGAAGGAACATACTTTTACACAAAAGTCAGAAGCCACTGCAACAACTAAAGCAAGAATCAGAAAAATAAATACCAGTTCTTTTATTTAAGGAACAAGTTTTTCATAAATCAGCAGAAGAAACACAAAGAATTCCTACATAAGGAACAAGCTCCATAATCTGAGAATCATGGTAAGCATGTCACAATGGAAAACTTAAATTATTTCAACCACACATAAAACTGATGCATTGTTGGGATAAATTCTCATCATGCATGCTCTGTAAATGAGAGGTGTTTCCATCTTGGAGATGGCATCATATCTAGTGGCGTTGATGAAAACAACTAGTTTTAATGGTTTATATTCCACCACATGCAAAACACCTTTAAAATATCTCCTTCAATACTATTGCAACACAGATGCATTCAGATACTTCTTAGCATAACCTGATAAAATATCTAAAAGGGAAGTGCAGAAGGCTGCCATTAGAAGAATTTGATAATACTACACTTGCAGCATTGTGTTGTTCTTGTACTAGGAAATGTTGTCTTTCTGGGGAAATGTGAAAAAGAAGCATTTAACATTAGGCGGTACTGCATGCAAGAAAGAGGTTGTACATGTTTAAGTGCCCAAGCTTTCTTTTTGTCCTAGCATTTTTATGTTTTCAGCTTTTTGCTTCTGGTTTCTTCATTTTCTTGTTAGAAAATTATCCTTAGTATTTTTCATGTGCAGCTTTAAAATTGTCTCAGAGACAGTTCAGTCACTGGGAATCTTCTTTGAAGCTTCTTATTTCCCTGCCTCCCCCGCCCCGCACCCAAAAAAAAAAAAAAAACCACAAAAAACCCACAGAATTTCAGATTGTATGAAAGGAGTTTGCTTTAAACTGAGACACAGTTGGAGCTACCCTAGTGCTCTAGGTCACTGACAGAGAAAGCAAAAAGAGGAACTTAGGTTATTGGAGAAAATTCTGTGTAAGGAATGCTTGCCTATTAACAGGGCTTCAGGAGGAAGGCCACAGAGGAAGGACAGGACTTCTTGCTTATCTGTTGTTAGTCCTTAAAGGACTAATCTTCCAAAATTATGTTTATTAAATTGTGACATTTGGGAAAGGGGATTCAACAAACAGGTCTGTGATCTTTTTCTAATTCAACAAGGAAGTTGTAAAAAACACTTAAACTGTGTCTGTAATAAATAGCCGTGGAATCTACTTCACTTAAGTTTTCCCATGAAACATATTAGCTGCTTTGGTCAAAAATCATAATTAGCTGTAAAAATTGAAGTTTTTCCCTTTGTCTGGCTGAGACTCAGAGTTTCCAAAGGGTATCACGACAGGAAAAGGAGCAGGTAATCTCTGATTTTGCCCTTTATGTTTAGTCAAATGTGTATGAGTAGCAGTGCCTGGTATACTGTGGTTTCAGGGTGTGTCTAGGATGCAGGACCATGTTAGGTTCTCCCTCAGCCTTACTGCTGCCTTCTGCCTGGGTGGCACAACAAGGGTAAAGCTCTGCTTGTGGTGCTCACCAGGAGCTACGGCACAAAGACCCAGCATGCTCTGCCTTCACTTGGCTCTCCTACCACACTTCTCATCGGGTTCTCTGTCTGGCACCGAAATGTTGCTAAAATCTAACAGCCAAACAATATTCCACTGATTGCAAAAATGAAAAAAAAAATCCACTTTTGAATTCTCGTGGCTTGTAAATGATGCCCATCTACAAGAGACAAAAACTTCAAAGACTCTTTCTTATAAGGAATACTTATCTCCAGATATATTTATTTCTGCCTATCACAGTCAGAAAGAACTAACCACTTTGCCTAAAACCGTAAGTCACAATAAGACCAATGAAGAACAACAACAAAATAGAAAACTAAATGGAAAAATATTTTTAGCACCTTTGTCAAATCAGTGTGCAAAATCTCAGGCATGGGAGACCATTTTTGTTTGCTTCCCTAGAATATGCTATTAAGCAAAGGACAGCAAGGGATTATTGACATGAGTCACAGTTTTGGTAGAAAGAGCCAAAATTTGGCAGAAGAGGGATTTATCCTGAGTAGATATTGGCAGAACAAATTACATCTGTAATATCAGTGACCTCCTGCTTTTCCACACAAATGTTGGGGGGGAAAAAAACACTGAAGTTTGCAATCATTTTGAGAAACATGTATCAGAAAAGTACTCAATAACAAAGTGTCTCCAAACAATGCTCGGCAGAAATGTTCTGTAAAACAATGGCTATTTCACTAGCAATACACATTTCCATTTAAGCAAAAACTCTTCCTGCAAGTCTGATAAATTCCTAGCTGACTGCTGGTCCACAGCTTACCTTTTCCCACCCTGAAAAAAGGAACCAAGGAAAGAGTAGGTGACTCAGAAAAAAGAAAAGTGTGTTTGAAGTTGGCTGCCATCATTCTTAGGACAAACAGGACAGGCTTGTGCTTGGAAGCAAGGACAAGCAAGGACAAGTATTTTCTCTGAAAAATACTGCTTCACAATACTAAGAAAGGCAGAAAAGCTGTCTTCCCTGCCAGTAAAATTCTCTGACTGAACTAAAAATACAGGGGGAGTTGATTTTTTTTAACCAATCATTGTGAAATAGATTTGATTAACAAATTTCAAATGTATTTACAGTATTTTTCTAGATGTCCTATTTTTCCTCATAGAAAAACTACAGAATAAACAATGCAAATTAAATCTATTTGAATCTTTCCTAGTTTTCACTTCTTAATAACATGATGGCATTTGCTTTGGTTATACATGAACATCTTCCTTTTATCACCAACTATGATGTAAGGTCCCTCCAGAGCCTAAACAGCAGAATGACTATTCCTGATGGTGCTAGTTAGAATTCAAAGTACATTACATAGAATTGCAGCACACTTTAAACTGTGCAGCACTTGCTTATTTAAGCTAAAATGTATTTACTCACCTGAATGATCCTGCAGCAGTAAGTAAGTGATCTGTCTCATTTAATTTCAGTTATCTGGAAGTGAGGTGGCAGACCCAAACTACTCATTTCACTGCCTTATTGCTTTCTGAGAGCAGCAATTTATTTCCACCAGCGGATGAGGAAGTTTGGATGGATTTCCTATCCTGAGATGTCCACTTAATTGTTTAAAAATGGGTAAAGGAATTTCAGCCTATATTCTTAATGATAACAGCTCAAATATTTGGACATTTAATAAGCATTACAAAACAGTCAGGAAGGATATAGCTAATTTATATCCAAGTTTAAACATATTAAAAATAATGTACTAACTATAACTACATGTAATGCCAAAACATCACCATGCTGTTGATATGTTGGATTATTCCTTCTCTCTTCACTTCATAGATTAGCTATTACTTATAACTAATAAACATGCACTGATTGGGCAAGCTGGAAATAATGGATTCTGAGTTGAGTGCAGCAGGCAATTGAAAAAACAGATGTCTTCCCTATGGCTATTGAATTTGCAATAGGTGTTCAAACTGGTATTTTGGACAAAAACCTTCTTCTGGTAAAATCTGGCTGACATCACTCATTCCCCGTGGAGATCAAAGTGGAGTGAGAGGTTTTTACACTTTAGAGGATATTATCCTCCAAAAAATGCTGCTGAGGTTAGCAATCTAAAGCATCTTTGGTGAATGGGGTCTTGGCTAAAAGGTTTGCCTGCCCTTATTCACAGCTTCAGAAGCGAAATTATGTCCTGAAATGCACTGATGTAGACATGAAGTTTGAGTTCAAGTTCTGATTTCTTTTTTATCTCTTTATTATCATGCAAATTTCCAGGGTGCCTTTTAAGATTTTATGTTAATTAGAAAAGCTGGTTTTCACTTACGAAAACTAAGCTGCTATAAACCAGAAAATTAAGCCTACCTTGTATAGGTAAACAAGGTAGGCTTAATATGGAAGGACAACTAGGAAGAGAGAAGAGTTGATTTCCGAAGTGGAGGTGGGCTGTTTGCAAAACCTGTGCTGCAGGCTATGCTCATTTCATGTATTTGTTACTGGTATGGAATAGAGGATGAAGTAGCAAAATCATCTGATGTTATTAAGGACACTTGAATTATTTATTTCACTCCCTTCTTCATTTGGCAGCTTTGTGTCCCAGGCATTCCTAGAGCAGATGCAATAGCTAGCTACCAGCTAAACTAAGACAAACCTCAGTTTCATTTTGTCACCAATTGAAAACTGGTCAACATTTTCAGGTTAGTTCATGGAAGGCATGGTTCTGTGGAGATGGTGAACTGCACTGTGGTGAGAATACAGGAGAAAAGAGGAACCAAATGACCTATTGTAAGTCTGAAAGAGAGGTACATGAGCAAGGGGGAAAGGTGTCACGGTTCCTGTGAGCCTGGCACTTGGACATAGATGTAACTCAGCTTTACACGCCAACAGGTACACCAAACTTCAGAGAACAACCTGGCACGATGGCTTTCCATCACACACATACAGATTCCTTTCCGCTGGAAAAGACCTATAGGATCATTGAGTCCAACTGTTAACCCAGCACTGCCAAGTCCACCACTAAACCATGTCCCCAAGGGCCACCTGTACATATCTTTAAATACCTCCAGGGATGGTGATTCCACCGCTTCTCTGGGATGTCTGATCTAATGCTTGATTACTTATTCAGAGAATATTTTTTTTTCTTAATCTCCAGTCTAAACCCCCGCTGGTACAATCTGGGGCCCTCTTCCAACTTCCTCCTGCCCGTGGTTTATCTCCCATGCACTCCGGTTGTCGCTGAATTTTCCTTCACCTCATCAGCTGCTCCCGAGATTATGGAGGGCAGGAGAGACCACAGTCCTGCAGGAAAATTAACCCGCCCTAAACCGCAGGCGGCAGCAGGCACTGGGGGCTCCCGGCACCCGCGGCACCCCCGACCCCTCCTGCTGCTGGGGGCCACCTGCCCAGTGCGCCTCCGTGCCCAGCCCTCCCTGCTTCCAGCGCCGGGGCACGCTTTGTACTACCGACCCACCTTCTCACGGTATATGCATGGCTATTAAATTCTGCTCCAATGGCATCTTCCACACCAGCAACTTCACCCGTTAATGAAACACCATATAAGCGCTTCATCTTTTGGGGGTTTTTTGGTTGTTTGTTGTGGTTTGGTTTTTTTGTTTGTTTGTTTGTGTTTTTTTGGGTTTTTGGGGTTTTTTTTGGTTGGTTTTTTGTTTTGTTTTGTTTTGTTTTGGGGGGGGGGGGGGGTGGTTTGTTTTTTATTTTGGTTTGTTTGGGGTTTTTTTTAATTTTTTTCCGGAACATATAATTTTTAATACGCATCAGCTATTTGGAAAGTAGAAGAGAAACCTTCGAGAGTCGCCAAGCTACAAGTGCACAGCGCTCGGCGGCAGCGCTGGTTCCCTGGAGGAAGAAGAGGGCTCGTCCCGTGAGGGCAGAGGGCGGCAGGCGGGACAAAGGCTGGGAACCCGCCGGCGAGGGAGGAGCATCGCAGCTCCGTCCTGCCTCTCTAAGAGGCAACTTCAGCGATTCTTCACTTCCTCCTCGAATCCTGTCGGCAAAACTTGAAAGGCAGAAAGGTACTTGTGCTTAATTCTTTACCTTTTTTCAGATGGTGGCAATTTATATTTCCCGCTCACACAGGGGTGTGTGATTTGTGGGGAAGAGCATTCACCACTGGAGAAGAACGAGGGTCCCTCTTTTCACTCCCTTCTTCTACTCCCGGCCGTCACAAGCGCCCAGAATGAGAAGTTCGCCCTTCAGTGACACAATAGAAGTGTACATCAAGAAAGTGACATTCAGGAAACAGGCTCATATAACACTGTTATAAAAGCGTAAGGTCTTAAATCCGGCTGATTTTGCCTGACTGTACTGTGCCGTCTAAGCTTTGTGCACACAGCAGTGCCCTCTACTGCCTAACAATTATCCGCATACTGAAAGCAGTCTTTTGCCGTGAACATTTCGAAGTTAAGAGAAATTGTCATGGTTTCAAACCGCAAGTAATTTTTTTGCCTTTTCTTTAGGAAACTGTCCCGTGTATGAGAAAATCCATATACACCTTGTAAAACATCTTGTAGTCATTCATATGCCAGGGGCACTTTATGGTTCTTGACAAGAGCATTTATAACACTCTAATAACTGAAAGCCTGGCTACTAGAAAAGACAGGGCACAAGAGTGAAATTTGTGCAGTAAATTTTTATGGAAATACAGCAAGCTATTTAAAAGAGATGTGTAGAAGACTGCTGGATCCAAAAGACCAGACATGAGGCAGAGCCAAATTTGGAAACCCTTGGTAACATGAAATAACAGAAGCCAATGATGTTGTCCAATGTTTATGAGGAAAGAGAAGGATGAACACTGAAAAATGCCAAAGAGTTGGGGATGGAGAGCTCCTGGCATATGGGCTACACTAAGAGTAGTGAAGATAATGTTATGAGCGTGGAGTAACTATAGTGCCCTCCAGGCCCTGACAAAGAGGCAAATAAATCACTGGTCTAATTTATAATGAAAAGTCATGTATTTGCAGGTTACTGCAGGAGACGGTTGCCCTCCTTCACATTCCAATGAAGATTTCCTTTTGCGTTGCATGGCCGAGATGGAGGTTTTTCACTTGCTGTAAACATGAGGACATTCAGGATGGAGAGCAGTCTCAAAAAAGAGTGATGTCCCTGTCATACAGGCCTGGCACTCAGGAAGACCTAGTTCTTCTTCTCATGAAGCAGAGAGAGTTCCTCATGGAGGACAGATACTCAGCAAGTACCCTCAGAAACAAACAAAACAAATTTTGTCCTAGTGCAGACAGTGTAAAAATTTTGTAAAACCCACAAGCTCTCTCACTTGCTGGCTCAACATGTGGATATGCATATATTTTTATTGGCATATCCAAACCAGAGTGACCATGCAGATAATCTATAGCTCCCTGAGGCACAGAGAGACACCCACTGCATCACACATTTGTGATAAAATCTTTGTATGCTCCCAGTATGATTCAGTTTTGAAAAATGTTTTCTCCCCATAAAGTTTAGATTCAGTTTGAACACCCCGTCGAATGATATTGGAATTCTTCATGCTTTTCCTTCAGTTTCCATTGGAAAGCACAAGTATTTCACAGTATGTTATAGCTCCTGAAGTGTAACAGAGAACAAGAAAGAAAAAATTACTTTCCCAGAAACGCTGGCACCTTTTTTAGATACCTAGACAGATGATATCCCAAGAAATGTTGATAAGGCTTGTCCCAGCAGTACAGCTCATCAGCCATGAGTTTCAGCTTTTAACACGTTCTATTGAATGAATTTGCTGAGATCTGTAACCAGAATTTCTGGCACATATTCCCCTTGCAGCCAGTGAAAAGACCAAGAAAAGGAGACTGAAGGCAGGTAAGTGTTCTGAAGTACCACAGAGATTTTGAGCCCACTTTATGCATGTGAGTGTGCAAATCAGGTCTGCCTTCCCAGAAAAGGGTCCACATCACTGCAGGAAGCTGCAGTTGCCTTCAGCTGGCCCCGATTAGGCATGCATTTACAGGCACAGAACCCTCAATATTTATACATAGCACGAGTTAGTAAACATTTGAACAAGTCAGTTACTGTGGGAAAAAGTCCTATAAATTTCACCAGGCTCTGGAAGAAGTGTTATTTATTCATTGTTAAAACCTCACAATGTCTGCAGCTGTTCTTACAGATTTTATTGAGAGGTAACTCTGCGAGACTGGAGAATCGATACTGAAATAATTTGCTTTAAAATAAGAAAAGCCAAAAGTGAAACTTTACACATTTTTTAAATCCCTATATGTTATTTTATCAGGTGCACATTTTCATTTTCTACTTAGACATAGGGTACCCCATAAGAAAGATCAGGCTTGAAGTTCAAGTGGAAAAACTCAAGCACATTCTTACTTAAGCACTTAAGGATGTGTATTTCCTCTCTATGGTCTCTTTCTTCTCTTTGCCAAATATCGATTAGCAAATATCCATTACTACAAACCTGGTAAAACTGTGCAATAAAATAGACTGTCATGCTCATGGTCTTTTTCAATCTGAGTCACAAATAAAATGTGTTCTCAAATTTTATGCTTTAGATGAATTGGATTCCTATAGAGACACATGCTTCAGATATATTTTTCCAGTCCTGTGCATGCATATATTTAGTCCAAGAATTTCCATTAGTCTAAAGCAGAATGCTCTGGCAAAATGCCCTATGCAGGAGGAATCAACAAGTCTCAGTTACTGAAGCCTCTGTTACTGACTCTTCTCTCAGCTACAGAGGACAATTTAAGTAAGGGTCCCTCTTCATCTGCAGCCTGAGGTCATCTAGGTCATGAAGAACAGTGTTGGAAATGTAAATACAAGATGGTATTTCCATAGTAGTTGCACAAAGTGTTGCAGTAACTATATATAAACATAAAAGTTGTGAATTTAATGGGGGGCAGGGTTGTAGATGTAATAAGGGGTTTTCAGATACCATCAGTGGGCGCAATATACAATATTTTCAGGCCTAACTAGAAATGCCTCCTTGGTTTGGCACCTCCAAAACTCCAATGTGATGCTCACATTGTTCATTTACCTCACAATTTTTCACTGAGTGTGTTTGAAGGCTCATGTGATGAAAAAGAAATGATGAAAGAAAATGGCTCTGAAGATCTTAAATGCCAGCAATTTAACAATTGTTATTAATGCATTTACCCCATGTTCTTGGCCATATGGGTTCTTCTACTTTTACTCCCTCTTGAGCAACTTTGCAAATAGAACATTAATACAAAAAATCTAGAGACTTAAAGAAATACCATGAGCCATGACTTAACCACATTCATTTTAGATTGATTTATTTGGGATGAGGAAGAAGAAGATGACTTATACAGTACCTTGGGCTAAGAGGAAGTCTGTATTTGCCACTTCACTTTTGCACCGAGGAAAACGATAATATTTCCTTTTAATTACTTTGGGATTTTCAATTGCCTAAATAACATCCTTGTTATGGAAAGACTGAAACTAGACAGCTTTAAAATGTTGCTTCTACTGAATAAAACTTCGTCTTTAGTCACTTGCAGAATTAATAATTTACTTACCTTTCTAAAGAAAAGATGAGGTCATTTTTTCTGTATGACACTGAAGATTTTTCAGGATGTTACTCTTAATATCAGTTTAAACAAAAAAGATGCTGTGAAAATTGTTCTTTATTTTTTCACACATGCAGTTCTGTTCATTATTTTTTAAAAAGTACATAACACATTGAGTTTCACAATACATCTAGCTGGACAACTGTTTCTTTCTTATAAAGCAGTAAAAAATAAGTTATTTTAGTATATATTTATACATTGCAGGTAAAGGATGAAAGGAAGTACTTTCACACAAGATTATTTTTCATGACTCTCTGTTGTAAACTCTGTAAGCTGTGCTTTATTCATAAGTAAATAGTTGGGAATTTGTTGTTTGCCATTTCTAACCTTCAATTTGATGACATATGGGGCTGTGAAGAGTGTTAGATAACTGCCTTCAAATGATAGGACATGAAAATATTTAAAAACAAACAAGACTATAATTAAATGGGGAATTAATTTTATTTTTTAAGAAGCAATATGCTATTATGGAGCAGGTCTAATTTCTTTCCTTTCTGAAAACTAATTTTCTCAATAGATTTAAGTGTAAAACAATTTAAAAAAAAATAAGTCCTCAAAAATAAATTATTGTTTTGAAGTTTCCTGGCTTTAGCCATATTTTTTTATTATTTTGAATGAGTATTTTAAAAATGTCATTTTTTCCCTAATTACTTGTAATTTCTTGAATTACAGTGTGGTACAAATAAATCACAAAAAGAATTCCTTGCATTATGACATTCAGATGCAAATTCCATATCATTGTGTGCAGATATGTCTAAATTTAAGCCCACAGTCAAATAATACACGCACTGAATTCACATTTAAATCCAGAGAATGATAATTCCTCTCACAGAGTATTCTGGATGCATAAAAGTAACTGAACACAATCCCAATGCAATGCACAGTTCAGCCCAGAATAAAGAACCAGTGTCCCAGATAACTTCTGAAACATAATTGCAGTTTCTTGGTATTTTATTGATCTCTGAAAACAGTAGCAGCGGGTGTCTGAAGAAAATGGTCCTTGTAAAAGCAAAATCTTGACTCTGTGAAGGGAGCAGGCACCCTTTCAGCTGTACCTGCCTTTTGCTAACATGCCTCTCAGCCTCTCCATCCCAAACTTATTCCCACGCCTGAAGAGGCTGGGAAGCCAAGACAGCAAGCAAACACAGTGGATTGGGTCAGTATGGGATAGTAGCTCCAAGCACATCAGGCAACTGCAGGCTTCGTAATGAGACCTGCTGAGAGAGGACAAGAACATACAAAGTATAAAAAAGATTCAGGCTCTGGAAGTTACAAGGAGTCTGAAAGAAAATAAGCTTCAACTAACAGTGGGTAGACTTAAAGATACATATATTTTTTAGAGAAAATGTGATGTCATTTATAATTGGAGTTTGCTCGGCACTGTCTGCAAAGGCCAAAATTACCTGTGACCTCTAAAAAGTGTCCTTGTAGAGGTAAAGTTTATACTTATTTATATATTACAGAAAATGAGATGTGGAAATTAATTTACTCTCATGTCTTCCATGAAACTTTGACATGAATCTCCTCCACAGGGTTTCCAAGATGCTGGTTCCACTTCAAGTATTTCGAGTGCATATAACTCTACTTCTCACTAACATATCTTACAATTGAAGTGTTAAGTATTTTTACACTTCTGCTGAATTCTCAAGAGGTAGAAGATGAAGGAAGATGAATTCCCATAAAGGAAGAACAAAAATGTAAGGGCACTAGCTTCATTTAGTTTTATTGCTCCATAGTTATTTGGTTTTACACTTTCCTATCAGTATGATTATCACTTTTTCTACCTTGTGTGTTTATGTGTTTGTTAAGTGAGCCTAAGAGCTCTCATCATGGATAAGAAAGCTGTAAGCTTAACAAAAAAATTGGCAGCTGGCAGAAGGAGTAAAAAGTAGAGTTCAGGGGGTTACGAGTCTGGGGCTGAGCACAGAGAACTCTGGGTGTTTTTGCAGGGTCTGGGCCTCAATCACTAAAACTTAAATAAAAGAGGAATGCCAACTTTGCATGTCATGTCCCATGACAGCATTGCAAATATTCAATTTGCAGAACCAAATGCATTTGAAGAAAAGGGTGTGCTTACTTCCTCAAGGACAATTACATGTTGCCCAAAAAAGCAGGTATCAGGGTTGCACAAAAAAACATCCCAAAAGCTTACAGCTTGGGAACTAGGCTGTGAGCAACTTCCTGCTCAGTTCTGCAAGAGCTCTTTATACCTCACTAGCATGGCATTGGAAAGTCATTCCAAAATACATTAAGCAGCACAAGTTCCTGCTTGTTGCATGCTGTTTGTTCTCTCCTCTTCTTCCCAAGGGAAGATGCTTGGGCAGTGAAGTCTCGTCTATTTGGTAGAGTTGGTTTGATTATAAACAGTTATGTTGTCTCAGTGTTTTTGCTAGAAGTCAAATAAATATGCCTTGAACTTTGAATGGAAGGTCAGGTTTGTGACTGTCCTTATATCCCAGGATATTCATTTCACTGTCTCAGAGTGGTCTCCAAGAACATTCTGTCTCCTAGACAGACAACTTTTATGATAGCATTTACCCCTACTGAGGTGGAGACAGGGAGCAATGGGAATGGTCTGCATGGACAGATGAATGCAGTTATCAACACCCAGCTCTAGACACTATTTGGCCATTGTGGAAAAACCCCACTGCGATGAGAAGAACCATCTTCTTGTGGGGAGAGATTGTAGACAGCTGAGGACAGGTCTGATGATACACTCAAAGTAAACAGAATGGCTGAGGGCTTTTTATTGTAGGTGAATTGTTCTAAGTGCTGAAAGCCTGGTGACCAAACACATCAGATTCTTGTAGTCCAGCCAGGAAGCAAGTGAAGCATGAATAACTGAGTAACGTGTCATCGTCTGCCAGCATGGGATGGGGTCTTCTAGCCAATCAAAGCTTATAGAAAGCATTACTCACGGGTAATGCTATGTCCAAACTTAGCACAATCAAGGAATGCAAAAGGACTTCTAAATTATAGATTCAGCTGATCAATTACAGATGTGAAACGACTAACTCCAAAGTAGACTGCACTCTTCAGAACGGCTTTCCTCACATCATGATTCTTGCATGGGTTCAGTTTCACACAGATGTTTTTCATCCTTGGGCTAACTTTGTCCAACCACAGAGCCGGCAAGGCAGAAACTGCAGCATGGTTGTATGGAGTAAGTAACAGAGCAGTGTCTCATCTACCTTTTTCTAGTACTTGAATTTATGACACCTGATGAGTTTCACTTGATGATAAAAATACCCAAGAGACATCCTTCTTGAAGACCACGTGTGAGCAGCCAGATAGTATCTAGCAATTAGTCATCAGTGCAAGGCTGCAGAAAGGACTCAAAGCAACTTAATACATTCTCCAGCATCCTTCCCTTTCAGAGGAAACAACTCATTTTCATGATGGCTGACCATCTCGAGTGCTGTGGATATGGAAATGATATGAGAGGGTGTGAACATGCTAAGTAGTCCTTTCTCTTCATGTTCGTGACATTTAGCCACTCAAGCTCAATGGCTCTGCAGGTCAGCGTCCAGACCTGAGACCAAGTAACTTTATTTCTTCTGTAGAACAAGTACTTGCTTGTGGGAACTCACTGGGGGCTGAGACACCATCCACACCTTAGCTCTGTAACGCCTGACATTTCATTTTCTCTAGTTAATTGATCATAATGAAGACTGAAGGTTTAGTATTTAAATGCAATGAGCCTGTCAGTATTTCCTTTTTCTAATTCTTTTCCAGTCATGACAGTCCTTTACTTTCTTATTCACACCACAGAATAAACTAGTGCTTGGTCAAAATAGACTTTCTGTAGTATTGCTTTATATGTTCCACATCTTCATTGCAAGGGAGAAGTGAAAAAGTAGTAATATCTCGTTACTAAAGGGTAGTTGCCCCTGCTTAAGTACTCGGGAAATTTTTGATGTAAAATATAATTTTCATCAGCAATATTTCTTAACTGAGGAAATTAAGAATGGTAGATGTGCAATAAAATTGCTGCAATTTTATTAGAAGATCACGAAAGCAGTGCAAAGAAAACAAGTAAATTATATATTCCAGAAATATCCTTTTTTCTGCATGGTTTCAGGTGTCCATTTCCATTCATATCATTCAATGAATCTCTAGCTATACTGACACCAGAAATACAGAATAAACGTAGAATTTAATTTACTTTAGGAAAGCTACTGCAACTGCCTCACACATCTATCTCTGAAGTAACCAAGAATACAGACAAGGGAGAAAAATTTAACATGGTTAAATACAGATTCAAAAAGACATTTGACAAGATTTTCAAAAATTACACTGACAAGGGCAAGCAGGAAAACTCTTTGTGATATTGCAGTTGTTAAAAAAAAAGAAAATAGGAGCAAATGCCAACGGCCACAAACTGCATGGTGTTCTGATCCAAAGTGTTAATCATATCCGAAATGACCACAAAAAGGTGTGACTCAGAAGGAGACATGGTGTGCTGCTGATGTGGTTATTCAGCATCATGAGGCCTGAAAATGAACCACAGAAAAGCCTCAGGAGATTGAGTGACTAAGTACAAAAATATCAGAGGAAATCACTTTTATGTAAACAAATGTAAAATGACACATGAAAACACAATCCTAACTTTGCAAACAAATCTAATTATGGCCTCAACTTGGCTATTGCTACTAGAGAGATTTTATAGATATAATACATGGTTACATAAAAATATCAACACGAACATCAGATACCACTGTTGAATAAAGATTTTTAAATAAAAACTCAGGAAAATGCTGTGAATTATTAGGAAATGCACACTGAAAAAGACAAAAAAATGTCATTATGCCACTGGGTAAAATTGATTATGTGCATTATGAATACCATGACTGAAAGGGCATTGCAGAAATGAAAAGGTAGAGAGAAACCTAGCAAGGGTAATTTTGAACCACAAAGTGGCCTTCCTATAAGGAAGAGGTAAAATAGACTAGGGTTAATAAACCTGGTGAGTAGACAGCTGAGAACATAAGAGGCCAAGAAATCAAGGGTGGCATGAAAAGAGTGAATAGAGAATCTGTACTAAAACATCTGGGAAACATCAAATGGTACTAGCAACAAAATCCACTGTAGATACAAATGTGTAAATCATTACAGTTTCTTTTCATCAGAAGAACAGCTGCAAGCTCTTAAATAATCTTAGACACTAGATGAGCAGTTTTTATGGTACTTGCATTTACTAGCAACACTTCGATATTTGCCACTGACTGAATCTTCTTTATGTCTAGTGAGACACCTGAGAAACCTCAATCTCTTTATCTGACAAATATATAAAATCTCTGACATTTTTATGTTGCAACAAATAATAAGCAGGATGTCTAGTCACTGAAGTCTACAAACCAAAGTTCTCCTCTCAAAAATGGGTTGGCCTCAGTGAACGATCCCTGGCCTGTGCTCTCCTCAAAACCATGACCATGCACTGTTTAGGGAAGGGCTGACTGATAAGGACAAAACCCACTAATAATGCCACAGCATAGATAAACATGGGAGAGTGGTTAGGCTCTGATGCTGTTTTCTTTACTAATACAGATGACAGACACTCATGAATGAAGATGAAAACCAAGGATATGATGAATCTTCTCACAGTCCCAAGGGAGCCAGGGAAGTCCGTGGTGACTGATCACTTCTTTCTTGTGACTCATGGGCCACTTGCTCAGAACCTTTTTAAAAACTCACAGCACAGAAGTGCTCTCTATTCTTATGGAGCACACATCTGCAAATAACCTGGGATGAGGACTGTAGTGGCATCACAGATATTTCTGTTATAAATTTGTGCCATATAGACATGTATCAATAGCCAAAGAATGATAGCAGAGATTCTGTGTAACCATTGTACAATCCCGAGCTGTGTGAATGATGTCACTGTGTTTGGAATAAATCCTAAATCACATGAAAATACTCATGGGCTGTACTAAGCACAGTTGAACTTTGCCAGCTTTCATTTCAGGCAGGCAGAAATTTCTTTTTCATAAGACTTATCACAGAATCATAAGCACATCAGCTGAAGGTGTCTCTGGGGGTTTCTAACCCAGCGTCCCACTCAGCACTACAGGGTCCACCAGGGCTTTGTCTATTTGAAAACTGGAAAGAGATTTCTCCGTCTCCCTGGACTCGTTCTCTAGTGCTGCACTGTCAGTGCAATAAAGTTTTCTCTAGTGTCCATCCTGAACATCCCAGGCCACAGTCTTGTGGTTATTGTACCTTATTATTAGATGAGCAAAATAACTTCCCACAATTTGCTGGCAATGCTCCTCCCAGTGTAGCCCACCATGAAAGTGGATTTACTGTGCACCAGAACACAGTCTTGGTCCAAATTTGGACCTCCTATTTTTTCCCTGTAACACCCAGGTAATTTGTAAGGACTGCTACTCAACCTTTAAGTATCCCTTTGCTGATAGAGGAGCATATCTTTGTGTCCATAAAAAGGACAGGTTGCTTTTTCCACCACGTATTCAAACAGTGAATGGGATCCAACAGTAGTCTCCAAAAGTGTCACTAAAACCAGAATCTCCAAATTTTATTTTCTTGGGAAGATATGATCAGTCATATGCTATTTTATATATATAAGCATATATAGCATAATGCTATATATGTGCATATATAGTATTATATATATATATTCTATATATATATTCTATATATATATAGAATAACATCAGACATATTTAAATTTTATTTCTATCCTAGCATTCCTGTAGTAATTTTAAGATGGTTAATCCAAAAATACACATTATCATAGTGTGTGTTATAAATCAATTAGATTTTACTTACACGTGGAATTCTCCTTTAAATTAGGAAAACAATACTTCAACCTCAACATTCATCTTTTAAATGCATAACCTGTTTTGGAATGAGTTTCTGTGGTTTATGCATGAAAGTTGGCCTAAGAAATACTAGTTCTATGAAAAAATATTTATGCCGATGGCATGAGGAAAAAGGGTAATTCTAATTTTAAAAAAGTCTACTTTTGCCAAGTACATTTTGGGAAGTTCATATCAGGAAAAAGCTTTTGATTCCATCAACACTTTTTTTTTAACTGACTGTGCATCAGAGCCAACATCACATTACAGGTGAGATCAAAGACTACAAGACAAAACAAAATCTTATTTCATGAAAAGGCTTCATATTTGACATGCAAATGCTATATTTCAGTGCTGAAAATTATCTCTCAACTAAAACGTGAATAATATTGAGATACAATGAATCAAATGCAAACACTTAAAGTAGAAGAAAACTGCCATGATTGGAGTTCTAACCCACAAGAGTAATTTGAGATATTTTAGATGGTAAACCTTCCTGCATAAGTGTTTGCATTGCTTTTATTCAATATTACTTGCAGTTTAAAGGTATAGTTCCCACGTTTCTGAAGATTTTCCATGGAATATATTAATCCAGCTCTACTACTGTTTTTTTAAACAAAGAATGAATTTACCACATAAGCTGTGTGAAGTGGGATATTCTCAAACTGTCCAAATTGCTAGTCTCCTTATGAGATATCAGATAGTTGTGCCCTGACATGGCAATGTGTGCTTCACCTAATTCAGACAGACAAAAGCCACTCATTGATGTTGTGAGTATATTTGATTATACTGTATGAGGCTTTGACTGCATTATCACACTGATAATTAGTTCCAGAAAATACCAGGTAACACATATGATGAAAGCTAAACTTGCTCTTTGCAGACCAGTCAAAGACCAACATATTGTTTTCAGCAGGGAAGAAAACAGAAAAACTTAAATACATAATCCATTCACTAGGAACTGGAAACTTTTCTGAAGAAAAAAATAGTGCACAAAAGATCAGCAACATACTGAAGCCAGGAAAAAAATTGAATACATCCCTACAATTCAGAAGCCAAGCTTACCGACCATAAATCCACAGTGAAATGCCTGGAAAACCACACAGCAGACTTTCAGCCTTGACAGTGCTTTTCCCCAGTTCTGATGTTTCAGCATCAGCAAGCACAGGACACTGCTCCACTACTCTGGGTGGAAAATGGAGTCTCCCCCTTATCATTTGCACTGTATTCAGACTTCTCTCCCTATCAATATAGTCATGTCTGTAACATGCCCACGTTGTTGTATTTAAGTTGTGAAATAAGCTCTTGAGCTCTGTATTCTTCACTTCCATCTAATTACAAAACAACCAGAAGCAGAAATCATAACAACTGGGGCCAAAACTCTCCAGGTTCTTACTGGAAAACCAGGTAGTCTCTTGCCCTGTCCTACTGGATAGAAAGCCCTCCTGCTGAATCGAGTTTTTCACATCTGACCTGTGCATATAGGCTGAAAGGAGAGGATGCCCTGTTCTCCCTCCAGTGCCATTACCTGTGGCAATCTCACCAGGTAGGCCTCGGCCAATCCTGTCAGGAAGGCTGGAACTTCTCATTTTCCACAAAGTTCAGTTCTAATTCTTTTCTAAATTCCATCACCTTGTTTGTCTTGATGTATTCAGCAATAGGCCAGTGTGGAAGTTAACTTCCTTTTCATCCCACTCAAAACCATTTCCTCAAAACCTACACAGCATTGCCTGCTTCTGCTTCACCCTCTGACATACCAAAGCTCATCTCTGACAGTCCCCTGGTTCCTTTAAAACCTGGTGTTACCACAAGATATTTATATATAATAATTAATTGCTATACATTGTATTGATAGAGGTGGTAGTAAAAGTTTTCTGCTTAGATTATGTTGCACTGTGAATTTTGCACTGAAATCAGTGGCCAAATTTCTATACATTCTTGGGTCATTCACACTTTTCCATACCAATAGAGGAAAGGGCTGTGGAAAGTAAAAGAAATTAAGAAGTGCCTAAAAGATAGGCATCTTCTGGTGATGGCATTCCATCTTCCAAAATATAGTTCAGTTCTTAGACAGGTTTTTGCATAGAAGTGGCAGAAAAGATCGAGAACCTTCAGCCTGTATAAATCTTTCAGTCGTACCATCAGGCTACGCCTATACAAAGTTCTGCTGAAGCATTGCTGAAAGTGTGTTAGTTATTCATACTCCCTCGACTGCATACATATTTCTAAGGTGCAAAGACTTTCCTGGACTGCTGAATTTGCTCACAAACAGTGGTACCTTAAAGCCAAAGAATAAATAATAAATTTGAGAAACAAATTTCATTTTAACAGAACTAGATAAGAGCAATGCCTTTTTGCAAATTATAAGAAGCACTAGCATGCCAATTTTTCTGCCATCTTCTTCCCAAAGCAACTTTGCCTTGCATTGCCATTAACAAATCCAGATACTAAGTTCATTTTAATGAATAAGTTAAAAGGAATAACACGGGTATTTAATTTCATGAGTCATAATTTCTGATATTACATTTCAAGAGATACAAATGCACTTTTTCTAACATATCATCACAGATATCCTCTACTATTTGTTTTGAACAGGAGTAATTTAAAGCAACAGAATAAATCATTTTACAAATGGTCTTCTAGATTCCTTTATGACAACCTACTTTGATTTTACAAGAGAGAAAGATGAAGATAGATGATAGCTAGGATGGAAAAGAATAAAGAAAAGTAAAAAAGAAGAGAAGAGAAGAGAAGGGAAGGGAAGGGAAGGGAAGGGAAGGGAAGGGAAGGGAAGGGAAGGGAAGGGAAGGGAAGGGAAGGGAAGGGAAGGGAAGGGAAGAGAAGAGAAGAGAAGAGAAGAGAAGAGAAGAGAAGAGAAGAGAAGAGAAGAGAAGAGAAGAGAAGAGAAGAGAAGAGAAGAGAAATCATTCCATTACAAGTTGTTCCTTTTTCTTAAACTTCTTAGAGAGAAAAAAAAAAATCAGAGCTTCCAAAATATTGTTGTTATGCATTTTTCCTCTTTGTTTTTGATTTTGTTTTAGTGAGGGTTTCTTGATTGGTCTCCCCCTCCTCCCTCCCCCCCGCCTTTTTTTTTTTTCTTTTTTTTTTTGTGTGTGTGCGTGTTAGTTTGTTTGTTTATTTTTGGTTTTAAGAGCAAGATAGTTTTCCTGTTTTGTTTTGGACTCCTGCCAACCAAATCTGCAGTTTTTCTACCATTTGTTCTGCTAATTCAACAATACCCAGTAGGTGGCCTCAGTGTATAATCTATTTCTTTACCTTCTTTCAGTGATTCTGCCTTGTTTTTGTCGTTGCAACGTTTTTATCTTAGTTGGAATCTCCTGTGTTTATCCCTTACTTTCCTCGGGGCTTAGAGACACATTTTCTTTAGAGAATATGAGTATTATCCAGGTCCTGACAGACATATGGGTTGAAAAATACAGCAATCCCTGGAGTCTTCACCTCTAAGTCTTTGAAAGAACCTCTGCCGAGTCTTGTGGTTCTCCGCATCTCCACCTCCAGAACATAATTGACTTCTGGGAATCCGTCAGCCCCCAACTACGAACAAGGCTATCACCTACATACGTTATCCTATGGGAATGCCCTTTCAGATAAAGAAAGGGAAGTTCTTCTGATACAAAAAGTGTGAAATGAATTCTTAACCTGATCAAACGTCTTAATTACATTATTTATTGCATTTAAGTATTTAAGACATGTTGAAATTCATGTATCTACCCATTATCACAAACTAGGAAATACTGAGCTCTGCCAGTTAGTAGGGTCACTTCTATATTTTACTTTGACAAGTTTCTGTATTCAGTCTGCCTTGTTAAACATCATGTAACACATCCTGCAGACAAGACCAGTTGACATTTTCACTGGGACTTCCTACACTGAAAGAAGTGCCCATGCCTTTGTGAAAAATATTTATCAATTAAGTATATTTGTCTACAATGGAGTCCCCAAATTTTCTCACCTGATTTTTGTAGGTAATTGATGTGTAAAGTCAGTCTTTGAAAATTGCCAGTAAGCTAATAAGACAGACAGTCTTATAGTTTCCCTACCATAATGAGGCCTGAAACCAATTTGGTGGGGATCAAGGAAATATGAAGCCTCCAAATATTTCCAGAATTGCCTCACTATAAACTTTTTCAAAAAGGCAGATTGAAATGTCCTATAATAGATGTGCCTGTCTGCATCAAGAAGGAGATATTTTTAGATTTGTGTTAACAAGAGCTTCCTAAGGAGAAGCTGATGTCTGGTCCTATCATACCCTAACACCACTTTCATTTAAGCCTGTGACCTTTGTTGGCCAACAATGTGACTCCAGTGCTGTCTTCACTTAAGGCTTCATTCATATGGGGCACTAAGGAAAATGTCTGGTCAAGACAAATAACCAGACGATGTATGTAAGCAAGGCTTTATTACATTTTCATTTAGAAGAAGGACAGTTTTATTTTTTTAGTAGGCTAAGATATGGTGACCTAAGTTACAATGGCTGAGAACATCCACACAGAAGTTTAGTGCGGCTTAGCATATGTGCAGTAATTTATTTCATTTTAACATTCCAAAGTGTTCTAGTGCAGGCAAGCCCTGAGAAAACAACATTAGCCAAAATGAAAACTTGGGTTTGCATTTGTTCCCTCCATAGCCTGCTCTGCTACCATGGAGACAGACAGCTCTGTCACATCTAGTAATCTCATCTTCAAAGAAATAAAAACATTCTTGGTGAAAGAGCCTGCAAAGCTGTATTATTTGCCCTAAATGTGATCTTGCACCCTTCACTGAAATCCCACTTCATCACAAAAGAAGAGAGAACTATTCTCTGTCGCACTTGTTTTCTTCTCATTTCTTTCTCTCAGTTTGTTCCATGATCCATTGTTTCTCCCAAATTGTTCCATGGGCAGCACTACTAATGGGCTCTGCACAACACCCCAGCAACACCATAACAGCACCCCTGTCCACTTTCTCATATCCCTTCCTAAATCTTCCAATTCTTCCCCATGAAGGCAGGACCCTGCCACACCTTCAGTCAACCCTTGCATGCCTAGCTGAAGCTATTTCATTCACACCCTTGATATCTCCTCTCCACAGCTCAGTCTCCTCTCCACGGCTCCTGCCGGTTTGGCTGGGGACTGAGAGCACCCTGTTCAGACAGCACTGGAGGACTGGCCAAGTGTTGGCTGCCTCTGAGCAGGCAATGACTCAATTCTTCCTACATTTCTCTCAGTTCAACTCTCTTCTCTCCTACAACTCTTCACAAAAAGTATGGAAATGTAACTTCTGTGCCATTCTGCCAAATGTTCCTGATGATATCACTGGCAGAGACATCTTGGTTAGTGTCATTGTGGTCAGAAACCAGGCTCATGAGACAAGGGTCCTGGGGTCTCAACACATACTAAAAACCAAGTTTCACTCTGCTCCCTACAAAGGAACTTGACCTCACTCCACATTTCTTTGTCTATTAACAGAAACATGAAAGAGCCTATTTAAACTAAAATTCAGAAGGGTGTTGGGAGTTTAAGACAATGGTTGTACATTGGCACACTGCTGGTTTTAGCACTGAAGAAAGAACAGGGTAGCTCTTGTAGCTGTCAAGAACACACTGAAAGAAAGAAATTAAAACTACATTCAAGTGCTTGGAGATAATTGTAGTTTGGGGGTATATTCTGAATACCAAACATAATTTTGAAGGAACGCCAACTATTTTTAAGGAGAAAAGTGACACATGGAAGTTATTTTCATGTCCGCTGGAGAGACATCGAAGGAAATGCAAATTTAACCCTCAGACTGGGAAGGGCAAAACTGCAGCACATTCCACTTTCATGAGATTTAAATAAATCTCTTCACTACAGACAAATAAAGCCCTTACAAGCAAATCACAGATCTCAGCTCTGCTCCTTCCAGAAGCTGCTGCCAGAAAATCTTGACCTGTTATTTCTTTTAACCATGTGGTTATACATGATTTGGGTGACTATAGCAATCACAAGCTCTTTGTTAACATACCAGTGCTGTGCATAAACTACTGAGGAGTTGATGACCTGGGCTCATCTTCCACCCAAGACACTGATCTATCCTGATCAACACAATGATTTAACTGCTGCAATGCATTCACTGTTTCGATCAGACCTTGGTATAACTCACTAGACTGAACATAAGAAGAGTTTCACCCTTTCCTTTTCAAAGAAAAATAATGAAGCTCATCACACCATTATAAAGAGGTGCCTCCAGGGACATCAGATACCTCAGGTAACCCAGAACTCCTGAACCCCAAACTAAACTTATATTTATGGTGTGTCCAGCAACAGAAAATGTGAGATGGAAAACAGCAGCTTTTTACATACTTGCATTGCCACCTACAAGACTTCAACAGGAATTAAGGAGGGTGAGCTGAGAATGCAGTCTGGCATAAAGCTGGTGTCTTTGGGGGAAAAGTGAGGTAAGTGAAAAGGAGAAGGATGTCCCCAATATGCTGCGGGGATTTGGCATTTAAACCAAATTTTTTTGTTTCTCTCACTGACCCCAACATATTTTAGCTATTTTGAAGTATGAGCATTTAGCCCTCTTCTCCTGTAGAGTGCTGCATAGGAAGAGGAAGGCTCAGAGGATCATACACAAACCACGCACCATGTTCATGGTCACTCAGACTTTTGAGAATAAGCAATAATGAGTTAAAATACACTCCAAAATCACTTAAATTCTGGTCTCTTTGAGCATCTGTAGTTTAATTAACATTTTTATATTTTGCCTGTGAAGTTATTGTTCTAGAATTGAGGCTCTGATACTGATTCCACCTCACTGTAAAATCTGAGCAAATGAAACATATTAAACCAAGCCTCCCACACAGCTGTGCACTCAAAGTTATAGTCTTGTGCCCAGAATTGACCCTGTAAATTTTTATAAACTGTTATTTTGTTCTCAGCCACACAACCCCTACACAAAGTTTTCCTTTCATAGGCTTACCATGGACTCCTACAACACATATGGACAGACCCCTGTACATCAGCAGCCCTGACAAGAACACAGGAATCCACAACTTGGTATAAAACTTGGCTCTGGCCATTCTGAATCACTTAGGGAATCTTGGGAATCTCTCTTGTCTTCTTTTGATCATATAAATGGTGACATATGGTCATGATCACATAATGGTGGATCATAGAATCATAAAATAGTTTGGGTTGGAAGAGGCTTTTAAAAGTCACCTAGTCCAACTCCCCTGCAATTAGCAGGGAGATCTTCAACTAGATCAGGTTCTCAGAGCCCCGTCTTACCCGAATGTTTCCAGGGAATGGGCATCCACCACCTTTCTGGGCAACCTGTTTCAGTGTTTCACCACCCTCATTGTAAAAATTTTTTTCCTTATAGCTACTCTGAATGTACCCTCTGTCAGTTTAAAATTTTTGCAACTCCTTCAATCATAACAGGCCCTGCTAAGAATTTTGTCCCCATCTATTTTACAAGTGCTGCTTAAGTATCCAAAGTCTGCAGTAAGGTCTCCCTGGAACCTTCTCCAGGTTGAACAACTCCAACTCTCTCAGCCTTTTCTCATAGGAGAGGTGTTCCCTCCTTCTAAACAACTTTGTGATCATCTGTTGGAGAGGGTCCAGAAGAGAGCCCTCATCCTCCATCCTGTACTGAAGGATGAATGATCTCATGTCTAATTAACAGCTTTCTCAAGCTGTTCCAGCTAATCCCCTAACCCCTCAATTCAGCATCCTCTAAAGATGGGGACAGCATCAGGCAACTCCAGATGATTATCACCTGTTCAATGAGGAAGAGCTAAGGTTACATTAGCATGTACCTTGATTCCACACTTTGGTTTTCAAGGATCAGAATGTTATTGAACAACTTTTTAAATCACAAGGTCAGCCACTTCCTCCTCACCCTTCTGGATGCAATCCTCTCTTCCATCTTGTGACCATCAGGTTCAGAAAAATTCAGACAGTTTATCTCTCATGAGTCCTTGATGCAGTGTTGGCCCTGTTTAAGAGCTTATGGCTGGTGTTATAGTAAGATGTAAACTTAGTAATAAGCCTAACAAGCTTGCATTTTACCTATGCAAGCTATTCTGTAGAGTACAAACAATGTATACTTTCTTTCCATAAAAAGAAATATGATTATGATTTTTTTAAAAAAATTAAACTAATGTGGAACAGTGGAAAATAACATCCTGCAAAGATAGTTTTCATTGAAATTGTGCTTTTAAGTATAGCAAAATTGACAAAGCAAAACCTGAACAGACATAGCCAAATTTGAGAAGTTCATGAGGTTCATACTGATGATACAAAATTATCTTACCTGTATGAAGCAACATACTTGACTGTTTAAAATCTAAGGTGGCCTTTTGACTTCTTCTTATAGTGAGCACCTGTTCATATTCTACTTTTGAGCCTTCTCATCTCTGATGTGCATTCAACTCCAGATCTTTCAGGCCTTGAGAGATGGTCATCAACAACTGGAACTGTAGGGAGGTTAGGTAAGACTGAACACAGCAGGATGACAATCATTCCTGCTCCATTCCACATGTGTGTAATTGCTCAAATATGAAAGCCCAGGATTTCCTTATTACAGTTGTCCTATTTTTCTTGGTAATAAATCAAATTAAGGTGTCATTTTATTATGTATCAAATATCTTGGTGTGTATCTTTTACTGTGGTTGCTACAGGTCCTAAACAAATTAAGGAATGCAGCATTACTTCTTCACAGGAGCTGACAGACACACAAGAAGAAGTTCACAGGATGTAGTGATAAAGAAGAAACAGGAGACACAAAATGAAGGTAGAAATTTGCTTCAAGGATTTTCTACAAAGGGACACCAACAAAAAGATTAGAACATTGAGAAAAATAATGGCTTCACTGGAAAGACTGACTAGTGTGGGCATTAGATCTGAAAACCAGGCACTACTGATTTCAACTCAGATGTTCAGGACAGTCAACTCTTGACTCAACTGTTGAAGGATTTGAATGCCCTCTATTGCATACATTTTTTGCTTAAGATTTCATGGTGTGAAATTACACACAGAGGAAATTTCTCTGCACTAGCATAAATGTATCTACTTTAAAATGAGATTGTTTTGAGAATCATATTAATCTATTAAACTTGTAACGTCTGTACTGGACCAACCTTTGTACATGCAATAGTCCAGTAATTTCCAGAAACATCTAATGGCCATCACCTCTTCAAACATAAATTATGTCTGAATTATGACACTTGGAAAGTGATTTTTTTTAATTATACAGCCATCAGGAAATAATGATGAGTATTATAAAATTATCTATGGAGCATGTTAAATAATTCAGAGGAGAAATTAGAAAGATGATCTAGTTTCAAAGTGGTTACAGTTCAATTTTCCACATGCAAAGCAAATTTGCCAAACATGAAGGAAGTTTACAGGAAAGGATATGAAATAAACCCCAGCGGGTCTCATTTTCTATCACACCTTAACACTGTGATGGCAGAATAAATATTTGGCAGACAATGAAACACAGGTCTCTTTCTGTAAAAGAAACAAAAACAACCAACCAAACACCCAAACAAAACCAGCAAGCCACTGAGTGAATTGCTCTTGAGCACTTTGCTTCCAAACCAAATTTCATTCACAATTCTTTATATGCAGAAACAGTTCTGAGGTGGTTAGATACAACAAAACCAGATCTGATAAAGAGGTGGACAACAAGCATCAGCAAATTGTGGAGAAAGACCTAAATATTTGAACTTTTGAACTAGAAACTATTTAAGTCAGACATTATTTGTATGGGTTTGGAAAGAGTTCTGCTTGCGGCCAAGGTACTCCCATAATTTCTTGTGAGAGAAACTTTGCACTTCCCAGTAATCTTTTAGTAAGTTACAATGAGTAACTTAATTCATGGTTGGCATTATTCAGGCCAGCACCTTCCCAGGGCCAAGGAAAAGAAGTCAAGAAGAACAGGTGCCAGTATAACACTGCTGCTCCCCACTAGCTCCAGTTCTGGCTCATGCAGCAGAAACTCTTTTATACTGCAGTCCTAAGCTGTGTAAGCCTGGTTGGCAAAGCACATTCCCATGTGCTTCGCTATCCTGGCTTTGACTACTGATGTTTCACCTCAGAGATGAGGCTTCTCTGAGGAAGCAGCTGGTGTGTGTGCATCAGAGCTCCTCCTATCCCTGCTTTCCAGACCTAACACAGAACAAAGAAAGCAACAGACCCGTGGGTCATTAACAATGCATTCTCCATTCTTACATCCTTGATGCTTAAGAGGTTCTCTGGCTTTGCTGTAGGGGAACTGATCTGCTAACAGGCTCTCATAATCTTCTACAGATTTCTGTATTCTGATAGTCAAGTGTCTGGGCAACCTCCTCTGTGGAAAGTGTTTCCTTAGAGATTTCTGAGGTCAATGGGGAATGACTGAAACACAGATACTGTTTTAATGTTGCAATTTGTAAGTAAAGGATTGATTTTTAAGATATAAAGAGATGAAATAAAACCAAAATTGAATAGTTAAGGGTGGAAAGAATAAAACAGTGGTCAGCTGGCTGAGTAGAAAGCACTGTAGAGTTTTAGGGGTGTTGAAGTTAGTAATGTGCAGAAAAGGAGTGGTGAGAAGAACTAAGAATCTGGCCATAAAAAGGTGTGTCTATGACATACATCCAAATGTTGAAGAGGTAATACTTGGGAAACTGATAGGATTACAACACGTAGTAAACATGGGTTGGCTAAGGTCTTCCTCTAGTGGAACTAAATAGGATTCTCCTAAAGGAGAGTCTGTGATCTGCTTCTGATCCCAAAAGAGTTGAGGAGGGCACACAACCACCAAAGGAAAGGCTGTGGGGAAGACAAGGCAAGCCAGTAATTGTGGATGACTTGAGCCCTTTTAGCATCACAGACATGCAGAAAAGAGAATCCAGACCGGGTGACATGGAAAAGCAGGTCTGGTTGAAACACAGCCTGTAACACTGAAACCTGGCAAAACTAAAACATGAGCACAGGGTAGAAACCCGCTCGCATGTAAGCGCCCAAGTGTGTTTCCCACCTATGGAAAAGTCTTCACAGGGGCACACCTAAGCTCGAGGCACAGAGAAAACATTGCGGGACCCACGTTGTTGTATCAGCTGCCTATTGCTCTATCAGCCCTCGTTGCTCAAGTGCCACCATTGCGGCAACGGGGCCCATCGCCCTGAGGGACGGGGCCGCGCCGCCCGCCCGTCCGATCCGGCAGGTGCCATTTTGTGGCACCACGGGCCCGAACCGCTCCCGCGGGCCCCGCCGGGCTCCCCCGCCGCCGCTCCCCGCCCCAGGAGGCTGTGAGCGGGGCCACGGCTGGGACCCGCACTCCGGCTCCGCCACGGCCGCCCCCGGGCCGCACGGGCCGCCCCTGCCACCGCCACCGCCCGCACTACATTTCCCGGCAGCGCGGGGCGGGGACCGGCCGGGCCCGCCTGGGGCTGCTGGGAGGGCCGGTGCCTCGCCTCCTGGCGTTCCGGAGCGTCAGGAAGAGAGGGGTTGTTTGGGTTTTGGTTTCTTTGTTTCTTTGGTGGGAGGTTTGGGTGTTTTGTTTTGTTTTTGTTTTTGTTGTAGGTGCAAGGCGAAAGGGGAAAGCTCCGCAGCCTAAAAAAAGCATCACCGCTTCCTCAGTTCGCAGTGGGACCGGTAACGGCAGGGCCAGGCAGTGAGGGGCGCGGGGAGCGGGGTCCAGCCGCTTCCACGGGGGAAGCGGTTCCTTCCTCTGGAGGGCTGTGGCACTTCAAAATCATGTGGCTTTAAGATCATTCATTTAATTTATGGCTTCTGTAATCACTTCGCAGGCATCCTGGAGACTAACAGCTGTTGGGGGATGGTGGTGGCTCCGGGCTTGGACTGTTTGTGGGTGTATGCACAGTCAGGCCCTGTGAGGCTGTGGCTGTACACCGTTATATATCTCGCTAGGAAGGACCAGGAATGTGAGGTTGCCATCTGGGCCATCTCTTTGGCCGTACCTTCCTGACCGATGTTTTGTTTCCCATTGTTAGGTAAAAAGGCAGCCTATGAAGTTGCGTAAACATGCAAAACAAAACTGTACCCACCAGTATTTGGGAGTGCACTCAAACAAATGCAGACAACGCGAAAATAAGAACAGAATCTTTAAAGCTCAGGTTTGGTTTTGGTTGCTCCTAGCTGAAAACTGGTGCCTGAGCTGGCCTGTGCATTTTCTTTGCTCAGAAAGTCAATAGATCACGGTTTTTCTTCAAGAATATAAGTGACCTGTCAATTAAAAAAAATTTTAAAAAATTAAAAAGTTTTTGAGGTCTCTGTTGGACATAATGACAAGCTTTTTTCCACCTTCCTTACTGACCTTTCCTTCCTAATACATTTTTCAATCTCAATTTTCAGATGTCTAGAATTTTCCCATGGAGCTGTATGTCCCCATATGGCATATTAAGCTCAGTGAGAAGAGGTTTACTTTTTTAGTTACAGTTTTTATATGTTGGGCATGATCCACAGATAGAACAATCCATGGATCACAGCTTAAAATGCAACAGGTAGGCACATGTACATTGTATACCAATTCAGTGGTATCTTCAATAATTAATAGTTCCTCTAATTGCACAATATAAATATTATGTGCCTATTCTCTAATGCCTACAAGGGCAGGTAAATGAGATAAAACCCCAAGACTTTAATTATAGGTGCATGACAAACCTATAACATGCAGCTTACATACAAAAGGTCTTTTTCCTAAGGGAAGGTTCACAGACATTATCCAGAGATCAGAAGGCATAAAAGCAACATTTCCATAATTATTCAGATATTTCCATAATACAAAAGCTGCTGTAATGCACAAGCATGTCAATTATATTTTTTTTCATTTATCCGTCAGGAGCATTAAATGCAAAACTATTTTCTGTGGCTTAGGAAGTCCCTGACTGAATGTGTCCGTGTGCACTAAAAGATCACTTGTTTGCTGTTCCCTGTTTGCCTAAGTGCTGCTGGCTGCATGAGGAGTAAAATACAAGGTTAAATAGATTTTTTTTGTTTTGACTAACACAGTATGGCTGTTCTGCAATGAACAATGTTGCTGACAGTGCTGTATAGGTATCAGTTGTGTCAGATCAGCTGTGTAATTTAACTTTCTGAAAGGAAACACTTCCTTTAAACTGTTGCTCTGAGCAATAAGACCATTCTGCACAATCACTTTGCAAAGTGTCCAATACTTACTACATACATACATACATAAAAGATTGTTGAATCTCTGAAATGGGACTTCTAGTAGGCAATCACTAAAAACACTGGGTTTAAATACACTTTTTCTTGTGTATGTATTCATTTTATAATCACCTGCATAAAATAATTGTAATTTTCACCATGAAAATTGCTCTGATTTCCAGGACTAAGAGCGTAGAGGGAAGGAACCGTTTCTTTTCTTTCATTTACACCTTGAGGATGAGTCGCTTGTTAAACACCTACTTGTTTATTTTGAGAAACTGAATAATCATTCAGTTCATCCACACCATTTGAGATGTTATATTCCTGTATCACACCTCTCCCCTCTCTATTCTTCCAAGCTGTTGAGATGTCTCTTAGGCAAAAGCTATTGCACAGTGTGACAGCCTGTTCACTCTTTGGCACACCTTCCAAGTTGTTCTAAACCTTTTCTGAGATGGGAGTAGAAAGCAGGGGAACTAGTTCTCACTTAGCATGATGGATTCACAGTGGTGTGATTATTGCTTTATATTTTCTTATCTTTTCTTCCTTGAAAAACTATGATGTCACTTCACATATTATTCTGCTATACTTTCCAATGCTTTCCAAACTCTTTTCCTTCTTCAGACACCATTGATTTCGGTTTAAAAAGCAAGCAATTTTCAGCCTGACAGATTTTGAAACAAAATCCAGTCTAAAACTAGGTGGTCTTGTGGTCTTGTTTTCTCCAAGTGTAATTTTCAGGGAACAGGAAGGAGGCTGAGGAAGATAACGTTGGTGGAACTCTCCTTCAACCACAGGAAATTAAATGGGCAACAGTGAAGCATTTTAAAAATGGCTTTCTTTCAGCAATGGAATTAACATGTTACAGATGTCAAGTCTAGTACAGGAAAATATTTCAGAAAGTAAGTGAGCAATAGTGAGAAATAGAGGCCTTTCAGAAAATGTAAGGGACTTACTTTATATTCAGACACAGGAGAAGTGACACTATGAGTGCTCAGATAATGTCCTGCATTCAGGTGGAACAAAAATGGGGGGGGGAAGTTCCGTCTCTGTAATACTGAGATGATTTCATGGGATTTCTGTGGGTGAGGTTCCACACTTAGCAAATGATGTCTTGCGGAAAAAAAATCACAAAATCAAAATCTCCCTAGATATTCAAAGTCAACTGTGGAAAAACAGTTTTAATTTCTCCATTTCTAGTATAAAGTACAGTGAAAGATAAAGGAGTACAAAAGCAGTGAGAAGTTTTTCTTTTTCCTTAGGGTTAGCTGAGAGTAAAGATCTGCTGGACAGGTTTCCTTTCTTCACAAACTTCTTGAGACTTTTTCGTCATACCACTTTGTGCTGCTGTGGCATCACGTGCATCAGCCTTTTGCCACCAACCAACATGATGCTCGGTTTAATCCTTCAATAGCCAGCTACAAGCATTACAGTCAGAGATTAAATGGGACAACAGTGAATTTTAAAATAAGACTTTCATAGGTTGTATCTCAATGTGTAAGATTGTACATGTACATCTTACATGTATCTCAAAAGATCCAACAGTTTGTTATAGGGGAAATGTATTAACAAATGCATTGGATGCATTTTCAATGTGTAGGCAAATGGATGTAATAAAATCATCAAAGTGTAAATATAGTAATAAAATACAACAAAATGTAGTACAACTTAAAAAAGGCTGAGAAGTATGACTAAAAGATCTAGACAGGATTTTCCCACCTACTTTAGGATTTGAAACATCTTTTTCCTTATACTCTCTAAGCTACAGAGTACTGCATAGGTCAGTAGACTCATTAGTACGCAGGACCTCAAAGCCCTGAATACAAATCATCTCCCTAGTTTAGATCAGAATTTTACATGATGAAAACAGCAGTTTGCACAGCATGTTGTGCCATGTGTACCATGCAGCACAAGCGTGTGGCACTGAGGCACATCTAGAACCACTGTGTGCAAATCAGGCCTGTACACTCTTAGCTTCTTTTGGGGAGTTGTTCAGCTTAAATATTAAGTGGACTATTAAGTGGACCATAGAAATCCAGATTTGCAGATGAGGGAGAGTGACATTTAAGTTTGAATTAAACCTGGGAAGGCACAGGTGATTTAATCTCTGGTCCCTCAGAAATCAGCTGGATCACTCCAAAGGTAGCTGATTTCTGGTTTGAGGCTCTTTTGATGAAACCAGGGGAACACAGTGAAACCTTGTCCAAGCCAGTACACTCCTGTAAATACTTCATGTTCAATGCTCATGAATTTATATGTTCTCTGACGAAACAGTTTCACCAAAATGTTTATGTGTGGATTTCCTCTGTAGCTGAAGACCCTAATAATTTAGAAATTGTAGAGAAAAGGGCAAGTTAAAATCCCAAAGCAAAATAGTGCTGTGATTTTGCATGTAGCAGAGACTCAAGGGTTAATGTCATTGCAGCTAGCAGCTAAGTGTGATATAATGGACATAAAAGTTAGCATAAAAATATCAGCAATTTTTCCTTTCATAGCATTTTTTTTTCCAATTTGCAGGCCAACAATGCAGAGGAATGTATCAGCCTTTATTTTCTTCATGGACATTAGCAGCATTATCTCAACTTTTGAGAAACAGACAGCAAGCCAAAATCAACCATCACAAGACATGCAAGTATATTCTGGCACCCACAAAGTTTTACTGAGGGACAGAGGGTACTTTCTGTCTTATTGAGAGGCACTTACATGAGAATAGGCAAAAATCCTGATCCTTAATAATCACATCAGCTGATACCCTAAAAATGATGGTGCAGAACTGGAAACTCCCACCTCCTTTAGGCCTATAAAAAACAAAGTAACAGAAGAGCAGAGGAGCATATTTATTTTTTTTTTTCATGGTAGCTTACAATGATAAAGATATGGAACAAAGCTGAACACTCAGAGAATTAGTGGCCACACGTTACAGAGTGCCTTAGAATACACTAGAAACTGCACCTCGCCCTCCCCAGGCTATTTAACATGTAAAACAAGACAAAAAGCAACAGAATTTGAAAAGAAGGAAAAGCGGAAAAATGAAGATAGGTCTGGCACAGAACCATTATTCATTTCCTTCTCCCCCTATCATTTATCTTTACTTCTAGCCCCAACCTGCATGTAAGGCTGCCCTGGCACAGATTTGCAAGCCCAGATGAGATATTCATGACTGCCACACTTAAGAGTCTTCCCTCCAGCACATGGAGATTTAAATTAGTTCTTTGGTTATACCCTGCTGTTTCTAGTCTGTGTTCTCCAATCCCTACTTATTTCTGTACTAGAACACACTCTCAAACCCACTGCTTTCCTATATATTCAATTAATAAATTATAACCTTGGTAACTTTTCTTACTGTTAACTGGACATCAGCCTTGCTGCCTCATTTCCCAGACCTCCAACCTTTTTTGCTGGTTTTGCTTCCCTACTATGTCTCTAATTTTTCCATGTCAGAAACCTTGCGTTAGTCTTTATGAGAAAGCATTTTCTCCAAGTCCCAAATGGTAGGAAATTGCCTCATTCTCTTTACTTTTCAGCAAGAATTATGAATTACCTTTTTTTTTTTTTCAACTTTTCCCTTTAAATCCATCCTGACAGCCTGTACATCGTAAATGATTTTTTAGCCCAGACTCCTCCAGTAACTATTCACAAATATTTATTTTTTTTCATGAAGAAAGGAGAAAAATCTCTTGTGGGACACTTCCTACTGCAGTACAGGAAAGTACTCTAGAAAGTAAGCATGCTAATAAGAACATACCATGGGCACATAGAGGGGCATGCAAAAGCTCTGAGCAAACAGCTACATAGCAGCAGTCTCTGCAGCTGATTGTGGCAGCCGACTGATTATCTGTGTTTATTGTGCATTGACATTACAGCTTATACATTGGCAAATAAAATCCTAGTGTGGGATCAGAAAACATCAGCTAAACGAAGCTGATTTATAACAGCTCTTGGACACATACTTAATATTTGAGCATATGCTCTAACATTTCTGCAGCACACTAGAATGCACCCTTTTTTTTTTTTTTTTTCCATTCATCTCGCTCTTCTGAATAAAGTGGGTTAACTCTGGAGGCAGATGGGAGCTCAGCCAATGCTGCCTGATTACCAGACTGACAAAGCAGGCATTCCTGTATGGGTAAAGAACATAATTTCACACCCTGTGTATAATACTACCTGTTGCCATGGCTAGAGGCAAGAGCACCCATACCACACTTTCTTATGGCATGGGAGCCCCAATTAGTCTTGTTTTGCAAGCTTTCACTCCTCTTGCCACACATTCCTCTGTGCTGTGTGAACATACGATAAATTTCATCACAGAGCTGGCTCTTATCAACACACTTTCTTGTTCTGATGAGGTTCACTGCTGAAAATGCTTGGGGAATTAAAAACAATATATCAGGTCCTGACATTGTAAACACATCTTAACAGGCAGAGAACTATGGGACCTGAGCATCCAGTGGCTTAATCATGGTAATACTTAGTGCTGGCATATTCCTCTTCCAACGAGAATTTGTCCCTCTCCTAATGTTTGAGGAACACCAAAGCTGCTGATTATATTTGCTGGGTAGTTCATAAATACTTTGAACAGATGTTAATGCAGCACATCTCACCCCCTCACCCTCACTCAAGAGGACTTGGCACTTTTCCCAGAATGAATGGGGCACCACTGGGTAACAGTTTGTCACTTTTACAATTACTGTATTTTCAAATTTGCTAACAGAGGGAACTAGAAATCCATAAACCTCCATTAGATGGTAAATACCACTCTAAGGAAATGCTCATAGTAAATGAAAATTCAGAATGTCATTTAGTCTTCTGTGTTCAGGATGATAGTCCTTCCTCTTCACTAGACTCCTTTGCCCCAGCTGTTTTTCCTCTGCAGGAATAAAAAAAGGAAAAGTCAATTTTGAGGAACTCTGGTGGTGTTTGCCCAGTTTCCTTCAGAGGCAACACAGGAGACATCTGACTTCTGTGAGCAAGATACTAGGATTTCAATGGAGACTCAATCCTCTCAGAAGCTGCAATGTGTGACTAAGGAGAAGTTTGTGTAGGCTGCAATTGCAGTGACATGCCTACAATTGCTAAAGCAGCTGATACTGCCAATGAAAATTTACCACAGAATTATAGAATACACTGAGTTGGAAGGCACCTATCAGGATCATCAAGTCCAACTCTTGGCCCTGCACAGGACACTTCAAGAATCATACCATGTGCCTGATAGCATTGTCCAAACACTTCTTGAGCTTGGTGCTGTGAACACTTCCCTGGGGAGCCTGTTCCTGTGTTCAGCCACCGTCTGGGTGAAAAATCTTTTCCTGAGATCCAACCTAAACCTCTCCTGACACAGATTCATGCTGTTTCCTTGAATTGTGATGAGAGTGAAGAGATCAGTACCTGCCCCTCTGCCTCTCCACTGCCCTTCATGAAGATGTTGAAGAGCACAATGGGGTCATTTTAGAATTCTACAGCAATAATTCAAAGAAAGCAGAAAGATCAGACTGTTTACAAGCATATTACTATTCCACTTCAACAGCTGGGGTACATGGAGGATAACTGATGCTTTAATATCAAAATATTTATTGCAATTTGAGTGTTCTGATAGGAAAAAAAAAGAAATTATATGAGAGCTTTTAAGAGAATATGTCTCCAACAGCATGACGGGATATTCTTGTTTGGTTTTTTACTCCAAAGTGAGGATGACTATGCTAATCACCATGCAATTGCATTTATCCAGCTTAGACCAAACTTAACTATCTGTTTGGTTTATCCAGGCTTCTTGTGACACATCTATAATTAAGTGGTAATAAAGTCAGGTGAATGTAATAAAACATCTACCATAGATTCACATGAAGCATAAACAACATTCTAATGTGCTACTGGGTACACTATTCCTGCAAAGGTGCCAATATCTACCCAACAACAGATGCCAAGTGTGTTCTTAAAGTAGGCCAAAATACAATACAGCCCTCACTAAGAAAGGCCACAGACTAGCAGTACATTTACACTGCATAAGGACTACAGACAGCCAGAAGTGACAGCACTTACCAAGTTCCTCAAGTATGTTCTTATGACTTGAATGACCTTGGGTCCCTTTGAAGACATCCAGTGGGATGTTACACAAAACAAACACCACCAGTCCCAATTCTACACTCCTAAAATTCTGACAGCACTCAAAAATCAGTCCAAAAGTAACATGTGGCAAGAGGGAGGCATCCTCATCTGATACAAATTAGAGTAGTTCCATTTCTAGACTAGAATCAAGAATAATGATTCCATTTGTGTCTCCTCTGACACAAGACTCTGAATGATGGCAGTCTTAAAAATGGTTTCTCTAAAAACTAGTTTTAGTATTTCATAATGTAAAGTGAAGCTATCTGGTGAATTTTATTCAGCAAGTTTCTTACAGTCCAAAATCTTCATAGAGGGTGGAGGAAAGGGGATGTGTCTCCCACCTTCTAGCCTCCAACTCCAACCATAACGTCACTCTCAGTGTTAAATGCTATTAATTTCCAAGTATTAGTGCAAAGCACATTACACTTTCTTGTTTTAAGCAAGCCACTTTAAACAATACAATCCATAGAAAGAAAGCAGCAGCCAGTGTCACTGTTTGACTATCATTAGCCTCCTGAATGTACTGCTTTAATACAATAATACTGGAAAGCAGGCAGGCCTATTAACCATCATGATAATGTTTTGCCAAGCAAATGCCTTCAGTCGTACTTTTTTCTGGTGGTACTAAGCATTCTGTCATCATACAAACTTTCCTTGAAGTTGTGAATGTTCAGCAGCTTACAGTTTGAGAGTTCTGCTGCCTAAGGATGAGCATATGGTTAGAAAAACCCTCCAAAACAATGCTGCCCTAAGGGACTTGTGTATATATAGCAGTAAATTAAGAGCATTTCACTGAATTAGCAAGCCCAAGGCTCCAGTCTGGGTAGAGCCAGAAGACATTTTTTAAGCTGAAGTGTCGTTCATTCCGTCAAAAGAAGGCCACCCTGAAAGGATCACGCTCACTCTGGGTGAAACCCCTTCCATGCAGCCTGACTTCACACAGGCCGGGTGACCTCTTTACATCAACCACGCCTTCAGGTGCAGGTCTCAGCACGGAGCGATAACCACCTCACGGGTCAAAATACTTCTCCAAAAAACACCCCCACACACAAACAAAAAGAACAAAAAAAAAAAAAAACAACCCACAGCCCCAACAAACAACATCAACAAAACCCCAGGGCAAGTGCAGGGGAGTTCGGGAGTTGTCCCGAGGGCCTCCGCCCAACAGACTGCTCTGTCCTTTGAGCTTCTGACCCTACTCCGGCCTCCACGAAGAGCCCAGGGGGCTCAGCGTTCTCACAGCCGCCTGGGGCCGCAGCTCTCCTTCCCGGGGAGGACCCCACAGCTGCGTGCCGGGCCCACTCCCCCGCCCGGCTGAATCCCATCCCGGCGGCCGGCAGCCCCGGGCAGAGCGCGGACAGCGCCGCGGCAGCTGCAGCCCCCAGCCCGACACCGACCATACCCTCCCACGCCGTCCCGTCCCGTCCCGCCCCCGAGCATCCGCTCAGCCCCGCGCCGGGGCGGGCTGCGCGATAAAGGCAGGGCTGCTGCGCTCCGCCCCGCTGTGCTCCTTGCTCCCTTGGCACCGCTCTCGCTCGCCCGTCCCAGAGCCGCTGCGCCACGCCGGGAGGCGGAGGTGCCCTGCCTGTTCTTCAGGCCGGCAGGAGAAGGTACCCCCGGTTCTGGGGTGTTGTGGCCGGGCGGGCGCCGGGGCACGGGACGGGGTGCGCGGTAGGAGGGTGAGAGCCGTGGGCAGCCGGGCGCTGCGGGGCAGCGGCGCGTCCCGGGGAGGCGCCTGAGGGGGTACAGAGCCGGTCACTGCAGCTGAACGCTGCTCCTGGGCTTTCCTGTGGTGCTCATTGGCTTGGTTGGCGCGCTGTGCCAAGTGAGAGTAAGGTTTTCCAGCATCCTCCGGGAGCTGAGGAATTTGCTGCTACGCTTGGGCAGCCTTGGCTACAGGACTACTATATTTTTGTGGGATCGCAACTCTCCCGGTGCAGTGAGAAGAATTCATCCTTGCCAAACGCTGCTCAGGTGATTGTGTGATCAACCTTTAGTCTTTCTACTAGCAAAGGTGGTGTGCTGTTCAGCTGCCAGCCTCAATCCTGCCCTTGTGATTCGTGAGCAGTGATGATCTTTAAAGACACTCAGGTCTGCAAGAGCCTGTCTGTGGTGAGCGTTGGCACACATACCAACAAAGCTTTTGCTGGCCAGGTTTTCTGCACTTACAATCTGTCTGATAAAACATTGTAGAACCTCTGATACTTCTCTACTGCATAAAAGCCCTCCTATGTCCGCTTGTGTCTGCATGGACATAGGCATACTAAAAACAATACAAGGCATCAAAAGTCATCTAAGATCTTACATGTGCCTAAGGCCCCCTTGGTTAATTCACCTGTAAATACATCCCTGCTCGCTTTGGTTGACAAGGCAAAATCAGCTAAGTGAGTTGCAGATTTTGTTGTCTGGTATGGATATGCTTGGTTACAGTAGCTGGTGTAATTAGCAGTACTAATGCATTGAGTAAGAATGGAGGCCCAGTCACATCTGGGTTAGGGAAGAGATGTGTCTCTCTCATTGAAATTAAGCATCTCATTGAAGGATGCAGAGTTGGCCCTCTAACAAAAAGTGTCCTGTGGTCTGTATGCATAAACAACTCTACTTCATTAAGTGAAAGTCATACTTTTCTGAAAGATCTAGTGTGCCTCTGTCCTATACAAGCTTAATATATGAATATTTTACTTAAAGAATTACTGTCGTAAGTCTTAAACTGAGTTTAGGTCAAATTGTGTATTGCCTCAATTGCCAAGGCAATTGTCTCACTTGATTTTCTGTAGGGATTGACTTTAACATCCTTATCTATGCCAGAGATACCAGTCCCCTTTCATGGAAATGGAGGGTTTTATGTTAAGTGCATTAAATTAGTGCAATCAAGTTAAATTCAGCAACTGCATTAATTTTAAAGGCTTGTTGCTTCTCTTTTAGGCTCAACAAAGAACTTGTGCTTCCAAAAACTTGAACTTTTTTATGTACGTGAAATTTAATAACATTTTTCCTTTATAACTCTATCTTTTGCTTAGAACCTTAATAGCTCTATAGATAAGAGAGCCTATTACAGGAAATGCCAATATTGGCTCTAGAAAAATGTTCCAGTGTTGTTTTGATGTTTGTTTCATTTCCTACTGGTGCTGCTGCCTCTGTGCACATCTTGTCACATTTTAATGAGAATGAAGACTAGAAAGTACTCAATAGAAAGCATTCACCCCATGACTTTGCCAGAAAGAACTTGTATTTTTACCCACTATGTCTTTAGCAACTGTTTTTCTGTTATCAGAAGAGTTTTAAGATGTCCCAATGTTTCTGATAGAAAACTTTCTGAAATAACTAGCTCTGCTCTGGCAGAGGCCAGTTTCTTTTCAAAAGCAGCCTAGTTTCCCGTGTAAAAAACCTGAGACTCATGGTAACACGTGTGTGTTCACATGCTGCATTTACTGAACTTTGCTCAGACTAGCAGAGACCCAAGTGACTTATCTCCTGGCACTTGTCAAACACGATTACCTATACACATTGATAGCAAAGTTAACTAAGAGATGTAATCAGACTGGGCATGTAGTGCTAAAGGTTGAAGTGTAAGTGCCAGCATGCTCTACCTTTAGCTGAGAAAGAAGGTGTTGTTGCTTCATAGTATTATTAGTCAAGGATTAAAACCTGTATTGACCAAGGATGAATTTCTTGCACAGCTTTTGTATACTGGGAAATAAAATAACATTCCTCCAAGGGCTTAAAGGCCTGCTTGGTCTCAGCATGACTGGGATGTGTACAGATTGTGAGAGGTACCTGAGATGGTATGGATCAAGCCTATGATATTTGCTTAATGCAGGGAGGTGAAGAGAAGAAACTCAACAGCTTTGCAGTGCATTCTTAAAGAACTGTTCAACTGCAAAAGCAGGCTCTCCTCAATAATGGTAGTACAGGTAGCTGAAAAGTCAGTAGTGACAGTCAATTATTTACCTAGCGTGCTTTGGAGATTTATACGCATATTGTCTTCTGAGGCTCCTTATGCTCTTGTTTTTTCAGCACAATTGGGACTGTGACTTGTTCTGCATACAATTGCATGGTGACAAGTAGTGTCTACAAAGCAAAAAAAAGTTGTGGTCCTAAAAGCAGAATTTTTCCTGACCTATAGTACTAGTTTGTGAGCACTAAAGTTCTTTGATCAAATCATAAGTTTTGATTTGTAATTGTCATGCATTTCTGTTTAAGATTCTCAGTGGGCAGATTTTTATTATTAGTAGTATGTATTTATTTATTTTAGATTTTTGTCCGCGTTCTGTCAGAGCAGAGAATGAAACCCATGGCATGAGGGATGGGGAATTCCTAAAGCATATGAGTGCAGGTGTTCCCTACTGCTGCTGAATGGTAAATTAATTGGATACTGCATCCTGGAGGAAAGTGGAAGCAGCCTGAAGATGAGACAGAAACAGGACAAATGGACTAGATACAGATGGATTACACGCAGGTGTAATAAGTCTACATATTTTTTTGAAACAACACTCAAAAGCAGGCTAGAGAAAATATTTAGAATGGATCTGAAAATGTTTTAGCAATGTTGATGTTTGCATTTTCTCTATGGTTTACCCTGTCTGGTAAATGTTTTGGATTTTTTATCAGGTATCTGAAGAAATAGCCTGAAGATGAACTTCTTCCTGGAAACATTAAAAGTCATTGTACTTTTTATTTATTACTCGCTGGAGTCACTGGTGTTCTTGATTGTTCCTCGACGGAAGAAGAATGTTAGTGGTGAAATTGTATTAATAACAGGAGCGGCAAGCGGTATTGGAAGACTCTTGGCAATCAAGTTTGCCAGCCTTGGAGCCACGGTGGTCCTCTGGGATATTAATCAAGAGGGGCTCAACTGCACAGTTAGACAGGCCAGAGAAAATGGAGCAGGAAGAGTGCACTCTTACATCTGTGACTGTAGCAAAAGACAGGATGTCTACAGAGTAGCTGACCAGGTAAAGTGTCTTATTTGTGAGTTTGTCATTATTCTAAGATGAGTGCAAGCATGGATGTAAGATGCATGATTAAGTTTTCTAGTGGATTCAAAGCAAGAGATTAAAGTTAATTCGTTCTGGATGTATTGTGCTTCCTATCTATTTCAAGAATTCTGGTTTTTAGAGTTGACTTGTGTATCTCTATTCCTTAAAAAATAAAAAGAGACAGCTCTCTTTTTCAGTAGCTCATTTTAACTGGGTAGCTCCTCATTCATTCATTCATTCATTCATTCATTCATTCATTCAATTACTGAGCAGGCCCTTAATCGTGAAGTGCGGAAAATCAATTTATTGAAACTAAAGCAGTATTTCAAGTTCTGGCAGCCTTTTACCAAAAGACCATACATTGTAAAAAGGATTAAATGCTTAGGCAATTTTTAAATCATTCCATTGCTGTGAAGAGATTTTTCAGACTTACATTTATTAAATCAGATAAAGTATCTTGATGTCTTGAAATATTTCTGTCTTCCATTTCTGAAGAGCTTTGTAAACATAGATATGTGTGGTTAGATAATTTGGGCAGACCAGCAGTATTGCCAAAACCTAAAATTGTTAAATAGTATCAATTGTAAGAACCTGTTCTCATCCACTTAAAATATGCTAAACTTAACTGTTGAACTAAGAGGTTTCCACAGACAGGGTTGCCTGGTAGTGAATTAAAAGAAAAAAAAAGAAAAATTCAGCTGTCTTCAAGAACATCTGTTGGCTGAAATAATGTTTTGGTGCTCTTTAAGAAGCTCTAGCCTTCTGTGTTTTTCTATCTGTGCAAAAATTACTGTGACAAGCTTTCTGATATGTGCAGTTTGTGCATGAATTGCAGCTTGTTAGAGGCTGGTGCTATTTGTTTTGTATTCCAGAAATGCTGATCAGCCTTGGTCCCCCTTGCAGCTCTGTTACACCAGCTGAGCTCTACATCTGCTGTCCTTGCAGAGAAGTTGCAAGTCTCTGCACAGGCCTGTAGCTGTGCGTGGGTTCAGGATGATGCAAACAGAGCTAGGCAGGAACAAGGAAGTTGTAGTAGGGTCCAGTGCATGGTCCCTCACTTATAACCTTCTGTCAGCAGTTCAGCAACTGTCACATTGAGTAATAATCCTCATGCTGATCTGCATAGAAGAAAACACCCTACTACCATTATTTCAGAAATGGCGTGTCCTGCTGATGATGTAGAATCATCCAATCTTACCAGTTACAAAGAGACTTTAGTATTAGGTGGTGCTCAGTGCCACTGTTTACTTCATGCAGCATAATAGACTTTGGTTCTTAGTGTTCAGCATCAGCTGTTGCAGGATATGACAGCACGGTTCCAGGTCCTTTTTCCCCTTCTGGTGATTCAGCTTTATGCAGACTTGGAGTTTTGCAAGACTGTAGTGAGCTAAATTCAGGGCAGGATATGTTTGAAAACTTTGTTCCCAATAAAACAGTCTTAAAGCCAGAATGAAATGTATGTGAATCTTTATTATGTGCTTCATCAGCCACACAGAGACACCGTGAAAAAGTTGCTTTGGTGGGAAGAAAACCCAAAGGCTCAGCATGTATCAGGTTGTTGTTTCTTTCCTGTACCAATGAATGACAGCCTTTTCACTATTAAAACCTATAGCTTAAAATTTATTTCTGGTGTCCCTATTCTAGAAGTACCAGCTCCTAAAGCTTAGCTAAAAAAATAGATAAGATTGGAGGAACTTTAAGGAAGACAAGGAAGTTAAGCTAGAATAAAGGATAGGTGATAAATTACTCTTTAAATCTTCACTGTTTTACCCATTTCGTTTTTCCCAGATAGGTCAGATCAATGAGCTGTACTTCAAATTCTGTATTAAATATTTTCATTCTCCTTGCTATCAGCTGGCGTGCAGTTGTTCTCTCAAATATGTCTGTTCGTGAATGTTCTCAATCTGGAGCTAAAATGAAAACTGTACTTCCTCTTACTGAATTAAATGCATAGGTAGTATTTTTTAGCCAACTTAATTTCTGGGGTAGAGTGTACCAGATTCTAGTCCAGAATTTCTCTTTAGTGTTAAGATGTGTTTACTGTAGCAAAATGCTTGTTGTATTAGTTAAGCTTTCTGCATTGAAGACCCTTATCTGGGTCATTTGTCCTCGGAAACAGAGGTGCTGAAAGCAGAAGATTGTGTGGAGCTGTTGGGCTCCACAAATCTGAAGAAAATCCATTTGAGAGCTCACCTTTAAAAAGGCACCATGTGAGACTGTGCAAGAACCTGAGGTGTTTGGATCCATAACAAGCATAAGTTCAATTTCTTTAAATGTGTAGTATATCTGTTTGTTAAGTTTTCACGTTAAAGAATGAAAAAAGAATGTTTTGTATTTATTGCACACTATCTTGATGCTTTTTGTTTTAGGTTAAAAAAGAAGTTGGTGATGTCAGCATTCTAATCAACAATGCCGGTATCGTAATTGGGAAGAGATTTCTTGATTCTCCAGATTCACTTCTACAAAAAACCATGGAAGTGAACACAATGGCACACTTCTGGGTAGTATCTGTATTTTGCATACACAAACTAAGACATCCTTTAAACATGTTGTCAGTGTTAATTTTGCCTTTTGGAATTGAGGAAAATGTGCAAGGATGTAGAGCTCTTTGGAAGTTCAGTGAGAAATTATACAAGAAATTACTTATTTTGCCCTGGAGTCTGTAAAATTGAAAAAAAAAGCTTGGAAGAATGGATCCTTTGGGAATCTCTAGCTGGAAGTGCTTTACATTTAGAAATTCTCTTAAGAACTGAAGTACTGAAGTCTATCTGCTAAATTCTGAGGCGAGTCATATGTTATAGTCTCATTATTAACTGACATGAAGCAGGCCCACCCTAATAGTTGCTGCCCCTAGTAACTGAGAAATGTTCAATTCTACATTAGTTCTTCTGTTCTGTTAGTGTTCTAGTTGTTCTGTGGCTGTGATAATTTCAGTAAGAAACACCAAATGTTCTGATAATCCTCTTCACAGTAAGTGGAGCTTTTGTCTACAATGAGTAACCAGGTGTGCTTTTTCTTCCTTTAAGTGAAGGCAGGTCACCTATATGGTGCTTCTATTGTAAAGAATTGTAAAGAAAATATTCAGTCATGTTTCAGTTTATTTAGAAATAAACTTAATCACAAAGATTTAAAGAATTTAGTAGAAGGAAAACATATTTAGCTTTCATCAAATTACCACCTGTCTTTGGTAGTACTGATGGAGTGGGAACTCCTCACTTAAATTGTTGAAGGTTAGAGTTCAAACAACAAGCTCCACATACATACACACATCCTTTCCATAATGGAAGGGGGAAAGCTTATTTAAACTGTTGGGAGAATTTCTCTAAAACCAACAGACACCTTCAAAATATTAAAGTATGTAGCTTACTTAGTGAAATGTTACATTGCAACTCTGATTGACTTTGCAGACTTACAAAGCCTTCCTCCCAGCAATGGTTGCCACTAACCATGGACACTTGGTTAGCATAGCAAGCTGTGCAGGACTCTCTGGAGGCAATCAAATTGCAGGTAATGTATTAAAGCTAATATTAATTGAGGTGATTAGTTTGATTTTAAACTCTGCAATCAGTATCCGTGGCAAGGGAAAAAAAATCAAACTGATTTTGAGTTTCTGGGTCTTTCTATATTAAAAGAAATAGTTAAAGCAAGTAGTCAGACTTTCAAAATAGCTGACCTTAAACAGATCATTCCTTTACAAAGCATCTTCCAGAATCTCAGCACCTGCGAAACAGGTTTTTCTGCCAAGGCAGAAAAAGGATCTAGAAGTCACATAGACCTTTGGAAGCTGAGAACCTCAATGTTGTTAAAATTTACTTGCAGGTTTCAGATAAGAAGAGGCCACTTTAGATTTAGAGGAAACTCAGAAGGCATTTCTGGAACATGTATACAAAGAGGGAGGAATATGAAATAAGTTGACATAGCAGTAAAAGAAATCAAGCTCCAAAGGAGTCATAATACCTACAAACTGAGTTTCAAGTTGAAACCACGTTAGAGAGTCTTGACAACGTAAGTTTGAGGCATAATAAGCAAGTGCATGGATTTAAAGAAAAAATGGTATGAAAAAACGGCATGATAAAATAATTTCATTTACCATTGTTCGTTAGAGAGTGAAAAAGTAGTAACAGGGATGCCATGAGAAACCCTCTGTCTGCCAGTCTACAGCAACAGTTGATCTAGGAGAGGAAAGAAAAGGAATTAATCACATCAAAGGGAAATTCTAACCTAATCCTGAAAACCATTCCTATTCTGATGTGGTTTATTATTGGACAGTAAAGTTTTATTTATTTAAATATTTAACTGCAGTTAATGTTTTATTTTACAGATTACTGTGCGAGTAAATTTGCTGCAATTGGTTTTGCAGAGTCAATTGATCTGGAGATGAGATCTCTGAGAAAGACTGGTATTAACACCACAATTGTATGTCCTTTCTTCATAAACACTGGAATGTTTGATGGTGTTAAATGCAAGTGAGTAAACTCTTGTGAGGTTTTTATGAAAGCTGCATTTTTAGCATGTTATAAATCTATTTCCTTTATGAAAATCATGAGCCAGGCTTTTTTCTGCTTGTATTATTTTTAGGGCTTCAGGTGGGTATTAAGAGTGCTATCCAGTGACTGGGCAACTCAAAAGGCCTAGCTGCTTTACTATTCATTTAAACTAAAATGTGAAACATAATTGGTGTCCTTTCCTCTGCAGAAGCCAAATTTGTCCATTTGTCCAAAACTCCATTTGTCCTCTTTGGTTTCTAAACCCCCATTCTTCTTCTGAAACTGATGGCAGAGCTTTGCTCAGTATGCATGTATCATGACAAAGTTTAGGAGCCAAATAAAAGTCTGGTGTGTCTTAATATGAAGTCTCTGGTCTTGTCTCATGAGAGGTCATACAGAGGGAAAATAACAATGTCCACTCAATCTAACATAATGATTCTGTTGTTCATAGGACTTGTGGTATTTGTTTCTTTCTTTAGTTGAATAACTGTAAAATTGAGGGGTTTTTTGAATAAAATGGTAATCTAAAGCAATTTGTATTATAGCAATAAATATTTTCTTTTTCAGGTGGCCACATGTGTTTCCTGCTCTGGATCCAGAGTATGTGGCTGAGAGGATAATCAGGGCTGTTCGGCAGAACCAAGAAATGTTGTTTATACCACGCATCATTTATGTTTTATATTTTTTGAAAAGGTAATTTGTTTCTTTTCCCCTCTCTCTTTTCTGTCCAGGGACACTTAAAGTATAAAAGAGGCTTCTACTTACTGATGTGAATTTTCATTAAGTTATGCACATTTCTGGAAGGGTTATGGGGTTTTTTTTGTCTGTTATGGGTTTAGTCTACCCTTGGGCCACAGAATAATGACAGAAATGTCTGACTGTGCCTTGCTGACTCCACTGGGGTTCAGTTTTACTGGAGGCTGTAGAGACCAGGCCTGCTTGGTCAGAGAATTATTGGTTGGAAAAGACCTCTAAGATTACTGAGTCCAACTGTAAACCCATCTGGTGTCTTGCTCCAGCATTTGGGCACTTTTGACTCTGTTGCAAGTCAGGTTGGAATACTGATCTATCTAATAACTCAGGCTGCCAAATGAGTGTAAAGAATATTTTGAGAGGACCAATGAGTCTGTATTCTAAAGAGTATACTGTCTTTGCCACTATTAGCCAGGTTAAACTAATTCTGTGATAAAACTGCACAACTCTTCTGATGTCTGTTTGTTCCTTTTTGTCTCGTTCCATGTCCCTACCTTACAGCTTCCTACCAGTGAAAGCCACTGTTCTCCTTTTAGACTACACTGGAAATATTGATATCATGTCTACCTTCAAAAGTCGACCCAAGAAGGAGTGAAAAACCACAAAATTCAGAGACCAGCAGCTCCAAAGTGGATGTTAAAGGTGGTGGTGGGAAAAATTTGCTTCACTAGCAGCTGTGAACTTTGGGTGCCTCATTTCTCAGTAGTAACAAGATTTTTTAAGAGTTTCTTTTTAACTGGCTCTCAATCAACAGCTTTCATCTGAACTATTTTTTCAGTCCAGCCAATTGTTTTCTTTTCACCACATTATGAAAACACATCAATTGAATTTAGCTGCTTTGGTTTATAATATCTTAAATGTGATCCTGAATCACAAACCAATAATTGGCAACTTTGGGGGGAAGAAAAGTCTAAGAAACCACATGTAGCAGGTAGCCAGAAAAAGTCCTGTAGAGGATCTGACTTGTTGCTGCCATTCAGTGAACCATGAGGATGGGCTGTACTGCTGGTGCCGTTACCATTCCCTAGTAAGCTGAGGAATTCAAGAATTTCCTCAAACAACAGATTCTAACTCTTACAAATGAAAGTTTTGTGAGATGATAAAAATATGCACTGTGTTGGTGAAGAAAATTACATTTTTTTGGAGGTGTGATCTCTCAGCTCACAGATGACAATGGATGTTGGGGCAGGGACAAGGAAGGATATACAAATTAAGAATTTGTGCTGCTAATCTACTTTGTGCCTAATTTATTTTAAAAGCTAATACTATGACTACAACTTTGTAACAAAAGTCTTCATATCTTTTAAATATGGTATTTTAAGAACTGTTTTAAATTGTCATCTCCTAAGAAGAATAAACTTGTATTTATAAAGCATGAGACTGCCAGTCTAGGTGGGCTATTCAATCTCTTGCTAGCAGAGACAATAAACTACTACAAGTAAAGGTGTTGTGTTCTATAATAGGGGTTTCTCTTGGGATTATTTCAGAAAGGAATTATATTGACAGAATGAATGGTATCATTACAGCCATTCTTTGAGTAACAACATAATATTTTGCTTCTCTGAGTTGGGTGACAGGTTGCCTGGTCTACAGAGACTTGTTTTACTTCCCCTTCACTCTTAGGACTGTCCATTTATTTTGAGCATATGCTGAAGAGGACTTGCCCTTTTTGACAATGGATGCTTAGAAAGCTACCTTGACTTTTTGTGATCCAAAACAAGAAAAAGGAAGCTTATGTGTGTGTCACTTCTGTACATGCTAAGTCCACTTCATGTGATAGTTCTCTGCTAGCATTTGAAACAGTACGGAGAAAAGGGGACTTTTTTTAATGGGGAGTCTCTTTTTCTTTAAATGATGACCTAGAAACTACCTTCATTTCCCTTGTCTATGCAAATAGTAAGGTTTATTAGCAGAGAAAGGTCCACATAGAACTACTTTACTACTAATGAGCAAGAAACACTGAGTAAAACAAGTGTGGAAACAAGTGTGCTAAAAACCACCTTACCTTTACGGTGGATTGATGACAGCTAAATTCAGACTAATGAAGAAAGAGATTTGTTACAATCTCCTTTCAGATCTTCAGCTTTTCTTCCTCAAAATTTTTACTCATTTTACAGTATACCTCAGGAAACAGATGTTAACCAAATAAAAAAGAGGTTGTCTCAATGTACAGTCCATACACACATTGCACTGTTTACAAATTTTACCACAACTATGTGGTGTATCTTTGTCTTCAGCCTCCTCACCTTTTTATACTAGAATGTATTTTTCCCTCCTGGATATGAAATACTAGATATGCAGAGTTCTGGAGCAAAAGGGAAAAGTGAGCTATGCATATGAACACTATGAGTATCAAACTCCAGCTCTAGTGAGAGCAAGTAGCTTTTCATTTTCTAGTATCTTTGTGAACACATTCTGCTGAGGAAGATTAGAAGCAGTGAGTCTGGTGAGGGGATTTGGGGATTCTCAGCAAGTTCATGTTTGTCACAGCCCTAGGAGAATTTTACTTGATAATTTGTGCCAGATAAATATGTCTCTAAGGGATTTTACTACTTCACGGAGTCAGTGGAAAGGAGCTGGGCTTAGTTAAGTTTTGTATGTATCTAAGGTTGGAAACTCTGCAACCGCTCCCGATAACCTGTTCTAGTGTTTGTTCATGCTCTGTTTAAAACCAAATAAATGAAAATTATGTCCTTTCAGAGGATACCACTAAGAGTCTGACTTTGTTTTACACCTTCCTTTTAGGTATTTGTACACATTGGGGCTGAGCCTTTTCTCAAGACTGAGCAGGCCCAGAAATTTCACCTCTCCTTGTATGACAGGTGCTCCAGTATCTTAATTATCTTTGCAGCCTTTCACTGGACTCACCGAGTATATCCAAAAACTAGTTATGAATACATTCATATCTCTTAGAGACCAATTTGTGTACTAGACTGAGCATGCATAATATATCATACAGAGCTTTGCTAGAAAATCTCTGCTTGCTAGCTGTCCTAGTAGGAGTACAAAAATAACTGCTTTCATATAAATGTGCTGCTACCACATTGAATATTGTGGTTACTGGTAAGTTACATCATGTGCCTGGAGGATAACAGCCTGTCCTGGGGTGGTTTTTATCTCCCCCATCTCCTGTGATGGCATGACAGATGAGGAGTTGTATCCTGGAGGTCAAACAGCACACATCCTTCCCCTGTGTTCAGGAGGTTGCATGGAGCGAGTGTTTGGATCTTCAGCTGAGATATAAATGTCTTGAGATAAAAGGTGGCTTACTTCCAGCATAACAGTAATCTTGACTGATTACTTTCCTGATGCCAAAAAAGAGTCTTCCCTTCTGCTCTCGGCAAGAAAACTCACAGAAGGATCACTGTGACACCCAAACAAGAAGATAAAACTTGAAGAGCATTTCAGTTGTGACAGCATAATGTTTGACTGCGGGATGGTATACCAGGCAGATCCCACAAAAGGATTACAGGCTTCATGGCCATTGCTTGAAATTTTAACTAAAAAATTTAAAAATTACTCCCCCGAAATGACTGTCCCAAATTTGGGATGGCTGCATAGGCCTAATGATCATGATTATGGTGATTCAAAGGCAATCCATGGTGTTTTATTGCCTGCTGTATTTCTTTTCCATGTGAGATCATATTCCTGTGGTAGCAGGTATCTTGCTGTCTCTTAATGTTTCCAAACATGGAGAACATAGTGCCAAGAAAAATTAATTTGATTAAATCCTCTGAACAATAGTGAGAAGGAAAATAAACAAAAGAACCAGCAGCTGAGATAGAAGCTTCATCATTATTTTAGAATTTGGAATCCATACCCAGGAGCTACGTGCACCTGCTTGGAATCTGGTGTTCATGGTGGTCTTGTTTCATTTTAGGAAGGAGCCAAGCAGGTACCTCTTTTCTGGTAACATTCCTAGGGGCAGTTGATCTTCTGAAGACACCAGTGTGGGCTGCATACTTTGCTAAGCAGCTGTTCCAAGCCATAGGCTTTGTAAAATAAGTATTTTAACAAAGAAACTTAGCTTCTCTCACTTTTTCTTTGCTGTGACAATCAAGAGAAATGGGTTTGGATCCACAGTTATCAGATATTCTAGGTTAATTCAGGATTACTGTCTCTCAGGTGACTTTTAAAAATGTGCTATCAATGCTTCAGTAGGTGGGGGAGCACTACAAGCAGGGACTTTTGTCCACTCACTGTGTGACACACTTTCTCTTTAGTCTTAGGTGTCTCCATCTTGATGATCTTTTTCTCTGCCTTTCAAAGCCACCAAGCTCACAGCCTGAAGTTCTGTGAGAACTTCACAGATATTCTGTGGCCTATGGCTGAGGAAAGCATAGCTCTGTCTAGGAAGAGAGTTGGGAAAAAATCACACCTTCTTCCTTTGCCCATTGGCAGTATCACACCAGGGAGAGGAGCATCCTCAGGATTGCGACAGAGATGTTCAAGACAAAGGTGTGACAAAGGCAGAAGTTCTATGCCAAGGTGCCTTGAGGTCTTGCATCTGCTGGGTAGTTACTGCTTGATTAACACAAACCTTGATTCTTGGTACAGCTGTGTTGAGGGATTACACCCCTTATCCAAGGTCATGCATAACTACATCTAAGGAAACATTGTTCTGCAGGACTTGTGGTGGAGTGGTCTTCCACAATCCCTGCCCAGGAGGGAAGAACCCTAAGACATATGGTTACACTTTTGCCTGTCCATGTCTTGGGGTCCACAGGCAGCAACCCCAGCTTTGGAACCCACAGAAAGAGGAATCAACAGAGGCAGAACTGGAGCAGCAATAGCAACACTGTCAGCACATGCAGCCAACAGCAGTTAAAGAGGTTCTTGCTGAACAAGTTTGGCCTGTTGGGACCATAAACTTCATGCCTAGAAGGTGCCATGGTCTAGGCTATGGAACCTGGGTGATAGTGCAGCCCCCCTGGGCAGGTATCTGCATCACCTCTATTATTGCTGTAAAGGCAGCATGCTCAGACATTAATGCAAGGTGATATATGATAGCTGAGGAATCTGTTGAGCACATGGTCTTTAATGATTGCTACCCAGAAATGAGAATTCTTGTTGGAAAATTAACATGGAAGGTCTTCTCTATATTAATTCTAGAAAAGACACTTTGCATTATTTATTGTCTGTGTATTTCTGGCATGATAATGATTAACCCTGAAGCACACTCACACAATGCACCATGTACAGATAATAAAGTTACAAAACTGATTTGCATCGTGCTACAGTTATTGCAGAATATCCTGCCTGTGTTTTGGGGAGCTTCTAACAAATTAAGAGAGAGCTGTCAATTTCAAGTAATCATATCTGTCAAGGGTGTTGTATCCAGAAGGAGCAAATACCACTAGAATAGCCAGGTGAGGTGCCTGTTTGAAGTGTTTCCTTGAGGAAGTATGTAATTTCTACCCTCTGGTATTTTACAGACAATGGAAATAATTGACAAGGTGCCTAGTTGAAATTTCTGTGTTAAAATTTCCTAAAAAAAGGAATACCAAGTTAATTCCACCAAAAAGAAAATAAAAATACTTGAAGCAGTTAGAGCCTGCTGTAGCAATTACCTCCACTGGCAGCAAGAGGCAGAAATCTGTTTCCAGCCTTGCTTCTGAGCCAAAGACTTGGAAGCAGCTATGAAACTGCTTTATTCAACCTTTATTTTTTCCACATTGACAATGAAATATCTGACTGCCCTCTTTCATACTTTTAGATCCAGATAATTTTATCTGCAATGACATTTATAACAACGTTTTAGGGATTATGGATTGGCCCTTAGCATTCAGATAACTGAAAAAACAAAGTATCTTTGCTTTTAATTTGTGTGTGATTGTAACTCTGCCCATCTAAATGGGTCAGGTTTTCAGCTACATTCAAAGGGGAGAGGAGAGAGCACTTAAACAATCACTTCACATTCAAGAAATAATGTCCTGACATCTGCTTTTTCCTAGATTTGGAAAGAGGCAGCTACATTTGTTGGAAAAGAGCTACGGTATCCAAAGTGGAAAACCCCTTTAGAAAAGAAGACTGGAGGAGGGATAAAAAAAGTGAGGAACTTTAATTCACCAGTTCAAATGGGAGTCCACCAAATATGTGAAGAGTGCAAGAAAAAAGGGAAGGGTGATATTGGTGATATTGTTGATATGTAATTAGTTGGTATATGGTCTCCTTGTGAGATGTATCAGAAGACTTCCATTTGGTCCACAGGATTCTTGAAGGCTGGATCAGTTTCTAGTGTTCTAGAGAATTTCCTGACTTGAAACAGGGGCAGGTTTGCACTGTGTCTCACAAACAAGGTATTTTGCAAAAAGGATAAGCACTTTGGAAGAGTGGAATATAGGATATATATAAACATATATGTATATATTCACACTTCAGTTATATATACATGAGTATAATGCTTAGATTTTGTTTGGGGTTTTTTTTGCATGCACAGAGGTATAAAGGGGCAGAGAGGAAGGTTTCCAAGCCTATCCACTTTTAAAAGTTTTTTCAACTAGTTTTTGCAATTTAGTATATTGTAGCAGGTTTGAGATTTACATCTGAAGCCAGCTAGTGACTTGTCTGTCAGATTAAATAATCTCTTATAGCAAGCATTTTATGGGGTAGCATACTGCTAGGAACCTAGACTAAGGAGACAGTGGCATGTTCACAGCATTTATTTTTATTCAGCCAGCCACAAGCCTAGCCTTTTAAACATTATTTTTCAGAACACGGCACAGAAACAATGGATTTTTCACATCCACAGGAAGAGCTGTTACATTATTTCCATTGTGAAGGCCTGTCCTGTATTATTCTCTTTCATATATATGCTTTTTTGTTTTGTTGTATTACAGCAGAAAAAGGCACAAAGACACACCAGGAATATCTATCCATGTTCTCCACCTGAGTTATAGATTGATTTGTTGTTTGTTGTTGTTTTTTTTTGTTTTGTTTTAATAGTTTAAAATCCAGAAAGTAGCAGTAGAAGTCCAAGGAGATCAAGAGAACAAGCCAAGGGATAAGTTCAGGGTTCACACCAATTCTTTGTCTGAAAATTCTGAAGGAGATAGATTAGAGCAATACATTATGCCTTTACAACCAAAGACAAATTCTCATAACTGTGAAGCACGTGATCTTGCCACTTTGAAATCCAGGAAATCATCCCAAGGAGATCTGCAATGTCCATTCTTACATTCCTGCATGTAAACCATTAGAGTTTCTGTGGTGGTTAATGAAGTTCAGAACTCATTAGGGCTTCATGCCTGTTCCATTAAACCTGTTTTGGGAGACATTCTGCCACAGGACTGGTCTCCAGATTTTACATACCTACTAATATTTTTAAGGATATTTTCCCATCAATAGATGCATTAATCTTTTAAACTGTAAACCAAATACAATCCGAATAAAGAGTGACTTGAATTGAGGGACTTAGAAAACGTGGTAACTAAAATAGTCTTTTCCAGAGACTGGGGTGAGAGTGCTAAAAGGTTGTGTTTGTTCCTAAATGGGGAAGTAAGTATCCTTTTTCTTTCCCCACTATAAGTAGGCAAGAATTTTTTACTTTTTTTTTTTTGGATGCATTGATAATATCTGCTAATTAGGGGCAGAATGGTGCTGCATCTTTCATGAAGCAAATAGTCAGGGCACTGCGTCAGTAGTGACTTAGTAGCACTTCAAGATTTCTGGAAATTCCTTGGCTTTCATCCTATTGCCACTCCCTAGCTGGACTGTAATGAGACATGGATGGAAAATTTTAAGAACCTTTGTATTTTGCCTGCATAGAGAAAAGACTGCTATAAATTGACTACTGTTACATTGGAGATCTTTAGAATAGCAAAATGGATTGATTGTAACTGGACTATAGTCTCTTAAAGGAATTGTCTCTTAACAAAAGTAATTGTCTTAGAAGAAAAAAAAACCACCTACAAACTTACACACACATATGTAATGCTTAACTTGAGATTGCAGTTAACATAATGGTAAATAGCTTCACCAGCATGGAGACTTCCAATACTGAAGTGGCTGGTGGTTTGAAAAGGAATTGAGGTCGAAAGGCAAATCACAGTCAGTACAATGCTGATAATAATTGCTTGCACTTAAGATTTGTGTATTGCTGTCATGCAACTAAGCACACACAATTTAGCAATGGCTTTCTACTGAAGCTGGAATAGGATTAGAGTAGGCAACACTTGATGCACTTGGTGTGTGCACCCTTGCATTTACTTTTGCAGATATATGGATATTTGCATTCTGCATAAGGTGATGTTTTGAATCACTAGCTCTGTGTCTAAGAACCTCAAATAGCACCAAGTCCAGTGTTGGCTATTCCAGACAATGGAATATATTTTAATATTACTAATGTGGAATACTCACAGGAAAATACATGAAGGAATGTCTTTGAGTAAATCCCCTGTTTTTCAAACAATATGCTTATCATAAGACTAGTTTGAAGGCTTATTGAGAGAGTCTATGAGCAAACCTGGCTTATATTGGGATTCTGCCACATCCTAGATCTTCCTCCACAAAAACATTAATAACATCAGACTTGTTTCAAAAATAAGAATTGATAGAAATAGACTTGTTTACCTTGGTCCTGCCAGCTGATGAACCCTCTGGCTTTGCCACAAGGAGAAGTAACTTACACAGACATGTAACTTTGAATAATCCTTTTTGGCTCTGTTTTCTCCACCCTACATGACAGGGAATTTAACCATCCTTGTGCAACCATTGGTTTGCAAGAGGGTTTTGGCTCAGAAGATGCTGACAAAGGTGATGATAAGAAATATCTGTTGGGAAAGGGTGAGCTGGATTACCAGCTAAACACGAGCCATGACACTGCTGTTCTCCCCATGCTAGTTCTTCCTTAGGGCTACAAGAGAGGCTTGGGGATGATCTCCTCACAACGTCTGCTCATCAGCAGGGGCAGCTGGCATAGACACTACTGCTATACACTGTACATTACTACTACCTGTACAGGCTAGGGCAGAGTGGCAGGAAAGCAGCCTGGTGGAAAACAACCTGGAGGTGCTGGGCAACAGCATCTGAACATGAGCCAGCGTCTGCCTGGCTGGCCAAGAAGGCTGGTGGCATCCTGGCTTGGATCAGGACCAGGCCAGCAGGACCAGGGCAGTGATTGTCCCCCTGTACCCAGCACTGGTGAGGCCATGCCTTGAGTCCTGTGTTTAGTTTTCAGCCCCTCAGAGGAGGGACATTCTGGTTCTGGAGCATTTCCAGAGAAAGGCAACAAAGCTGGTGAAGGGTCTGGAGCACAAGTCTGATGAGGAGTGGCTGAGGGAGCTGAGGTTGCTTAGCCTGGAGAAAAGGAGACTCAGGTGGGGTCTTACCACTCTGCAATTACCTGAAAGCAGCAAGGCGGGGATTTGGCCTCTTCTCCCAGGTAACAAATGACAGGATGAGAGCATGCAGCCTTAAGCTGTGCCAGGGGAGGTTCAGGCTGAACATCAGGAGGAACTTTTTCATAGAAAGGGTTGTTAAGCATTGTAATGGAATTGTAATGCCCAGGGAGGTGGTGCAGTCACCATCCCTGGCAATGTTTAAGGAAAAACTGGATGTGACAATGCCATGGTCAGTTGACATGGTGGTGTTTGGTCATAGGTTGGACTCAATGACCTCAGAGGTCTTTTCTAAGCTAAAAGATTCTGTGATTCTTTGACTACTAAGACAAAGAAGATACCAACACTGAAGAAAATAGTCAAAAAGGCACATCGATCACGTAAGTTAAAAATTATTGTAGTAAGCTAACATTGGTTTGTATCTCTCAAGCAGTCTCAGTTTGTAAAAGACATTTAGACTGGCCCCAGAGTGACAATAAGTTTTCCATATTTTTCTCCCTAGCATCTGGTTGGACATGTAGACCCTGGCAAAGTTTTCCATGTGGTTTTTAGGTTTCCTTCTGTCTTTCTCCACCACCACCAATCCAGAAAACAGTAATCTGAATGGCAAGATTTCAGAAGGGTTTTCTAGACCTCATATACTTTTCTGGAACAATCCCTCTGGTTGGAATATTGCCTTTTCAGGTCACCAAAACAGCTAAACATCCCTTACAAGCATTTCTCCAGTTACATTGTACACGAGCCATTCACCAACTGATTGTCCCTTAAAGACAGCTTTTGAGCAGTATCTGTGAGAAGCCCTGTCATGAATAAGCAGTTGCACAAGGAAGTTTTTTAGCAAGTAAGATCTCAACAGGCATTTTTGAAATCACAGTAATATCTGTGCAGCCTCTAATAGCAGCAAATCAAGACATGCAGTCACAAAAATTCTCCCAGCTGCAGAAGACTATTCTCTTGCCAGTCTGCCTTGACAGCTCACTGTTGCTTGAGGAGTTGCAGCCAAGCCAGCACTTTCAGCACTTCAGCAGGTGATTCACCAGCAGCTGAGTCATCCCTGTCCAAAGCTAGCACATGCAAAACCCAGGGAGGGGTGGAGGGCTGAGGAAGGGAAACACAACAAACCTTCCTCCACTAATTCATGCCATCTGGGAATGACAGCCCATAGGCCTGCAGCTTTGTTTGCAAAACATTGTTTACAATTTTTATTATGAAGTCCATAGGGAAGGAGACAATTTTATTTAACAGTTCATCATCATTACACAAACTGTTGTTCTGGGTTTAGCTTCAGAAAACAGGAAGTAATAGTCATGATTAGTTAGTCAGATCTTTTTTGCAGGCTTTTGTTGTTAAACAATTAGATGGGAAAATTGGAATTGAACCCACTGACATGCAACTGGAGTCTTTTGGTGTTAGAGGTCTCTCTGGTGAGCCACAGAGGATGTGAGCTGTTGCAGTCTTGACTCATCACTTTGGGTGGTGGTAACCCAGGCTCACATGGGAGGTCACTTGGCTTAAATCTCCCTAAGTGAACAGAAGGGCAGCAATCACAAATGGTTATCTGTAAGCAGATGCTGCTTTGTGTCCAAGGCTCACATGTCCCAGTGCTTGCACAATCACTTTGTTTAAGTGTGAAATTATGTAAGACCAGTCACTACCCACACAGAAGTTCTTCCCTTTAAGTTGCTTTGTTAGCAAATGTGAGCAGTCCAGTGAAGGATCCAGCAAGTGTAAAAACTTGGTGGAAGGCTGAAGATGAGCTGTCCCTAGGCAATGGGACAAGGTGAAGAGAGCAGGGTCTCCTCATTTAACAATTGTGAGCTGTTAGACAGTTCAGCCCTTCAATTTATCTCACTTTCTCTTTTGTCTAGTGATCATGGGCACCACTTCAAAAAAAAAAAAAAAAAACAACCCAAAAAATAGTAATAATTAGTTGCTTTCCATGTTCTGCAATGAACAATTAAAACAGCAAACTTTGCAACATAAAGGTACACAGTTGATTGTTTTTTCTGCACTGTATATTAAAGAATAAATTCACAGACTGAGTAATGCTTTAGAGCATTTGGCTACAGTCAAAATAAGTCTCAACAATCCCTTTGATCTGTAGTTTCTACAGAACAGGAGCATCTACTGCACTTCCACCCTGACCATGCTGCCTGGGTTGAAAATAATTTCTGCCATCAAGGGTAGAGGTGAATAAAGTGGACACACTTGTCATCTCAAAGGCAAACTTTGGGTTTACCTCAGGACAAGAAAACTGGACTAGAACTAGGCTCCAGCTTCCCAAAAAAAAAAAAAAGAAAAAAAAAAAAAAAAAAAAAGAAAAAAAAAAAAAAAAGCCTTTCCTCTAAAGGAAGATGAGCAGAGGAAAATGTTCCCATATCTTCTCTTTTTGCACCAACTTCTCCAGATGGAGGAGAGACTTGAATTCAGCATGTGGTGCAACTCCTTGGGGAGCTTGGATGAAGGTGTAAAAACATGAGGAGTGTGATATGAACAGTTAAAGGTCAGAATTTAAGATGTATCAACTGGTTGGGCATTTCCACACCATGAGCTGGAGACATACCTAGTGGGCCAACAGACATGGGAAGAAACACTGCCTAAAATCACTGATTTCCATTGTGAAAAAGCTTATCCGAAACTCATAATGTCTGGGCATGGGTCAGTGACTACAAGAGTCCTGTGGGGATGCTACAGGTTTACAACAAATAAGGCAGAGGCTGCACTGTGCCCCATCCATGGGCTGTAATAGAACATTTCATCATCAGTGATCGAGGCTCCAGACTTGGCCATTTGCTGAGTGGAGAACTTTGATACTACAGGTGCATATGAACTTCTAAAAGTTATTCAAAAGAGGAATGTATCTATGGCCTAGGTCTCCATTTTGTAAAAAATCCAGATTTTACACTGGCAATAAAATCCTTCTCCTAGAGGATTTATTTTAGCACAAAAACATATTTATTTCATACTAAAACAAGTCTGCAAATACTCTCAAACATTCTTTTTTCCATTCTCTCTCTGCTTGCTTGAATTATCCTCACAAATGATATTTAGCTTAATAACATTCAAACATTTAAACAGGTTTTAAAGACAGGAAAAATTGCATTTGTAGATTTGTAGTTTTAAAAGCTAAAATGTGATGACTTCACAAAAGGGCAAGCATGCACATGATCACAGATACGCAATGAACACTGATGTGTAAATGCCTACTTAGATTTAGGCTGGTTTCCTCTCAAGCTGAGGGGTTTTTTTTAAAAAACTTTTTCTTTTGGTGAGGTTTTTTTGGTGCTTTTTTAGCAGGACGAGGCCTGGTAGTTTGAACAATTAAACTATTGGTATAGGTACAAATTACCTGTCTTGATAATAAGGTTAGAGATGGCCTATTTGGAAATGCCATTAGCTGCCATTACTTGCATATTTTTTTCTGTCCAGATGGTAGAACATGGTCTTTGTAAGGAATTTAGAAGCTCTTTTTGTGCTTGTGGTTAATTAAATATTAGCTGTCCTCCATTGCAGGGTAAAATTCAAGGTGGATTCATAAGAAGCACTGAGCTACTGCCAAACACATTTTTTTTTCCTCTCAAGAATTGGGGACTTTTAGTATCTGAGGAACAAAGGTACCAGTAATATTATCTGCATAAATACCACATTTCTTTAAGAAATGTATAGGAGGAAAATCGTGTTTATATTACCCTTATATGCAGTACTCTATTATGTCCTGCTGTTTCTGGGTAGGTATCGTTCTCCCAGTATCAAACAGAGCTTACTAGACTGCCAGAATAACAATTTCATACCTTTTTATGAAGGCAGGTCCTTACCATGGCTTTTCTCAGAGTAAGGCATATACAAGCCCTGTGGTTCACCACCCATGATACCACCTTATTACTTCTACACTTACTACATTATCCAGCATATGCTGACTATCGTTTTGTTAGGTAGGGTCTCTCGTAACATTACTTGAAATAATCTGGCACACCAACATTAGATGCCACTACCTCAGCTATTGGAATAGGGGGCTGAGGTGGGAAAGGCTGACCTTCATTTTGTTTCCTTGAGTAAGTAATTTTAAAGTCATTTGAATAAATACTGTGGGAGTCAGCACTGTGAGCTACCTGACAGGCTACCTCTGTTAGGCAAAATCCAAAGCACATGACCCCAAATCCAAGAACCAATGTGAAGAAAAGCATATCCCAAATACCACACACATCTTCCAGTAGAGAAGAAGATACAGGGAGGCAACTTCTGACAAAAGAAAAAATTATTTTTCCTGTGATCATGTCTCTTTGGAGAAATCACAATTATAAAACATGGTCAACTTCAGTGGTATTTGGGGATCCAGAAAGATAACTTGTCGTCCAGAGATGCCAAAATCTGCATTGAATATGGACTTTTGAAAGAACTCTGCATATACCAACACATTCACTACCCACAAAAGGGTTAATGCATGTGAATGTAGCACAATGAATGGCTCCCCTTGTTAGAAACCCCAGAAATTACTGTGAGACTGGAAGCAGAGTCCTAGGATGCCTTCTGGTGTTCTGACAATTTCCTACTTCAGCCTCTCTCTGGTGCTCATCGCTGATGAAATGAAAAGCAGCAAACAGGCTACCAAACAGCTCAGTGTTCTTTGATTTTCATGTCAAGTGGATTTTTTTTTGCGATGGGTTGTGCAGCACAGTGCCAATCTCTTCCTTAAGGACGCAGAGGAGGAGCATCTCTGCAGCAAGCACCACTGTGCTCCCAGCAGAGACACCCTCTTCCAGTAGGAAACCTCCCAACATCCCTGTGCCTTCCCCTCACAAACACTGCCTGAACCAGAGAGCTTTGTAAGCACCAAATTATACTGCACTAATAAACAAAAAATTCTCGGCAAAGTACCTGATTTGGATGGAACTACCTCCATCTAGTTTGATGAAAAGAGTCAATTAAGTCGATTTCCTTATCTAAGATTTGCTGAATGCGTTCTTGCAATGCCACGTGTCAAATTTCCTTCTAAAGGCATGTGCAAGAATGGGGACTGTGAACCTCCTGTGTCAGACACATCTCATCAATTGTATTAATCCCTTACTGAACAGCAAATGTTTTTTGTCTTGGGTTGGTGCAGAATCTAGCAATGTTAAAGTTGAACTAGAAATAAATAATGAGGAAAAACTTGCCCAAAGAATCATTCTCTACGAGGAAACAGCAATTCTAGACCCAAGAAAGGATGTGAGCAAAAACAAATTAATCAATTAACATTTTAAGTTAGCAAATTGCTCTGACTTTAGAAATGGTGTCAGCTTCTTGGGGCTTTACAGAGGCCAACTGGCAGCAATAATCACCAACAAATTACCTCACCAGCACAATCAAAAATGACCAGCCTACACTTCCAGACCTGTACAAAATTGGGCTGATCTGTACCCATTTGGGTCAGAGAATGAGATCTCCCTGACTCAAGGAGCAGCTGCCTGTTTGCTAACATCCAGCTTTATAGCAGCTTTTCTGGCAGGCTGATCTCCTGCAGCTGCCAAACTGGAGGAGAAAAAGATACTGATGCTTTCTACCAACTTCTGGCTGGAAATTTTCCTACACCACAGAAAACCAAAGCATTTTGTGAACTCTTCTTGTCTCACAGTGATGCTAAAAGAACTGAAGTTTTATTCATTGTAATTGATTCTCAAGGTTTTGAACATGAAAATTTAAAGGACAGAAACCTGAAAACTGCTTTTGATGCAGATGTAGCTAAATACCTACCAGTGAGCCTTTTCAGTGGTTTTCTGCTCCTCATACACATATGCTTGCAGCACCCAATTGCAGTGTGATCACATCTACAACAAAATAGATGGGCACACTGTAATCACTATTTAGACTGCTTAGTTGAAGGTGCTAGGATACCATAGTTCCTTCTAGATTCTATCTACTTCTACCTACTTGCCACCTGATAAAGCACAGCAGAGAGAAAACAGTCCACGAAATTCCTGGAGTGTGGAAGAAAACTTCCTAACAGAGCTGATGAGGGAACCAACTAGAGAAGACAACCCAGTTGTTTGTGAACAGAAAAGGACTATTGGAAACCATCTGGGGCATGCAATCATGAAATGAGTTTTTGATTCTCAGAGAAGAGAGCAGGTGGAGGGGTAGAAGGGAGATGTGTCTAGCAGAACTGCCACACTGGACATCCAGTGGACAGACTTTGGTCTGTTTAGGAGCCTGGCTGATAGGACTGCTTTGGAAGCAGTCCTGAAGGGCAAACAAGTCCAGGAAGGCTAGACATTCTTCAAGAAGGGTCTAGAGCACAAGTTTTATGAGAAGCAGCTAAGGCAACTGGGCTTGTTTAATCTGCAGAAAAGGAGGCTCAGTGGGGGACCTCATTGCTCTCTGCAACAGCCTGAAAGCAGCTTGCAATGAGGTGAGAGTCACTCTCTTCTCCCAAGTAACAAACAACAGGAGGAGAGGAAAAGGCCTCATGTTTTGCCAGAGAAGCTTTAGATTGGAGACCGGGAATATTTTCTCCACGAAAAGGGTTGTCAACCATTGGAAGAGGCTGCCCAGGGGAGTGGTGGAGTCACCATTCCTGGAGCTATTGGAAAGGTGTGTAGACATGGTGCTCAGGGACAGGGTTTGATGGTGGACTGGGTAATGCCAGGGTAACAGTTGGACTCAGTCTTAGTTTAAAAATCACAGCCCTTGTACGCTCGCAGCTTTGAATAGCTAAACCCTTTTTCAAGCACAGAAAGCCTCTTCTGACTTGTGAGAGCAGCTGTGACTTCAGCATTTGCTTCCTGCATTTTGCTGCTTCCTCAGACACCCTACATTGCCCCAGGGTAGAGGTCTGTATTAGCACTGATGCTGGGATCACACAGGAGCACCTGCTGGAGGGAGGAAGAAGGGACATGGAATGGCAGTTGCTGAAGGGAATGACTGTAAAGATGACCATTCAAGCAACACCTTGCAGAAAAATGAATTTCCTTCTGTTCACCTATAACCTACCAGACTTCAGTTTATCCCCAAGGCTGATGAAATTTTTTTTTTCCAGAAATCCCAGCCGTGCTGAGGCAGGAAAAAACACTGTCAGCACCAAAGTACAAAATCAGAACATGAAGCACCAGAGACTTCTAGGATCAAAGTTTCTGCCATCCATAGGCTTTTGATATCTAAACACAACAACAGTCAACAGGTGTAGAACCCTCAAGGCCTGTTGTTCATTTTTAGTCTGAGAGTCAAAGAGGTTTTTCCAACATCTTGAACTGTCATCTTTAACTTAAAGAATCACTTTAGTTTACCTGTCACATAGATGAATACCAAAACACAGCATTTCTTAGATTATCAGTAACATTCATTCAAATACATTCAGCATTAGGAAAAACAGAGCCAAAAGGTACTTAAAACTGATATTGCATGATATGGTAAATTCATAGTGTACCCCCTACTAAGGATTTGCCCTTTTAGCTCCATTCCATCCTTTTTAACTTATGGGTTGAAGCAAGCACTGCATGACTGACATATTCCAATGCAGCAACTTCATTCAATTCAACTAATTCAATTAATAAAAATAAAAGAAAATGCCACCCTACTTGTAGTATGCAACCACATTCACTGATCAATTCAACAGCTACATGCAACTCTGCAGACAAGGACCGCTTGTCAGGAATCCACACTTCAGGGAAACCAAAAATTTGGTATCCAAATGTGACACAGTAACAAAATATTACCAGCAAGGCCATTTCCATAAAAACACTGCAAAATCTATTTTTTTTTCAAAACAGTTGCAATCTTCTACCATCAATTAAAAATGTTTATATTCTTCAAAGTCAGGCTTGAGCTAACAGTCTCTATTTCTACTAGTGTAAATTTGTCATAGAGCTGTGAATTGCTTTTAAAAATGAGGTATTGGCTGAATATATTACCTTGAGTATAATCTTTTTTGCCATTACACATCACCTTGTTAAAACTGTTTTCCATTTTGACAGACATTAGCTCAAGTTTTGTTCTATGCAGGATTCTTGTTGTGCTCTGCCAGAGTCACTTGATATCAGGAAGTGACTGCAGTGCGTAGCAGTTCATTTAAACAGGTAAAGACATCGCTCAAGGGTAGTGGGACTTTTAAGAGCAAGTAATGATTGAGGATTTTCAGAACCATTCTTCCAAAAAAGGATTTTTGAGATCCTCAAAAATGGAGGATTTTTGAAGGATAGATATCCTTCAGGTTTCTTCATCAAGGTAGAAACCTGAAGGATAGAGAAAAATTACTTTTTCACAATCTGTTTAAGTTACTAAATATGGTATCGTAAATGTAATAAAATAATTAAGTTTAAATAATCCACTGCATTTAGTTAATATAAATGTAGTACTTCCCTCTTCTTCTTCATATCAAATAGGCTGCAATAAAAATTAAAACATTTGGAAGTAGTCTGCTTGTTTTACTTTTTACTACTTTAATACTTACAGCATTATTTCGTTCCGTTGCCTCAGATTCTTCCAAGAAAACAAAAGCCTGCAACAGTGTACTGTTTGTCCACACAATAATTACTTCTTTCATGGCTATTTTGGAAGACCAACTTTTAAGATATAGATACTTTTAATGTAGTGAGTTAAGGGCTGTCTCCAAATGCATTAGAGCAGCATAACATTTTGAACTCTAAATTCATCTTCTCTGTTCTGCAAAAGTTTTACCAAAAGCTCATCTATGCACATGTTCATGATCACTTGAGTGCAAAAGCTTCATTACAAGACCACGAAAGAGACTCGGAGCAGCAGCAGATGCAACGTCCTGCCTTTCAAAAGCTTCAGCTAAATCCAAAAAAAATTTCAGGACTCTATAGAGCTAGACAACTTGGACTCAATGATCCTTGTGATCTTCCAAATCAGCATATTCTCTGCAATTCTGTGAACTTCCTTTGAATATCTTCACGAGCACAGACTCATCCCAAACTCTGAGCCAGACAAGGCCTTGCACTGTAGGGTATAGAAAAAATGAGATAGCAAAAATGTACAGACGGGAATCAGGATATTCACCTAGATCCAGGAGAGAGCCCACAGCTGCTGCTCAGTGCCTAGTTATGATCAAATAACCACACTTGAAAAAAATCTATCAAGGACCATATTCCAAGGCTTCTCAGGCTGCACAGAAATCTCCTATTTCCCAGCAATGATTTAGACTCCTGTCCCCCTTTTCTCTTTGTAGTGTAGAGACAGGACCAATCTGTCCTTTCTATTGGATGAATTCTGCTATCTCTGTGGGAAGAGACCAAAAGAGCTTGAAAGAGCCAGTAGTGGGTGGAGTGCTTCTGTTTTCAGTCTGTTGTACAACAGCACCATCCAGCTGTCAAACTAAAAAATTATCAAACATTAATGCCACTGTCCAGATTTGGTCCCTGTATCACAAAGTGAGTAATTACACGTTTTTTTAAAAAAAAAACCAACAAAAATAAAACCCAACCCACAGGTCCTTTCCCTGCTTCTTAATTAATTTTATTGATCCACTGTGTTACACTTTCTGGGTTAGCATTCAAGAGTGTGCTTTAGGGAAATTAAGAATTCAGTCCAGTTTTTTTCATCCAGTATGAGTGGCACACTGCAGCTTACCTCTGTTTCAGTGAAGTGTGGAATGTAAGCTCTCAGGTATGAGGAAAAGACCATTATTTTTGGCTCACAACCAAAGGTAGTTAATCACACTACAAAAATTAATGGAAAAATCTCAACTCATAAGAGCTTATGTTTTAGCTATCACACTTTATCACTCAAGCTTCAGTAGTGAAAGCAAGAGCAGCAACCTCAAGTGAGAGATAAAAAAAAACCCCTCAAACTCAAGTAACAAATCACTCTTGAGAGACATTATGACATGAGGAAGAAAACTCCTTACTCTCCCAAGATTTTGCATAAACTTCTGTTACTTAACAGTAAGGCACATGCAATGAAAATAAATGGCATTCCCTGTAACGGATGACTGATAACCTGAATTAAATCTACAAAGTCACTGCTTAAATTGCCCTCAGTTCCACACTGAACTCATTTTTGTTGTAACATCCACAGGGAGCTTACCACGTGTGCCCATTGATGATCAGAAGTCTAATGTTAGACTACAGCTCCTGCACTATATGTGCCTTAGCCCATCCTATGATCCCACATTCTTGCATTGATACTTGAAAGCAGTAATGCATCTCCTTTTCTGATTTTTTGAAAACCAGCACTGGTTCTTTACAAACACTTTACAAAGCAGCACAGGGTAGCTATCAATGCCAAAAATAGGCCAGTCATCCTTTAAAAGAAAACAACGCTAGTGGAAGCTTCCCAAGCAAACACTGTCAGAAAAAAAACAAACAACAAACCAACCAAAAAAAAAAACCCAACCAACTTGTAAATGCAACAGTTAACCTAAGAGAAAGAACATTTCTACATGCAAAATGAACCTGAAAGGAAATCCTAGGATAAATGAGGTAACTTTAAGGAACTTGAGCTTATGCAAAGAAGAATGGGCATAACCACATCAAGAATGAGATGATGTTTTTCTTGCATATATTTGAAACATACTGTAAATTTTAACAGAAGCCCAGAATTTAAGAGCACAGCAACAGGAAAACTGCAAGCACTAGAATAGTAGCTAAAGCCACAGGAGCAAAGAACATGTCCAAAGATACAGCAGAGGTGGCAAATGACAAACCTGTGCCAAGTAGGAGAGAAGGTGCCCTTAACAAGCAAGGCAGCAAAGCCAGAAGTGTCTGAAGAGACACAGCCCTAAGGAAGAGGACAATCGCTCCCTAAAACCTGCAGATGAACAAGAAGATCAAAGAGATGCATGGCTAATGAGGAAGTATTATGGCTAAGTTTAATAAAAGCAAGAAGTTCTCTCACTGTGAGAAAACAGAGAACACATGACCTTCAAAAGGAGCTGTAGTAGAAAGTCATTGCAAGACTACGTCATTAGATCAGAGACAGAAAAAAGGTACTAAAAAAAAAACAACTGCAGTGAGACCAAAAGGTTAAAATTAGTCAAAGAAGAACTGGTGCCAAATGGGAAAAAAAAAAAAGGAAATATTTCTATGTAGGAGGGTATTAAGAGGTGGAAAGGATGTGGCAGAAAAGAGCAAGCCCTTGAATCTAGAATGAAAATATCTTCAGCTCCACACACAGGGGAAGAAAAACAATCAACAATAACAAAAGCCAATCAACCAAAGACAACAACAACAAAATTACAAAAAGAGTAAAAAGTTGAAGTTTGCACTTTAGGTGAAGAGAAAGTAATTTGAAATAAAGAATCTTATGATCTTGATGGAAGAAAGTACTTTTTCCTTGCCAGGAACTGACAAGAGAACTTGTGACACACTTGAAGGCTGCACAGCTTTGCTTGGAGAATTGTATACTCAAAAGGCATAGAGTTACAGGCTCATTCCAACAGAGAGGGTAGGATGAATCTATTTCAAAATTCAGATGTAGATGGAGATTTTGTGGAGTTACTAGTCAAATCAAAAAACAAGGAAACAGCATAAAAATCACAGCAAGCACAGATATAGGCCTACAGTGGAAAGAAACAAGACAAGCCAGACAGGAGAAACAGAAAGACATGAAGTCTTTCCAAAACAGTCTAAATAGAGAGACAACACTTTTACACCATCCTTCATGAGGTCAGCCAGAGTTCTGCCAAGTTGATCCCAGTAAGAACTAAAGGATTTCACATGGAACTTGAGCTCATGACAGTAGTTTTTCTGTTCGACCACAGGATACAAGCTGTTAAGCCAGGACACCAGAATGTAAAAAATACTGTTTCCACTAGACAGCAACCTGTTTACATTTATTAGTTGTTCAATTTAGCTGAAGAATCAACCTTATTTAAGATTAACCTGTTTAAACTGAGCTTTGTAATCTTGTATGAGTAAGCATTTCCAAACCCCAGGTTTCAGCTGTCCAGTCTTAGATAGATGTACTATAGTTAAACCTGCCATGTCACTCAGAGGATCTGTTTACACGTCTGCAAAGTCCCCCCTGCCTGCCCGCCACCAAAGTATCTATTTACTACCCACAGAAATTACCATTCAACTCAGACCTGAGGAGTTCAGTTTTATGTTCACCAGTCTCTCTAACCTTCTAACTCACAAAGCTTGCAGATCTGATTCACTGCAAGCTTCTGCTGACAAGTGCAGTGGCAGACCTAAGGACAAGCTTGCTGGATTTGAGATTTTAGTTCATGAACAGTCTTCTGGGGACACAGAATACAATGCATGTGAAAACAGTGATAAAAAACTACACGTGGTAAATCCATACTATTGAGCAGAACAGCTGAGTGCAAGAAATATGTTGCATGTACCAGCTTCTCAACCTGCTCCAGTCTTAGAACTTAGAACCACACTGCAATGCTTACCAACTCTATCTTTTCAAACAGATCTTCTGAAAGTCCCATTAATTTTATATTTAGCATTTCACAGCAAGGTAGTTTCTACTTCCAAAAGTTTCTACACAAGTTGCATTGATACCCATATCTTCCAATAAAAAGAGGCCAGGTTCCTACGACAGGAAATATGAATAAACCCAGGAAGTTCTATCCTAGAAAGCTGACACATTTCAAAACTTAAGATCTTTTTTTAATCCAAGATATGGCAACTGTAAAATCCAGTTCATTAAACAGTAACTTGCTGCTGCTAAATCTTCATGTGTACAGTGACAACAGTCAATCAAATTTAGATTTATAGTCAGTAGGGCTTCCCCATTGATTCCAAGATTTTCTTTCTTTCTTCTGCTGTGGGCATCTCTGGTTTCACACCATTTCTCTTCCTCTGCGTCCTAATTTCATCCTGAAAGTAGAACAAAGTCACCATGAGAACAGATTTCACAAAATCTCTGCTCCTGAGCTCTGAATGAACAAGATTCTTTAATAGAAAAATGCTTTATATATCAAGACCTAGGTACTCTAAGCTTGATTAATTGATAAGTATATGTACTAGTAGTTAGTTCAAGATACATGATAGTTTGCCTTGCTGCTTCAGAATACAGTGCAATCAGTATTCCCATTACTCTATGCCAGACTAATGCACAATTGTCTGTAAATAGGGTTTTTTTTAAATTCTCACAAGTATTTAAAGGCCTCTTTAATACAATGGTATAAGGAAAGGAAACAGCAGAAAACAGTTTAACTGCACATACTTCTTCATGATACTTCTCTACTGCCAAAAAAGCTTTATATTAGGTTAAAGTAAACATGATCCAAAACAGTGGGAAACCAGATAATCTCACCTTGACTCAGAACTTTGTCATTGCATTTGTTTAAAAGAGAACTTATTACTAGAATATGTGACTCAAGTTCAGAGGAAAACATCAAGTACTGCAAGAACACTGACTCACAATCTAAGAGAGTAAATTCAGAACAATCAAGTGAAGCACTTTGATGTGCATGTGCTTCAGTCTTCCAGCAATGCATACTGAGACTACCTGGGCTGGTAAGTTACCACAAAAACACCATTAGCCGAGTTTGAAGGGTCCAGAAAGCAGCATGTCAGAAGTCATGTACATAAAGCAAAGCAGGGAGTAAAATTTAGAAAGTTTACTGTGCTTACCCAGAATTTTCTGCAGTTTTTGTACTTCAAAAAATAATCAGTACACAGATCCTTATTATAGTTGTTGTCATCCATACATTTTGTAGTGGCATCTGTTTCCTTTAATAGGGGAAAATATACTTCAGAGCTGAGGGAAGTTACTGTACTCAGTGTTTAAATATTTTAACAAGTCCCAGAATATCTATGAAGATAGGAGTGAGCTCTTCAGATGAAAGAATGCTATTAAAGAGAGCAAAGGAACACCTATTACAAAGGATCATCAGTACTTCCAAGCAGTGATTTCATTTGGAGATAACAGAGAATAGTACTCTTCAAACCATAAGTACAGAGTCTACAGAATAGTTGTTTACAATGATGCTTGGTATAACTCACTAAAGACTTCTACAAAATAACCAAGCTTGTCTAACCAGGATTTCAAGCTCTGGTTTTAGAGACAGAAAATTAAGAGACTGTTATCAGTTGTATAACTCCTATTTATGGGGAATTACTTGTTATTTCATGCTTATTATAATGGATGATTTTCAGCCCCTCCCATCTTCAGACTCTTAAGAAGCTTTTAATGCAAAGTGCTATAATGCAAGTATGCTATCCACAAAACAGTCCTCTAGAAAGTGCATTATTTAGCATTGAAATGTACAGACAGACATCTCAGTTTGACCATCTTACCGCTACACATGGATTTATATCGTGATCTCTAAGCTTTTTTGCATGCCTGGACATTCTAGATAGTCACTCGTGCCTCGGCTAGAAAGGGAAAATAAACAGGTTAAATATCTACTTTTAACAGTAACTCAGGACTAACTCTGAATTTCAGGTTGTTATAAAGGCCTCCTAGTAACACACAGTTGGGTCATCTTAAAAAAAAAAAAAAAAAAAAACCCAACAAAACCCCAACTCCTTTTGCAAAGTGTTATTTCAAAGGCAGGAACTGCAAGACAACACTGGCAAGTTTAGCCCATCACCGAGACCGCTCACTCCCTGACGAATTCCTGCAGAGAACGGAGCCAGTGCAGCAGCCCTCACACCAGCCTGTGTATCATGGAGGAAGTGACCATGTGTAGGAGAAACAGCTCCATAGAAGCTGTTCACAGCCAACACACTGTAGACGCTTCAATTAATAGCGTGTGGGAGGAAGTAAACTTTTCCAGATTTGTTCCTACTCCTTCGCTGGATCGCATCTGCATCTTCACTGAGCTTTCCCAGGTACAACAAGTGCCCAACTATCTCCTGTGTTGCTGTATCAAATATTTAACAGAGAAAGAACTGTTTTCACCGCAAGGTGGGACCAGACCCACTTACACTGTGTATGACAGCTTGAACCACATTTTTTACCATTTAGTAGTTTGACACTGACTCTAGGAACTATAAGCTTGAGAGACAAGAGTTCAGTGCCAAGAATCTACACTGATCCAAGATGATGACATCAAGATGAACAGCAGACCCTCTTTCCCTTTACAGCTTCCTATACATTGCCTCCGGCACACATATGGCGATACAGGTATGTGTTCCAAACAAATGCTACATCTAACAAAAATAAATTAATGTTGACCAGATGACTGCTTGAATCAATGCAATCAGAAACACAGGACACAGGGAGCAAATTAAAGTACTGCAAATGAAGGACACAGCTTAATCCTGCTGTTTTTTACTTTCTCAAAAAACATTGATGCTAATTCTTAAGACCTGTTTCTGTGCCCATTAGGGAATGATAAGTGTAAGTCTGCAATAAAATGCCTGTATTGCTTGATACCAGAATAAAAAAAATTCAAATACTGCTCTTTGTTGCTCATAAAAAAAACATGTTTTAGATGAGGCGTCTTCTTTGGGTAAGAGTAAACTATTCCCAGCAAACAAGCCTTAGGTTTAACAAGCGTGCATGTGTACTTTCCTGGTGCTTGGAGTACTCTTTGCTTTCCATATGGTCATCTTCTGCAAATGGGCCTTTTAATTAACAGCATAGTGGAAATGCTCCCACTTTCCTTTGAGAACTATTCGGTGCTTAAGTTAATTTCACAAGCTAGGCAAATGTTTTTTGGTGGGTGGAAGTGTATTTTTGATTAAGCACTTCCAACTCAAATGGAAACACAAGCAGGTATACTAGCATCATCACAGCCCTCAAGAAAGGAGGAGGGAAGGGAGAAGTAGGAAGCAAAAGCAGCACACCACAATGCCTCACCTAACTCACCACAACGCGATCTTTAGATGCTTCCGTGTGTCTGTGTTATAACTCTGCATTTCACTGATATTACCACCTAAGCAGATATGCCTCAAGGTGTACAGTGTTAGTCTGATTTCCAACTTACTCTCTGAAAGAACACTTGGGAGTCATAGGATGTGCCGTCATAATCAGTGTTCCTTTTACAAACTGCACTTGACACTTCCAGTTCGATTACATTGTCAGAGTCTGCAGCCGTGCCCGTTCTAAGGAACAACGCACACAATCCATTAAACACCTACTTAACGAATAAGCAGTGCAGGTTCTAATAAAAATGCACAGCTCAGAGCAGGCAACTGCTTAAACATTCTTAGTACTACCCAAAAGGTCTGATGATAGCTCCTGCGCGTGTTCCTCTCTCCCTCCCTCCGAAGCACTTCAATCTTGAAACACTATCAGCTGGAAGGGCAGGCGGGTCACACCGAAACGCTGCTGTGTGACTGAACGAGCAGTTGGGCAGGAAGCGAGCTTCCCCCTCCTCCCAGGTTCTGCACATGTACGGGCTTCCCTTCCTGCTTTCAGATTACAGGTCAGAGCCCAACCACAACCGAAGGCTTGTCTATTCCACAGTTCTTAATTATGCTTTAACACATTAACAGTTGTAAACTGTACCACAGAGAACCAGGGCTGTTGCTGGCACTCTTTAACCCTAGGGCTTTTTCAGTTCATAAACCATCAGGGCACTTTTCTACAGGCTGCCGCCCATTGAAAAGCGTTTGGTCTGTTTTAGATGCACACGCATAGACACAAATTCACTAATTACGCTGCAATATAGACCATCTCATTAAAACTTTGAACCCTGGAAAAAAGGCCGTACTAAAAATCCTACGGCCTTTTGGGCTGTTAGGGCGGCGGAGGCAGGAGGAGGCAGCCGGCGGGCCCTGCCGCTCGGCACCGCGGAGCGGCCGCCTTGCCCGACTCAGCTTCCCGGGGAGGGCCGGGGGCCGTCCAGGTGCGGAGGCGAGGCCGGCGCCCCCCGCCCGGTCCCTGCCTTCCGCCGGCGGCGGAGCGGCCGGAGGCGCCCGGCAACCCCTTCCCCCGCCCCGGGTCGTTCCCCGCGGCCGCTCCGCAGCCTCCCCTCGGCACCACCTGCCGCCAGGGAGCGGTGCCCGGGCCGCACCGCCGCCGGGCCCGAGCGGGGCTGCCCCGGCCCGCGGGCGGCGAAGGTCGAACGAGACTTCCCTCCGCCGGCCGGGAAGGGGAAGCGGCGAGCAGGCACAGCGCGGGTCGCCGCCGGCGGCACTCACCTCCGTCCCCGGCCGTGTCCGCGGGAGCCCGGGGCGGGAGGGGGGCAGCCCGTCTCCAATTCGAAAGACGTCAGCGGCTCGGGCAGCGCGCTTAAGTACGGGCGCAGCCTACCCCGCTCACGGCCCCGCGGCTCCCCCCGGCCCCGCGCCGCCGCCGCCCACGCCCCGGCGGCTCTGAGTGGCACGGCCGGGCCGCCAATGGCGGCGGCGCCGCGCCCGCCCCGGCCGTGAGCGGCGCCTCCTTCCACCAACGGGGCGGGCGGCGCGGTCCGCAGGCGCCGGCGGCGGGGCGCGGCCGCGGCCCTGACTGACTGGGGGAGGCGTCCAACCCGCGGTGCGTGTGGGCGGCGGGCGGTGTGGGCGCGGCGTGTGCGGCAGGCTGGGCTGCACCGCAGCGCATACACTACAATGGCTGCTGGAAAGACGGGAAAGCAAACAATTTCCAGGCCCGCCGCGTCCAGCCCGAAATATGGGGAAAAAATTACAGAAAAATCGGAGAACACTGTAAAGGGTGGAAACGGGGCGCAGAGGGGATGCTGAGGCTCCCGCGGTGAGTCTGCTGCGGGTTTGGGGGGCAGGCGCCGGGGTTTAGCAGGGAAATATCAGGGTTATTTAAATTATGAAGGGGGAGGAGGAGAAGGAGGGGGGAGAGGAGAGAGGAGCAGCGAGCAGTGAGGAAAAGTTTGTGTTAACCATCCCTCCCTTCCATCCCTTTTCCCCCCATCTCCCGCAGCCCCCCGCCACCCCGCGTCGGACCCCCCCGGGGGGAAAAGCTGGGGAGGGGAGGCGAGGCGAGCGGTGCCCCCCCCCCCCACCCCCCTTCCCCTCCCTCGGAGGGAGAAAGAGATGATTTTCAGAAAAACCTCTCTCAGGAGTTTCCTCCACTCCTCCCCTCCCTCCCCGCGGCGCTCTGTTGGTTCGCGAGGAGCGGGCGAGGCGGCGGGGCTGCCCGGGGGACGGCAGGAGGGCGCGGGGTGCCCGCCGCCGACCCCCGCGGCGGGCCGGGCCCGGAGCCGCGGGGCAGGGGCAGGGGCAGGAGCGGCGCGGCCGCCCCCTCCCCTCCTCGCCTCTCCGGAGCCTGTGCTGTGAATGCAGTGACAGCGGCGAGAGCGGCGAGAGAGGGAGCGGAAGACATTAGAGACCGCGGTGCCGAAAAATGAGGGAAAAAATTAATATAAATTCGCCCACCGCCTCAAACCGGACAAATTTAGCACAGAAATTTCCCCCGTGGACCCGGCTACCCGTGGGGTGTCCCCCGGACCTGGCGGCTGCGTCTTTGGGGGGATCCGGAGTGACTTTGGGGCACTCGACCCCCCTTTCCCGTCGTTTTTTGGACAAAAGTTTTTTTTTTCGTAATAAAGAAACGAATTTGCCTGCTCTCCCCCTCCGAGTAGCCCAGGAGCTTTTCCCTTCCCCATCGGTGTGTGTTTAGAGAAAAGTGTGAACCCAAGTAAGTGCTGAGTCGTGTTGCATTGGGGAGGGGGGTTTGCTAACTGAAAGCAGGAGAGATCCGGAGAGAGAGAGAGAGAGAGCAGGGACAGCTTGTTGTCAGTATCATAAACAACCAAAATGGAGGGAGAACTGAGGCATATAACAAAATAAAAATCAGAAAAAAATGCCAAAAAATACCTAAAAATCGGGGCTGCTCCCCCTTTTCTTCCTCAAGGTAACAGAATAAAACCCGTGTCTTCCCGAGACCGTTTTAAGGTTTCAGGAAGCAAGGAGTTAATATTTATTATTTTTTTTTGTTGATGAATTCTTTGGAAAGGCAAAAGCCTCTTATAACTCGCCACCGACAATGAGAAAACGTGAAAATCCCTTTCAGGACAGAGAGGTAGGGGGAGATGATGGTGCAGAAAGTGTATAACTTGGGGGTAATGTGGAGTGATCCTAGATAAGATAAATGCTCTGTGTGGTGCTTTATAGCTTCCTTTTTTAATGCTTTTTTTTGTGTGTGTGTGTGTTTGGGGGATTTGGGGAGATGGGGGCTCCTTTCTTTTCCTCTGTCTTTTTCTTTCTTTCTTTTTTTTTTTTTTTTTCTCTTTCTTTTTTTTTTTTTTTTTTTTTTTTTTTCGGACCGGAATGTAATGCTTTTGTAGTGTCACTTTCCTGATCTAATTAGGATGTGTGAGGCAAAGAGTAAACCTTTCCGGTTTATAAAGTGCATTTTCGTTGCCTTTGAATTTCAAGTTTTCTTGGTGGCTCACTCCTCTATTTAGGCTGGATCCTTCAGAGTGCTGTGGGGTTGAGCTAGTGCTCCATAGGGAGAGCAGAGAGGGCTCAGGGGCAGGGCACCTCTTCTGCGAGTGTTTGCTGATTTCCCTGGCACGTTCAGTTCACCTGTTTGTTTCCTACAAAGAATGCATTCTGAAGTCTCCTCGTTTTATTTATATGAAATAATGATGCCTCATCTCGCCTCACGTTGAAGTTAATGCGAAAGTGCTGCTGATGTTGGTTCCACGTGGGATCAGGGACATAGCAGGGCATTTTAAAGAGACAGCTTCTCTTTTCTTAGGGTTATCTTCACCTCTGCAGCACCTCTGCCTCTAGCAGAGGGGTGCTTCGTTGTTGTTTTTTTTTAATGGAAAGGTATCAAATCGGCCCTGGTCTGATAAATTGAGGAAGGATAACAGGGGGAAACGTGCAGAAACGTTGGTTTCAAGGCAGTTCTGTTGCGTGTAGCAGGTCTTCAGGGGAGTTTTCTTGGTGTGTTAATTAAAATGCTGTGTTTTGGAGAGTGTTTTTTGGAATGTGTGTTGCAGAAATGAAATAATCTCAGGTTGTTTAATATTAAGATATAGCACTATTCTGCTAGCTGTGAATTCTGTGTGAGGAGATGAATTCCCTGTGTGTAGGGCAATTTGACAAACATTTTGTGGAAGTTGTGAAGTGTGTTATTTTTACTTTGAATACATTTAGTTTTGTTGGGAACACGTGAGTTTGTTCAAAAGTTTATTCTATACCTAAATCTTCTAAACCATCCCAAAGGTTTTGAAAATAGTGAAAAATAACAGTAGGTTTTAGTTGGCCAGAGTAGGGGCTCTTTACAAGTACACCTTAGCTGTGTAGTTGTAACATCACTTGGAAGAATTGCCTCTGGCTTTATTTAAAGAATGGAAAGTCATCCTAACTGGGGTCTAGTGTCATGTATATGTGTGCATGTGGGTATGCATGCATGCTTTTAGCATGGGTTCTGGCTGATACTGGTTTTTTTCTTAATTTTTACCTTGTAAATGTTTAACTGTGATGATGTGAAATGCTCTGCTTGTTCCTATTATCTCCTATGTATTTTAATTTTATTTTTGAATATCCTATTTAAAAAATTAGCATCGCCTCTTAACATGGCAATTTGATACCTTTATGAGGAGTTGCAATGTTTCCTTTACACTTGCTTTGTTTTTGGAGTCTTTATATTTAGTTCTAGATTGAAAATTGAATACAGGTATGTGCTTCCTGAGAGGGAAGATGGGGTACTGAACTTGGAGGGAGACTATTGCAGCATGTGTTTTCTGTGAATTTGTGGAGGTTGAGTATGAGTTGTGATAGCCCTCTGTGTTGAATAGCATGTGCTTGCAAATGATCTGTACCCTTTCTGCAAGTGTGACCAAAGAAACTTGTTGCCTAGGATAGCCTTGTGGTTAAAGATTTGGGAAGAAATCTTAAAGTTTTCCAGTGACTCATAGTTGTGAAAATTAAATCACATTAACTACTCTTAGGTTAGAAAAAAGGGTCATTAAGGAAGAAAGATTAATCATTTTGTATAAAGGAATGATATTGAACACTTTTTCTAAAACTGCCTTTTATGGTTTAGGGATCTCTTTTATAGTTAGTAGGAATTCAGACTTAAAAGTTCCTTTCTGAATCTTTCTTAAAGTGATCTATTATTTTTATTGACTGAAGTAGCATTACCCTGGTATGCATAGAAATTTGATAAATTAATAGCAGTTCACCATATGTTGGTAGTTTTAATGTACCAGGGTAGATAGACAGATGGTAGTAGATGTGCAGAACTAACTTAAATAAACTGGTTAATGGTATTGAGAACTCTTCAAATGCTGTGTCTGTGACTATCAGTATGAAGTGCTTAATTTTTCTACTATATTTTTACCTAATTTGGAGCTTTTTAATCAATAGTATTTTAATGCTGAAAATAGGTATAGACACTGGTCATAACAATGTGGAAAAAGCAGTGTTTTGAAGTAGCTTTCTTGACTTACAGCTATGTGTTACAAAGTAAATTCGGTGTATCCAACCACAGTACAAAAGTCAGGATTTAGGGTGGAGAAAGAGGAAAGGGTGTTCTTTCAGAATTTGATACTCTTCTAAACTGGATTTCATTTTAAGGTGTAATCCAGATGGAGATAATAATAGCAGAAAAAAAGTGTTGTTTAGGATTTTTTTTTTTTACAAACTTACTCTTTTGTAGAAAACAGAATTCTTTCTACAGTGACTTCTTTCTGAAGTGGTTTGTTTTTTTTAATAAAAATAAGAAGTAACTTTCAAAGTTTTCTTAGTTCTAAGAGTTAAGAGAATCTTCTGTATTATGTATTGGTCTAATTCCATACATGATACAGTTTGATTTTTTTCAAGATTTTCTAAAATTAAAACACCTGAGGAAACAAATACTATGGGCTGTTGTTGGTAAAGTTATCCTAGTTTTTCTAGGTAAACTGGAGAGGTGTAAATGTATTAAAATCCTTCTTAGAGACTTACCAATCCTATTCAATAATGTTTAAAAATTAATAGCTACAGTATTTTACAACAGTACAAGCAAATACAGGAATCTAAAGTGACATGCATTCAACTTTCCTTGAATGCTTAGCTCAAATGTGTCTCTTGGTGTGTGCTTTTAATTTAATAATTATCCTGAAAAATTAGTTTTCTATGTAGGACTTTTGAGATTTAAATTAAGAAGCCTTTAAAAAGTTTGTATAATTCTAAAAGGCACTGTGTACAAAGTGCAGCCACTTCTAATGGTTGTCCATTTCTGCAGCTGGTTAGTCAAAATGGTGCCCTAAAGTCTACCTATCAGGGTATTGCATATGTTTTAAAATTAATGGGTTAAAGAGGGCACTACTCATGTCCTAAATAAACCACTGTTTATAACTGTTCAAGGTTATTTTGTAAAATAGATGTTTTACTTCAGAGTCTAAACAATAAGTTTTTAAAATTTTCTGTCTATAACCCCTTATGTTGTTAAAACTGGTTTTTGTGAACAAACACTTTTTGGAAGGGTTCTTGAACAGATTTATATGTTTACCAAGAAGAAACATTCTGGAAAACATGAAATCTGTTCAAGTACTTAGACCATTCTCAAATCAGTATAGACTTAAAAGGAGCTAGCAGTGACCACCACTGAAATGATACAGAACTTGCTTTCAAGGAGTAATTCTCCAAATATCTGCTACTAGTAAGGATTTAGCTTGCAGAGCTTTTGAAAGAAATGTGCAGTATTTATCCACTGAACTGCTAAGCATCTTTAACTAATTACCAAATGTTTAGGTAGCCTTAAAAAAACTATTTAAAAATAATTCAAATATTAGAACAAAGTAACATTTGTATTGATCAAATATAAAATGTTTAAATTTCTGAAGCATAGCAGTGGGGTTTTTTGCACTTATCTGGGCATTTTGATAATAGACAATGGTGTATTTTTTCCTCTAATCAAAAAAACCCCCACATCTAGAATTTAATTCAATTTATATTGATTTTTAAATTGTGTGATCTTGTAACTTGAATGTAAAACATTGATTAACTCTCAATATAATCACTTACACAGATGCTTTTTATTTTTTTTAGTTGTCAGGGAATATAGTGAACATTTATCTGAAATTGCATAGATTGCAGCTACTAATGCATTTTACATAAACAGTTTTCCACCAAATATCAAATGCAAAAGATCCTAATTGTATGCAAGTTCAGAAGACCTAATATTAAACAGAACTGGTCACCATTATTGCAGATTCAGTTTTATTTTTATTTAGTTTGTGTTGTTAAAGTGTTTTCTATCTTCATCTCTATCTGTGTTCACCTGTTACTGTCTCATCTTAGGACAAATAGCAGAAATTAGTAGAACTAGAGGGAGTTTTTGACTTTTGAAAAGAATAACAGCATGCTTCTGAGGGTAGTTGTGTGCTAACAGTTTTAAAGGATGGGGCCTTCTCATAGGATATATTAAAATTTTTTAATGTTTAAATGGACCCTGCATGTCTAGCAAACGGTTACTGTAGGATCATGGTGTTAAAATTAACCACCATGTATCTCAGGGGTTTGAGATGACTGCATAAGTACGTTCTTGACAGTGAAGAGTAGGAAAGGGTATATAGTTACTCTCATGTTGAAGGAATCAATCAGTTTCTATTATAGCCTTCTCTGTAGCCTTCTTCTCTCCCCATCCTAGTTTGTTATCTGTCCAGAGTGTAGAGATACCGTGTGAAATATATTAAAATACATGGCCAGAGTGATGGGCTGTTCTATTCATGACCAACCCTGGTGGTTTTTATAGACTTACAGGGTGGCACAAAGAAAATAAAATGTGGCCCAATGAGTATTTGTTTAGAGAAAAGGAAAGAGAGGAAAAAAAAGCCCCACAGGTCTGAATTATAAAACCAAAAAGCGAGATTAAAAAAATGAACGCAGACAAGTGTGGCTATAATGCATACAAAAGCAACTCAAAACTCTGAAGTAAAATAGCTCAAATCAGATTTGAGAAAGTCAGGTGGGAGTCAGGGAAGTAAAACCTAAGAATTGCCATCAGATGCAATTAAGAAATAACTATGTAAAGAAACTTGGAAAAATGCAAAAAGTGTCTGTTACAGTAAACTGAATTGCTATAATCTTCTTTTGCACTTAATGTGCTAAATTCCTCTCTCAAGGAAAATATCCCTAGAAATCAGATTAGAAAGTGTTTAAAGGGAATTATTTGTCAAAGTTGTTTTTTCACTTAAGTTAGGATAACTAATAATAATCTCTTCCATATTGCTGTAATAATACTTTATTTGATACAATTTAGCCATACAGATTGCATGCAGATTTACTAATGTATTGTGAAGGTAATTTAGCAGTAGCCTCACTCTGTGAATCTCTAACCCTAAAAGCTTTTCTTTATGGTTGTGAGTCACATCAGATCTGGCAATCTGCAAGTATAAAGTATTTCTTATGAAATAAGATGTAGATTGCTGATTTTGCCTTATTCATTCACATTTACTGTGAATTGCCAAATAACCAAAAAGGAAGGGGGGTGTCAGAAAACTTAGCTCCCCTCTTCGTGTATTGAGTCTGTACTTGTGTCCTACAGGGTGTCAGATTTGCTAGTGCATTAGTTTTCTAAAAACCCCTGCAAATCATCTGATTGTGCATTAATGAGGTCTCACTATACTACGTGTTTGAACAGCAGAAAGATCCTGTGTACGCAAATCAGATTTTACTGTCTCAAGTGCCTGTCACTTCTAATAAAACTGTTTACTGTGTGGTGTATGTATTTATCATGAATGTTACGTTTATGTGTGGGATAGATACAGACAGGCACACATTTTAAGGAGACATTTAGGGACAATATCGTGTCTTTTGAATCAGTTGTGGTATAGGAGTATCTTTTTAAAGAGATCTTTTTGAAGGAAAGGCAGAAAGAGAGATTCTGGCAGCTTGCTATTAAATTTCAATCAAGCCAGTATAGTTAGTAATAAAACATTTACAAGTTTGTAAATGTTAAGTTTCTTCAAACTCTTACTGTCACGTTTGGAATTTTCATTTATACTATTTTGCATTTACTGCAGCTGCCTACATGCAAGGCTTAGTAATACTGTATTTATCACATGCAAGTATAGATAAAATATAAATATATAAAAGTAGAAATTGCCTGCAGCTGTTCTTATGTTTTCATAAGACAATACACTACAAAGGTGTAAATTTATGGTGTTAGCTACCTGTTATCAGTTACTGGTGCTCTTCTCACAAGTACTTTTAGAAGAGTATTAAACTAAAATGAAACAAATATAAAATAGTGGCAGAATTTTGTGTTCTGTTTAAAAGCTAAACACAGTACTGTTCAAGCTTATTTTGGTTGCTGGAAGTTACTGTGGTCAATACACGTATAATTTGTTTCACCTAGGACACTAGGAAACACCTGGCTTAGAGAAGAGCTTAGACATAAATGCCAGTTATTTAAATCTTTAGGCTTTTTTTTTTTTTCATCTGTGATTAGAAGTTTTCTTTTATTCTTTTGAATACTAGGATTGTGCTCAGACTAAACCACTCCTAATTATGCCCCAGCACAAACATATCGCTTATGGCTATATTTTAATCAGTTTCAGAAAAAGTAATAAAAATATTATTGCATCTGTCAAAGGATGGTGTTGCTACATGCTATTTTAAATGGTGTTTAAGTACAGTTATAAGCATACCAGTACAATGAAATCAGCTCTATTCCTAAACAACAAAGTTACATTATTTTTTACTTAAAAAGTTAACCAAGAGTCCTAATATGTTAATTATCCTAATTATTCAGGCTGGTTTTAGTATGTGTTGAAATTGCTTTAAAAAGTATATGTGAAATATTTATATCAAATTTGTTTAATTTCTCATTACTTGTAAAATGTAATGTTTTCCCAGTTATAATTTTAAAGGGTTTTTTGTCTTAGCTGCCTGAGTGTATCTTTTTCTTTTGGATACACTCTTTTCTGAACCTAGCCCTTCTTTAACTTGTTTAAAATTCTTTTGTTCTCTCAGAATCAATTTGTGTCCCTTTAAGTTTAGCTATTGATAATTCTGTACTACAAAAATTGTGCCAAGAAATACTGTGAAATTAACTTGAGCTGGTGATGCTACAAGTAGAAAAATTGAGTGCAGGGTAACACAAGAAATTTACTCATGATGGTGTTTGGGTAATGGGAATAGTCCCTAACTGGATGAATATTAAACTAATCTATGAGGAAAAGATGTCAGGTCTTGTAGTATTAGTCAAATAAATGCTATCACTGTTTCTCATAAGAAATACTCAAACACACTCCTAGTATCAATTGCTGTGGAAGGCAAATAGAAATCTAGATTATACTTTCAGAAATCTTAAACTGTGAAAAAAGTTTCTTGGGGGGGAAAAATTATTTTAGAGGTCTCCCCTGTAGTATATTATTTCACCTTTGAAAACTTGGCCACTTTAGAATATTTGAGAACAAGTAAGTCCATCTTGAAATATACATTTCAGTTTCTAGTACAGTTTTTATCTATGCATCATGTAAAACAAACTTCTTCTCTTCATTATACTTAAATATTTGTACTGAAAGGAAAGTGCATTTAAGCAGTATTTAACTGCACTGATTGCTTGGCACTTTGATTGGAGTAGCAAGATAATTTGGTTTGGGGGGATTGGATATGTGTTGTTATTTCCAGTTTTTCTGTAATTTGACTAATAAACAACTGAACCTAAAGAGACTGGATCTTTCTTCAATCCTCAAGTGAGAAGACAGGTGTGGTCCCAAAGGTGCTCTGGTGACTTAAATCACTGCCCCTCAGTACTCTCAAAATGTTTAAATCATATGAATTTGTGATATCAGTCATGTTGCAACCTTGAAACTGATCGTGTATTCAGTTATCTCGAAATGAGCTCTATAATTCTTCATTAGCAGATTAAATTTCTTAAAGGTTTTGTCTGAATAAGAACTTGAGTATTACACTGCTTGTTCCATTTTTTCATCAGGAACCAAGCAATAGAAAGTCTCTTAACTGAGCAAAGCCTTGTAGATTTAACAGGTGCTCTAAATGTCCCCTAATCTTGTCATAGTTTTAGGTGTTAAACTGTAGTTCAAATAATCCCTTCTGAATTTCATCATAAAGGAAGTAGTTTGGTATTTGGATGTAGTTCTAGCATGAAAGTTTCATGTAGGCAGCTTAAAAAAAAGCTAAAAGGCAGGCAGAAATTAGCTGTCAAGTTGCAAGTGCTTTGTAACTGTCCTGTGAAGTATACTTAAATCCCATTTCTTACTTTGGGGTTGTAAGAGTCATAGTTTGAAGAAGAAACAGCTTAACTAATTTGTTAATTCTTCCTTCCCAAATATATATAAAATTTGCCACCATTTTTGGCTGACAACAGCCTCTGGAGAGAGACTTTTTATAAGGGTGTGTAGTGATAAGACAAGGACTAAAACTAACAGAAGGTGGGTTGGGATTTGACATTAGGAAGAAATTCTTTACCACGAGGGTGGTGAGCACCAGAACAGGTTGTGCAGAAAAGCTTTGGGTGTCTCATCCCTGGAAGTGTTCCAGGTCAGGTTTGGTGGGACTTTGAGTAACCTGGTCTAGTGAAAGGTGTCCCTGCCCATGGAACTGGATGGTCTTTAAGGTACCTTCCAACTCAAACCATTTTACAACTCTATAATATATCCAACCTTTTTGTAACTTAGGCCTTTGTAGGAAGGTTACAAGGTGTCCTGGACAAAGATAATATTGCCCTTATGAATTAACTTATGAATTGAAGTTGCTAAGTGTTACTTAGCAACTTTGTAATTTTGTGATTTTGTGTTTGGGGGTACACCTGAGGGAGAATGTAGGCAAAATTACTTCACTCCCTGTGCATGGCAGAGTTCTGACCCAAAGAGCATGTGTTATGTGTTCTTGCTTTGAGTATTTTTAGACAGGTTGCATGGGGGTAAAAAAAAAAATCCTTTTCTTAACCTCTACTTTTTGCATTTGCCACTGTTTTAGGAAGTTTGTTTCTTGATTTTTGGGGTTTTTTTAGTATGTTGCTGTGGCTGGCAAAGTTACTGAATGATCTGAACTATAGAATTTCTCAGTGGAAGAGGGAGATGTTTTTCCCATCTGATCTTGACCAGATTATTTGAAAGTTTCCTTTTCTTTTCAACAGTGCTTTGCTAAAAATGAAAACAAATTAAATTGAACAAACAGTTAGTAAAAATGCATGGCCCATGTTTCTCTTGCAAAGCTTATTAGAATCTAGTTGGATGCTAACAATTCCTTTCGCTGTGGACCTTTGAGATATGAAGCTTCTATATCGTGCTTTCCAAATGTCACCATTTCCATGTGTCAAATTCTAGGCAGGTCACTAGTAAATGTACAGCAGGAGCTGTATGGTCTGTAATGCCAACATAATCAACCTGTCTCAGAGTGAGAGACCTGTGTTAAAACTGAAGTGCTTCTCTGGGAGCAAGTGGTGTTTCCCCATGACCTTTTCTTTTTTAATATTTTAACATGCATTTGAGATTGTTTTGGGTGGCACTCATTGAAAGGGGTGATCTTTTAGGCTAGCAAGAAGCAAGCTGTTCGGGGTTTTTTCTAGTAAGTTAAAGCCAGTATTATTGTAGTTTCATTCAGAAGCTGGTGGTCATTGAGGGTACATCATGGAACAGCAGAGTCATGTGCTTCTCGGCAGGGGATGCTGCTTAATGATGGAACTACAGTGTCCTGAATGTGGAAGGAGCAGACCAGCAGCTAAGGATTCATTGCTTTCTAAAGTGTCAACAGGGAACTGCTTAATTCTGGCTTTTACAAATAAGTGAATTATTTGGAATAAGATGCTTCCTTTACTTACTGGCATTTTAGGTTTTTTTTCTTGCGGTATCAGAAATGGACACTTCAGGATGATTTTACAAACCTGTCAACTTGAAAGGGTAATTAATGTAACCACAAATGAAGTTAAAATGTTCAAAATATTTGAAATATTAAAATATTAAACTGTCCTGAAAGCAATGAAAGACAACTGCTGTACTAATCTGGTGATATTTTTCAGTGGAGTAAATAGTACTTATGTGTCATGAGAGATTCATTTAGCAATAGCTTGGGCTCCTCAGTAAGAGAATGTTGGTATGTTAATATACTTGTTAATATAATACATAATGTATGTAATTCAGAATAATGTAGTTTTTGATAACAAAACCATCATAACTCAATCAAAGAAAAAAATTACATGATGTCTACATATGTCCATAACCTAGATATGCCTAGGTATTCAGAACCTTGCATGATGATTTCTGGAAGCTGTACCAACACAAAGCTCTTCTGCTACATTCAGATAGTGCATGATAAAGTGCTTTCTAAGGTTAGTGAATGTTGGTTTGGGGGTTTGAATTCAGACTTAAATGCATAGAAAAGTGGTACTGTACTGACTTAGTAGCACAAAGTGTTTAAGTCCAGTGTTGAAAGTACATATTATAAAACCTGTAAGTGGGTGTTACATTGCTCTGGAGTTGACTTTCTAGAAATATGGAAATTAACTAGGAAAACAAGTATTTTGTTTCCTTAGAACTACAATTTCCCTCTGGTGGATTTGCCTTTAATTGAATTCTGCTCTGTGATTTTTATTTTTTTGTTATTATTTGCACAAAATTGTGCTCATGCTTTTTCCTCCAAAAAAATACAAATAGTATTGTATTCCTGCTGTGATTATTATGCATAACATATCTGACTCAGCAGATCAAAAGTTATGTTTACTGGAAAACAGAATTAACATTTTGTAATTTTTTAAGAACACTTAAAAATAGCTGTGTCAAAAGAGATTATGTTTTTAACATGCTAATCCACTAAGCCATCATACATCACTCTGTAGGCAATGTTTTTATTCTAAGCAGCTACCTCTTACAAGAGCCCATCTGAGAGATTTCAGGATAGCCCAGAAATATACCCATGAAGTTGGGTTGTTAAGGGGAGAAATGTCCTCAATGGAATGCATAATACCTTCATTATCAAATTACAGATTTTTTCCAAGACTTGTGAGCATGTTTTGGCCTCCTCTAAAGAGTTCTGGCTATTGGGGACAAATTGATGATTAAAACTGGCATATGCAAAATGGTTTTTTTGCAGCGGGAGAGGGTAGTAATTCCTAATTTTGATGGAGAATATTATGTTGTGATAACCAAACACCTGAATAGAATGCTGTACTGATTAGGGAAAAGACAAAAGAGTATGAGAATTTCTGCCAGTTGGATTGGAGACTCTGAAATTCATCTGGATTAGTTGTTTCAATTGCTAATCTTGCCCCATGTTCCTCTGCCACTTTGTTTTCTGAAGCTGTCTTTTCAATGTTTGTAATTGTATACTGTTGCTGAGTAAAGAGTCACACAGACGTGGGAAATGGCAGTACTGACTTGGCAGAAAACTCTGTAAAGTGCAAAAAATGCAACAGAAATAGAAATAGAGTTCTGTCTTATCTTTTGACTTCAGAAATCTTAGATGTTGCTTCTAAGAACAGTATGTATGGTAATCTGATATCTACCTATATGACTGGCTCTCTGTACACCAATGACTAGAATTTTTTAGGTAATAAATACCAATGCAAGGAATTTGTTTGTATTTAGTTGAATTACTGTGCAAAATTTGCTGAAACAGCAGAGAAGTAACCATTTTCATTTACTTTTTTAAATGCTAGTTCAGAATGGTACAACGTGAGTGAAAAGTTTAGTTCGTTGTTACTATGTGATACTCTATTCTGGCTAGTTTTGGAAGTCTATTTAATGTTATCTGACAGATTAGAATATTTAACTTGAAAATGTGCTACTGCCTGACTGGCAAGTTGGGACTTTGCCTACTGTGATTTCCTGCTGGCAAGAAGTCTGTTTTAAGGCAAGCTTGGCCATACTTGAACCTAACAGAGTTAGCTAAGGTTTGCTACGCTGCCTTCTACTTTAGGCCTGCTGAAACATCTTTTGGAATTTGTGCCAGTGTGCTTTTGGACTGTAGAGTGTGCAATGTGTGTAGAATGGCTGTGGAATGTAGAAGTGTGTTTCATACAATGTAAGACTCCTGCTCAGGTTTGGTGGCATTAGCCCTGTACCTTGAAGTGTTTCTCTGGGGGTTTTGTTACTCTGGTAGTCAGTAAACACATATGGCCAGAGCACAACAACTTGTCACTTTGATCATGTCACTGTATAAGCATCTGCAAAGAGCAGTGCTGTAATGAGACACAGGGAGAATATGGGAACAAAGATATGGTGTGATACAGAGAAAAATGAAACATCATCAGGCCTACACTGGCAACATAGCCATAGTCCAAAGAGCTGTCGCCTCCCTGCGCTTTCCCGTAAGGCACTGCACCTAACAGCATGGGATAGGGCTTCCTACATAACACTTGGGGGTTATATTAGTAAATAAAGTATTTCCCACAAGGAGCTGTATGTATTACAAGACCAAGGTGCTGCATGGCAGCAACTATGCCAGTTTTTATGTAAATTGTTTTTAAATAAACTGTTGAATATGGTGGTGTTCCAAACAGTCACAGTTTAAAATACTGATAAGGAAAGAATTGTTGTAAAGTGTTTTGTTCCGAAGCTGTATGCTGAATCGTCCTGGCAGACAGAGTTCTTCATTCTTCCAGGGCTGGATTTTCACCGAACAATTAGATGAAGTTACCTACATTTGAACTGATTGCTGAAGTTAGCCCAACAGTCGTGAGAGTAATAACCCTGAAAATTGGTACATAAATCACTTTCTAGAGCTGGACTGTTAACTGCATTAGTAAAAAATATGTTTTTTGACTCACCGATTTAAATATAAAAAACCTAAAAACAAACACCTAGGGAGTTTTGTATGTGGTTAGGATAGGGTATTACTCAATTTACATGTATGACCAGTGCAGAAACAGAGAATGTCTCTAAATTCAGCAAGTGGTGTGTGTTGCTCTAAAGGCAGCAAATGACTCATGTGACTGTCTTAGCAGCTGGGCAGCAAGATTAGAGCGCTACTATGTACACATTCCCTTACTGAGGGGTCCAAGCTATTGCTAAATGAAGTTGTATTACTGCCAGAAAGTGAATAACAGGCATAAGAAAATACAATAAATAAGTGTGTCATCAGGTTAGTGCAGTAGTTATTTCAGACAGTCATTAAAGTGAAGGGAAAAAAAACACAACAAAACCGCAACTTTTCCAAGATTCATATTTAAAAGATGTTTGTCCTTTTTTCAGACTCAAACTTCATATGAGATTACGTGAGAAGTGTCCCTTTCAATTTAGAGATTTGAAAAAGTTGTCTTGAAATGGCTGTTTTTGACACTGCAAGGAAAAAAAAGAATGTTAGTGAGTGAAGAATCTTATTCCAAAGAACTCATTTATTTGTAAAGTACTAAAAATATGCTTGTATCATGAAGTATTTTGATTTGAACTGAAATTGGCAAAGTGTGTACTTCTTGGTCACTTGCTAATTTGAAGACTTATTCATGATGTTATTCCTCATGTATTTCCTAATTGTAGGAACTTGTGAAGTTTGTTCCAAATTGTCTTTAAGTTTTCCTGGCATGCCAGTATGGATTAGTGGAATATGTGTTCTTTTTATTTTTTCTTGTGTTTCCCTAATCTAATTTTGGGATTTTTTTTTTTTTTTTTGCTCAGATACTTGCTTTTCTTAAGAGAGTTGCTAAGCATTTTTGAATGCTTTGTTCTTTATACATTATGTGTTTATAGTAATACATTGGATTTCAACTATAATTTATGGATTTAAATGGAAAACTGTCACCCTGTCAAACTTATCTTCAGGATTAACCCTCAGGAGAACTCCTGTGAGTCTTGACCATGGACATACACTTGACTGTTGCAATCGAGTAAATTGATACAGAAATCAAGAAGATGTAAATATGAAGCTCCTTAGTGCTATTTTTAGTGTCAACTTTCAGATCATAATTACATTTTAAAGATGAGAATGTATTTACTGAGGAGGAGCTTTTATATTTAAAAAGCCAAATCAGACAAGAAGTCAAGCTCATGATAAATTCCTTATAGTAAAAGAGGACCAGAAGAATGTGTGTTCCTAGTTATCATCACTGCGCCCCAGTGTCCTCAACAAGGTTAAACTGTCGGTTTGTTATTTTCCTTCAGGTTTTCTGGATTTCTGCTTTCTCTATTTTTCTGTCCAGCAATGACTTGTTTGTCATGTTGTTACTCTTTCCTGTTTATTCCAAGCTTCTGCAGCTTTCCTCAACAATAGTTTTCATTATATCTCTAAGAAAAGATGGAGACACCATAAAATAAGATTGCCCAGAGTAGTAGTCAGTGCATCTGAGAACTACCTTCTCCAAGTGGACTATGATTTTAATACTTTCAAACACCTACATCTGACCTTTTTATTTTTGCACATTGAGATTTCTTCATAATCAAGTCTCTTATTGTTTAGCATTTTGAAATCTTTGATTTATAGGAAAACTTCAGTTTGGGTTTTGTTTTGATTCATTCTTTCTGAATGTTTCATTACTGCTTTTTTTTAATGTACCATTTTTCTGTACCAGATTTCTTTTCTATTCTGCTTTCATTTTTCACTTCCAAATTACTCATCAGTCGCAAAAGAAAAATGTTTCTGCACTGCTTAGTCTGATGGTGGTCTGTGGCATAGGATCACTAGGAAACAGGAATGTTTGTGTATTGACAAGTAGTTTATAGATAAAGCATTAGCAGATTGTGACCAAGGATGTACATACTTGCAAAATATATCGATCCTCTGACTGCTTGAATGCTTCAGTGGATTTTTGTGTGCTGTTCTTAACACATTCCTTGAGATGAACCATCTGAAATATCCATCTGCCAGCAGGGTTTCAGCTCCTGGGTCTTGCTGCCCTGTGTTGTGTGCCACAGTAGCTTCTCAGGCTTGGACTTCCTACCCCCGCCCCAATCCCCCCGGCCCCTCCCCAGGGAAGAACTCTGCAATACTGCAGTTTTCTTGAGCTGTTATCCTTTCTTCTGCAGTGTCCTATGTTTTGTTAGAGCACCTTTGCACAGCTTGAAGACTTATATAAAATAAACAGCTTCCCTGAGAGGATTTTTGCATGAACTTGGCTTATTGTTTGTACCTTTCAGAATTACACCCAAAATTTCTTAGCCACAAGTTTGTGCTGCTCCACTGAACTAAAGAGGGAATCCATCTTCTCGTGGATTCTAAGGAGGAAAATTCTTAATCTACCTCTAACCAAAAATACAGTATTATTTTTAATAAATTTGGTATTCAAATGTCCAAGGAGAAACAGCTGAACAAGATCAGACAAAAATATCTTGTATTTGTATGAGATTGCCTCTTTTAAGCAGCCATGCTTTAGGAAAGGAATAGGAAAGATTGTTTCTTGATATAGTTCTCTTCCCCCTGCTCTGTCATGCCATTCCATTCTTAGGATCGGGAATTATCCTGGTATTTGTTTCTTAGGGCTGTTAGAAAATCATGGATATTTTGAAGGAAGTTGAGATGCTGTTTCTGATGCTATTTGTATCCTTCCGGTAAGAGTTTTGCAGTATCAACTTGTGGTAGTGTGTGCCACCTGCCCAGTATGCTTTTCTTTGGCAGGAAGGCCTACAAATAAGAAGAAAAAATGGTTTTGAGGAAGTTGGTGGGTGGGGTTTTTTGTTGTTTTTGGGGAGGTTTTTTGTTTTGGTTTTTGTTGTTTGGGGTTTTTTTGGTTTTGTTTTTTCTTTTTTTTAGAGCCTCAACCTGTGCTCTCTGACAGAATTTCTTAGGGCTAGAGTAGCAGTCTCACCTCTTTCCTTGCACTGGCAGGGGGGCTGGCAAGTTGTCTGGAAGCTGTAAGTTGATCAGAAGTGACTCTTTGGCTCTTCAGTTTCAGATGTGATCGTGGTATTTGATTCTCTGAAGAGTTGATGAGCTCCCTGGTGAAGAGAGAGAATTTCAGTAGCTACCTTTGGAAAGAGAGAAATCTTGGTTCTGGTGTTGGAGAGGGCAAGCTGCCTGGGGCAAGCTGAAAAGTAAAGCATGGGAAGGTTTGGAGCCTAGATAACTGAAACACTCTTCTCCAGTAACTATAGATACTGTGGTCTTTCACAGGAGAGCAGCAGACAGGAAGAATGTTTGTTTCCAAGCACCGGTGACCGGAGAAGAATAAATAGAACTAAAGGAGGCTTTAGGAGTTGTGTTGCTTTGTTAATGTCTTAAAAAAAAAATAGCATCCATTTTTAGGATTCAGTGTACTAGAGGCTGAAAAGGAAAACTCAACAAGCATCTGTCCTTCCCCTGACAAGCTAACAGTGTTGCTTGAAAGAGGAGAACCGAGACATGTGGAGAGGAAAGGGAGAAAGGCAGTTAGAGTGCTTGTGGTTACATGTGTGCACACTGTTTAATTTTGTGTGTTAATTGAACAACATGGCACAACAGTGTCTCACAAAGCCAAATTATGTTCTTCTCAGTCATCACCATGGGCACTCCTATGCTATCCTGTTTTTTCAGGCCGTGGATCATTAAAGGCAAATACCCAGTGGGATGCTGGTTCTCGGAGCAGTATGTATCCCACAGATGGGAGTTCACAAGCCGGTTTTCTGGCTGGAAACTTACACATGGATCTTGACAATGGAACATATTTATACAGAGTTCTGGTATGCTCTCTAGCTCATTTGATGTTTTGCTTCAGGCTCTGGATACTTTGAGAAAACCTGCCCTACAGCCACAGTCCCTGCCCTGGTGACATGCTGAGCTGCTTGTATGTTGTTTCTGACTCCTGTGATGGAGAGATACCTCTTGCTCAACCTGCATCATGATACTTATACTGTAAAACACCCTGATTCCAAAGGAGGAGAGCCTGCAGTGCATGCACAGGATAAAATGCAGTGAGAATAAAGTAAATTACTCTTGTGGGGTTTTTTTTCTTTAGTTGCTTATTTAAGAATCAAATTTCTGTGGAATTTTTGGAAGAACCTGTTCTGAGATTACTAGGCAGAGTTTTTCAAAGCCATTGTCTTCATAATCTGTTTAGAATGCAGCTTTCACTGCCTTTCACTTCAGCTTCAGGCACTAAGTATTTCTGCAAATCACTCCTTGTAGACACATGCCAAGGACTGGGAAAATTAATGACCTTCTCTGTAGCATTTCGTTGAATTGACACAGAGATCTCTAGTAGAATCTGAGACCTCTAGCACAGTGTTCAATTATCTGACTCCAAACTTTGATTTCTGAATTACTAATGGGATTGTGGAATAGTAAGTAAGTGGAATAAGTAATTAAAAAACTGGCTGAATTTGGGTGGAGTTCACAGGAATGACAGCTATGACTACAGCATTATCCCTGTCTAATTTCAAGTCTCCATCTCAAAGGAAGGTGTTCAAAGGAAAAGTAGGAAAAGTGTGCCAGAACTTTTTGACACAGACAAAACTTTTTTTCTATTAACTTTTATGTTTTTGAAATGCACTTTTTTGAATGAATAAAAACTAAAGAAACAAAACAGGGAAGCAGACACTAATTTGTAAAATTTCAGCCCAAACAATGGCAGTTTGGCAAAGTTGTAGGTTGGCTGAAATAGAGGAGTTAATCATATAATGGCAAGTGTTTGGCAGCATGGTGAAATGTGATCCCACTCATTCTGCAAATAGTCAAATATACTGGAGTTGAGTTCACATTTGTACTTACTGACAGCAGCGTTGGTTCTTGTGTAAATTAACAGAGGAATTGTCCTGCTTTGAAATCAAGGGTGGCTAGAGATCTGCTACAGCAGGGCTTTGCAGCCTGATCAAGGCCTGAGATGACAATACTTTTATTTAACCTGATAAATGCTGATTCAATTCTATGCTTGCATTTTATTTAGTAAGAATAATTGTGCTTGTGTGCATATTAAAACCTGGTGTTCTGTTTCTGGCACTGGCAAAACTAAAGCTGTCATGAGAAGTTAGAGAGAAGGGATGATACTCCCAGAGCATTCTCCTGATCTTCAATAATCCACTTGTTAAAGGCTTCCTGAGCTAAACTTGACGAGTTTGTATTTACTAACCTTTACTGAACTTTTTCCATAACTTTTTCATGTGACTTCTTGAGCTTTTGTAAAGGGTCTAAACACGCTGTTGCAAGGAGTTAAACTGTGGAAATGTTTGAAAGGCAAGGGCATTGCCTTCTCAAACCTGCATCCTTTTGTTTAATTTCACACCAGCTCCTTCATTGGAAGAACTGCCAGTCTGTTCAGCTTTCTCTCTCTCCATCCACTTCAGTTGAGATGTCCTTGCATGCTATTAATTTGCATCTCCATTTTCTGCATGTGTATTGATTTCTTCAGAAACTCCACTTGCTTCTTGGAGCTTGATGTCCTTTTCTAAATTATGTTGCTTCTTCCCTGATATTTGTTCATGTGTCCTCCTACCCACACCCCAGTTGTTGATTGAAGTTTCTGCTTTCTTGCCTGGTGCAGATGTCAAGCTCACTGTAGTACTTCACTGCATATTGGGAATTAATTGTTAGGAAAGGAATCAGACAGACAGCAGTCTGTGGGGTGTGTGTCTCCTCAGTACAGTACAAGAGCTACATAGGATGGTAAAGATACAGGGCAAGCTGTAGAATGGCAAAAGTAGTGAAATAGTTTCCATGCAAGGAAGGCCTAAGTTGGCATAGACTTTTCAGCTCTGTAAGAGACTACAAAAGGGTAGTAGTAGAGTACTGAAAAGAGAGATTTCATATCACAGACAGAATGGTAAAGGAATCATGAGTGATATTGATGGGATAAAGGATGAGAAAAATCATTAGCTAAGAAGGAAGATAAATAGTGGGAAATGGGGTCAGAACAAGCTAATAGAAAGCTGTTGTTAATAAAATGTGAAATTAAGCTGTGGCACTCCTTGCCATGGGATGTTGTCAGTACAAAAGATTACACGGGCATGAGAGAGGGCTGCCAAAATAATGGAAAAGGAGGGTATTAGATCTGTCTAGATCTCTAAGTCCCTAAATCACAAGTGGTGATACTTCCCTAAAATACTGCACACGTCTCTCTCATGATTTGCTGTTGGCTTTTGCTGGAACAAGGCTGATGGGTTGATGGACTTTTGCTGTGGCCTGCAAGGACCATCGTTGTGTAGCCATGAGTATTCAGGGACCCCGAACCGGAACAAATCACCCAGAACTGGAACAAATCACCCTGGCTGAGCCAGATGCCTCGCTGTCACAGAAACCATGTCTGTCTCTGTGAACCTATATAGAGCCACTTGCAAACTAGTGAAGTGTTTTCCATGTAAACTTAAAGCCAGTGTTTTGTTGTCCAGAAAGCCTTTTAATTTCCAGCCTAAGCTTATTTTGATAAGCTTACACTTACACTTCTTTGTTCCAGCCCTACTGACTCTCTCTTTAGTTTACTTATTCAGTCTTTTTTTTTTTTTTTTTTCTTTTTCCTTTGGCCAGATGTTTTGTTGCACTGTCTCAGATAATTTTTGTGAGTATGTATTACCAGATCTATACATGGTGTTCCCAGCAAGATCTTGGTAGTCCACTGCTACTGTAGTAGCATCTTTATGATACTTCCTGCACTGAAAATACAGCTGCTTTTTTTTTTAATCATTATATTTTATTTCTTCTGAACCAGCTCTCTTTTGTGGCTTTTACTAGCTGCTTATAGGAGGGTTATATACAATTTTTTTCCTTCTCTGCTGCATCCAACTAACAGTTCATCACTTCTCAGCAGAAACCACTGTCTCCAAGAGCGTTACTCTCTTCTTTGTTGTTCCTTTTCATCCTGTTTCTGTCCTTAAGGTTTGTTACCATTTTTCTTGTGCATTGTTTCAGTCTGCACTGTACTTCTGCGACCTCCTAGTTTCATATTTTCTGCATATTTTTGTGGTTCTCACTTAAAGGCATAAAAAATTCTAAACAAAAGTGTTGAATCAAAAAAGACTAAAGACCAATCTTGGCAGAAGTCCATAACTAACATCCTTCCACTTTTTTCTGAAAGAAATCTGTTGTCATCTCCTCTTGATCTGCTGCTTTTCCTGTCATACTTTTCTTGAACTAACTTCTCTCTTCTCAGCTCAACAAACTACTGCTCAGGTGGTAGCTTAGCAGATTCCTTATTGAGTGAGACTAGAGATGTTGGGCTTCTTTTGTATAAAGACTATTTGTAATGTTGAGGAAAAGCTGGGTGTTTGAGATGGTTCAGCTTTTAAAAATCATGTGACATTTAGTTTGATTTTTTGTTTACCTTCATGATTTCATTCTTTCATTGAAAATGTGCTCCAAGCAAGAGGCCATGCTATCATCATTAGCTGTATGTCCAAATAACTTCTCTCCACCTTTCTCAATATTGAAATGAGGCAAAAAGTGTGTATTTGGAATTGATGCTGTTGTGAGACAGTTTCACCTCATCACAGCCTTGCTTCCTGTTAAGTCAGAAGACAGTATTTCAATATGAAAGGTAAGATTATAGAAGTGTGGGAGATGCTTGATTTTTTTTAAATTCACCTTTCAGAAGGCCCTGTGTTGGTCTCTGTGGTTAACAGCCATCTATGGTGCAGAGATAAACTTTTACATTACTTTCACTCTGGTAGGAGTAGTGAGTTCAAACAGTTGCCCAGTGCTTTCTCTGTTGTGATTGTAGATATTTGGCAGACTTACATTGCACCAAGTTTATTCAAGGAGATCTATGCACTGCCAATAACAATATGAACTTGGTCATTTAGGACCTTTCATCACCCCTACTAAAGTAAAAGCATCTCAGAGTGCCGTGATACTCCGTTAGTCTGCTGTGCTCAGGCTGTTCCATCTGGCTGGGTCCTCTTGGATGTTGGGTCTGCAAGACAGAGCTGGTACCAAATCCCCATGTTCAGGATGCTGAAATTGCTGCTGTTCCTGGCTCTGAATGGCTACTGAGTACTGTTGTAGTACCAAGAGACCACAGGAAATCTGTGCATGCTCTTGGGGTTAGAGATGTGGGAATCCCAAACTGCTCATCCCTGTTCATGAGGTGGCTCATTCTCCTCTTGTGCTGGCACAAAACTACTCCAAAGACTTAGACTACATGGAAATGGTTGGAATTCTTTCTGTAGGGTTAATTTAACTGTTTAGCTCTCTACAGTTAACTTGAATGTTTTAAGTCTCTGGCCTGGCACAGAGTGTGGAAAGGAAAGGAAAAAGCAAGGGAAAGGGAAAGGAAAGGAGGAAGAAGCACTGAACTGTTTCAGTGTGGAGGCATGCTGAAAATAACTAAGTTCTGGGCAGACTAACAGAGTGCTGACGTGTGCTGTCTTCAATGTGACAGCTGGACAGATGTGTCTATCTCTGATCCCAAAGCATTAGCTGAGATGCTGTGCCAGAGCTGTTACCCCTGCCTCTGAGCTGCTCATGGATGAAAAGCTGAAAAGCTCAGCTGCTTTTGCTGCATGGTCTGGCTTGAAGGAAGGAGGTGGCTTGTTTCTGGCCAGCTTGGCATGTTGGCTGGGCATGGTTGCTTCTGCAACCATGGCTGACCCAGTAAACAAGGTGCTTGCTTAGGTGAAGTTACTTAATTCTGGATATGGCTGCTTTGCTTTTGGGATTGGATCCAGAGACGAGAAGGTAACTGCTGAAGTTGCTTGCCAAGGCAGCTATCAAATCTGATGACAGATGAGGCCTTGAGGTTAACTAACAGCAATTATCTTTACCGTAGCTATATCTATTCTGAGTGATTTTTCAGGGGTTTGTTTTGTGTTGAGTTTTGTTTTGTTTTGAAAAGTTGATGCCTCACAGTGCTGGTTTGTGTGTAATTCAAAGGAAATACCAGCCCTCATCTTGGCAAGTACAGCCTTTTGGGTATAAACCTCAAAGTTGTGGTGACAAGTAGGTAGCAATGAGAAATTAAAATGTAAATGTCTGATACATTCTTGCATTTTCATTTGGGAAAGGCTCCTCCAAAAGCACCCCCCTGCTTTGGTAAGGAAGCAAGTGATTTCAGAAAGAAACATGTTGAAATCATCAGGCCATTCACTGTACCTGTTTTGGTATCGAGTCTTGTTTCTTAGCCATTCATTTGCATAACCCTAGCTCTTTTTGACTGTTTTGTACCCTTTTCTTTAGCAGATGTTTCCCCTCAGCACTAGTCATGGTGGTAACTTGTGCAAGGTGGTGGGACTGGGTGAGTTTGGAGAGAGCGATGGAAGCTTCAGGTCATAAATTGTGCATGGTTGATGATATGTAGCAAGTGTGGTGTAGTAAGATGACCTTCCAGCTCTTCCTGCAGAAGGGGATGCACACCTTCCTTTACTCTGGCACATTTCTGTGAGATGATAGGAGGCAGGAAAGAAATGTAATTTCTACAGCCAAGTTTCTGTGTGTTACTTTTTCATGTGTTCTTAGTGATAGAAGCTTGGGTGGGTGTCCTGCTGTCAGACTGTATTACCCAGCATTAGCTGGTCATGAATCCATGCTTCGTGTTCACAGGTATTGCTTCTTTCCTTAAAGACTGCTCATGTGGGCAGTTGCAAACACTGATGGAATGAGCATGAGTCTCCACATCTCCCTTTCCTCCGTCTGGTACTCAGATTTCAGTAAGTAGGGCATTTGCAGTTTGAAATTTGTAATTGTAACATTATCTGTCAGAAGAAAAGGAAAAAAACCCTGCTAAAATAAGTAGCGTAGAACACACTAGATCTGCTTCAGATAAAGCTGACCATTATCGTGTGCTATTAAACCAAGTGTTTTAAAGGATTAGTAGATACTGTATTTCAAGAGATTGGTTAGTGGTAGGAAATAAGGCTGCCAGTGAAATCTTTATTCTAGAGTCCAAATGCAAAGATCTTTTATTAAAAATTATCCAGTTGTTTAGCTTTTCTTAACAGAGGGTTCGTAGGTCACAGAAACAAGTGCAGTATGAAATTTCATACTCAATAGTCACCTGCTTTTAAAGAAAAATAGTCATATTCCATTATTTCAGAAGACAACAGTTACCGCTTTTTGCTGTCAACATAAGCCCCTGTGTGTTTATATTTGTGTGTATCCTAAACTGGTTTGATTTTTGTTTTGTTATTTTTATTTTTAGCAGTAGAAGCCCTTACAGACTCCAAGGGATTTCATTGGCTTTCTTTCTAGCCACTTTTTCCTAAGAAAAGGTGACCATACCAATGATGTGAAAAATCCTGTCTGCAGCATTGCCTTGCAATTCATTAACACTGCTGCTTTGCCTCTGCTTGGCTTAGTTTCACTTTTTAGGGAATCCCTGTTTTGGGGATGTTTTTTACCAACTTGTCATCTACCACATAAAAGGCCAGGTGAAGGAAGAAGAGGGGTTTCTTACAACTGTTTGATTAAGAGAGCCTTGTTGTTTCTAATCCACTATAATTTGTCTTGGTTTCCTCTTCCTTAATCTCATTTTGCCCCTGTTTCCAAACCTCCTCACCTTCATGCTGGTGACTCCTCTCTCCCTGATCTTTGGGTTTGGACCAAGCTGGGAGGCGTGGTTAGATGCCAGAAGCGCTCAGTTATTACTTACACAGGGAAACGTCATCCTGTCTGACAAGCATACCATTCGTAGCCTTGAGGGATATACCTGAAGGGCACTGAGTTTCCACTCAGAATTTAAGTAGATTAGATTATGTATACATATTTGTTGTGACTTGGCAGCTATCCCAGTGCCCGAGGTCTTAAAACATATACTTTGCTATACTCGAGGCAAGCTCAACGGCATGTTTCAAGAGATGCTCTGGGGAGATGGGAGGCTGCTGTTTGTAGTCCACAGAGGTGTTATCCTCTCTAGATCTGATGCAACACAGGAATTCTGACTACTGTTCTGTCTAGTCCTGTATTTTGTCTTGATATTAGGAGCTATCAGATGCCTCAAGGGGTCGTATAACCGTAAGATGCAGAGGAGATCCTCTCTTATTTAACTCTCTGCTGGTTGGTATTTTGTCCTGGAAAAAGAGAGTTACTATTATTTTTTCCTGAAGTCCTCTTGAAATCGTATTATGATTTTGGATGATCCAGTTGTAAATCTTGTCTGTCTAACTGTATGTTGCCTTCTGGCAGCTAATCTCACAGGCTAACACTTTGCTGTTAAAAAACAAGTTGTTGTGTTTATTAATTTAAAATTTCCTGTGCTGTGGCTTTATTAAGTGTCTCTGTCATAAGAACAGATGAAACCTGTTACTCTGAATCTGAAGAAGTTATTCCATTGCCAATAATTTTAATAGTTTTATCTTGCTATCTTGTAAAAAAAAGAAAAAAAAAAAGAAAAAAGTAACAAAACAACAAAGACACAAACATAAAAATGCAGCCCCAAAATTCAGGTGCTGTGAATATGCTACAGGGAATTGTGAAGTTAAAACAGCTGTATTTTATGAAATTCTGTTTGGTATGGCACTTTTCCTTATAAGGACCAATGACCAATTGTTTTGATTATTTAGAAGGAAAAAATTCCATGAGAACTGTTACTGAAAATGACTAACTTGGCATTTGTGATCTGTCGCTCTCTTACAACATTTGATGCAATACTGAATTTAAGATAGCTGAAACATCCAGTTAGCTGCTCAGTGCTTCAACTGTTCCTATTTGACCTAGTAATTTCATTTTCTTGTAAATTGCTAATGATATTTGTAAATACATACTCCTTCTTTTTGTAGTCCTGTCTTCTTGATATCCAAGCCTTTGTAAATAAAGAACAGCCTGTGCATCTGATAGAAATCTCCAGGACTCAGTTTGCGATGCACAGTGACCTTGCTCCTTTGGCAGCAAGGAGCTGAAGTGATTCCTTGGGTTTTGCCACCAGAGCAGGGAAGCCTTGGAAGGAGGAGTGGGGCTCTGCAGCTGCTCATGGGTGGTGGAGGCTCTGAAAGAGCACGGTGGTTAGGGCTGCACTTTAGAAACTAGGGATGGATGGGTCTTGTTGCAAGAGGAGGGAAGAGTTGACAGAAAGGTAGGCTGGATTTGGTTAAGTAATTTGGTTTCTTTCTTTAAGCAAGGACTGGAAGTTGATAAAAGTGTGTAAGCTGATATGCCTTAGATATGAGCTGCTTTGTTCTCAAAGTTGCACAGGGGGATGTGAGAGAGATGGGACCAGGATTTAGCAGATCTGAAATGTACATATCCATCTGACCCATTCCTTTGGTGTCTTAGTGGCTTACAGAAGATGCTTTAATACAGTAATTAAAATCTGTGTTATCTATTAGAGTAATCTCTTAAAGGTAGAGGATGAAGACTAACCCATTGTGGGAAATTTTTTCTTTCTTTTTTTTCTTTCTTTTTTTCTTTCTTTTTTTCTTTCTTTTTTTCTTTCTTTTTTTCTTTCTTTTTTTCTTTCTTTTTTTCTTTCTTTTTTTCTTTCTTTTTTTCTTTCTTTTTTTCTTTCTTTTTTTCTTTCTTTTTTTCTTTCTTTTTTCTTTTTTTTATTTTTTTTTTTTTACATTATTGCATTCTTCCTGTATGCTGAAAAATATTTTTCTCTAACGAACAGAAACTGCATGCAAAATTCACTGCATTTTCTGTTCTTCTATTTTCCTTTTGTAAGTGTGAAAACATAGGATTCACTCAAGCAGACAATAGCTAAGATTGTCCCTTTGTGAACTTTAAAATGGATGAAGTGATAAAGAATTTCTAGGCTGATGATTACTGAGAAATAACTAACAAATCCAATTCACTATGTCTTAGTGCAGAGTAGGATGTTACCTTGAACACAGAGCAGTTCCTCTTACAGCATCATGTGTCCGTGCTGAACTGAATTCTCAATGTTGCATCACAAAGGACTGCTTACTGTAGTAAATGCTTGTTGTGGTAAGCTGGGTTCCACTCTGGGTTTCTTTGGGTTGATCGCTTTTAATGCACTGGAATTTTTATTTCTTCCTACCTGACTCACTACCCACGTGCTTTAGTCCAGGATCATTCTGAGTAGAGGTAGATGCTCCGTACATGTTGGCAGGTAGGCAAGAGTGCTGCTTTTTGTGGTGGAAGTTGTAAGAAAGTTGGTTTTAATAATCAATGAGTTTTGAAAAGTCTGCCAAGGCTCTATGACTGAGCCTACTCAGATAGGAATTGTTACGGGATGGACAGGTGCAGGTCACTGCCCACATAAATGAAAGAGAGAAAACATACCTGGACCTGGCCTCGGGAATGAATCAGCACAAGGGACCGCAAAGGATATAGCAGAAGACAAAGAAACTCAACAGGATTCTTGATCAGTGCCCTCATACATGCTCAGGGCTGTGGTTTTGCAAGTGACATTGCCACCAAATCCAGGAGTGAATTATTTTTCTTCTCTCAGATGGTGCACAGTGCCACAACAGAGGCCTGAGGTAAATGGGTTAAAAACAAACAAACAAACAAAAACCAACAAAACAAACAAACAAAAAAAAGTCAGTAGCCTCACCTATACCATAGTGTCCTCCTGGCCTGGGTCTGCTGCAAAGCACTGTCTTCTCAGCTGTGAGCAATACCCAAGAAACGTCTACAGGATCCTGTGGAGGCTGGAGGAGGAAACCGATCTGGTAAGTATTGCATGCCCAATTGCACCATAACTTCACAGGAGGGTTTAAACTACCTTTTCTGGAGCATCGCTCCATCACTCAGGTAGCAGCCTTTCCTTTGCCATGTAACTTAGCCATTCTCAAACTTATGTCAGACTCCTGTTTTATTTATTTTCTCTGAGCTTCTCTTCCACACAGATGTGCTGTCACTCACTGACCACCTCTAAACTTCTGCACTCCAGCTACTGTCCCTCCATCCTTTCATTTCTCTAACTCTCTCATCCAGAGTATCAGCCTTTACTGTTGGTATCCCCTGCCCCTCTCCCTGGTCTTTGCTCAGCTAGCCTTTCCTACTTACCAGTCCAGCTGTACTGAAGGAATTCTCAGAAACTTTACTGTATCAGCTCCCTGATACCTCCCATGTTTTCTCCTTCCCCTTGCTCTCTGCGCTCTGTGTAAAAGACACATTTCATGAGGCATAGCATCAAGTTATCTTAGCTGCCCAGATCAGTTATCCTCACCGTCCAAATATTTGCAACTCCATCCTGTACCTACCTTGCCCTATTTGGAAAGCCTGGATATCTCCAGAAGGAGACTGCTGACCCTGCTTTTGGTGTTGATGTCACCATGGAGCTCACCTCCCACTCCCTGCCTTGGGGGCCTTGAGGCTGTGGGGAAGGCAGGAAGCAGCCCGGTGCAGTTCGGCACAGCAAGGAGCTGCCTGTCCCTCAGTTGAGCTGCAGCCGTGGCATGGCTCACCTCCATGCTCCTGGAGCTCTGTTCCTCATGTTGGGTGCTAGGGGGGTAGTTTGAAGGCTGGAGGGAGCCACGTGTTTCGGGGGTGTGCACAGACCCAGAGAATGGATGGTGTTGTATGGGACTGCTTCCTCCTGCTGCTGCCTGCACCCCTGCCTGTGTGATGTCCTTCAGCCTAGAAAGTGTTGGTTTGCCTTTCTCCCACTCAGTGACTGTCACATCTGTGCTGCTGACTCATGTTTTGTAGTTTGTCCAGTACCTGACTCCACAATTGCAAGAGCTCTTCATTACACTTTTTGATGTTTTTGCATTCTTTTTTCTGCACTCTTTTTCCCCTCAGTGAAATGTCATCTTCTCATCAGTCTTTCTTTAAAGCTTTAACGATATATTTCTTTGCTGTGCCAAGTCCCAGACATGATTCAGACTTTTCTGCCTCCTTTCTCTACTGATCTGATCTCTCATTTCCTCCTCACTAATCACAGCCTTCCCCAGCTTTGGTTATGCTGCCCCCCTGCTCCAGACCTTAGTCATGCTCAGAGTGTTTATTCATCCTAGAGCAGTCTCAAATACGAAGCTGTGCTGTTGCAGTTTCCTTACTGTGCTCAGTCTTTGCTCAGGGTGAAGTACACAAAGATTTTTGAACTGTGTTGCTGTTCTAAATCTTCTGTGTAGTAGAATGAGCTTGTGTAGATCTAAAAACTGCAACAGATATTTCTTACCTTCACAGTAATTTTCAGGAGCCATAAAAAGAGTGACAGTAATGTGTAAGAGGGAGGTTTGACCAAAAAGTGCAAGTAAAGGAGGTGTCAGGTTGTTGGGTTTGGGTTGTTTTGTTTTTTTTCCCTCTAAGGAAATGCTTCTCTAACACTCCTGGATGAAGCTTATTGATAGGTACCCTTGCAGTGCATTATCACAGTTTGCCTGTTGTCTTTATAAATGAGGTCCTTAAAGCTCACAGGAATTTCTTAGGGAGTGCTGTCCTTCAGCATAAGGACAGCTAGTTTCCCATGTATGCAGTTAAATATGTAATGCATATTAGTTTCTTCTTTAAAAACAAGCAAAAAACCAACAACCAAAAGCAGAACCCTTTATACTCAAATTCCCTATCCAATAGTGTCTGACCATTTCAAGTTTTGATACAGTAGCAACCAACTAACTCCATTAGGTATATCTCAGAAAAATCTACAACAGCATATGTAGTATGGGGAAGTGATTTAGAAAGCATCTTGCAGTTTTGAAGGGCACACAGTGAGAAGAAAAACTGGGAGAAAAGAATCATGAGGGAAGAAGCTAGTTAGCAGTATTAAAATAGACTTCGTAATGAGTGGGGTGACTAGTAACATCTTTATTTTTTCTGATTTCTCTTAGCACATAAAAAAGCTGCAGCCCATATGAAGAGGGGAATTAGTAGCTAAAAGATAGCCATCAGATTTCAGAAGATAATCAAAGGGTGGATCTGAACCTTGAAATTGTCAGCTCAACAGAGTGGTGAAAGGAGGGTTTCCTGGACAACCCCCAGAAGATTGTGATGGATTATGCATTTCTGGAAGGGGACAAGAAACAGGCAGTACAAAGGTGCTAAATCTGAACAGTTCTAACGAAACACTGGTCAAGCATTTTATCTCCAACACCCTGCAAAACATAGGAGGTATTTCAGATTGAGACCACTGCATCAGTTGAGCTGGAATGTTTCCTGACTATTCTGATTCTTGTGTATACCATCTAGAGGAGCACTCTGTGCAAGGCCTGCTTTTTTCTAAGGTCATTATTTTTCACTGAAAAAAAATTCACCTTCACCCAGATTTGTCTAAACACCTGTCTGAAAAATTGAATTGAATCTGAATTGAACACACAACTCTTGAAAAAATTCATCTCTTCACAACTTTTTAAAAATAAAATTAAATTAAACATACCTTTTTGATTGCAATTTTTTTGCTAGCCTAGAGCTGCTTTCCCACAGCATGAAAGGAGCTCCAGCGTCTTGTTGGAGAGCGCTTTAGAGGTCGACATTCTCGGGGATTCACAAAAGCATCTCAATTTCGTGTTTCCATCTGCCCTCCAGGATTTTTTCCCATAACGTGCACAAAACATTGATGCATACCATACAACAGTCATAAGACTATTTTTATTCCATCTTTTTTTGTCACCATCTTCCTTCCACCTTCCTGGAAGCCTGCCCTACTAGCAGTTTGCAGCTATTCAAGGCGAAGTCTTGCATGTTTTTTTTCTCACATCACTTAATGTAGGCTTGAAATCAGGGAAGCAGAGTCTGCTGAGTTGCTTTAAAAAAAAGAGGAGAGCTTTTAAGTGGCCTGGTGTCTTAGACTGTGGAGAATAAAATTTAAATTTCAGGACATTGGGGTCTTTCATTGTAGGTCACCCAGTGTTGGTGAATGCTTACCATGGTAAATTGTCCAGCAAGACTGAGAAAGTTTTTAAACCAGTGTGTTTGGAGGTGGAGCTGGGACAGTCAGGCAATGTGTATGTTTAACAACCTGCTTGTGTGACAGCAGGGAACCCTATCCCTGTCCCTTGACACAGCATGGAGAAACCTGGTGCTACTGTCAGCCTTCCTGACTTGGTTGTCCTGCCAATAACAAGATGATTAGCTTGTGATTTAATGATAAAGTTGTTTGGTGACCACATTGTAACAACATTTCATCAGCCTGACAGGAGCACCCAAAATGGTTTTCCATTGATGCAGCTCCAGGACAAAATCTGTGTGGATTTCTAGCAGATTCTGGCTTTGCTACCTGAAACTGATCCAATCATTGCTGCTGGTCACCTGAATCCGAATATTGTAATCCAGGTGGCTATTCTGGATACTAACTGCCTGCCTTATCTCCCACTGCAATGTTCAGTTGTGTAGCTCTAAATTATGCATGACTGCTTTTAGTTGTTCACTAATCTGGCATCAAATCCCAGAATTCTTATGCATTGAGGTGTGCATCCCAAAGTGCATTGCAGGCATCACAGTGCTCTGGAGCAGAATACTCAACATGGGAAATGGGAACAAATGCAGAGCTGTGTACTTACCTCATTGACAAGGATGCTCCCGTAGCAACAGGGCTTGTGAGGGCTCTGAGAAGTCGCTCTAGTCAGAGCAAGCTTTTTAGGTGTGTGCTAACAGCACTGCACAAAGCTGGTACATGAACAGAGTCAGAAATACATTCAGTGTCTGTGCTGTGCAGCTTCACTGGTTATGGCTTTGAAGAGGGATTTGCTTTGGTATTACCTTAAGTATTCTGCATTATTAGTTAACCTTCCCTAAGGCTTTTGTGGTTTAGCTCATAAGGTCATTGATACCATCATCCAGCATCACAGTTGTAGCAGTAATAGCAAAACCAAGCAAGGCTAAATGTAACATGTTCTATTTACTGTAAAGCTACAATAATCTATGAAGTATTTTTAGATGGAACAGCAGTTCCTTGACTGTAGGTTGTATTGGAAGTGACTGCTTGGAAATTGGTCACTCTTTCTTACTTGTTGCCTTTCATTGAGGGCTGGAATAAGAGGCAGAGGAAACAGGGCAACCAAGGTCATCAGCATTTTAGTTGTAATAGCTCCAATAAATAATATGGTTTAAAAAAATCCAAGTTACAAAAAAGCAGTGTTAAACCCTGTCACAGCTTTCACCCCCAGGCAATGTTGTTTTGGCAGTGTAAATCAGGGCAGGACTGGGCTTCTGCTACAGGCATGCAGAAATGCATGGTTGCCACCTCTACCCAGGATGTGGTGTTATGTAGTGGGGAGACTACCCTGTCACTCAGTCACTTTATATCTGTCCTGCATGAGTTGTCTTTTTTTTTTTCCCAAAATTGATCTTCCCAACCGTCTAATGTAGCATCATGATGGAAATTAGCTCCTGTGAAAGGCCTTGTCCTAGCACAGTCCTTGCAGCTTCTATGAGGTATTGAGATTTTTTTCAACCACCAACTTGCCCCTCTTATGTTAACTAACTAGCTGGACTAGAGCACCAGAAACCTTTTTGATTGAATGATAGCTGAAACTGTTAAAAACATCTTCAGTTATGATTTGTTAGGTGACTCAAAAAGCAAAACTTGTAGCAGCCATCCTGTCTATTTGTGCTCCACAGCCTAATTACATTGTCTAAATGGTACATGCTCAAGTATTCAGGTTCAGAAAAATCTTCTGAAATGCAAGTATGGAAAATCATGGTTTCAGGCAGGCCTGTACTGGGCAAATCTGAAATCTGTATTTGGTTGGTAGATGCTGTAATAAAGCATAGAATTGGTGGCCAACTGCATAGGAATGATGATATGAGAAGAGTCAAAGAAGCATTTGTGAGGAAATCCTATCTTGGGGAAATGGAATTCTTGGGAGGCATCAGCAAGAAGATGTTCTAGTTCAAAAATCAAGGTGAACTTTATCAAAAAGACTTTTTAAAGAGATTTAGATGATGTAAGAGGGAAGGTCTTTGCACAAGTAAGTGACAGTTTAAGAGGTACAACCAAAGGGCAGAAGTTCTCAGTTAAAGGAGTGTCCCAGTTAAGTTCCACAAAGATCTGTGGAACATATTTGTGAATGGTATCAGTAAGGGAATGAGCAGTTGGGTGAGTAACTGCTGTGAAGAAAAGAGCTAGCTGTGGAGAACAATGGAAGGACATTAAAGTGCAGAGGACTATGCAACAAAATTGGTAATAAGATTCAGTGTAAACTATGGTGATAACTAAGAAGGATAACTGGGCAGAACAATCCTTGTTACATATTAGATTGTGAGTTCGAGCTGAGTATTACCATTGAGGAGTAAGATTTGGGAATTGTGATTGGTGTTCGTGTGAGATCATGAACTCATTGGTCACTAAAACACAATCCAAATATTAGAGTAAAAATGTACAGAATAAATTTTGAAAATATCTTTACAAGAGTGTATGTTTGAGTTGCTTCCAAGTGCTGTGTGTATTTCTGGAGCCTTCAAAAGTTTATTAGAACTGGAAGAAGCTTAGAGAAGGTCAGTAAGGATGATGAGCTACATGGAGTGGCTTCCCTTACAGAACATTTCTGTAAATTGGGACTATGGTCTGGGAAAGGAATCATTTGAGGGCAATGTTGTGGACAACTGCAGAGGAAGGAAAATGAAGACTAACCGCTGCCTTTCAAAACCAAAGCATGCACAGTTAGGAGGGAAGGCAGATTCAGAACCTTCAAAAAGAAGAGGTTCTCCATTAAATCAGCAGTGGAGAGACCTGTGGGATGACTTGTCAAACATATGTTGTAGATATTATGAAAAATTAAATGGTTTCCAGGAGAATCATGGACTATTGCTTGGAAGGGTGATGTGCTCAAAGTTGCTAAACAGAAACCACATATGGTTCAGAAATTCCTTGACATCAAAGGAGAGGGTAGTCTGAAGAGAATCAGAGAAATATCACACGTTGGTGACCTGTTCTGTACTTTTGGCTCTTACTGAAGATAGAATACTGGCCTAGATGTACTGCTAATCTTGCCCGCACACCCACACTCATTTTAAGGTGTGACAAAGGGAAATACTTTTCCTTAAAAATATCAGATTAGTTCCTGACCATATTAGAGTATAATCTCATGCACCTTTAGGTTGTGTTTGTGCTTGCATGTGCATCCACAGGATTTGCTTTTGCATTTTATTATAAAAATAGCATGGGCCTATATGCAGATTAACTAGTAACCAAAGTTTGTTTTCACAAAAGCATCATTACTTTAAAAATGGGTGCAGATTATTCTTGAGGAGGAGGGGTGGTGATGGTGGTATGATTCCAAAACACATGAAAACACTTCTGCAAGTTTAAAAAATTCTAACAGTAATTGCACTAACGGTGTTATTTGTATCACAGTCTCTTCAAAGCTTTTAGAAAAACATCTATGTAGTGCTATAGAGATTCTTAAAAAGTCCATAAAACCACAGTCATCAGATGGGTTAGCTCTAGGCAGCTCTTGTTTCCTTTAATTTAGTATATAACCAGGAATCCTTTGGAACATTTAGTAACCAAAACTGAGCTCTCAAGATTTAAAGTGGACCTAAGTAATCTGAAACATGGAAAGCCCACAAAGAGATGCTGGATGGCATTGTGATTTTTTTTTTTTTCTTTAAATTACAGACTATTAGGTCATGCTAAAATAAACATTAGTAAGTTCATGTTCTGCTTTTCCAGAAACTTAAGGGGAAAGAAAAGGGCAGCATGATAGAATTTTTCTTCTATATTCTGAAAAAAAAAAAAAGAAGTTATGTAATCCTCTTTCTAGTGTAGCATATTATAAGAATGAGTTACTTTCTAAAATTAAAAAGCTGGTTGTCCAAATTTCATGACTGTAGTACAGCTCTCAGAATTGCATAGAATTATGACCATAAAAAATATTAAACTTAATAGTTATATCTATATAAATATCTATTTTTGTATGGTGGTTACTGTCCCACAGGAATCTAGTGGGCTTTTTCCTCCAAGTGCTTGCTTTATTAATGAAAAGATATGTATATTTAACAGATGTTTACTACTGAAATCTGTGTAATTACTGCCCACAAGGAAAGAAATGTGTTTAATAACTTTAGTGCATTTATTTCCATTGCTACCCGAATTTCAGACTGGTTTGAAGGGATTGGGATTTTTTTTTCTGCTCAACCACCTGCAGTTTCTGTAGGTTTCTCTTGTTTTGTGGATGTTCCAAAAAAAAAAAAACCCACAAAAAACAACCACAACCAAAAAAAACACAACCCCCCCAACAGCAAAGCCTTAAATAAAACCTAATATTGATGAATCTTGTATTTTTCTATCTTCTATATTATATTCTTTGCAGCATAATCATCATTCTGCACACAGTAGGTATCAGTAATGTGCTGTCACTAACAGCAGACTACAATGGTTGCCTGGTTTTAGTTTCAGTGGTTATGTTATTTCATTGTGTTCTAGATGTTAGGCTGTTTCCCTGAGGGGTGAACTCTTATGTGTTATTATCTCTAAGTCATTCTTATGTTTATATCTAAGATTGCTGGAGAGATATTTTCACTGTTTTGCCCACATCATTCCATTTTCCTGCAGCAGCTTTCACAGGCAGTTCTCCTGCTGCGTGCCTGGATTTGGTGGTGTGTTCCTGCAGCCTGTGCATGCTCTCACTGCTGTCCTACCATGCTCCCTCAGCCACCCCTCTACACTGTAGGCTAGAGCTTGAACCCCTGGAGCAGGATTTCCCTGAATTGAACTGTGTGCTATACGCAGGTCCTGAAGTTCAAGATTAGATAAATACAGCCTTGTATGTATTTTTTAAAAATCCATACAACAAAACTATCTGTTCTTTTGTGATTGGTTTGCATATGTTTGTGTGCTCCCTTTCCATGAAGCACCGCTGTACCATAGAGCCAGTGCTTGCATCTTTGAATAGTTATTTGCAGTAACTGTTGCCTGAAAATGGAGAGGGCCAAGTGGTGTCACCCACCTCTCAATGCCATCTTGTCCCACTAGGGTCTCAGTGTTAGACCCCTTTGTCTTTTCACATCTGTCTGTCAGCTTATGAGAGAAGAAGAGTTGTAAAATGCTGGCTGATTGCCATCTGCTCTCAGGTAGGGTACCTGCCAGCTCTCCCCTATCGCTGCCTGCCATACAAAAGGCCAGAGTGCCAGACACGGGGCTCTGGGAGCCAAGATCTGTCCCTCCTGCCATTTGGCAGTGCCTTATTTTTAGACAGTTGTGCCAGCCGTCTGTACATGTTGCTTGCTGTTCAGATTTCTTCCAAATTACACAAAAAAGTAGACAGAAAATTAGATTTCAATTTGTGAAAGGGCAGGTGTGAGCCTTTCCTGCCCTAGTCGGACTTCATGGCCAAGCTCACTTTCTGGTTGTGTCACCCTAGCAATGCCCATTCTTCCTCCTTTCTGTCCTCCAGCACCAGTGCCTCAGCTTGGGTTTCCAGATGTAGAACCACAGAAAGACCTTTGTTGCCTCTTTCCCCCTCCACCCCTATTCAACCAAGAACAAATGGGGGAGGATCAGCATCTTCCTACCAAAGCCAGCATTCTCTTTCTAAATATAGGCAAAGGTGAACAGGTTCTCTCAGCTGTCTCTTTTAAAAAGTAACGTGCTGTTCAAATAAATGTAGATCAAATGGCCTGCCAAGCACAAGCAGGCATGTAGACCCCTGAATCAGTCAGAAGACTTGATTTTAATTCAACTTGGAGAAAGGCACCCCTAAAGTCATCAATACTCCAACATCTTTGCATGGTTTTTTCTTGACTGCTTGCTTGACTGTTTCCATTGGTGGGATCAGCTTCGCCACCTGAGATCCTCCCTTACAGAAAGTTAATTCTCTCTAAGAGGGACCTCTGAAAGCCACAGGTGAGAAGCTGGATCTTCTGCTGCCTGCAGCTACTCTGAATTGTAGCTTCTGCTGCAAAAAAAATCTAGCGTTTTTCTACAGAGCCGGTCAGACCTCCTGCTCTCTCTCTGAGGCCCGTACAGGTGTGCAGTAGGCACGTTGATCCTTGTTGATCCAGGAAGGGTGTCTGAGCCTTGCAGGGCTGCAGGTTGCAGCATGCTGTCCTGGAGCAGTGCAGGCACTTTGCCACTTCTGCCCTCAGCCCCTTCCAGCAGCTGTATCAGCAGGAGGATACAATCTGTTCCCCCACAAAATGGAACTGCCTAGTGAGAGGCACAGGGAAAGCCAGAGAAGGTTGTCTGGTTCTCCTTCTTTGGCTGCCTTAGTGTGGGGCTAGATTCCTTCATCTTCAGGAGCTCTAGCAATATTTGTGCCATTGTAAGAGCCCCAGGTGAAGGGGATGAGGTTTGTAGTTGGAGTCATAGAAGAGCTTAGGTTGGAAGGGACTTTAAAGATCATCTAGTACCAGCCGTCATGCCACGGGCAGAGACGCCTTCCACTAGACCAGGTTGCTCAAAGCTCCATCCAACCTGTCCCCTTGAACATTTCAGGGATGGGGCATCCACTGCTTCTCGAGGCAACCTGTTCCAGTGACTGCCTCTCTACAAATGGAGGTGCTGTCAGACAGTCGTTTGGGCTCTTCTGAGTCACGGTGAGTGGCTACATCAGCTCTCTCTTGCTGAGGATTTCACCAACTCAGTTCCCTGAGCTATTGCTCCAACAGAGTAGATTTCATTTGTCAGTACTTTTTAATAAGGTGATTGCTTGTCAGTGCTTTTTAGACTATTAGTCACCTGGTACAGAAAAGAGGAAAAATCATTACTTACGCTACGGTAATGCTGGCTCTTCCAGGTACGTGGGCAACAGAGGCACCAAAAGTCATCTGTTGTCCCTTACCCTGAATGGGTCTTTCCTGTTGGCAAACATGAGAGGGGTTGGACTGGGACGTCCTGAGATTGGTTTGTTCCATTCCCACCCTGAGCAGCAGCAACTCCTTGCTTTCTTGGGTTGTACTTGTTCATCCTCTTTCTTCCTCAACTAGGATGCCAGTCGGTGTTTCTGCTTTCCAAACCTCACACCACAATTCCAGCTAGGGCATCAACTCTTGCCCATGTATTTCTCTCCCATGCCCCTGCTCCCTTTCATCAACCACAGCAAACCTTGGCAGCTCAAGTGACATCAGCACCTAAACCCCTGAGGTGGGAGCACAGGTTTGGGAGCAGCAGGGGAGAGGGAAGTTGCCACTTGGCCAAAGCAGTGCGTTGACGGCAGCGAAGCGTGCAATTGGATTTGTGCCACAGCGTGAGTGAGGAGCAGAGGTGGGAGCTGCCACTGCTGCTGGCTGTGCTAGGTGGGGCAGTGGTGAGCGTGGCACTGCTGGGGAGTCCTTTGCCTTGTGCAGAGCTGGGAGGGTTCACGGGCACAGCCTGGATGGACATAACTGACTTCAGAGGACTTGGTCCTGTCTGTGTGAGTACGTGCTCACCTGTGCGGATCTGTGCGGACAGCACTTCTTAAAGAATCACAGTTTCCATAGGGTAAGTAACCACTTTACATTTTGTTTCCTTAAAGAAATATTTAAAACCCATGATGATTCTAATGCTATTAAGTCCTTACTGAGTTCTCCCCTTATTATGATTCTGGTGTTTCTAGGACTCTTCCTTTGGCTTAAAACTGATTGATTTCAGGAATTGAAACCAGATTTACTCTTTTATATAAAAGGCAAAATGACAAATACTGTGTTCTCAGTACTGTTTTCTCAGATTATTGCTCTTTTATTTTGAAAGAAAATAACCATGAAATTGTTGTTTTCTTTTACTGTGCTTGAACCTTCTTAAGTATGAAATGCAAGTTAGGAGGAGGATTATTGGTTATATTTCTGTATTGTCTTCATTATCTTTTTAGTTGAGATAGCAAATGTTTTGAAATATTTTCAAGTGTAACTATTTTATCAGATTTTTAAATAGGAACTGTGAATTTGGGGGAAAAAAGTGTTACTCTTTTTAATAATAAAAAGGAATTGATTGTTTTATATTTATATTTATATTTTATATTTTTTATCTTCCACATAAGGCTTTTTGAGCACTTTTTTTTTTTTTTTTGTTAAAATTCAAATATTATCTAATGTGGAATTATCAGGGTGTTTTGGAGACTTAGCAAAATCAGTGCTTCACAAATTCTGGAAGATCTGGTAAATTGTAAGAATTCTAAGAATTCTGACAGAGAAGTTGTGTTTTATTACTAGTACCCAAGTGGGCTTTGGGCACATGCGTTTGACAATGCATTTTGCAGTGTGATACTTCTCTGCTTCATGTGGAGAATACTTTGAAATTTGTTATTCATTAAAAATTCTTCCTATCTCATCTAGGTGAAAAGCTTAATAACACTGTGACTATAAGCAGTTACAAGGAGAATGGTCCATCTTTGTCCAGTATTATGCCTCAGACATTTTCTAACACCAAAAGCTTCTGAGAAAGGTGGTCTAGAAATCAATGTTATCATGGACAACTTTTGTCTTTTGTGCATAAGGAAAAGTTTTTTATCCAATAGCATGTGTATTGCTGCAAAGCATAGGAATTATTTTATCTTTTCACTTAATCCTGTCAAATGGAGTAAATGTTTTCATTATTCATACAAATGTAGCCCCTTTTGTGTGTATGTTGTTGAGCTCTTTACGTAATAATGACCCTGTGGAAAATGAGATCCCGCTAACTGTAGGTGTAGCATTGCCCTCACCTGGATCCACTGCATTGTGATATTGCTACATTCATAATGAATAATGAAATTAATGAATGAATGAAAGAAAGTAACTGATTGTCCTCCTTCATTCTCAGCATTTTAGCTACATCTCATGTTTATCTTATTTATTTGCTTGTTCCAGTTGCTTCATTTTCCCTTGGTTCTGTAGTCCTTCCATGTCTCTAGTGGCCTGTCTCTGAGGGCATCTGCTTTTTTGCTAGAGTGGCTTTAGATGTGTGGTGAGCACTGAGGACTGTAAACATTTAAGAGAAAATGTTCAATGTCACTGAGAGGACTATAATATTTTAACAGGATTTGTTGGGGTCTTTTTTCCAAACAGGAAGTAGTCTGTAAACGCGAATAGTGAAGGAGCTAAGTCCATGAGGACTTAGTCCATTACATCTATGTGTCTGTCTTAAATACTGTCTACTCAACAATAATAGTACATTAGGAGAAACATCTGGGGAATGAAACTCTCCCTATGTGACGGTGAAAGATGTTGAGATGGGCATTGCAGGGGAATGGATTTATAAGGGTCTTTCTGGGAGAGGAGGTAAGGAGTCGTCAGTGTTTTCTCCTTTAAACAAGGTGATTTAGGGACCCTAAAAATTAGAAGTGAGGGTTGTGCTCATTAGTTGAAAACAACTTTTTCTTTGAGTACTGGAGTTGTTTCTGCCTCCTGCCTGTATGTACAGAGCCCCACTAAATGTTCCTCAGCCATCAGCGAGCTTCAGTTGGTTGTTCTGAAGCACTTCTGACATTAATAGGTGTTTAGGGACACCTATTTGCTCACATTCATGCTCACCAACAGAGGATGCTGGGGCTGTGCAGAGCTGAACTCGGTATCAAAAGGAAGAATGATTTCTGGAATGCATGGGAAGCCAGAAGGGAAAATGTTTTGTGTGGGGGGAAATGTTACATTACAACAAGGCTCCTGCCAAACAGCTTCAGCCTGCTGTGGGTATGAGCACTTTACAGGGCTTTGCCCTTACACATCTGGGAGAGTTGGACAGGATAAACCTCCCCATTACAATGAGGCACTGAACATGTTTTCTGTGTATACCTGTGTCATCCAGGAGGCCTTCTAGCAAGAAAAGGAAGACCTCCTGTAAATTTACAAAAGGATGATGGCAGGGGAAAGGGAGATATAAGGGAAATTCCAAAAAGGCCCTCTCAGTTTGCTCAGGCAGACCTAGACTTGCCCTCCTTTGGGATTTACCTGTAGCATGTTCATCATTAAGAGGTTTTATTATTTTTTTTAAATTAATTTTATTTTCCTTTGCAGGTCACCTTTTAAGCTGCTATTTCCTGTATAATTAAGCAGAATGAAGGCATTAGGTTCTAGTAAAGTTGGGCCTAATCCAGAGTCTTCTCTTATTCAGTCCTTTCTGAGTAAGAAACTCAAGTCTGGGCCCAGCATTTCACATGCTTTGCTGTTACATCTAAATTATTTGTGGTCTGTGGATTTTTATTTTTTTTAACTTTATGAAAACTCCTTTGCTTTTGTCTAATTTTATCTCTTTATGTGTCACTGTCCAGCATAGCATTAGTTGAAATTATGTAAGTATACTGCAAATTGAAGTACGTAATTGCTACTGATAATGCAAGAATGATTCCTACAGTTTATAATTAACAGTATATAATGTTCTGTGCATGGGTTGGATCTGTCCCTTTTAACTTTTCCTTTCTGATTCTTTCCAATCCCTGGTCTTGCCGCATCGCAGCCTTGATGAATGCACTGGTTTCGCTGGAGTCTAGTCCATTGTTCCTTTTGTTTTTCAGACCAGTAAAAATGGGAAGTACTGGATTCTGGTTTCCTCCAAGAAGAGTCAGCGGAACTGGTTAAGACCAAAATCTGAGGACTTTAGTGGGCAAACATCAGGTGTGCATTGAACAGAGGCTGCTTTAATCCTGCTTTAAGTATATGCTTCTTTAAAAATAGTATTATATATAAGCTTTTGTGTAACGTGTTTGTTATATTTGATACTGCATATAATTATTCATCCTGCAGTTGTGAAAGCACCAGTAAGAATGTGGATTTTAAGTGATAATATGTTGAGACACAAGCAGGCAATATTACTCATAAAATTCTTTCAGCTGGTCTTTGGAAAATTTAATATTTGAGGATCAGTGGTTGTTTAAAGTTTTATCTCCATTGCTCAGTCTATATATCCACACCCCAAAAAAGGAAAAAAAAAGTGGTTATTTGCTATTCAGAGATCAATACTGATGTTCTTAATTGCCTCACCTGTTGAGAAGTGATACTGAGATAGTAGTGCATACAGTTTTTTAATAAAACGCTGTCATTGTCAAAGACTGGATCCACACTATATTTGTTCTAAAGATGCATTTTTAAGGACACTTAAAACACAGTTCAAAGTCAGCTTAGTTAGTTTTGATGGTAGAGGAATAAAATCTGAATTCTTCGTCCCTGTGAATGTTCTGACAGGTACAGCAGCTAGGTTACCTGAAGTTTTGGGGAAGATAACAGTAATGTTATATTGGCCTGAATATAGGATGGTCTCCAGCCTGAGGTGTGATCTTTTTATTGAGAAAATGAGTGAGAAGTTATCAGATGTGAATTTGTTAAGCCTAATACGTTTCACTGTTTCACAACAAAGGCTGCTTCTGACATCACATCAGATTCTGCAGAGAACCCTTCTGCATGGCTTCATATCCTGCATCTCCCCAGCTTGATGCACGTCCCGTTCCTTCCCACCCACCCCAGTGTTACCAGCTCACTGCTATACTCATGTCCTTAGATATTCCCAGTGCCTCTGCAGCACTCTCTGAGCCTCCCTAGCCCTACACCCCCATCCTGGTTCTGTCCGCTCTCCCTCCCTGTGGCGGCTCATCCTCCTTCCCTGTACCTTTTCTGCTGTCCCTGCTTCTCTTGTCACTGTCTGGGCACAGAGTGCATTTGCTGCTGAGCTCTGGACCCAGCTTGGCTGAAGTAGCGCCACTCTCATGCAGCAGGCTGTGGAGGCTGTTCCCTTGCCTTTTCTGCTAATCCTGCCTGCCCTCTCTCAGGCTAGGTATGGATTTGGCAGGGGGGCCAGAGGGGCGGGATCCCTTGTACCCCGTTGGGGCTGTAGGTGTGCCCTGGTCATGCAGTGAGGGCTGTGATTGCTGTACTCTCAGCTCTATGTGGTGGATCTCATGCAGGGCCTGTGTGGTATAAAAGTACCCTGTGCAAATGTAGGTCAGGTTGGATTTTTTTTCTCCCCCCTGAACTTCATTTGTCAGGAGAGATTAGACTAAAACAAAATTTCATTCTACATTCAGGCCAATATGCATTGAAGACCACTGTGCTCATTAACAGAAGAACAAAATTATTTTATTACCTGATTCTGATTAAAGCCTGTATTAAAAAAAAAAACAAACCAACCTTTCAATCAACAGATATATCACAGCTTTGATTTGAATCAGATTCTCCTTTTGATTGTATTGATGGCTGAACTGGTCTTCATTTACTTTTGTTGAAGAAAAGTATTGCTCCTAGGTCTCCAAACAACGATTCCTTATGAACTAGAATTAGTGAACTAGATTGTTGATTATGAGACAGAAAATAAAATTAAGCTGATATTTTGAAGACCTGTGCATTTTCCCACTTATGGAACTGATGTCTCCAGGCTTCATCCCACAAGTGGGAATGAGTTTGAGATAAATCTGAAATCAAGGAAGTCCTTAAAGAAAGCCTTTTCTCTCACTAGGTATCTTTAAAATAAGTTAGTGTTTCCTTATGAAATTTAAGAGAATAAGGTGGTCTTGCAAAACTGCTTGTTTAAAGGAGTTTAACCTTTAGTTTAACATAGTTTAACCTGTCATTCAAGCACTTCAGGGTTAAAAGGAAGCAGATTTCCATCTTGGTGTGCCAGTACTTCTCTCTGCCTCTAACGAGGAGGGAGGAAAAGGCTTAGACAAAGACATACTCTGTATACACATTTCGAATGGAGGTCTCAGTCTGAGGATGTCTTAAAATGCAGATATTAAAGAGGCACTTCCCCTTCTTCCTCTCCCCGCTTCTCCTGTCCTGCCGTGCTTTGAGGAAAACACAGGCTTTCCTTCCTTCCTTCTCTCTTTCTTCCAAGACCATGCTGGGGCACTTGCAATGACCATGTAGTTTCCCCCCGGCACACCTGGGCACTGCTCTCCACTCCTCTCTGGAGCAGTTGGCTCCCTCCATCTCTGCTGAGCCTCAGCAGGGCTGAGAGGACAGCTAAGGCCGGGGCTCCCTCCCAGCTACCCGGCCTCGCTCACTGCCGGCAGGGAAGAGCCCGGTTTGTGTTCCAGGGAGGTGGCGTTGGGCTGGAGCAGCTGCAGCCTGGTGGTGCCTGCCCGGCTCCAGCTGCCCAGCTCCACCTGTCCCGGCAGCTGCGGCTTCCCCAGCGCCGCCGCCGGGGCTGTGGCGCTGCGCGGCCGCCGAGCCCCGGCCCGGCCCTGCTCGGCCCCGGTGCCGCCCAGCCCGGCCGCCTTTTGTGCAGCTGCCCCGGCAGGGACTGCAGGGGACAGCAGCTGCCAGCCACAGCACCGGGGCTGGGGGTGGGTAGTGGCACTTTCAAGGGAGGAAGGCTAAATTTTGGGGCTTTCCAGCCCTCCCAAATGCTTGCTTTGAGTGCTGTCCTGCTGTCCTCCTTGTCCCCGCTGCTGCAGACCTCACTCTGCACCCTTCCTTCCCACTGTGGGTAGCACAGGATTTTGGTATCTATAGTAGCAGTTGTGCTCCAAGGATGAAGCGAAGCTGTCAGCAACGCCTGACAAAGGAGGGCTGTTGAGTGCCCTGTGATGGCAGGTGCCCAGTTGTCACTATATGATACCAGATGACGAATTTAAAGCTTCTCACCCACAAGTCAGACACGAGGATCACGTCATGCACTTCCTGACAATGAAAGCTGCTGGTTTAGTTCACATTTTACTATGCCACAGGGGCAGGACTTGGAGCCTCCATCCTGAGCTAGCCTGAGTCTGAATGTTTACAGCCTTCATGTCTCTACTGGGTAGCGTGAGGAGGCTAGGGGTCTCCAGCACTGGGCTGATAAAACCCTGATCTGTCTAATCTAACCCTAATCCGTGGGACTTTAGTCATTCATAGATCAAGTCTCTGTTGGCAGAGGGTGAGTTTGCAGGAGAATTTCACCTGGTGTTAGGCATCACTGGCAGCGCATGCATTTTGTGTGCATCTAGAGTAGATGCGTAGATGTGCAGTAACCACGGGGAAGGAGGTACATCCGAAAGGGAACCCGAGCTTTGCCCTCCATAGTGTCAGCATGGGTACTGCCGTGTTTTGTGCAGGTTTTCAAACCTTTTGAGGCTTACAGACTTTCACTTTGATAGCTCTGTGTGTGTGTGTGTGTGCATGTGTGCATGGGGATGTCTGTGCAAACACCACAGGCGCGGCTGTAATTCCTTTGAAATTGGAAGCTGCCAAAAAGTGCCGCGGTAGGAAGGCTCTTTGCCTGATACCTCCCTTACTTAATCTGACAGAAACTTTGCTGTTCTCCATCAGTGCTTGACGGGAAGGTTGTGAGGTGTGATTTCAGGGCATATGTGGATCTGTTCACCCTGAGCAATGCATTTTAAGAGTTGCAGCAAATAGTATAAAGAAACCTGTAGGTGTTACATTAGACCAGCTGAACCTAATTTTATTTTTAAGTTTTATTCAGAAGCATCACATAGCAAGTAAACTTCAAAATCTAAGTTTAGTTACAAACTAGTTGTTTCTTATTTTTTTTTTCCAGTCCCCTTTTGCTTTCTTTTACGACCACATGAAACTTGAGAAGCCATCTAAAGCTAAATCATTTAGTGGAGTTGGGCAATTCCCAAGTGTCCAACAAGAAGGCCTGGTTTAGGCTGCGATGGCCACTGTCATTCCTGGTGATTTGTCAGAAGTAAGAGATACCCAGAAAGTCCCTTCAGGGAAACGTAAGCGTGGTGAAACCAAACCAAGAAAAAACTTTCCTTGCCAACTGTGTGACAAGGCCTTTAACAGTGTTGAGAAATTAAAGGTTCACTCATACTCTCACACAGGAGAGAGGCCCTACAAGTGCACACAACAAGACTGCACCAAGGCCTTTGTTTCTAAGTACAAATTACTAAGGTATTAAACTCTATTTATCTTTCAGATTATATTATCTATTTTATGTTGGCCGTGTAAAAGTATATATTTCTGTACGCCTTCAGCTGATTGCAGAGAGGATGTGTTAATTAAAGTAGCCATTGGATTGTTTCTAGAATTCTAAATTACCTAAGTTTGCAAGCTAATGTCTTTGATTTTGTTTCTTAATTTGTTTTCTGCTTTTGTTTTCTGTTTGTTTGTTTTTGTTTTGTTTCGTTTTGTTTTTAATGAGCGTAGAATTTTCATTTGTATAAGGAATTGTCAGAAGAAAGAGTTTGGACTGAAAGTTCTTTGGCTATGGACTTTTACATGAGTACTTTCATACTTGCCCATATACCCCTGTTACAGTAGCTAAAGCCCACCAAAACTAAAGTGTCAATTTAAGAGAAATGGCTCGCGTTTTGCTATATTTAAATTTGTCAAACTGTCTTTGTAGTGTCATGCTTTCAGTTAAAAGGTTCTGTTGCAAAGCAGCCCTTAGTGTAGTATTTAGCTGCCATTAAAAAATGAGCACGTGTGTTTTTTGATCAAAATAATTACTTACAGAATATATCTGTGTTTAAAGGCATATGGCTACTCATTCTCCTGAGAAAACCCACAAGTGTAATTATTGTGAGAAAATGTTTCACCGAAAAGATCACCTAAAGAATCACCTACATACACACAATCCCAACAAAGAGGCCTTTAAGTGTGAAGAATGTGGAAAGAACTACAATACCAAGCTCGGGTTCAAACGTCACCTGGCTTTGCATGCTGCAACAAGTGGTGACCTCACCTGTAAGGTATGTTTGCAGACTTTTGAAAGCACAGGAGTGCTGCTGGAGCACCTAAAAACTCATGCAGGCAAGTCATCGGGTGGAGTGAAGGAGAAAAAGCACCAGTGTGAACACTGTGATCGTCGGTTCTACACCCGAAAGGATGTCCGCAGACACATGGTAGTGCACACTGGAAGAAAGGACTTCCTCTGTCAGTACTGTGCACAGAGATTCGGGCGGAAGGATCACCTCACGCGCCACATGAAGAAAAGTCACAACCAAGAACTTTTGAAGGTCAAAACAGAGCCAATGGACCTTCTAGATCCCTTTACCTGCAATGTTTCTGTGCCTATTAAGGATGAGCTGCTTCCAGTGATGTCTTTACCTTCCAGTGAACTGACATCAAAGCCATTTACAAACACTTTGCAATTAAATCTCTACAACACTCAGATTCAGTCCATGCAGAGTTCTGCATCTGCACACCAAATGGTTGCCACATCGTTACCATTGGGAATGCCTTGTCCAATAGATATGGAGTCTGTCCACCCTTCTCACCAGCTATCGTTGAAATATCCGCTCGGTACTACCTCATACTCAGTTTCTATGCCTGAAAAAGAACAGCCATTGAAAGGGGAAATTGAAAGTTACTTAATGGAGTTGCAAAGTGGTATGCCTTCTTCATCCCAGGATTCTCAAGCATCTTCATCAAAACTAGGGCTGGATCCACAAGTAGGGCCGCTGGATGATGGGTCTGGGGAAGTTTCCCTTTCCAAGGGCTCCGTTCCTATTAGCGAACCTCTAAACGCCCCATCATTGGACTTCTCTCAGCTGTTCAACTTCATACCTGTAAATGGCCCTCCCTATAATCCTTCTGTTTCAGTGGGAAACCTCGGGATGAGTTATACGCAAGAGGAGGCACATTCTTCTATGACTCAACTTCCACCACAAACCCAGGATCCACAAGATCCTAGCAATAGTATAGGCCTTGGGTCTCTGCACTCATTGTCAGCAGCTTTCACAAGCAGTCTAAGCACAACCACCACCCTACCACGATTTCATCAAGCTTTCCAATAGGATGTACAAAGCTGGCTTGTTAACTGTCTATTTGTAGAAATGCCTTAGGTGACCATTTTTAACTTAGTGCCTACTATAAGACATTATAAATTCTCTGCTTTTGTACAGTACCAATCTCATGAAGCCAGTAAGAAATTTAAATTAACTTTTTTAAAATGTTTTGAAAGTGTTTATTCTCAGCTGTGTTTACTTTGGTTTGTTGTTTTTTTTTAAAACAGTCTCATTGTATTGTTTTCATTTTCACTGCCAATTTACACATTTAAAATGTTCAGTAGAAAGTCATCCCAAGCAAACTCGCAACACTCATCCCGTTTTTGAAACTTTTTCAACCATACCAGCTATTCTGTTTTATTGATGTCAGTGGTAGACCTTCCACTTTTACCTTTTAATATATTTTACTATTTCCAAATAATCCATTTAAAATATGTATCACAAAGATTCCTGAGATTTGGAAAAAAATTCTCCAATCTGTTTCCAAACAAATCCTCTTCCCAAATGGTGACACATCTGACCTGTTCTATAATGACAAATCTAAATTTTTTAAATAAATATAGAATTCAGTTTTTTCTGAAAACTTGTGTGTGTATATATAGAAGTCCATATATACACATGTACATATATATAGCATTTTGACTTGTATTGAAGTCATTATAAAAGTTGTTAAGAATTTTGCCATTTTCTGGCTTAAATTTTGGTGGCCTGTTATGGATAACAGAAGAAAAAAAAAATTAGTGTAATTCTCTAAAATTAGGGCTGAACAGAATTTCGACAGAGAATCTCTGCTTTCCTAAACGACAGATGTTTCAAGTTGAATTTGAAACTGTTATTGTGCTTTCGTGACTCTGGTATAGGGAAACAGGCAAAATTAATGGCTGATCTTGAAATATAAAAGTGTTGTAATGTAGTAATGCAGAATATTTTGTCGCAGTTTTTGTTTTAATTCTTAACTTGCTGTTTTTTCTCTTTAGTAGCATAGCAAGAGTACTGCATAGGAACCTTCCAGTAGTGTGTTCACGTTTGTAGGCATCAGCCTTCTCCCCGCTGCCACCGCCAAAGGGTGGATCAAGTCCAGCCAGAAAGTGTGTACCTATTTTCAGTTCAAAACTAGTGTGCAGTCAGAAAGTGAATGTAAATTTGCAACTACCAGTTTGTTTTGTTTTGTTTTTATTGGAGTGATCTTTTCAGTTGTGTTACATGGTGTGTTATGTCCTCCTAAGCAACAAGTTAGATGTTAATCACACTTTCTACACCTGGGTACTTGGTTAGGGACTTTTTGCCCATTGCCAAGATTTAAAGACAGGACTCTTAGGAGTGAAGTAAAAGCATATTGCTTACACCACTTTTACCTAATGCAATATATTCTATTCCCCAACCCCTAATAACCAAAAGAGGAAAAAAAAAACCCTAAAAAAACAACCAACCCTGTGATGCATAAAAGCAAACTAGATTTGCTGTAATTCAACAGTAACATTATTTTCCTTGTCATTTTTGTACAAGGAATTAAAAAATGGAAATCGAGTACATTAGTATCTCTCAATCAGTAATGAGGATTCATACAAGGTTTTAAGTGGTTAAACTAAATATACTTCACAGAAACAAAAGTTGCTCCCATTTAAGGAGCTCATGCTCCACATGTTTTATCAGTAGCTCCTACTGGTTTTTTTAATGCTAGGAGCAATATGCAGGTGTAGTTTTACTATTTTATACATATGTGTATTTAAATTTTATTACTGAAAAGTAACATTTTTATAAATGTGTTTGTGTTCCAAAGGCATTAAAATAAGGATGTATTAATAAGGAAAATACCTTTTGAAATTCTGCAGACTACTCCTAGATTTTGGGTTTAGGAGCACATTATCTCAAAGTGGGTGTTTAGCTCTGCTTCACGACTGCTTCCTCTGGTTTCTGTGAAACAGATTGCTCACTTACTTACATCTTTAGTTGAATGATATGTTCAATATTGCTTTTTTTCCATTCACCTTTCTAAAGGAAAGAAAAACATAGATGAACAGAGCACAAGCTGAATGCAGCAGAATGTAACTCTAGTTTATATGAACGACCGTAACGCATCTAAGAAAAACTTGGGTTTATTCTCAATCCTTTTAATCTGAGATGAAGATAAATGGACTTAATTGCTCCGTTGGGTTATGTCCCATGTGGAGCCGAGCATCTGCGACTCTCCCTGCAGCAGAGGAGAGCTGTGAGCGCTTGGCATTCTGCAGCTGGCCCAGCAGTGTGGCCGAGCAGCGCTGCCCTCCCTGGGCAGCCTCTGGCACACAAATTTCCAGTCTAGAGCCTCTTGTTATGGGCCCCAGCTGCTGTTTTTTCGTAAAAAACAAAACCCACAGACACTTTGCCAACACCCGTTTCTTAGTGCGTAGCCAGAACCCTCATTACTTTGTTCGTGCCTTAGCTTCCTGACAAGGGATTGACATTTCACTTGGAGTTAGATGTACATTTCACTTGAGAAACAGAGACCTCAGACAAGATATTGAACCTCATTCAGTCAGGGTTTCAGTGGGTGGCTGCAGCCAGAGTGTTTGCAGCTGAACTAGGATGTAGGGTAACGTGGAAGCAGACTCTGACCCTTTAAGCAATACCAACACCACCAGAGTGCTTTTGAGCATCACTTAGGCGGAGTCAGTATTGGCCACTACTAAACCATCAGTTTTAAACCCCGTTTTCTTGATTTCCCGTGGATTCCTGGTGGGAGGGGGGAGGGCTGGCTGATCATGCACCACTCTTTGTGCAACTTCTAAACTTTTAGTAAGGTTGTTTTGTTGTTGTTTTGTTTGGTTTTTTTTTTTTTTAAATATATATATTTTTGTGTACTTGTTGCTTGTGCTTTATTTAGTAGTAAATTGTGGAATAGAGTGATTTATTGTTAATTTGGCAGTAGCGGTTTTTAAAAACCATATACTGACTGAAACATGAGCCAGAGCTGATTGCTTTATTAAGCTAATAATGAATGTTAAGAGTACATATTTTCAGGATCATTTGCCTAGTGAGCTAAACTTGTATTATAGGCCAATATTTTTTAAAATAAAGCTTGGTCAACCTCTATGTTACACATATTACAAGATATAGCACTTTCAAAAAGAAAACCTAAACCTTTTAAGAAAATTTCGTACAGGTTATGCTTTTTATTATAAAACCTTTTATTATAATTTGTTTCAAGTGCCATTAGATTACATATATGTAGGCCTTTGGTATAATGCTTTGTGTACAAAATGGTAGACATTGTAATTTTAAACAGGTACATTTTTACAGTGTTTTCTTATCAATTTGCTATATTGCACAGAACCAGTGTGTCTTTCTTAAGGGTTTTACAATGGTTTTTACTAGGTTTACATGTTTCAAACTACACTGTCTTCTACTGCCATTTTGAATACCAGTCAAAAACAATTAGGAGTTTGTCCTTACCATTTGCAAACCATTTGTGTCTTCTGGAGTTCTTGATGGTAAACTTTGTCAAAAATATTTGACATGCAGTATTTGATGCAGAATTTTTTTATCACATCCTATCATCGCTATGCTGCTGTCTGACGTTATCTTTGGGCCTGATCCTGCATCCATAAATGGGGATCCTGCATCCTTTGTTATGTCTGTCTCATACACTGGTTTAGCAGCATCTCCTGTATTCTTCTCAGTCTATAGATAAGCCTCTGAAATATATGTACTTATCTGGTATGTAGTAAACCATTATAGGCTTAGCTGCCCGTCCTGCTTCCCCCCAGTGTACAGTTTAAACCACAGCTTACTTAGCATCATGCTCAACTTACAAGTAATGCCACAGTAGTTCAAAATGTGTTGGGGTAGTCCCAAAGCTTTTATGCAATAAGGGTGTCTTACTTTTGTTGGAAGGCAGTGTCTTTTGATAACAGTTATCTAGCCCTGGAAGTGACACAGAACTATTGCTAATCATATGTAAACACTTTTCAGTATAAGCTTCAGTGGTACAGTTGAACCAGAGTGAATGTTTATCTCCTCAGAAACACTCCTGCAATATTGTTATATTGGATCATGCTGCTAATGTAACTTGGGATACAACTCCTCTCATGGTGCTACAAACCTCCCTGTCTCATTCAGATGTATTTTTACCCATAGAAAAAAAAAAAAAAAAAAGGACTATACTAGACCTATAGTTGTATGATATATTTTTATACTGTGACTTAATTTGTCATTAATGAACTTTGTGCAACACCACAATGTATTCATATGCACTTGCAAAAGTAAAATTTTGGACATGCAAATTTAAACGCAGACAAGCCCAGCTCTTGTTCACAAAAATAGGTGACTGCTAGTTAATGTTAAATGTGGGCTTTTTATATGGTGTGGAGTGAAGAACATACTATATGTTACTAAAAGCCTTAGACAAAAACTGCGAAGAATATATTGGTGAATGATGTCACACCCAAACCTGACTCGGATTGCTGAAATTATATTTTTAGCTAGTGGAAAAATTGTTTGGACTTGTATGCTAAAATGTTTTTTAATGATAAAAGTTTTGAGTTGAAAAAAAAATAGAGAAAAAAAAAAAAAAAGAACACAGAAAACCCTGCATTCCAGACTGAATTTGTATATGTTTCTTGCATTTAAAATTTGCTATCCTGTGATATGGGAAATTGAGTTGCTTATCATGTATATGTACTTTAAAATGTATTCACAAACTACTGTTGTATTTGTATAAAATATAGACAAAAAGATTGCATATATATTTTTGTGTATAAGCTCTGTAAAATAGCAATCACGTTATGAAGCTGCAGCAGAACTTCATTTTAAACATTCACATCCAAAGAAACAGACTATTTATTGTCCACATACCCTGATTATAAAATATACCTTGCTGCTATTAAACAATAGTGCTGCAGCTTCTTGTGGCCTACAGTGTTATGTTTGCTGTACAAAAATATGTGAACTCCACAAAATATATCAATAAAATTACAGAATGGTTTTAGTTAATGAATAACTTACGCCTGGCATTTCAATAGATAATCTTGATCTGCATGTTTGGGATTGCACGAAGCAATTACAGAGTACATCCAGTTCTGCTGGGTGTAGTTTGCAAAGGCATAACTGTCTTTATAATTTATGGCTGGTAAAATGTCAGTTTTTCAGAAAATCTTAAGGCATAAATATCTGCATTTCATGATTTCACCAAGGAACAAATGGGATGATGCTACTGGGTCTGTGACAAGACAGACCTGAACTGAAGGAAGCAATTGAGTTTGTCATCAAATTGCACTTTGAAACATTGAGTCACTGGCAGGTAAGTATGGGGTATCCATAGTGGGACCATTCCTTTGGGACACATAGGTGAATGATTCCCCATCATTTCAGATGAATGCAAATCTCATACATCATTTGTTGTAGTTTGCAGGACAAACTTTAAAAGCGTGGCACGTGTTAGACACAGTATGTGGGATGTCTCTCTGCAGTGTTTCCAGGAGAAACTCAGTTTGATCCCATAGATGTCTGTCTGGCCGTGGCACTGACTTCTGAAGAAGCCAGGCTAATGCTTGGGGAAGAGTTGCCTCGCAGCCAGACAAGCAGCCTGCACACAACTGCAGAAAGTTACCTCTGCTCACTCATTCCATGCAGGTTGTTCCCTAGCACAGGCTGTTTGCCAGGAAAGTAAATGTCTAGCATTTTGCATTTCATTGCTTTTCGGAACATATTTTATTAACATCTTTAGCACTGTCTGTGTTTCTCTGCTTTTGAGTTCTTCTCTTTTCCAGAAGTTGGCTTTTCAGGTTCCTTGCTGTAACCCAGTTGGAGAGGAGTGATGGTTAGAGGGAGTTGTTGGCTTTCACCTTCTCCGCATCTTTCCTTTCTTGTGATCCCTATGCCATTCCTCTGAGCTGACTTACCACTTCTGTGCCACAGGTTTCTGACTTGTTTGAGAGGGTCGGCCTTGTTATATTGAGAGTCAAAAGCTCAATACATGCTATGGGACATGAAATACTCTGCAAAACCATTTGTAACTACCTACAAACACATACCCCCCCACACCCTCTTGAGAGAAAACCACCCCATTCACTGTGTTGCTGCCCTAGCTGGTCTCAACCAGTTACTGATTTAGCCTGTCCTCCTTCCAAGCAGATAGCCTCTAGAAATTCCATCAGCCTCTGCAGTAATTGGAATGGGATTGCACAGATGACATCTGTGTGTTATACAGAGATCTCTTGATGCAGCCCCTCCAGAATTTCCTTGTTAAATTCAGAGCCACAGACATCTTCCCTTCTCTCTCCTGTAACCACCTCTTTCCAAAGCTCGCATAAGAAAGTACAGCAGAATGCTTCTGTTGTATCCTCTAGACCTGGTCTCGCTGTCCTCCAGGAGTGGAAGAGAAAGGCTATTCTGGTTTCCCCTTCACTTTCCCTCACTCTTTACAACTTTTTTTTCTTTCCACATACAAGCATGCCCTAGGATGAAAAATATTTTTTGACAGAGAAATCCAGAACAGATGCAGAGCTACTGTGGATGAGCAAGAACTGAGCAGCTACATGCTGCTGGTTTCCCTGCTTTGCAAATCAAAACATCCTATAAAATTGGATAGAAATTAAGTTTTCCAAAGTGGCAGCTGCTGTAGTTGCACAGCAAGGATTGGTGATCATGAACAAGCAGCAAGTGGGACAGCAAGATAAACTCTGCTACAAAATTTAGTCTGTAATTAATAGTTTGAGAAGTATATTGGAAGATTAACTGGTGCTTATCAGTGTGAGCTGGCGCCTTTAGCAAATAAACAGCAACACTGTATTTCTGTTTTGAACAACACTGGAGATAAGGGTGTTGAAAATGACAGACCCCAGCAGCAGTGTGAAGGTTCAAGTTCCTGCCCATGTGCTGTATCCCAAGTAATTCAGTATAAACTTTCTCTACTCCTAATAAAGGTGTAACAGCTTGCCTGGTATTTTTATTTTTCTATAATTTTATTTATTTATTTATTTATTTATTTATTTATTGCAATGTCCTCGAGTAATGAACATTTTCAGAGAAATAAGTATTTGTAAAAAATATAATGAACAATTCTGTTCTTCATTGTCATCACAGCCTTGTCTAATTTGGGGATATTTGTACCACAAGATCAGCTATAAAGCTAGTTTGCCTCAGAGAGCACTTGAAGAGACATCAGGCGTCAGCTGAGCACTGTAAAAACAGGCCTGTGCTACTGCCTGGTGGGGCTGGGCTGGAAATCATTTGAATTGATCCCCTGATAGTTTACCCTCTTTAGTGAGGCTGATTTTCACTGTTGCACTGAACTGCCATGTACAAAGAAGAATGGTTTAGTGTCACTTTCATATGTCAGATGTGTGTTCCATATGCTTGATGTGTGTTAAGTAGTGTGGAAAACCTGTAGAGTCACAGTTTCTAAAAATCAATACATTGCTCCGACTCTGGTGAATGTTTGTGAGCACATGTGTGTATGCATGCATGTATGCATGGGAAGGTAATCCAAGCTGGAAAAGTTGATAAATTAGTTTGGGTTGGGTTTTTTTGTGTTGTTTTTGTTGTTGTTGGTTTTTTTGGGTTTTTTTGTTTTTTTTTTTAATTTTGGTTTCCTCCAAAGTGTTTTAAGTCTAAAGTGTTTGGGTTTTACAAGTCCAAAGTGAATCATATTGTTTGTTAAGGCATCCCCAAGTTAACACAGTGCATGGTTTCCCAGGCAAGCTGGAAGGGCTTCTTCCAGTTACTTGATTAATCTGTGAGAGACAGCAGTTTATCTAAAGGGTGCACAGACTCGAGTGAGGAAGGTGTTTGTCAGCTGTGCTTGTGTAGTCCTAGATACTACTTCAGCAGAAAAGTTCTACAGGCTGTGCCTCTGAAATTAGGCTCAACTCTGGCTTACTGGCTTTTGTGTTAAATTGTTACACACATGGTCATGGGTAAATCCTTAAAGTTCCTTCACAAGTGCTTATGTTGAAAATAAAATACAGGTTTTGTATGGTTTAGACTTATGGCATGCCATAAGTGAATAACATCTGAGCTGCAACATAAGACTATCAAATATCAAACATCAAACATTCATGACAAATAAACACAGACTAAAGTCCCAAACTTTCTGAAGTCTCACCTGAAAACTGTCCCCTTTTATTTTGTCAAGGGTTTGACTCCCTACACCAATGAAGTATTACAGGGTTGCCCCATAGTTTATATGCTCTGTCCAGCTGAATTCAGCAGTATTTTTACAAGGAGCTTCTGCTTAATCACTGAAAGCCCTAGAATAATTTGCTGAGTTGTATGACCCATTTTAATGTTGGGCTTAAAACCCTTCAGCTTAAGGCAACCTCTGAGAATTTGCTGTGCCCCACCAGAGTGCCCAGGCCATGACTTCAGACCAAACCAGCTGATTCTCTTGCCTCTTCCCCTCTACAGCTCTCCGAAGAGGTGGTGCTTGCAGGAAGCCACCACATTTGCTCTGGCAGTGTATTTAATATACATCACAGAGCTGGGTGTGATCTGTGTTAATGGCATCAAGCTTCTGAGAGAGACTCAGCCCTTTATGCATCAGTCTAGGCATCAGCATTAAATCCATGTATCTGGCAAAGCAGCAGCCTTCCAGCACTAGACTTAGCACTAACATTACCCCCCTGGGTCGTTTGCTGTATGTAATTAATTTTTCTCATTAAGCATTGAAGCTGTTTCCGAGTCCTTAAGGTACAATTAAATTCCACCACTATATTTGGCATCTCCCTGTGACCCAGCAAAGTCAGCCTTGCTCCAGGGGCAAGACTGCAAAACCAATCTTGGACAATTTGGCTGGAAATACTGCATAAGGTGCCTGCCATGTGACAGCAGTCAACCTGCCAGGATAGGTGTCCATCTTTGCATGGCCAGAAAACGCTGCTGTGGGTGAGAGCCTGTAGTTTACATTTCGTTGTCTTTATCCCCGAGTTTGGATTCTTGTAGCTTGTCACGAGGTGCTTTTTTGAAACTGTGGTATAAAGCTACAGCAGCAGGTCTCAGATTGTTATCCCTGGTCCACCTTGGTCGCTGAGCCCCCTGTAAATTAGCTGTGAAACCTCACCTGCCTTTCCAGTGCCTCCAGTTAAAACCTCAATGTGTTCAGGTAAGGAGAGCCTTTGCTTCACACTCTTGGATACATGGAGTAACCTTAGTGTAAAGGGGAAAAAAGCATCAAACAGCTGTTTGGCAATGTGTGTTTGAAACTTGATCTTATTATTTATAAACTAGGGTTTAACCTTTTAAAATGTTTATTATTATTATGTCTCAGCAGTAAGAGCATCACAGTTCTTGCAGATGTAATTTTTTCCTTGCATTTGGGTTTACCTTTCCCTGCTTTAATGAAAACTTGCTTGTATTTGTGGTTCCAAGGTGTCATTTGTCTCACCAAAACAGCCAAACCCTGAAACATGAGCTGGATTCTTTTCTGGCTTGCCCATGTAGGGAAGAAAAAAAAAAAAAAAAAGAAAGAAAAAAAAAAAGTGATTAATCAGTGGCCTATCTTCAGAGCAAGCCTCTGTAGGGACTGGCTCCAGACAATGCTATCACTTACACCTGTGCAATTGATCATATCAGAATTCCTTTGAGGCAACTCTGAATATCATTTGAGGTCTGTGAGGTGTGACCAGAAGCAATACTGGAACTATGAAACTCTGTGCATGAGGAAAATCTAGGTAGGTCCATCATCAAATCCTAAACTGAGGTCAGAGGGACTAACAGTAAAAAGAGAAAAAAGAAAACTCTTGGTTTCAAACAGAGAAGAAAACCTCTCAGAAGTCACGAAGCCGCAGGCTATGGAACTTGCTTTGAGTAGGGCTGTAATTTAAGTACTGAAGAGCTACATTTGGCTCCTTTAGCACGGTTACAAAGTAACCTAGTGGAAACACAATGCTACCTCTGTATTGTAAGGCAGTTCTTAGAAGTCTCTGGATAGCCAAGCCTTTAGGGGTTGTTACATGGTACAGCCACCAAATGTACAAAGAAATAATCATCGAGGAGAAGTATATAACTACACACTCCTAAACTCTCCGAAGTCAGTTCCAGTCCCAAGCCCTGTCCTCCTGTTTTAGACAAAACCGGCTATCAGTCACAAGAGTGATGCACCTGATGAGAACAAAACTGGTGTTTGGTATGTGCCCTGTGTTGTGCTGGGTTATATCCATGCCAGCCCTTTAAAGCCTTGGTATAGAGGCTAACTTCTCCTGTCCACTGGCCAAACAAACAGCAGTAGTAACTAAGAACAATGGCAAACAAAGAGTTTTTTTATATAGTTACATAGTTTTTCTATATTCCTGATATGCAAGTGAAATATGAATGGGGGAACCGAGCAAAATTCTGTATTCCTTCTCATCCAGGAGCACAGACTAGGCTGGGCAGCTGGTGCAGCATTGGATGCACAGGTATGTTTTACTTGCAGAAATACAGCACACAAGCTTGGAACAAACCCATTGCTGCTGCAAGTTATTGTAGCTGTGACATCTGTGACATATTGCAGCCGACGAGAGACAGACTGTGCGCTTCACTCCTGTCACTTGTAAAAGTTCCTGTTGCATTCTGTGCTGATGACTTCTGGCTCCTACAGCTTCCTTTTCCCACATGGCAAAGGCAGTGCAATGGAACAGTGTGGTTGGAGTCTCTGAGGGTTGCCCTGGGGAAGGGTGGCCTGGAGGGAAAGGGCAGTATGTCCCCAGCAGCCCTGCTCCCCTCTGCAGGTAGCTCACCAGGGGCTTACCCCAGCCTGCAGTAATGCTGGAGCTAAACAGGGCTGTGAAGGACGTCCTACAGTGATTGTAGCTCCTGGGAGGTCACTTGGCCACATCACCAGTGGATTACAGGAAAATAATGGTCATTAAAAATAAAAGCCTGCTTGCATTTAAATCAGATTTAATTGTGTTCACATTGAAAGACTCTGGATGTTCCCTTGCTTTGGTCCTCAGCCATAAGATTGAGGCAGGACAGAGGTCAGTTACATTGAGGTACTTTACACCCCAAAGAATGCCCCTCTTCCTGTTCAAAAATTCAGTATATTCCCCAAGAACAATACAACAAAGTCAACCATGGCAGGGCCAAACAGAAAGATTTCTAACTGAAAAGGGTAACAAGAAAATTAGCTGAAACAGTAACAGAAGGACAGCTGACAGATGTGGACATGGAGTTTGGAAATACTAATATGGAAGGTCTGGTATATCCTTTTGAATGTGATTTCAATCAAAGAAATTTGGAAACAGCCTTAATCCTGATTATTTTATGAGCTATGGTTTTATTGCTGTTTTATAGCATTCACAATCATCAGATAGGCTGCTATAGTTGTCAGCTTAACAGGTCTATGCTCAGTCTTTTCATCCACGCATCCTTCTACCTGTGGCCTCTCCACACCCAATGTTCCCTTTGAACTTCACTGCCACCATAACCTGATGAAAACAAGCTTGGAGAATTCAGAGCAGAAGCGTCTTCCTGGTGCTTTTATACCCTATGTGGCACAGAAGCTCGCTGAAGAATTGGAGCCCTGCTAGCACTTGGAAAACAGGCATAAAAATCTTTTCTCTCTCATATGTAGCTTCATGCATTTTCTGCAGCTTTTCATTTCCATCACAGCTGCCTAGAAGACATTCTCTTCAAAGATTCCCTTCCCTTCCCTTCCCTTCCCTTCCCTTCCCTTCCCTTCCCTTCCCTTCCCTTCCCTTCCCTTCCCTTCCCAAGAAGAAATGAAGACTTCTACACACAAGCTTAACATCGTAGTGCTGCTCAAGAAAGGAAAGTTAATACCTGCTGTCTTCATGGGTTTTATTTCACTGTGTATTTAAAACGGCACTAAAGCTCCTCTGGCCCTCCCCCACCCCCTAAACCATCCCTGTTTAGGATGATGAGCCAGAGAAATGCCCTGAAGCAGGGGCAGCAATAGGGTATGGCTGGCTCATGCTGTACAACAGAAAGCTCACGGGGTGTGGTAGCACCTGAGGGATCCAGGGACCTCTTGTACTGCAGGAGTCCCTTCTGGGAGGGGCCAGAAAGAGGAGCCTTGTGTTGTCAGGCAGTCCCATCTGCAGGAACTCTCCCACCCACAGCCCCTGCGAGGTCTCTTGGCATCCCTTAGTCTTTGGGCTCTCACTTGCTACCAAGTCCTGCTAGTACCTATTTACCTAGATCTTACCCAGCCTATTTCACAGTGCCAGATGATAACCCAAATTCTCCATTCCCATTCGTCTGTGGTACTTCCCTGTGAATTGCTGCAGCAAATTTCTCCTGATTGTCCTAAATCTCAGTACTGGGGAAGATCTCCATCACTGATTCACTAAGAATTGATGTATTTGAGACCCTCTGGTCAAACTGATCTAGAGTTCAGGGAGGGTCAGAAAACAACTTTGGGAAATGAGATTTGTGTATCAAGGTGAACAACTGAACCCATCTCAAGGTGGAGAGCATTCCAGTTCTGCTTGCACATGGCCTGGGTACCCTTGAACGCCTCCCCCCCCACCCCCCCTCAGTGGCCTGTGCTGCATTTTACTCATCCAGAGGGAAAAAACAAAAACAAAACAAAACAACAAAACCCCCCCACCAAACAAAACCAAACAAAAAATAAAAACACAAACAAACAAAAACAAAACCCCAAACAAACCAAAAAACAACCATGAGGAAACCCCTGCAGGAACTGCCTGCAGAGTCCGGTGCTGCCCAGAGATAAACCCTGAAGAAAGAGGCACTGTCAGTCTGAAGTCCCATGGCAGAAGCTGTACTGAAAAATCTGACATCCAGAGGAAGGTTCTGAAGAGTGAGGAGGTAGGAAATGGCTTCCAAGTTTTCCAAGGTATTTGTCAAAATGTACAGAAAGATATGGGAATATTCAAAAATCCTTAACTGTGTAGGTCCCATGAGGGTGCTCTGCTATCTGGGCAGTACAGCGGGTACCATGCAGTTAGCATGAGCACTGCAAATATGTGAGAGGGTCAAAATTCAAAAAGGCCCCTTAGATACCACATGGGTCACTAACACAAAATGACATTTCTTTGATTTCTGCCAGAACAGCTCTGTAAACTCAGCAATCATTTTTCTAAGAAGGATCCAGGAATAAAATACACACCTGCATGGGGTGTGATGGGAAGATAACCAAATACTTATGTGTAATTTTAGTTACTGTATCCATTGATGATATGGAACAATAATTTGCCTTTATGCTGCTATTAAGGTTGCAGTCTTGCATGGGCAAAGCTGAGCACCCAAACCAGTCCCCTTGTCCCAGTCACAGTTTAAGTGGTAGGTTTCTACAAATACACTTTTATATTTATGCCTGACACAGCATCATCAAACGTTAACACTCACCACTTCAGCTGCTTCCACTGACAAAGACTTTGAGCTGTTTAATGCACCTGATGCTGATCATTCCTGCCTGGAGCCATGGTGAAATGCATTCACCAGTCACTGCTTTATTTACTCCTGGGGCATTTTGCTAGAGGCATTCAATGGGCAGAACGTATTTCTTTTTCTTTTGAGATTAGAAATGATGTGAAACACTTACGAGTTAATAATTTTTTAGCTTTAAATCTGTTTTCCTTGACTTTCTAGAGATTTGCTTCAGGGCTGAAGAAGAATGTTTCCAGGTGAACCTGATTTGCTTCTGACAGTTGTGACAGATGCAGTTCATTTGGGGGAGGGAGGGAAAATGGTGAAGGGGGGATAAAAGGCTTTGGAAGGCAGTTTAGAGTCCTTTCTGTCAGGGAAGCTTTCTAGTTTTCTGTCTTAGTAGCTGCTTTCTCCTTCGTAGTAGTTGTTTGCTCCTTCGTATTATGCCATCACCTATTCCTCTTAATCGTTTCCTTTCTTTTGAGTATTCCCCCTCTGCAGATTTGCGCCCCTGCAGCAGCCCTTTAGTTATCCCTGGCAAAGACAGCAAAAGCTTTTTGGGGGGAGCTTCTTCAGCCAGGACTCATCGCTTGCCTCCACGCCTGTCCTGGTGCTCCATTGACTGGGAGCAGCTCTGCCTCCTGCAGCCCTTAGGATCTGGGGGCTTTGGCTCTGTCTACAAAGCCACCTACCATGGTGCAACAGTGGCTGTGAAGCAGGTGAAGAAGAGCAGCAAAAACCGGCTGGCATCGTGGCAGAGCTTCTGGGCTGAGCTGAACGTGGCCCAGCTCCAGCACGACAATGTGGTACGCGTGGTGGCTGCCAGCACGTGTGCCCCGGCCAGCGAGAACAGCCTGGGCACCATTGTCATGGAGTACGTGGGTGACATCACTCTGCACCACGTCATTTATGGCACTGGGGATGCCTGGAGGCAGGGGGAGGACGATGAAGGAGGATGTGGAAGGAAGGCCCTGAGCATGGAAGAGACTGTGTGCTATTCTTGCGACATCATGACAGGCTTAGCCTTTCTGCACTCACGGGACATTGTGCACTTGGACCTGAAACCTGCGAATGTTTTCATCACTGAGCAGGGAGCGTGCAAGATTGGAGACTTTGGGTGCTCCCAGAAACTGGAGAAGGGCTGGTCCCAGAGCGCCCATGTTTGCCAGCAAGGGGGCACGTACACACACCGAGCCCCCGAGCTCCTCAAGGGGGAGAGGGTCACTGCCAAAGCCGACATCTACTCCTTTGCCGTCACGCTGTGGCAGATGGTGATGCGGGAGCAGCCGTACCTGGGAGAGCGGCAGTACGTGCTCTACGCCGTGGTCGCCTACAACTTGCGCCCCTCGCTGGCCGCCGAGGTGTTCCACCAGTCCCCCCGGGGCCGGGCGCTGCACAGCATCATCAGCTGCTGCTGGAAGGCCGATGTAGAGGAGCGTCTGAGCGCGGACCAGCTGCTTCCCAGCCTCAGGGCCCTCAAGCAGAGCCTCTAGGAAAACTCAGGACTCTTTGAATCCTTTTTGCCGACTTTTCTTTCCCTCCATCCCTTCCTCTGAATGTAATTTAGGCCCTGGGTGAGCTAAAGGCTATGTTGCTGTTTTTTATACTAGGAAAAAAAAAAAAAAAGAACCCAAACTGTTTTGATATAAGAAAATAAAAGAGCTTTAATGATACTGTGAGGTTTTGCCCTGGAAGGGAATAGAGGCAAAGATGAAGATGTTGGCATACATTACTTTTTCTGGTTGATGTGTTATGTGCTGCCTTGCCCACTGGGAAATGTGATGTGCAGAAAAATAGTTGGTTGTAAGTAAGTAAAGTACAAGTAAAGGTCTGCTTTTGGAAGGTTCTTTATACAGAATACCTTTTGGTATTTTTAAAATTTCAAATATGAGTAGTTCTTGACACCAGCTAGAGTAGTGCATCTGAGCTTTTCCTCTTCATTTACCAAGGAATGAGTATGTATCAGAAATCAATGAATGCAGAAAAATAAATAGTGTCAGTGGTCTATTTAACTTGTTCTTAGATGTACTTAATTTCAGTAAGCATGCTGCTTCTGATATGGAAAATGTGAACTACTCACATAGTCCTTGAAATAAAGAACCTTTTTGTCAGTCTAAGGCTACTAAGAGTAAGAAAATGCATTAACAACCTGTCCTTTTTATAAGACTTCCCTGCTATCAGGTATATTAGTAGCAACTTGCTTGTTGGAGCATTGTAAATTCTGAAGTATTATAAGAATATTTTGTGGTGAATAGAGTTTTTTAAAAGGGGAGAAAAGAATAGTAAAGGGAGGATTATTTGTGCTTCATAATGTATGGCTCAGTATTGGACAAGATACTGGAAGTACTGAAAAGGAAGTTTGCCTACAGCAATAATAATGTTCCTCTGCTGGTGCTCAAAGCATGTACTGTTGAACTATCCTCTGCACTGCTTATGTCTTATCTGCTATCTTTCCTAATCTGGTTGTAGTGTGTCTGGGAAAGGAAATGCTGTAGGCAACGCTGAAGACAAAAAGCTCTGATCCCTGACTTATCACAACTGATAATTGTACATCTGAACCCTTATCTGGAGCTGCCTGCTGTAGCTGATATTCCCATTCTACTCAAAGCCTCTGCTTCTTTTTAAGACAGGAGAAAGAGTGATGTTTCAGTCAAATTGTTTTTCTTCTTTACCCTTCCTCCCCCTTGCTTCCATTCTGGAAGAAAAAAAAATCTCTAAGGAATTGAGCCAGTTTCCTGATTTCTGACACACATCTGTTCTTAGCCCCGTGAAATCCTGGAAATGAGCAACTATGTGAATTTGAGATGATTCTGTAGGTCTTTATGGTATTTGGGTTGGTAATTGAAATTAATGGTTTATAAAGCATATCTAAGCTTAACTATTTCTTGGTCTTCTGTCCCCCTTAAGTGGAAATAGAAAATGTTAGCTGGAATAAAAAAACCCTGAAGTAAATTCTGGAAAAAGTTTCCTGTGTTTCTCTGTCAAAATACTTATGCTATAAAAACAGAAGTGGGTTTTTTTGTGTGTGTGAGTGTGTATAACTTATTTAATAAAGAAGTTGTTTTATAAACATTATCATAAGTCAGCTTTTGAAATGATTAGCTGAGGGCATGCAAGATAAAATTTTAGATAAAGCCATTGACATCCCTCACCTTAACATCAAGCCTTAAATAAAAAAAAAAATGTTTCTGCAGCTTTCAGAAGAATAAAAAGTGGAATTAGTTTCTTCTGGTAGTTCCTAAATGCTTGTGTTATATTTATTTTGCCAGTCTAGGAAGCTTGCTGCTTATACTGCTAGAAACCTGTGATTTTTTGCTTAATGATACTTTAGCATCAACAAGTGCTACTTGAGCCTCTGTGAAAAATCAAGCACCCTTCAAATTCTCTGTTGTACTTGACAGAAGGATACTGAATGGCCGAGATCTACTCTTGAAGTGTAATCAGCTCTGCAGATGTTTCTGTCAATTTTGTGGGGTTCTCTTCTGATAGTGTGAGAGAGAACTCTGCACAGCACTCAAGATACAGGCACACCATACTCTGCTATCATAATGGTGGCCTCTTTTTTATTAACCTCAAAGGTTTGTTTTTTCTTTGATTGCTAATGAGCTCTGAGTTAACACTAATCAAGAAATATCTAAAGCTTAACAGCTCAGAATCCTTGGTTCGATGTGATGGTGATTTTGCCTGTTTGCCTCACTTTATACCAATACACCTTGAATTTCTTTCTGCCAGTTTGTAGTTGGCCCTTGCAACTAAATAACTCCACCATCAGTAAATTTGTTTATATTCTGGCTTCCCCTCTTACACTTCATTTGTGGATATGCTAGGCAGCAGAGGATCCCCTGAAACACCAGTGGGCACTTTCTCCTGCTGAGGGAACTGACAGTTTTACCCTCTGTGCCTATCTTTTGATTTATCCAGCCCCGGGTTTTCTCTCCTAAATGTGGCTGCTTAGTACCTTTCAAAAGTTTGCAGTGAAGGATTTTTCAAATACCTTTGGAAACCCTAAGGGAATATATCAATCAGTGCCTTATCTACATGCTGTTAATACTACTAAAGAATTCCAATACAATCCAACACAACTGTGAAGTGCAATTCTTCTAATGAAAGCAATAATGGCTCCTTCTAAACAAATCATGGCTATGTATCTGTTACTTGCTTTCATATAGAATCTGCTAATCTATCTTATACAGATGTCACTCATGTAATTAGGAAAATTATTTTTTTAAGACTTCCCTGAGAAGTCTTTTTTAAAAAGTTTTGTGGGTTTTTTGTTGTTGTTTTGTTGTTGTTCGTTTGGTTGATTTTTTTGTTTGTTGTGGTTTTTAAAATATATTTTATTTCTAAAGACTTCTTTGGGATATGATCCTGGACAGAAGAGCCAACGCACCTGGTTGATTTTCAAGGATTGCCTTCTCCAAGCTCAAGATTGGTCCACCCTCATGAGGAGGAAATCAGGTAAAGGTGCCAGGATGTCTTCAAGGATAAACAAGGAGCTCCTGATTAAACTCAAACATAAATATGCAAGGGTTGAGAGATCAGTGTGGTGTCTGAAGCAAGGAAGATTTACTAGTGGTAAAGAAGGATCAGATTAGGGTACACTGAAACAAAAAAGATGTACAGAAGTTCATAGGCCCTGATGGGATCCATTCACAAATGCTGAGGCAGCTTGCCAATGTCATTGCCAGGCAACTCTTGCCTATCTTTGGAAGGTCATGGTGCTCAGGAGAGAATTCTGATGTTTGAAAGAAAACAAATATAACTTCTTTCTGCAAGATGGTCAAGAAGGAGGATCTGGAAAACTTAAAGCCAGTCAATCTCATCTAAATCCCTGAATGACTGGTGGAACAAATAACTCTGGAAATCATTGGTAAACATATGAAGGACAAAAAGGTGATTGTGAGTAGTCATCAGGGATTTATGAAGTAATGCTTGACCAACTTAGTAGCCTTTTGCTATGAGATAACCGGCTGCTGGAGGGCAGTGGTTGTTGCTCATCTTGACCTTAGGGAGGTTTTTAGCACTGTTTGCCAGTACACACTCATAGAGAAACTGATGAAGTACTGACTAAATAGTGGAAACTGAAAATGAGCGGAGCTGCTGGGCTCAGAGGGTTGTGATCAGTGACATGAAGTCCAGTGGGAGAGCAGTCATTAGCGGTGTATCCCAGAGATCGGCACTGGGCCCCGCGCAGGCTAACATTTCCATTAAAGCCTTGGATGACGGGACGGAGCACTCTCTGCAGGTTTGCAGGTGATACAGAATTGGATGGAGCAGTCGGTATCTTGGATGGTGGTGCTGGTGTTCAGAGAGACATTACCAAGCTGGAGAAATCTGCTGATGGCAACCAGTGCAGGGAAGTGCAGCGTCTGGCGAGTGGTGCTGGATAACCCCTGCAGCAGGACGCGCCCGGGGCCAAGCGGCTGGAAAGGAGCTCTGCAGGAAGGACCTGGAGCTGCTGGCAGACACCAAGTTGAACACGAGCAAGCAATGCACCCTTGCGGCAAAGGCGGCCAACAGCATCTGGGGTGCGCTCCACAGACTGCTGCCAGCAATTCCACAGCACTGCTAGAGGAGATTATTCCCCGGTGTTCTTCACTCAGCCCTGCCGAGACACATCTGGGGCAATGTGGTCGCCTCTGGACTCTGCCAGAACAAGAAAGTCACGGATGTACTGGACCAGGAGTGCAGCAAAGAGCCATTAAGTTGATCACAGGATTGGAACCTCTGCACATGAGGAGAAACTGAGATGGGACTGTTCAGTCTGGAAGAAGACGGCTCAGGAGGATCTTACCAGTTTGTAGAAATACGGATGAGAGGCAGTAAAGATGAAGCCAGTCTCTTCTCGGTGCTGCTTAGTGACAGGACTAGATATAATGGACACAAATAGAAGGACAGGAAACCCCATTTAAATACAAGAGAAAACATTTTTACTGTGAAGATGGTCAAACACTGGAGTAGGTTGTTCAGAAGGATTAAGGAGTCTTCATCCTTGGAGATACTCAGAACCCAACTTGACACAGTACTGAACAAGCTGCTCTAGTTGACCCTTTTCTGGACAGGGTTGGACTAGAGTCTCCAGAGGTCACTTCTAACCACAGAAGTTCTGCAATTACAATAACGTTTATAGATGTTTGAATTTCACACATCTCCTGAGTTCTCCTACAAAAATCCTTTTAGCTTGAGCCTATTTTGTGTTTCCTTCAGGGACAATGTACATGCAAGGATCACTCTGCTCCTTTTCAATAGCTTTATTGTCTTGTGGGGAGAAATGGGTTAAAATGTTTAGATGGGAGTAGTCTTGATCTTGTTGGGGGGAGGGGTTGTTTGTTTTGTTTCTTGTTTTAAAAACCTGGCATCAATAGATCTGCCAGAGAATCTTGCTTCTTGATATTCTGAAAATAAAAAATTATGGAGTTTATGTTAGTTCCTTGAAGAGTTTTTTTCCCCTCTATTTTTATATGTAATCCACCAGACTTTTGCCCTTTTTGTTTTCTTCATCTGGACCCAGCTTCGGGTTTTTAAAAGATTCTTTCCTGCTTCTAAAGCTGGAATGAGCTAATGAGTGTAGCTGCACTTTGCTCTTAACTTTGTCACACTTGCATACCTCCAAATAAAGTGTTAGCAGAAGGCACATGACACTAGCAGAGCAGTTGCAGACAATTGTGTCACAACTCTAAGGGGATTCTGTTCATCCAGATTTTTCCCTTCCTATAAACTGGTTTTGTCCTTTATCTCTCCTTCCCTATACATATGTATGCAACACAGTTCCAGGTGGTTGGCAAGACATGGTTGTAAGTTATAAAACTTAAGAGCTACCAGTACCTAGTTTATTTATTCTCTTTGTTTCTGGAACTGATTGCCAGTAGCCTGATCAGCCAAAACAGAAAATTTATTGGAGTATTGCACAGATTGAGATGATGCAGTGTAAGTCTGGGAATGGTGGCATTGGAATGCCTTTGACGATCAGGTATGTTCTATTCAAGGTTAACTGATGCTAACATCAAATAAGAGTCTACCTCCTCAAATAAGAATCACCACGCATCTTGACTGTGTTCTGGGGAAGGAACAAAGCCTCATTTCTCCCAGCTGGTAAACGTAAAGGTCAGATCTTTTGTGTCTTACTATTAACCGAGTTTCACAGCTTGATATAATTATTTTCCTTGGGAACTCAACTATTCTGGTGTTTTGTTTGTTTGTTTGTTTGTTTTGGGGTTTGTTTTTAACAGCAGCAACCTAAGTGCTATTTCTGGGACCCTGGGATGCCACATCACAGTTTCCAGCTTTTCAAGGTGAGCTGCTTTTTGTTTTATTTTACGTTCTCGGTCCCTAAGCAGCACAAGCTGCCTATCCAACTTCCAGCTCTGCAGCACTGAGAGCTAACTATTCAAAATTGGGTGAGTAAGCTCCTGCCTCACAGCAGTCTGGGGTAACCACAGCCTGGATGGAAACTTCAGCTCTTTCTCATTAATCTCTCAGTTTACCAAATCTACCAAACCTGGTTGCATTTACTAATTTTGGAAAGATACATATAAAGAAGATACTTGAAAGTGCTTGCATTCTCATGGGTAGTAACCAACAGCAGTAGCCCCAGACATATTATCCATATTAGAGTGTTGTATTTTGTGCTTTCTTGGTTATACAGACAATATTGTCCACTAAGGGAAAGCATGAGTCAAAAGTTCTAATTCTGGCCTTTTTTTCTGTTATTTTATAACAAATGGCATTTACCATCCCAATCTCCCCCGACATGTCTCCTCTTCTTCCTCAAATGGGCACATGTAAAGCTTGACAGAATGCATTTAAGAGATTTTATGTAATTTTACCTAATTCAAACTGAATCCCCAGATAAGAGCCAATACTAATTAGTGCTGGAATGGTTTTAGGTCAAAATTATTTTTTTTCATACCTTACAATGAAAAGCAACTTCTACATGCTATCTTGAGTTCTGCAAAGTGCAACAATTATTTTAGCAGTCAAGTGATTACAAGAAAGACAAAAAAAAAAAAAAAGATGGCTAGAAGCATGGGAACAATGCAATTGTAATTAACAGGTTCTAGGAAAAATGAGAAATAAGGAAAAGAAAAAGCATGGAAGCTTATAATTCCATATTAATCTTCAATTACTATAGCTATTACTGAAGGTTTAGTGTCTTTGGATCCCAAATAGGAATATCAAGAGACATTTCATAATAGGTTTTAAAAGAAGTTAGCATAAGATACAATGCTTGATGCTACCCTCTTTATTTGGCTTGTTCTGTCATTTGTCCTCTTTCTACTTTTATTATTATTATTATTATTATTATTATGCCTAATCTCAACCCACAAAGAAAGTGGTAACATCAGTATTTTCAAACAATAAAAATACTACATAACTTGGAAGGGGCACATCCTCAGAAGGTAGGATGGGAAGCACAAAAACATAAGTCTGAAGAAGTATGGGTTGTTTCTGTATTCTGTGGTAAGATATACCACAGCAAAGGAAACAAACAAAAACTGTTTTACACAATATACCACAAATATTTGTAAATTCAATGGGACTTTAAGTGGATGCTTACCATTTGATTCGTGTATCAATTTTGGCAGTGTTAGCATGTTTGCATGATGTCATCTGCTACAACAAAGATGAAAATAGGGATAGAAAATGAATGGCTATTTTTAAAATTAACATGGAATATTCTACTTTTACTTTGTTCTAGCTATTTATCTGCTGCAAATACCTTCATGCAGTGCTCAAAGAGGCTCTTTCTACGCTTCAGTTAACCCAGCTGCCAAATATTTGTCTGCCTGTCAAAGAAAAGCCTTAAAACCAGTAAAGAAGGCAAGTGGAACAAAAAAGTCTACTGGCATCCATCCCAGTCTGCCAGTAGCTAAGGATGCCATGGGACAATTTGACAGTAGAGGCACCACCATGCACCCCTGGACTTCTTGGAGCACGAGGCTGAGTTTTGCTGTCTACCCAGCCTGAAGTTCAATAGCCCAAGTGTTCAGCAGAGCAGGGAGGTGATTGCATTTGCCTTTGCAGGGCACCTGGGATAATAGGGCAATTCATAACTTAATAAATATTCTACTGCACATGTGCCAGGCTACAAAGAGCAAAGTAGGCTGCAAATTGGAAATGTAAATGTCCAGTTCTTTTTAAGTCACTCCCTTCACAAGGGCAGAAAGAAAACCAGTTTTATTTTCAAGCCATGTATTTTTCTCGACCACTTAAAAATGGTAAAAAGGTTTTGATTCAGATATGGCACAAATGACGCTGGTCCCAGAGACAAGAATAGAAAGTTGCACCCGAACAGAGATTTTGAAAAAGCTGAATGTGAATAAGGGAACTGGTAGGCTGGGGAGGCTGGATTTCTTTTAATAATACTTGATGGTATATTTTACATCATATAGTAAGTTTAGAGAGATACCATACACCTTTTCCACATTCTTGTTTTTCTCCTATCCAACAGTTCCAGTGAAATGGTTTACAGATAACACAAAAGCTACATGCCAAGCTCTTGAACAAATGTATCACTGCACTAACATGCCAATAGATGAGTGTTACACTGATTTCTCTTTGTTAAAAAAGTGACAGAACTCTCCTAAAGTTGTCAATCCTTGTACAGCTTTTGGGAGTGAAATGATTGCTATTAAATGTTTTCTGATTGAAAGGGGAACAGTAGATATTCCTAAAGTTAAATAAATCATTTCTCCCAACACGTGACTTTCCGAGGAAACAAATGCAGTTATATTTTTTAAAATGTTTTAACGATTGCATAGTTTGTTTAAAAAGTTGTATATAGAATTTCAAACAGCATTTGTGAAAAGTGTGCTGAGCATAAAAATCAGCACTACCTGACTGAGAGTCAGCAAAAGAGCCATTTGCCCAGGGAGACAAGGGAGAGGGCTGGAGGAAGCAAGGAGATAAGCCAGAGACAGGGAGAGAGGAGACCCCCCAAAATCCAAACCTATTTGCTACAACCTTTTCAATCAGTGAAGCTCTCACTGAAAAATAAGCTTATACTGGCATGTGGCTTTCTGTGTTGTATGCTGGAGATACCTGCCCACTGGACTGTCACAATCCTGCATGACTTAAACTAAGGTCTTGAAATAGTGCTTAAAATCAGACAAGGCCACTGATTCTGTTCAGCGGGGTCACATGTGTCCACCAGGTCAAAGAAGTCTCTTGGTTTGTTGAAAGAAGCATAGACTTCCTCTCACTCCCAGCCCCTCAAAACCCCAGCTGGTATTGAAAACTTGTCTAACTTTTAATACTTTGCAAGTCATTAGCAGTCCCCAAACTGCCTGAGAGGTTTGTTTTTTGTTTTGTTTGTTTTTCTGTTTGTTTGGTTTTTTGTGGTTTTTTTTTTTTTTTTAATTTCCTTTTCTTTGCAATTGCACTATTACTAATTATGATTGGTTAGTACTACATTGAAGTAGCACCAATTACTTAGCAATGTATACTAGTACACAAGTAATGGTAGGTTTTTCATTGGAAATTTCCTTTATATATAGAAGATTTTAAGAGTAAAAAATTCCATTTTTCTGTATCAAAGCTGTGTTGCTGCTTTTGCTTGTTTTTCCTAGGAAGAAGGAGAATTCCTAGGTATCAGCATAAGCATTCATTCCTGCCAGAACAAAGGGATTTGCTCTACCTCACCCCAGGAACATTTCACAGGTGTTTATGAGAATCAGTTATTCCTCTGAACAGGTAAGGGACTCTCAAAAAGGACATACACCTGTGGCAGTGTGGTAAGGGGCTATTGGTAGGATGGATTGACAGCTGGATGCTCTCAGAAACAACTTCCAACAGTCATAATTATTTAAAGAATATTTTTAAACATCTGCGTTTCATACACAAAATAAGAACAAGAGGTCATAATGCTGAAAAAATGACAAGTATTAATATTTCTACAGTTTTTTTCAGGGGACGTGGGTACCATACTCAAACCCACCTTCCATGTTTACCACGATACTTAATTTTATTTGCCTAAAAATTGAATGCTTGACCACAACCCTAAAAAATGTTAATACCATCTTTTCCTCAGTTTTAAACCTGTAGAAAATACTGCTTCCCTTGATTCCCATCTGGAAAACCTGTTGCTGGGGATTTCACTGTGTGTGAAGGCAGGAATGTTGGATAAGCAATCGTTTGCACATTAGTGCATGTTCACCTACATGTAGTTGCTCTTAATGTTATTTAAGTGATTGCTGCAGGGGAAAGAAGACTTTTCTGTTTTACACCATTTCCTAGGGGAAAAATACAGTAAACTATATTCCACATTTACAACCACATTTTGTAGGCTGGTGTGAAAGGCCATGCACAAGCCCTATTTTCATGAAGTAGGAACTTCTGGTATGCATTTAGGGGAAAGATAAATTTAATGGACTTGCTGTAATCTCCAAGTAAGACATTCTCTTAAACAAAACTTCTGGGTCTTCTATGAATGATATTACAAACTCTATGGTGATTGTTCCTGCCCTGCTACTGCAACTCGTAACTTCCATGCAGTAAACTGCAGCTGCCACTTTGCCACATTAGCCTTGCAGAGAAGTTAGTAAACCCTTTGAAACCAAAACTTCTTCATATTTGATGCCTCTTGGATCACTTTCATGTTATGTTGTGGATCTGACCAGCTGTTCTGAGCAATCACAGCATGATGGTTTCCTCAGTGGCTACTAACTCCTGTTTCTAAAGCACATCTTTAACACCACAGTATCTCCTTTAGTTTCAGGTCCTAAGTTCTATGTTACTATTCCTGTTTCTGTCAGGTTTGGAGCAATTTAACTTGGTTAGTTCACAGAGCGTCAGGTCATAACCTGAGAAGTATTGCTGAACTGGCTTTAATCTTTCTTTCCAGGTGCCAGGGTTGGGAAGGGCACCTCAAGTCCCATGGAAGGCCAACACCTGGATGTAATCTAGATAAAATTGCAAGTTGCAACTAACATCCAGCTCTAATAGTCCTGTAACATCAAGGTGGAAATCAGCCCTTGCTTTAAGTGTCTTCATCATCTGTCACAAGAATTTGCTAAATTTTGTGCTTGCAAACACTCACTATCTGAAAACCTGCTGTATCAAGAATATCACAAAAGGACACCAGCTAGAAAGAGATGAGGAAAAACTTTTCAGGAACAAAAAACCTAAACATGAGGGAGTGATGCATTCCATACCAAGAGAAATTTTTCTTCTAGTCATAAGGCAGTGTGAGGCCAGAACCATTCCTTAAATTATCCCTGTTCCATGACAGCTTGAAAAGCAGCACGAGAATTTGTGATTATTAGAAGAAAACTTGTGGTAGGTGCTAATATTTCTAAGACCCTTCTCATCAGGCATGGTAAGGAGCTGCCACCCCCCTCCTGGTGCAGACTGGGGGGACTGACAGGATGAAGGAAGAGCAGGGACACACCCCTCCTGGTATGTGGAATGGCTGCAAAGGCTTCCAAAAGTGGGACTGCGTATTGTAACACACACTTCTTGCAAGAGAGTGGAAGTGCATGTAAGAAATGTGTGACTATGTTAGTGGGATCAGTTGTAGAAGGGTATGAAATCAGTAGGTGTTTACCAGCAGTTTGTAAGCCTCTAGTACTGTGATTTCTGTTGTAGCGCTGATACCGATCCACAATATATAGTTCACTGATTACCAGCAAATTCCACATTGCTAATCAATAGACCATCTTGGTTGCTATCAAGGCTGTGTGAGTTACACAGTAATTTTTTGCAAAAGGTGGGGTTTTTTTCATTATTTTAAATTTGAGAAGCATCACACCTGCAGTGCAAGGAGTGGAGAGAAAACAAACATTCTTGCAGGAAAGCAGAGAACACCTAATTCACCAATTTGGAAAAAAAAATTAAGATTGAACTAGAACAGGATTAATTCAAATATCCTCCTGAAAGCTTCCCAGATGGAGAGCGCTGTTTCAGCCCCAAGTGTTTGAAGACATTGTAATGATGTATCATAGATTCGATGTCACTAGAAATGCTCTAGCATATCAGCAGCTTTGTATTTTTTGTCACAGTGATCTGTGTCAGAAAAACAAGGCAAAACAGGCTGACAAAGAAGTTTTGCTCTAACCACATCAATGATATTAGAAGCCAGGTGTATTATCTGCAGGCATAAAGCACATATTTAGAAGAGCTTGTGGTGATAACAATGAAGTTCAAGTTGCCCACTTGAAAACATCTCGTAACGATCAGTATCTGTGGCAATGTTTGTCAACAGTAAAGGACTCCATCAAGGCACAGTTGCTCTTTTTGTCAATCACAGTCCTAGTTCATGCTTTCCATGCTTACATGAGGAATTTTTAAGGTAAAGAGAGCCTGGTATTTTGAGCGGTGGTTGCATTTTTATGCTTTATTCTAGAATTGGCATGAAAATTTAGAAACTGTAAGATGGACAGGCTAGGTGCAATATGAGAACTCCAGCTGTGCATTCTGTCTGCCTGCTACCTGCAGAGAGCAATGCCAGTTAGCAGCCACCCATTTACACAAATCAGTCTTTTAAAGGGGGGTATTTTTTAGTTCCAGGTTTTTTTTCTGAAGTTCCAGTACCTCAGGCACTTGTAGAGAAAGCTAATTCCTGAGTAAAGAACTTGGATGAGAGTTCTGCAACATGATACAACTGAGAAACTTAACACAAGAGGATCAGCAGATACCTACAATTAAGAACAAGCAGATGCTGTCGCCTTTCTTAAAAGGGTTGGATATAGCTTTCACTGGATTTCTCCTGACTGGTTTAGAGACTCAACCATCTATTGATGACCTTTGTGGAAGCCTGCTTCATATGATCCTGCTTCACAGGTATTTGAAGACCCAGAAGCTCAAACAAAGCTCTTAGAAGTGTGTTCAGATCCCAATGACCTTGGAGAAGGAAGTGATTTACAAGTAAGGAGCAACATGTTAATCACCACTGAAAGCAAATACTAGAGGTATTAGGCTGGCATAACCAAGCTTCCAGGGAGCTGCCCACATGAAATAACCACTACGAGAAGCGACATAGCAGACTTAAGGAAATTACTGTGAGCCCTGCCAAAACCATCCACAGGCCACCAGTGTGAAATAAGCAGAATAAATCTACTCAAAACAATGAATGGTGTTCAAAACCCAAGCTGCAAAGCCTGGGGGGTATGTCTGTTCTTTGACCCAGCCAAAGGTGCATCAGAAAGGTTCAACATTCACCAGAAGACAACAAAAACCTTCATTTCACTAAGTTACTACAAAAGACCTGATTGACTACACGCACGTGCTCCTTTTGTCGCCTAGACAGACTATTCCCAGGGTCTACTCTTCTGAAGGACAAACTAGCTAAAGGAAGAGAGAAAAAATATCCCCAGTAATCTATAAACCCCAAAACAAAAGTCAGAAAGTATAATGAATGCACGTGGACTGATACTCTGCATGATAAATCATTAAATTATGTATCAAATTGTTTCTGCTACAGACTACTAAATCATGTCAAAAACATGCCTTGCTTCTTAATCGTTTATCTTAATTATTTGACATGAGGGAAACATTCCTGGAAGCTTCATCTAAAAAAAACCACAGGCTGTTGGGTATTAAGTCACAAAATCACAATCTCTTAACTAAAGTTAGCATTGTCTAGGGAGAAAAACCTACATGAAAAGCTGTACGTAATAAAAGGAAAACGGGGCAGAATACAAAATTTTAATTAGAAGTTACAAATGACAAAATACAAGATAAGCAAGAAGTTGTATTTAGACTGGCTTTTTACTCACATGAATGTCAAGAAGGAGCATTTTTAAATTTAGTGCATTTCAGAGAAAACAGAAATCTTAGGTAAATTTTTGTTGCACATTTGTGGAGAAAAACAACATATATCAGAAAATTCTAACAATAGCCATGGAAAGCCTTAAACATAGGAACAGAAGTGAGGCGGTTTTTAAATCAGCAGCTCCAGATAGCCTGCATCCAAGAATTTTAAGAGCTGGCAAAGGCGACTTGTGTGCTGTTAATGTGGATTTTCCATAAGCTCTGAGAAATCTGGGGAAGCTCAGAAAAAAAAGAAAAATCTCAAAGAAAGCTGAGGTAATGCCAATACTAGGAAAATAAGAAAGAAAGGAACAAATTCAGGAACTTACGGTCAACCTCGCCTTAATCCCAGGGGAAAAAAAACAAACCCAAACCAACTTCTTCATATAGGAACAAGAAATAAATGAGCAAATTGTACTTAAATTACACAGCTTAAATGTATGGAAAACATATCTTTTAGGAATTACTTCTTTTTTCCTCATGCAATTACAGAATTTGTTTGGTAGAAATAGGAACAGTGTTGATATAGCACATTTGCACATTGACTTTTTCAGTAGGACACAAAGAAGCTGGCACAGTTGTGCACATACAGTTAACAGCAAGCAAATTAAAACTACGGCTACAGGTCTGTGTCAGTCAGACATATTTCTAATTGAATCCCACAGGAATTAGTTCTTGGCAGCAAGGTACTCAGTATTTTATCTGGAAATAAAGTTTACTAAGAATATTCATGAAAGCTCTAAGTAAATAGTGCAACAAGGCTGCTGATTGGGAACCATCTGGATTACTGGAAAACTAAGTGCTTCAGCATGATCAGTGTGAGATCATGTATTTAAGAGTGATGAATTTAAAACACTTATAGATGGAAAACTTCCTCAGGAAGTAGCTGGGATAGCTGGTAACAGAATAAACACGGGTTCCTTGCGTATGAGTTCAAAAACAGTATATATGTAATTGTTAAGTGGCTCAGAAAACAAACCACCAGAACCAAATTATGTTTTCATTGCAGGGAGGAAGAGGCCAGAGAAACGTGACTATCATCAAAACAGATTTCTCAAGTACTGATCTCCATTGGCAAAAGACACTGCTGTATTTCAGGAAACAGCAACAGGATTACAACTTCTGTATCCACATTTCTTGGAGCTGCTTTATCAGAATACAGCCTCCAGTACTTTCAAAGATGATGTTGGTAAATTAGAGATTTCAAAGAGTACATATAATCCAAGTGCAAACAAGCCTAAACAATGGAATACTTGGCATATAAAATTTAACTGCACCACCTGAGATTTAAGGACTAAATGAAGAGCTCTAAAGGAACTGGTAGGTAAAAAAAAAAAAAAAAATTAAAGCAGTGTGATAGCTGAAAGTAAGCTCATCTTAAAATACCAAGGAAACTTCCTTGAATAACTGTAGTAATAACTAAGCTTCCAGAGGTGCAGTACTTATGCTGGCATTGTACTCGTCTATGATTCCTGGATAGAACTCCAAATTAGAATTTAATTATTAATTTAAAAAGATAGTCACAATGACCCTACTATAGGCCATCATCTCAATACATGTTTCTCTGGTTCTCCAGTGATGTAACTTGAAACAGACATATTTTCAGCAAAATGCTTTGTTTAGGACTAACATTTACCACTGTCCAGGCCAAATCAAAGACAATGCTCAGTAAAAAAATATCCCTCCAATACCCAACCTGAACAGATAATGGAACTTCTATAAATAAAATTCATTTAAATTCTTAAATTTAAGCATGACTAAAACGAGTGCTTTTACTTAAAACTTCTGCTCTCACACCTCCACTTTGCAGAACCACAGAATCACCTGGGCTGGAACAAACCTCTGGAACCATCGAGTCCAACCTGTGACCGAACACCACCACGTTCAATTAGACCACGGCACATCCAGTCTTTCCTTAAACACCTCCAGCAACAGTGCCCACCATCTCCCTGGGCAGCCCATTCCAATGTCTGATCACCCTTTCTGTGAATAACTCCCGACTAAGGTCCAACATAAACCTCCGGTGGCACAGCCTGAGACCATGTCCTCTCGTCCTGTCGCTTTCAGTAATGAAAGAAGATAAAAAAACTCAAAGGCTCAGACGGGTCTCGCTGTCATTGGAAGCGATAAAGCCTCGCTTGTGCGCCAATCCCGGCCCTCCCCCCAGCAGAAGGCCGAAATCTCCTGGAAAAGGCAAAGAGGAGCCCGAGGTGCGAGCGGGACCCGAGTGGGAAGGGCGTCGTGCCCCGCAGGACGGCCTAAGCCAGAAGAGAGGGCACAGCAGCTGCGCACCCCAGGCTCCTCTCCAGCCGCCACCAGCCGGGACTACAGGGCCACCAGCCCCGCAGGAAGCGAAGCCAGCGCGGCTTCCGCGCCCGGCGGGCGGGTGAAAGGTCCCGCAGCGCCCGGATGGAGGCGGCGCCGCTGGGCTATATAAGCGCCCGCCGCCGCCGAAACCGCCTCTCCCGCGCCGCCGCTGCCTCCTGGCTCACCGCTGTTCGCTGGGCCCCGCGCCGCCCGAGCCCGGGAATAAGTCGGTCAGGAAGGCTCCGCTGCTGCCATGGTGAGGCGGGGGAGCGCCAGGGACGGGGGAGGGAACGGGGTCGCTGTGCCGGCCCCGCCGCGTGGCCGCCATGCCCGGCCGGGCGGTGCGGGCCCTCGGCCCCGGGAAAGCGCGGCGCTTCCCGGCGGTGCGCGGAGGCTCCTCGGCTGCTGGGGCGGCTCCCGGAGCTCACCCCGAGCCGGCGGGCAGGGAGGGCGGCCTGTGGGCCCGGCAGTGCCGTTCCCTTGGCAGGCGGAGGGAGGTGGCCGCAGGCCGGCGTGCGCGGTGTTGATCCGGCCTGGTGTCGCTGCCCCTACGGGCGGCCCTTGTCGGGGGACGTGGTCAGTTAATGCGGCAGGTCGCACCTCATCGTCCGTGTGACATCCCGTGTTTCACAGAATCACACAACAGGTCAGGCTGGAAGGGACCACAGTGGGTCATCCTAGAGCACGTGGCACAGGATTGAGTCCAGACGGCTCTTGAATATCTCCGGGGAGGGATACGCCACACACAACCTCTCTGGGCAGTCTGTTCCAGTGCTCAGTCACCTGCACAGTAAAGAAGTTCTTCGTGTTCAGGGGGAGCTTCTGTGCATCAGTTTCTGCCCATTGTCTCCTCTCTTACTGGTTGGCACCACCGAGAAGAGCCTGGCTTCATCCTCTGGGGAACCTCACTGTTTATATTTTTATAGAGGCATATATATATATATATTTCATTAAGCTTAAGACCTTCCTTTTACTTCTGTTTCATCGGCTCACTTAACTCACGTTAACGCCCCATTACTTGCAAATGTTTAAGTGCTTAAGCTCCTCAAATCAGTTTCCTGAGTGGCCGAATTAGTCTTTCTGGCCAGGTGCCCCTTTTTTGTTTTTGTGGTGTGAGTTCTTGCAGGTTTGTTGTTTGCTATTTCATTTATGGTGAAGTTAAGTTGTAAGATATATGAAGACTATGAAGACTGATTTTTTTTTTTTTTTTGAGGAAAAGGAATTTTTGTGCCAGCTGTATATAGGCAAAACAGGGAAGAGTGTGCTTGTAGTTTCCCACCCTGGGATGCAGTTCGACACTAAAAAATTGCTTTTCCTTAGAGTTAGGACTTTGCCCTTTCATTCTCTTCCCATTATTTCTAGTATGCTGCCATACCCTTCAGCTAGCTCTTCTAGTCAATACTGTTAAATAGTCCCCTAGCTGAATCGTTCTTTACACTTACCTGGTTCTAAGAGGCAGTGGGCAGCGTTCACTGTAGTGTCTGATATTTGTAAATTGAACATTTTAGGCGTTTAAAGATACTGGCAAGGCACCTGTGGAACAAGAGGTGGCGATTCATCGCATTAGGATTACTTTGACAAGCCGCAATGTAAAATCGCTGGAGAAGGGTGAGTAGTGCTTCTCTGTTTACTTGGGTAGCTTGTCAAGTAATGAATAACAGGTGCCATGTAAGGCATTGCAAAATACAATGTATTGAAACCAGTTGTAATTAACGATGTTACTGTTTGCCTTTTTGGATGTGCCTTGGCTCGCAAAGCCAACCTGAAGTGCTTCACACACCAAAAAGTACATTCGGATTTAATTTTTAATGAAAGTTAGTGTTTTGGGGGGTTTTCATTATGTGGAAAGCTTACGTCATAATGACTAATGTAAGAGAGTGCAGCTTCTTCCCTTTAGTTTTTAGGAGGAATTTTGAAATAGTTATCACACTTAGAATGGATAAGAACTGAAGGGCACTGGTTTATCAATATTTTGTCATTTGTATTATGAAGAGTTTACTATAATGTTCTTTAAAAAAAATTTTAATCTTGTTTAGGAACTAGCTTTGCCAATGTTTAATCCTATAATAAAAATGTAAAAAAAAAGTTCCTATTTGCAGGATCTTCAGGCTGCTAACAGCTTAAATACGGTTTAAACTTGCAGTAACGGCTTTTGCTTACTGTGATTTTGTTCACTGTGATTTTGTTCATTGTGTCACAACACTTCCAATTGTACGTGGTTGGCTGTGAGGATAATGCTTAAAATGAATGTCAGTGATCACTCATACGCTATTCTGAGCCAACATCTTGTTTAAAATGCTTGCTTAAAAATCAAGCAGGTAAACCTGACCTATTGCATGTCTTCTTTCAGTCTGTGCTGACTTGATCAGAGGTGCTAAGGAAAAAAACCTGAAGGTGAAGGGACCTGTTCGCATGCCAACCAAGGTACTTGACACTGTTTTCCTGTCTTAAAAGTTGGTTTTCTTACTGCAACTCTGTGCTTAAAATGGTATTTTTTAAAGGACAAAAGATGAGATGAAAAGCAGTGCTACTAAACTGAGGGTGACCATTGTGAAAAGACGATTTCACAAGTTGCTTTGACACCTAGGGTAACTGTTAAGTGTGAAACGTTAAATGTGGAAGAGGGTTTTCTGTTCAATTTATTTTATTAATGAACTCATTATTCATCCTCATTATATGAAAATTTCATTTTTTTGAATGAAATTAAATACGTAGCCAAGGAGTGTGAACATCAGTAGACCATAACTTAATAGGTAACTTTCCAATGGCATAGATACCATACGGTATTTGTAGGTGATCATCTCTTTATATGATTGTAGATTACTCCTCTCAGTGCACCAGCTAAACACCTCGTGTTTGACTTTTCAGACCCTGCGCATCACTACCAGGAAGACCCCTTGTGGTGAGGGTTCCAAGACCTGGGATCGCTTCCAAATGCGCATCCATAAGCGGCTCATTGACTTGCACAGCCCTTCGGAGATCGTCAAGCAGATCACCTCCATCAGCATCGAACCAGGCGTAGAAGTTGAAGTTACTATTGCCGATGCCTAAAATGATGGTCATCGTTGAATAAAGTTGACTTACAAATTTTCGTCACTTGTTTGCTTTCTTACATGTGCCAAGAGAGAGTTCTGTGGTGGTTTTTTTGAAGAAGGACAACAGAAACCTCAGTCAGAGTGCTGTGTGACAGGACTGTATATTTAAGGGAGAATATGCCAGCTGTAGATACCAGGAAAATTAAACTTGGGCATCCTGGTTTCATTGGAGGCTGGCGACTATATGGTTGTGCAGCACTTTATGAAAAATATATTTTTAATAATTTAAAAGCTTGATTTTGGCTAAAATCTTAGTCTATACACAGACAAGTACCTTTAGGTAAAATTGCCAGGTTTTCAATTCTTGGTTCTTGCTGTGCAAGACTGAACTAAAGCTTAGTTTATGTGGATTTTTATTTTCCCATGTGTTACAATCAAAGGATCTTGGGGGTGCTAGTTATACAACTTCATAATTTGTGGTGAGCACATTGAATTTAACAAGTTTATTCTTTTGACGTGCATGAAGAGTCACAAAACTGAGCTATGAAACTACCTAGTTGTCTTTTCAGGTTTAGATTTCCATAGATATTAATGCTAAGAATAAGCTTCATATGTGAAGCAACAAAAGAGCCATTTTTATTGCTGCTTTTAAGTCTCAAAGGAACTGTGATTAATTCTTAAACCAACAAAACAAAGCCCAGAGTTAGAGAAAACAGTTTTGTTTAATCCATTAAGGATCAGGTTGCTGCTTGTGCTGCAAGCATAGGAGAGAGCTTGAATTCTAATTAAAAAAAGTATTGGTGGTTCTCTGCAAGCAGCGTCAGGTCCTCTTTATGTTTGCTAAGTCCTAAAACTGACCAAAGTTGAGGTTTCTTACTCAAGAGATACGAGAGGCCTTCATTTTCCTTAAATTTAAGGCCCTACACGGATTCTGACCCTCAAGTAGGCTTGAGAGCTTTGGTAGAAGGCAGGTGAGTTAATCTGAACAGATTGTGTCAAGCCTACTTCCTTGAGAAACAACTGTCAGCAGAGGGGAAAATACCTGCCAACACAAAACACCTGTGTATTCCTTAAAGTGTTTCTCATAATATGCTGCAAATATAAACTGCCTGACAAATAGTTCTAGCTGTATTCTTAAAATTATTTGTATATATGGGTTGCTCTTTACAGGAATAAATGGGCAAAAAAAAATAGCACATGGAGATAGTTTGCACACAGTGACATAAATTACTTGTACTCAAGCAGTCTTCCTTATGATTATCAGAGTAGCCCTGTGACTGAAAGCACTTGGAGGGATCTAGGCACAGCTGGTTGGGTTTGACACAGTTTCTGCCTTTGGTTTTCCCTGTTGGTCAAAACTGTAGAAGTTTTGTATCTGCTTACATCTGGCTGTATCTCTGACTTCAAGGGTGCCTCTTAAACACACCTAAATGACTTAAAGTCCCACGGATCTTTTTTCAGCGCTGGCACTTAAAGGACCAGTTTCCTTTGTCATCTTTTCACTTGTCTGCAACTTACCCATAAACACAGATGCAACTTTACCTTTGTGTCTGGGTCCCGCACTGTGCAGATATACTGCTGCCCGCCTATTGTGTGAACAGGCCAGCTCACAGAGAAGGGCTTCCCATCTGTTACCGGAGGGCCGATCCCCGGCTTGCGGAGGGCGCTGGACCGCGGGCTGCGGGGGTTCCTCCGGGGTTCCTCCGGGGTTCCTCCGGGGTTCCTCCGGGCTGCTCCCGCCTTCCCCGCCGGCCCGGACCCGCACACTCCCGCGCGTTTCGCGAGTTTGTTTCTTCTCTACTTCGTTTTCTACTTCTACACCGCGGCAGTGCCGGAACGGTTACGTAACACCCACGCTGACTTTATATAACTCGCTCGGATGGAAACATTTAGGTACCCGCGTCTCCCCCGCCCATCCTCCCCCCTCCCCTCCTCCTCCTCCTCCCGCTCCGTCAGGCAGGACAGCCCTCCTCCTCTGGCCCCCCGGCTGTCGGTTCAAACCTCTTCTTTACCGCCATGCCTTACTGAGGGCGATAAGCAAACCCTGCGTCTGGAGCACACGCTGCCCCGTCCCGCTCCGCTCCATCCCGCTCCCCCCGTCCCTCCCCCTCCCTCTCTCCCTCACGGGCCGGCGGCTCCACAGCCGTGCGCTGTGCGGCGGCGCCCCCTGCCGGGCGGAGCGAGTTCCTCCGGTGCCTGCCCCCCCTCCCCGCTCCCCCGCGCTCGGCCAATCAGCTCCCGCCTGCCCCCGCGCTCGGCCAATCAGCTCCCGCCTCTCCTCCCAAAATGCCCCTCCCTGCGCGGCCCGGCTCGCGGGTTCCCGCGCGCGCCAAGGTAGCGGCGCTCCCGGGCAGGGGGAGCGGGAGCGGGGCTGGGCTGGGAGCGGGGCTGGGCTGGGCGGCCTCGGGAGCCTGCGAGGGCTGAGCCTTCCAGGGCACGGCTGCAGGTGCATGAGAGCAGTGCCCAGCTGAGGCTGTTAGCGGGCTGTCCCGTGTGTGTTTCCCAGTGTAACCTGCCAGGTGGTTTTGGGGTTTGGTTTGGTTTGTTTTTGTGTGTTTGTTTGGTTGGTTTTTTTAAGGGTCCTACTCCCCAAACTTCTCTAGATAACCCAGTCTTCTTCGGAAGTGCTCGTTTATATACGAGCTGGCCCCATCTTTGTTATGCTGTGTATGTATTTTTTGCCCGTTCTCTGAGAAAGTGATTTTTTTTTCTTCTTTTTTTTTTTTTTTCCTTTTTTTTTTTTTTTTTTTTTCCCTGTTCCTTTGCAGAGAACGATGGCTGATGAGGGGAAAAAGTATATTTCCACAGAAGCACGTGATGTGCTGGAATCGATATCTTTTCTGAGTGTAGAGGGTAAACCTTCACCCTTGGAGTCAACACTATTACCTAATACAGAGGAACAGCAGGTGTGGATTGGTTTTATAAGGTGTCTTCTGGTGATAGTGGTTTTTTGGTGGATTTGGGGGTTTTTTAAGCTTTAACAAATGTTTTTTTGGTAAGAAGAAACTGTACACTGTACAGTTCTGCCCCTGAGACGTGTTTGATTCTTCTGCTAATTTCTCATAGCTTGCACCAAATGCGTGGTCAATGCCATGCAATATGATGTGCTAAACTTTGAGAAAAATGTAAAGGACTTCCGTAACTGCAACTTGAATGTAACGAGACTGTACTTTTTAATAAGCTGTAAAAAAATATATGGATCCTTGGTGTGAAAACTTGTTAGGTGCTTGGAAATAAAAATCTATTATGCCCTGCTGTGCTTGAGCAGAAGGTAATACACCCAACTATGCGTCTTTAGAGGGACACATTTCCTGGGTGACTTTTCCTCAGGTGACTTCTTTTTGATTAGTGCTGCTCATGACAAGTCCGTGGAGAGCTCTAGTAAATTCATCTGCTGTATGAAATATTGCCAAAGTAAAGACTGAAGCTCCTTGAGAAAGGAGGGCGTGCTGGGATCCCTCTAAAATGCTCCCCACTATTATTGCTTTCCCTGGGTGGGGATACTGCTGTAAAATGGTTGGGGAATGGAAAAGGCCACCTGAGCAACTGAGAGCAGCTGCCTGGTTGTTACTGTGAGGAAGATGAGGGTCTGGTGCCTGGATGGTGGTGAGGAAATGGTCTCTTGAGGCCAAGAGCGCATCAGTCAGTGCTGATGGAACCTGCTGCCTACAAAATGAAAGCGCAGTACTGTGTACCAGCTGCTAGAATAGCACAGTGTGAATTCACTACGGCGGGAGACCAGAAGGTGGAAGCACTGCAGTTTGTGCCTCTGGTAGTGTGCTCTTTTAAAATCAAAATACTGGTTTTGTCATGAAAGAATGCTGAAGGAGGGGGGGGGGGGAATGGGGGGCACACAAAAAAAGGGTTACTTAAGGACAGTAGAAGCAAAGAAGCAAATACAAGCTTAGAGTCGGAACTTGACATGAAAGGAAAACCTGAGACATTAATATAAAATAGGAAACACTATATCAGGCTATATGTATGCTGATATGATTTGGGGCTGTTCTGTGTAAAAAGTGGCAATTATAACTGTGTTTTGTGTCTTTCTTCTTTTTAATGAATAGGTGTATGAGCCTTTGAAAGTCTTCTTGAGAGTGAGGCCCTTTTCTGTAGCAGAGCTTGAAAGCCATGACTCCCAGGTTCGTTGTAGAGCTAAGAAATAACATTTTTCTTCTCCTTTGAACAACACATAGTATTGTAAGGCAGAACTGTCTCCTTCCTCCACATGGAATTATTTGGCACCTGGAGAGATGCAAGATTTTATTTTTTTTTCCCACCCCTACGACTTTTAATAATTTGTATGGTGTGGACATGCACATTTGTAGCTCTTCAAAATTCCACTGGGTGCATTATTTAAAAATTGGTGTCAACTCTGTGTAGTGCTCGATACAAAGGAGTTCCATGGGAGAGATTATGCAATTCTAGGCGTTATTGGAGTATCTGACTCTCGAGTTTCTTTGAAATGCTTGAATAATCTCCTATCACCTCATCCTAGTGACTTTTTGCTCAGCCTGTCAAAAATCTTCTGTAACCTCTACACTGTCAGATTCAGCTGCTTCAGTGTTTTGTACACACACATGTACAAACATGAAGAGCTGCTGCCCTTCCCCTCATTGTGATCACTGATGCAAAGAGTGCCTTCAGCTGTTTTTGGAGGACAAGGTCTCAGTATCATATCTTTCAGCTCTTGTCTTTGCAGGTTCTCTAATTAAAGAGAGGTCAGCTTGAAGAGCTCTAAGAAGGATTTAATATTAATTCTTATTTGCTTCTTGCAGATTGCTTTTAAAATGCATTCTTGCTTTTGATCTACCAGAGTTGGGACCTTTGTATAATTTTCATTTGGATAAGTCTTTTCCCCTTCTCAACTTCCCTTTGCCTTTGAATGGTCAGCTCTCCTTGAATAGTGTGTACTTCCACAGTGCTTCCAGTTTGCTAAATTCTACAGTCTGAGCTGCTCCAAGTATAAATTGATTTGCAAAATCAAATTGTTTCGTGAGTTGTTTAGCACTTTCCTCTTTGGCGCGAGATATTTCTTAAAAGCAGGGAGGAACAAAGTGAACATTGGAGTTTGTACCAATTTTTTTGTTTTCATGTAGTTCAGGCTGAAATAGTTGAACTTCCAACCTATTAGCTGTATAATCTGTTTTACATGGGATGAAGGCTTTTTTTCTCAGTCTCTAAAACCAGAATGATTGAAAGACCTTCAACATTTTCAGTGTTTTCTACTTTCTTTACTATCCTTTGAATTCGAGAAGAAAATGCTTGGTAACAAATGGAGGAAACCCATACAAAACGGTCAAATAAACCTCACTTCCTAATTGTTAAACCAAACAGATCAATCTAATTTTTTAGGTATTTTATTCCTCCTTGCCATGCATAATTTCCAGGAAAGCACCTTTGTTCCAAGTATGTTGGACAGAAAATAAAAAAAGAAAAAGTAGAACCGAAGACCTATTTCTTATAGTTGTAGGCTGATGCTTTAAACAAAGACAATCAACAGGTTAACTGATCAGGTGATGCTTATAGAGATAATGATTGATGGAAGTAAAACTTAGGACCTCTAGGTGAAATTCTGTACTCCTGCCAGTGATTCTCTGATGTCACTTGTGGGAAAGCAGGAAGTTGTGTTTTTTTGGGTATAGATGATATTTACAGTGCCAGAAATGGTCCAGTTCCTGCCAGCTTACCTGCAGGGTTAGCTGGAGGAGGCAAATGAAGTGAATTGTTACCAGCTGGTTTCCATCTCTGCAGATCTGACTACTTTGGGCCTCAGTTTGCAGGCTTCTATGAGGTTGCTGCAGCTGATGGCACATGGATTACTCTGTAGCTCTCTAGAGTTTAGTACATGTGACCTGCATTCCTGTCCCTGGTGATGTGGGAGAAATGTTAAAGACTGTGTAAGTTCAGGGCCTGGCACAGTGAGCAGGTGATTGGTCTAAATTCAGAAAACAATTTCTTAGAGCTTCTCAGGATCACAGAATAAGCTGAGTTGGAAGGGACCTGCAAGGATCATCAAAGTCCAACTTCTGACCCTGCACTGGACAGCCCCAAGAGTTACACCATGTGCCTGAGAGTGTTGTCCAAATGCTTCTTGAACTCTGGCAGGCTTGGTGCTGTGAGCACTTCCCTGAGAGCCTGCTCATCCATCCTCTGGGTGAAGAATCTTTTTCTAATTTCCAAACTAAGCCCCTGACATAAGTTCAGAGCATTCCTTCATGTCTTGTCACTGGTCACCAGGGAGAAGAGATCAATGCCTGCCCATTCGTGTTTCCTTGTGAGCAAGCTGTTGGCTGCTGTGAGGTCTGTACCAGTTAATTTCTGGCATAGAGCTTCTATATCAGTTAATAATCAGACTTATTAATTGAGGCTCCTAGGAACAGCAGTACTTTCTATGTACATGCCACACATGGATTATTGGTCATAGAAGTTCTGGCCAGTCTCTGAACGTAAATGTCAGATTAAGTTACAATCAATCCTTTCAGGTGATGCATCAAGACATTGTTAAGCTATATGGGGAATTTGCTTTGCATCTTTGGTAGCCAGTCTGGTGTAAAATAAATTTTCCTTTAACACTGCATCCTACATTTATCTAGCTAGTGTGTGTTTGGTAATTGTATTTCACCTTTACTTAACTGAGAAATAGCAATCAAATTACTTGAAACTAATTCAGCTTCTTTCATTATTGGTAACACCATTTATCAGTCAAAGGATAATGCTTCAGGCTTACTTTACTTTGTTAATTCTGCTCTTAGTCTGTTTCACACTGAAAATGACTGTTGTGGAAAAACAGTAGATTTCTATGTAATTTTGTTTTTGTAGTGATTGTGCAAGGCACAATCACAAAATATGAGGGTTTAGGAAGTGTTCCCAAGGAAGGGTTGTTAGAAGAAATGCTAGTAAAAGTTTTTACCTCTTAGGAGACCCCAGAGATTTGCCTTGTCTATACTCTGACTTTCATGTGAAGTGAATATCTCTGTAGTGATATGCCTGAAGATGATATATGTAAATTGGGGGACTTTTTGTATCTCTGGTGAATGGGTGAAGACTCTAGGCTTCTGGGGGGTTGTTGGAGGGGGTGTTCATTTTTTGTTTTGTTCAGATAGCTTTCTTCCTGAATAATTTTTTGTCTTGTTTCGGTTTACCTTGCCTTGTTTTTAAGGGTTGTGTAACTATTGAAGATGCCCAGACAGTAATTCTTAGTGCACCCAAAGAGTCTTCTGCAATGAAAAACAGTGAAAGAGGGATTGGTCATGCTGTGCACAGCTTCACCTTTTCTCAGGTGAGCCATTCAAATTTTTGTTTTTTTTTTTTCACTATAATGAAAGCTGAATTTTGTTTTATGTCATGCAGTGTGATTTTTCTCCTTTTAATTACACGTGGTGGTACTTGCCTTTTTTTTTTTTTAAAAAAAGACTGCTTATTAGTTACTGATAAGCTGTCAGGAAAGCTGTATTACAATGGAGGTGCCTATTAGATGAGACAAGGAAGCTTCCTTGGCAGGTCTGTGGTTTCTTTGATGAGATGTTACAGAAACATCTTGTAGGCACAAAGTTTCTGTGGCTCTGCTGTTCCTGCAGGTGCTTTTATCACGGAAGTGTTACAGGAAACATTGTGTTTGTAGGAATTGATGTAAGCATGTATTTAGTAACTTTCTTTTGAAAGATTAGCAGCTTAACTGCCTTAACCTTCTATACTGAAAGCAAATTTCTTAACTTTAACAAGAAGTTCTGTTCTTACGGTACCAAAAGATAAACAGTTCCAGGCATTGAGTTTTTTAGACCATTGTAATGCTGATTTTCAATTCTGGGTAACTGGTGAATAGTGAGGAGGGAGTTTTACATCACTAGCAGAGCTCTTGAAAGTATCCACTGAACAGCATGTGCTCAATAGAATTCTGAGCAGTTTATTTTAGGAATAGGAGAATATTCAAAAATGAGTGCAAGCCTGAGTGCCTCTCAGAATTAAGCAGCTATCCTGTGAGAACCCAACAAAAAACATTGAATCAGAAGGGGCTCATGCAAGACAGGAAATTGAACTGGTGTCTTCTACTCAGCTTGCTCTGAAAAATTAGTCATTTCTAATCAGTATTTAATATTTTGGCTTATTAAACTTCCTTGTGGCATTTGTCACATTGTCCTTTTTTCTTTTTTTTTCTTGTCCTTATCCTAGGTCTTTGGACCAGAAACTACTCAGAGTGAATTTTTTGAAGGCTCAATGAAAGACATTGTAAGAGCTTATGTTAATGGAGTGAATGGACTGGTATTTACTTATGGGGTTACAAATGCAGGCAAGACATTCACTATCCAAGGTATAAAATATTTGCATGTATAAAAACCAGGTCAAAACCAATGACAGGCTTACATGAATGTCAACACTTAATTTTTAAATATCTTTAAGGGACTTCAAAGGATCTTGGTATTTTACCTCGCTCACTTGATGTGATTTTTAACCACATAAGAGGAAGACATTACCTGAAGATGAACTTCAAACCGTATTTGAGCAACGATGTTAAGAAACTAGAAGATGAACAAGTTAAGCAAGAAGAAGCCTTAAAAACTGCTCTTCTTGCTTCACTGAAAGAGGTCAGTGACCAAATGCTTCTTAAAGCTGTTCTGTAAGACAGGAGATTTTAAAAATCTTTATTCCACTATTGATTCTTTATATATATAAAAATCTAAAGTATGCATACTTGGTGAACCTTGGAGTAATAAGACAATTGGCTGGTTTTGGAGCTCAGGGTAAGCTGGAAGAACTTTCTGCAGCACACAGTTCAAATCAAAAACCATCACAAAGCCAAATCTCAATTGTCTAGAGAGAAGTAGTCTCCTCTTCAGAGGAGCAGTTCTGACACTGTGGTGACAGTGGCCTTTGAAAAGTCTGAGAGCTACATGACCTATCTAAAACCTGGTTCTTGTGAAGTGGCTCTTCTTGTGGGTCAGGTTGCCAGGCTGGATCTTGGTGCAGTCATTCAAATGCTGGTACTAGCTCAGGAGAGATGATGGCACCGTCTTAACAGAAGCAGTGAAGAAGGCAGGGAGAGTCCCTTTTGGTGGAAGACAGTATTAAGGCAGATTAAAAAGATTATAAACCTGTGATTTGTCTAACTTCATAAAGAAAGTTTCTGATTCAGCAAGTGAAGCAAGATGCCACAAAATGAATGCTCTAAAAGGATTCCTGTCTTCCTTAGGGGACAATGTGTGACTAAGGCTGGTCTCTGAAGACTGTAGGTAGAATAGAGAGGTCTTTACCTGTGGCAACCTCCTCTTATTATTTTCTAGTAACTTCTGTTTCTATGGTAAGAAACTGTCTCACCAGAAAATGGGCATCCTTGTATTTGGGACTACTTTATACTTTTAAGTCCAGTTGCAGTTTGTTGTCAGATTCCTTTTGTTCAGAACATTTTCCCCTGAACTGTGACTCCGTGCATCTGAACCCAGAATGCAGTAGGCCCAGCTGGTTATCATTCAAAACAACTCTAAATTAATTTTGGGATGTATAGAAATAATAATTGGGTTTTCTTTTTTCTGTAGTCTTTAAAACTAACCTTGTTGAAGTACTCCTGAAAAAATATTCTTCTATGACTCAAATTCATATGTAAAGTTCCACTCTAAATTCTGTTGCTTAATTTAAACACTGAGACCCAAAACTTTGTTTAATCTGAGTCTGGTTAACTCTTGAGGAAATATTTGAGATGAAAAATTGGAAAGATTTGAGAGATTACATATTTATTTTGAAAGTGTCTCTGAGTATGTGTGTGCATAGAGGATGAGGGAGTCTTAAACAAAAGTTGAAATGGTTAGGAGGATAGTAAGTAAATACCTTTAAAAATGTTATGGACGCTACAGCCTTGAAAAGAAGAAAAAGCAGGAGCCCAGGGTCTAGAACAAAAGGTCCATTTTTATTTTGAAGATAACTCTATATTTCCTTCTGTTAAATCACAATTTGACTTACTTAGAGCTTAGTAACTGAACATTGCAGTAGGTGATCCAGATGCTGATTCACTGCAGTGAAAAGAGAGCAACACTCCACCATCAGGGAGGACAGGTAAAAATGAATCAGGAAACTATTACATGACAGGATCTTGTTTATGTGTTACAACACTTCCACAGAGATAGCTCAATGATCCCCAGTTCTGAAGCTGTGCTTCTTGATAGCTTGTGAATGAATAGCATCACTGTTTGGATGCTCTCTCAAGCTGTAATCTGAGAGCAGATACGATTTGGTGGGCTTGGCTTTGGTTTGCATGGGTTTCTGTCGGCTCCTTTCCCAGGCTCAGTTTACATGTCACACAGAAAGAGCTTGCTGTTCCTTTCATTCTCTGGGTTTTAACTGCTCTGAGTGACTGCAGCACTTCATGTCCTACTGTTTATGTTCTGTGTGCAGTACTGCTGCAACAACTCTTGCTTAGCATGGTTCCTACCCTCTCTTTCCTTCCCTTTCCTGGTTCTCTTCATGGGATTAAGTATTGTTTTTCACTGGATTAAAAGGTGCTTTACGTGCATTCCTATTCCCACCTGTTCTTGTATTTTCTATTAAATGCCAGCTTCTGTTGTTGGCAAACAATGTCAGTTCTCATTCCCACTTGTTTTTAGGCTGTCATCTTCATGCTCTTTTTAGTATTTCATTTGAAGAGCAGTGTAGCAACAGTTAATTCATTAAATATTCTCACAAAATCTTTACAAAAATTTATCACATGCACAAGTAATGTGGTACTGGGTTTTCTAAATTCCACTGCATTTCTCACATGCATAGAGGAGATACCATGTGTGTCAGACCCATATCCTGCTTGGCACTTCATTTCAATGAATAGGATCCCTGCTGTGGTTAGACTTCTAATACTCAAGAATCACAATCATATAGACAGTGCAGCTTTTGCAAAACGGTCACTTGTATGGTTTTGTTGTAATTCTATTCTATGCTATTTATCTTTAAAATGGAAGATCTCTAACTATGGCTTTGTGGTCCCCTGTAAGAGTTCTGGTTTGGATATACCAAGTCAGTGACATTGGCATCAGTAATAAATCCATGATCAAATAAGTGCTGCTTTTGAATAGCTCTAATGCTAAGGTTTGCTTCTCTGGATCTGCTCCCTTCAACTGCAGGATGACCCTCTGCCAGGAAAGAGAGATCAGGGTGAATGTCCTGATTTATAGGGGCTATAAAATATGGAGAGAGAGGTAGTAAGTAAAGATGCTGGGCTCTGGTGGGACTTGCTACTTTGTTACATTAGTTTTTCCAGAGGTAACTTAAAGGCTGTGCTTTGGTGAATCTTGGCAGGTTTAAGACAATTCTGTTGGTGTGAAGAAATTCAGCAAATGTGTTTATTTAAAGAAACTACGCTGTTGGCTATTTTTCATGGCATTTTAGTTCAGTCTAAATTAAAGCAACATAGAGAGTTGGTTTGTCATAACTTAAGTCCTACCACCTTGGCAGTTACTCCTGGAGGAAACTCCTCCAGTTCTTCTGGATGACTGAAGCACGGTTCAGATTTGGTCATAAAGGCATTCTGGGCTCTTGCAATCTGACAGAATCCTTTTCCTCCCAGGACTCTGAAGTTAAATCTCCAGAGTTAGCAGCAACTGGCCACCAACACTGGTTGCTGGGAGTAGCAGCAAATAATAATTCATGTGGCAGAAAGAGCATTTATAGATTATAGTTCAGTGTTATTAAAAAACATTTCACTTTCAGCCAGAGTAAGGGTGGCCTAACACTTAATACTGCTTCAATATTTAAATCTTAAGTACTGGAATTGCTGTCATTTTTTAACTTCTGCTTTTCTCATTGTCTGTTCATGTGGATTTAATAGTCTCTTATTTTCTCAAGGAGACAGAGAGCATCTCAAATACTGCTACAAATTTCTGTGATGTGAAGTTGGATTCTCCTAACTTAACTTCAGACAATCACCCTTCTAACTCCCTAGGTAAAGTGGAAAACTGTTGTGTGGGGAAAAAACATAACATAAATGAAGAACTATTACTGGGGTAACTACTAGTAGATAAAAAAAATCCCTATACTATACTGCAAAGTAAATATATGTAGGTTTTGACTGAATTTTTGTCTCTTTCCTCTGGAGAAAGGGCAACTACATAAAAATATTTTGATAGTTTCACTTATTTTTGGGGGAAGAGAGAGACTTTGCAAATATAATATATAAACTGCTGGAAGTCTGTGATAAAGTGAGGCCATCAGCTTAGAACTTGGGCATATTCTTGTAACAGATGACTGCTGAGAAGTTTGAACATTTTTGGATAAAGCTGAAGTTATCCATGTGTATCTAATTGTACAACACAGATGTATCGAAGCCTTCTCCTTTTAGCAGTTTCTCTAGATCCTTTTAGAAGATTCTATATGCTGATTTAAAATCTGTCAATGAGTTGATCTTTGCACTCTTCCTCTGTTTTGGGTTAGGAGAGAAGAATTTTGTTCCACTTGACATTCATGGGACTAATATGCACCAAAGAACACAAGCAGCTGTGTGGATTTCCTTTTGTGAAATTTATAATGAGTACGTGTATGACCTATTAAGTATTTTATCTACATCAAAAACTCAAAGGCGCAGAGTTTTAAGAATTTGTGAGGATCAAGGAGGAAATTGTTACATTAAAGGTAATAGTACTGTTTTATCACCTAGGCAGCTTCACAGAATTTCTCTGATGACCAGAAATGTATGTAAAAGATCTCTTTTTGCAGATTTAAAGTGGATTAATGTTCAGAGCACGGAAGAAGCCTGCAGGCTGCTAAAAATAGGAAACAAGAACCGAAGCTTTGCCTGTACTAGAATGAATGAGCAATCAAGTAGAAGGTCTGTTCCTCTAGTTATAAGCATACTCTGTCCCTTTTGAGGGGAAGGGAGGGGACTTTAGAATATGTGTGAAATGAACCATTCGTCAATAACAGTTTAATACTTCCCTTGATTATTCTGGTTTTGTTATGAAATTCTCTGTGAAAGAGAACTAGGAGAGACTCAGTGACTAATAGTAGCTGGACTCAGGTTGCTATTCACGTCTTTGGACAACCAGAAAGATCAAATTGCATTCAGTTTTGAGTGCCAACAGGGCTATACATCTTGGCAAATGCTAGTGCTGCTGAGTGAGAATGGCTGTGTGAGGATGTTGAAGGAAAAGCTGGTTAATTTTTCATAACTGGCAGTACAGTTCTTGGAAACCTGGAGCCTGTCACTAGGGGATATAGGAAGGAGCAAGTCATGTGGTATCTTGCAGTGCTGGTTGCTTTTCTAGATGCTTTTAGATTGCTATGTTCAAGCTGAGCTTACTTGGTATCTTAAGAATTAAACTCCTATCTTTTTACCCAGCTCTGGACAGGGATCAGGGAGAATCTGGTTTTTGATGGAGTGAGACAAAATAGAGAAGGTTGTATAATTTCTATTGAAAGTGCCTTCTTTCTTGATTTTAATGACCTCTTAGTAGTTTGTCCTTTAAGTGTGGAAAGTCTGTGTTTTATTTTTGGTTAATACAATCATAGTGTTACTAAGCCTGCTTTTTTTTTTTTTTCTCTAAATGCAAGAGTTATGTTGTTCTGTATTAGCTAAAGACAGCTGCTGTTAAGTTTCATGCTCTTCTTACTGAGCTTTATACCCAGAATGCCCACTGCTTAAGGCATATACTAAAGAAGTTTGTGTGCTGTGTTTCCTGATGAATCAGAAAACTGGGCACTTCTGGTTTTGTGATTTTTCTCTTTGGTTTCAGACAGCATGTCCACTGCCTATGTAGATTGTTGTCTAAACCAGAGTTACTGGATTTTCAAGTGTTACAGATTGAACCTTTGTGGAAAACAGAATTATTTCAAAACCAAACAAGTAACTGTGCATATTGAAATAGGCAAAATTACAGGACTGTACAACTTGAACTTATTCCCTTCTCCCCACTATTTGCATGATCCTTCAGATTTTCTGAGTTCAGATACTGGCTAAGTTTTTTAATATGAAGTGGCTACATGACTACTCATCTTTTGATCAGTAGACTTTAGTGAACTGGCTTTTTTTTTTTTTTTTTTTTTTTTTTTTTTTTTTTTTTTTTTTTTTTTTCCTCTCCAAGAGAGTTTGTAGGCTTCATGTGCTAATTTTCCTGACTGGAAAGAAATAGAAAGTCATAAAATACAGCTTTTATTCCTGTTTTTTTTTCTACTGAATGAATGCATTGCAAAAGTAACTAATGTATTAAGGTAACTACTGAATTAATACTTATCCTTTCTTCAGCACTGAGCTTTTTGTAGCATACAGAATTTACTTTGCTTCAGTGACTGCTTAATTTTCATAACTGATTATTAAAAAGGACTTCTTTCCATTCCAGTCACAGTATATTTTCCATCAGGCTGCTCAAGCTAACTGATGAGCATCAGCCACGTGTTCTTGGAGTATCAGAGTAAGTGAATGCTTTATGTGATTACCAAAAATGTAAATTTTTGGAAAAATTAATAAGGTGTAAGCATGTCAAACTGATGAACTTTCTAATAGTAAACAAATTCTGAGAGTTGAGAAGGAAATCAGAACACCACTGAGCACATAAACTGACTGGAATCTCAACAGGGACAAGCACAGAAGGGTTTTCCTGTCTCTTACTCTAAGGTTTTGCTGAAGCATCTGTGTCAGTAATGTGTAAATTGAGGAAAATGTGTAATGTCTCACCTAATAATGGGCAGGTGGTGGCAGAGTAAGACTATGCAGCACCAGACTGTGTGTCCTTGTAAGCAGAATTCTGGTGTCTGGCTGATAGAGGGTGGTCTCTACAGCTGGAGGGTGGCAGCTGGTGCTGGGGGCCCAAGGTGCAAAGCCAGACCAGTCTATCTTTCTGCTCTGGGACCAGACCAGACTTTATGGGTGGAATGTTTGTGACAACGCATTTGCTGTGCTCTTAGAATGCTAATTAAAACCCATCATCCCAAAAGAATGCTGGTGACATGGTCTCCATGGTCCAATGTACAGTTAGAGGGGATCATCAAATGATTTGCTTAAAAATTGCTCTCCATTACTATAAAATGCTAATATAAGTGCAGCCTGTGAGAGCAGTGTTAGGTCCTTACACTTAAGTCTCTGCTCTTTTATGGTTTAGAGGAAGCAGCCTAATCTTCTGACCTGAAGTCATTTAGACAGCTTTTTTGGGATGGTGTGTCTTTTTTTTTTTCTTCTGATTAATTTAGCTTGATACAGAAAAATGAAGACAGCCTGTCACAGAATGTTTTAGTTCAGTCCTAGCTCCTACTGATTTCTCTAGTGTCTGCTGAGCAGAGATGGTAATAAATATATCTTACTGTGAGATAACACCTTTAAATGTTAGATGTTACAGTGATAAATACTCTTAAAAGATAACTTGAGAAAATGACTGCATCTGTATTTTTTTGCTGTTCTCTGTCATAGTGTATCCCCCTGGCAAAGCTTGCAGCAGCTGTTAGGTGAATGACAGAGTTTGTATGTTGTTTAAGGAAGAAAAAAGCTTTTCATTCTGTGCTAGAAAGGAAAAAATAGCATAAGGCTTTCATGCAGTTTGAAATACATGCCTTAATAATTTGTATAGGACTTACATCAGCTTACATCAATATGAAAGGTTATGGCCTTACAAATTATTTTATTTAAATAAATTTATTTATAAGCGAGTAGCGGTTTGGTCACATAAATTATCCAATTCCCAGAGCTTCCTGTGTTTCAATAGCTTTCCTAATATAAAGTAAAATTTATGGAATTCCTTGATTATCCAGGATGATTTTCTGACTGTAAGCTATTGTGCCATGAGGGACAATTCAGTGGTCTGAGTTTAGCAGCACATAATTGCTCTAGCCAAGCAGAGAGCTCTAAGGTGAGCTGGGAAGGACTTCATGTGTGTGTTCTGGATAACTCCTTCATGCAGGTTGTCTTTCTGTGACTTGGCTGGTTCAGAGAGGTGTAATAAAACACACGTCTTTGGAGACAGACTAAAAGAAGCAGGAAATATTAATAATTCTCTTCACATCCTTGGAAAGTGCATTGCAGCATTGAAGCAAAATCAAAACCCAAAGTAAGTGCCAAGTTATTTACATGCCAAGTTTTAGGTGGAAACACTAAGTATCCCTTTATGTTTCTGCAAGCAGTTTGCATGGAGAAAAATGAAAATCTATGAAATTTTTTAAGTCTTCTTTATTATAGATATCACTGGAAACAATGTTTTCTCCGTAACTGGTGTTTGTGGAGAGCAAAAAAGGGCAATTTGCAGAAAACTACCAAAATTTTTTTAGTGTATGTGTACGGACAATACACTTGGTGTACAAAGCTCCAGTTTTGTCTTCTTCCCTTCCACCTGCAAATTCTACAGGTAGATTCATCAGGCAGCTGATAGATTACCTGTACTTGGCTTTTGGATTGTTCCACTATCTGCTTTGGAACACTGGGGAACTGTGATGCAGTCACTATACTACTTTCACTTTTAAATAGTTCAGTTTGTTGGAGAGCCTATGAAATCCAGGAAAGACCTTGTTTTTTGATGTAAAATAACTTAGACTTAAATATGAGCATCCTACTGGATCTCTTTCCTGAAAGAGAGAAACAGAATTAAGGTAAGCTACAGTAGCCCACAATTTTACAATTTTTATTTTGTTTCACAATTTTGTTTTTTTTTTCCCTCCCTGAGGATGAAGCCAAGCTATATTCCATTCAGAGAGAGTAAATTGACTCGTCTGTTTCAGCCATTCTTTTGTGGGAAAGGCAAAGCTTGTATGATTGTAAACATCAATCAGCATACTTCCACATATGATGAAACACTGCATGTGATGAAATTTTCAGCTATAGCCAGACAGGTAAGAGTGTATCTACTTTCTCTACTATTCTGTGTTTTGGTTGGTTGGTTATTGTTTTTTGGTTTGGTTTGATTTTTTTTGTTTTTGGTTTGTTGTTGTTTTTTTTTTTTTTGTTTTGTTTTGTGTTTTGTTTGTTTTTGTGGTTTTTTTGTTTTGTTTGTTTGGTTTTTTTTGTTACTAGTGATTTGTGAACTGGTCAAGTTGTGTGGATTTGAGTGTGATTTGGATTTTTGATTCATCGTATTAGTTCTTCTGCATTGTATTAGTTTCTCTCTAAAAGGCTTCCAGCAGTCTTGCCCATCTTCAAATCTATTTGTGGTAAGAAGTTAGAGAACTGCAGGTGTCTGGTGTTCAGTTCAACACCACTGATGTTCTGTGTAAAACACGGTCAGGGCATTTTCAGATATGACTGATTTCTAGCATGCATCTGAGCAAATGCAGGATTTCAGCTCAAACTTTTGATGACTTACTTAGCCTGTGTGCAGTTAAACATCCATTGCACAAGATGAGTTGTTTGTAACTTCTTGGACAGTTGGTGGTGGTAAAAGGAGTATCATCTTATTTTGTAGTCTAAATGAGATCTTTTGCAACTGCATTGCTCCCATTGGATTAAATGCAAGTAATTAATAATAAAAAAGTGTCTTGGCAAGCTTTTCCTCCACCTCCTTTAGCACCCTTGGGTGGATCCCATCCAGCCCCATAGACCTGTGTGTTTCTGTGCTGCAGGTTAATGAACATTTTCTCCTAGATTATGGGGGCCTCATTTTGCTCCCTGTCTCAAATAGCCCATTAAATTCAGGATTTGGGGTTGATGTTTGGCCTTAGCCTCATTCAAGTTCCCTGAAACTGCTTCTTGCAGGGAGTGGGATGGTGGGCTATGCTGTGTTTCATGGCAGAAATACAGTAATTATTTTAGTCTGGAGCCACAGATTAGTTCTGGTATGTTATTACAAGTCTGTAATAATATGATCTCAGAAAGGAAGATTTTTCTAATTCTCTTCAGGTGTGAATTTTGTTACAAGTGTGTACTGTGGAGACAAACTTCTCTGATATGTTGTCCCATGACATAGTTACTTAAAATCCTTATGCCTGTATTTCTGAATCCTGGTCATGGTATTTCAGGAAGGAGCAAATATTGTAGGGATTTTCTGCTTTTCATTAACTTTGCAGGAAACTACACCAAACCCCTCATATTTTAGAGGAAGAGAAACTACCTGTCTAGACCAGGATGCTAAGTTTGCTAGCAGATAATATTTCCATTTTCACTCTTTTTAGAGCACTTAGGTCTTACATTCACATGAAAATTCTATTGCATTTTAGAGTAGTGAAATCTTATATTCATATAAGAATTATGTTATATTGATAGATTATTTTTTTCTGCTAAAAGGCATGTAAGATTTTGTTGACATTCATGTACTCCTTCAATATTGTGTCAATACCACAATGCATTCATGCCACTTCTTCCTGATATTCTGATACCTGCAATATTGACAGCATTGGTTAAATCAACTCTGGATTTTTCAGGTTATCCAGACAATCCTGCCCAAAAATTTTGGTTATTTTCCACCAAAGCTAGTTGGAGGTGATGGCAAACCTATCATGCACTTTGATGCTAACACATCTGTAGGTGACTTTGCTGACAGTACTGAAACCTCAGTAGAAGAGGAAGTGGACATCACCATTCTGAGTCATGAGGTAAATACATGTCTACTTAGAACTGCACCCAGGAAGGCAAATGCTATTAGTTCTAATATTGTTCTAGCATAAGAGATGTGCTGGAAGCTGCCTCAAGTGGGAAGTTTAAGTTTCTGTTCAGTATCAGACTGGCTAGACTTAGAGTGGCCTAGTTCAGTGCAGTTGTGGAAGGATGCCCTGCAGCTTTCTAGTTAGGTCAAGTGCTAAATTTGGAATTCAACTGATTGCCCAACAAAGAAGCCTAAGGAAGCAGTACATGTCTTTAAAAAAATTTAGGGTTTTTTGCCCTTTTTTTTTTTTTTTGGAAACTGCAGTAACAAGTTAAGATGCAGCATTTTAAAAACAAAAATATGCAATCTAATAGCTAGAAACTGTAAAAATTAAGTAGGCTTTATGTTGTTATGCTGTACAGACTAATATTTAAATGCCAAAACAGAAGTGAACTTTTTGATAGTGAATGCCATCAGGATGGATGCCGGATGTATTTGCAGTAGAAATTCACGTTTGAAAATATTTAAACTTTGGTGCAAAACCCCCCCCCCCCAAAACAGGCTTGTAAAGTTTACTTGTACTTGTTAAAAGTACTCGTGGATGGCTGCCTGTATGAATATTTTGTTTGAGATGCATGTCAATATGTGTTTCAGTCTTGGTTTTTGAACAGAAATATTTAAAATTTAGGACCTCTTGAAAGCTGCAGAGGACTTAAAGGAGAAGTTAGTTGCAGAAAGGCAAAGTAAGCTCCTTCTGGAGGTGAAGATACGTAAAGAGATGGCAGAAGCAATGTTTCGACAGCTGTTGGAAACAGAGGAAGCCTGGAGGCAAGTCATATTGCAGTCTGCTTTGAGGCTGAAAGAATTCCACATGTATAAATGCATACATATGGATGTATATACATCTGTGTGTATATTCAGGACATACCTACTCATGTTATTTAGAGAAGATAGGGCTGGAGAACTTCAAAACCTCCGAAGGAAAGGGAAGAAAGAGCATTAAATTTGTACAGATCAGCCTCTTCCCAATTACAATGAAAAAGTAATCCTCCTTTCTGCTGACCTTTCCTCTGTTTAATTTGTAATTACTGGAGCTTGTCCTGCCTTGTTATTACTGCTTAGCAGATGTGGAAGATTGTTGTAGGTACCCCACAGAGACTTATGATTCTTTCAAATCATACACTCTGTCAGGTTAATATGCATGCATGTGCTTAAGGTAGTTTGAATCATATCTCTTTTGAACTCCTCTGCATGACTTAGGAACCATTGTTAGTTTACTATCTTAAAAATTGCTGTGGCTCCCTGCACTGATGTTAATAATTTAGGGTTTTTTTTTTTTTCAAGTTCATATTCCTCAAGTTGAGTTCACTTCCTCTTAAGTCATCTTTAAATCAGTTTCCTGCTGTTTGAATTGTTAACAAAAATTAACACTGGGTTGCCAGCTGAGCATGTTATGGTTTAACGCCTGCACTAGCTTTAAAATTTTGGTTGCCTTTAGCCAAACACATGAATTAGCATTGATGCTTTTTCTCTATTGAGATGATGTTCTGCATCACTGATGGGGGCACATTTTTAAATTTTAACAGTAATGGAGTAATGTGTAAATGTATTGAAATAATGGGTGGAGAGGGACTTCTCACAAGAGTATGAAATGACAGGACAAGGGGGAGTGGATTCAAACTGAGAGTTGGTTTAGATTGGTTGTTATGAAGAAATTCTTTACTGTGAGTGTGATGAGGCACTAGAACAGGTTGCCCAGAGAAGTTGTGGATCCCCCACTCCTGGAAGTGTTTCAAGAATGTGTTGGAAACATCTAGTGAAAAGTCCCTCCCCATGACAGGGAGGTTAGAATCAGATCATCTTTAAGGTCCCTGCCAACCCAGGCCATTTTATGGTTCTATGAAAATGAATTTGGCATTTATCTTAAATGGAAAAAAAGAACAACCCACCAAAACCCAAAGTGAAAGATGCCCCCAGGATATTTGTTTCATATATAATGTCTAAGTGGGTGTGGTCAATTAGATTGCTGTACGTTGGTGGGTTTTCTTATAGTTTGGTTTGTTGGTTTTTTGGTTGGTTTTGGGTTTTGTTTGTTTGTTTGTTTGTTTTGACAGGTGTTAAGTGTGTGCTCTTCTATAGAACTTTTTTTGGCATATGCCAAGTAGAAGTTACACTTTGGTGCAAGTCCGTAGAATCATTGAGATTAAAAGAAAAGAAGTACTTCTTTTTGTTTCACTATTTCTGATTAGAGAAATAACTTTAATGTTGACAGTTGAATACATGTAGTCAAATGTAATAGTTGGGATGCAAAGACATCATAAATAACTAAGATGTTATTCCAGCAACCGCTTGGAAGATATGAAAGACAGTTACGAAGAGAAACTCGAGAGCAAATTTGAAATGTATAAAGAAGCCATTAAGAAACATGCATATATGTGTGCAATGGAACAAATTGAAGACCATTATGTTCCCATAGAAGAATTTCTAGCTGAACAAGAGAAAGTTGAGGTATGACATGGCTGCCATTAAAGTACGTTCTAGCCTCTTAACTGTCAATTTTGCTTTTCTTTAGGAGAAGCACTCTGGGATTTTTGAATGTAACACCAAACAAAGAAAATAACTAGCAGTTCAGCCATGCTGTTCTGTGTTCAGTGCTCACCATAAGCATACAGAGATGTCTTCTCTCTGGCACCACCACCTTTAGCACACCTAAACCTCATGATCTTTGAGGGCATAGTTCAGTTAAATACAAGTCATCTTTATCTTTGTGGTGCAATGTTTGGAACACCCAGGGGAATGACATGTACAGGAGTCTGACTTTCAGAGATCTTTGGAATAATAGGATGTAGAGTAAAATGCTGCTCTGAAAGGGTGATGGGGAATTTGTTACAGGATAGCTATTTTAATTATAACTGATCTCTGGTCTGGAGGTGGTGGGAGGATTGTGGGATAAGAAACTGATGAGAAATGAAACTTCATGCAGGAGAGAACTGAATCTCTTGAATGTTCTTAAACATAGAATTGCTCAGTTGGCATTAGTAAGTTGCTACTCCTTTTGCAATGCAGCCAGGTTAGCTATGAGCATCTCAGTTTTCTAGCCTCTGCATAGAGGGTTAAGTGCATCCAGGCAGCAGATGAGCCCTGTGGGTCTTGTTTTCAGAAAGTTTTTAGTGGGACAATAGGACAGCTGTAGTGTCCACCAGAGGAGCTTTCTCACTGCCCTCTCCTGTTCTAGAACTGATAAAACATCACACTTCATGGATAGGCAGATTCCTTTCAAGACATGAGAAATGGGTTTCTCTTGTAGATTGTGGTATATAAGTGTTTCTGCTTTTACAGCTCTCCATTCAGGTGCTGATAAGCAACACCATGTTTTGTAATGGCCTGTGTTTTTCCAGCTCCTTCACATTTGTCTCTTTTCCTCACTTGGACTCTGTTTCTATGTTCAGTTAAATCCTAGCTATACACTGTATTAGAGTGGACAAAAAGAGTTTTAATAGTGCTCTTATACTGGCCAAGAGGCTCATAAGGGAAGTTGCAAAGAGCAAGATGCTTTTGGTAGCAAGTCAAATAAGAAACTATTGAAATCCCTGAGATGTAGAAGGGTTGGTTGACAAAGGAGAGCACAGCATGAATCTGAGTGAGCAGCTTCAGAGAACCAGAATTAGATGAATAACTTTTCTTGATTATGCCACTTGTTTGATTTCTGCCTCTGAAATACTACTCCAGCAATCTGACAGATACTGGAAAAGAGTTTGAGATTAAAATGTAACTCCATGAAGTACATTCTCCCTTAGCTAGCAAGCTAATTTGCAGCAATGTTTAGCACAGACACACTAAAGTTTCCTTTTTGTCATGTGGTTACTTTTAGTACAGTTTGGAAATCCTCAGACTGGAAGAGTTGATTCCTGCATAAAGAAACTTCCTCCTAGATGGTTTTGTGACCTGAGTGTTATCCCTCTCTGTGATTTCCTAACCATAACCTGTGAAATAATTTAAAATTGCATGTGTGTGTGTGGTGTAATTGATGGATGTGCAGTAATGCATCAGATCAAGCAGAAAAGCGGACAAATTCTACTGTATGCCCTTATCTTTTTCAGGATAGAGAGAGAAAAATACTGCAATTGGAAAGGCAGCTTGATGAACAGTCAGGGAGGCTGTTGGCTCTGGGGAGTCTGAGCTTGGATATTCCGACTACTGAAGATAACATGGAACGAAGTAGGAATGCAATCTGGGTGTTTGAAGTTCAGTTTACTTCTGGTCATGTGTGTAAACAAACAAACTTTTCTTTTGCCTACAGATCTTATGGACAGCACAGTGAAGAGAGCCAATGAAGTGTTGCAGAAACAATGTGAAGAGAAGGAAGAGGTAGCTCTTGCTTAGTATTTATCTGGGCATAATGGTTGCAAACTCTGCCATGGTTCAATGCTTAAAGATGTGCATTTTAGATGAAAGCATGAATATTCCTGCAAATGGGCATCGAGCTTATAAAAAAAAAGCTCCTGCTCAGTTGTGAGTGACTTTTGTCAGAGACTCTTCTGGCTTTATGCTGGTCTGTAAAACCATTTGCTACTGTAACAAGTCCTTGTGAGTGTGGTGTGAGTTGGAAGTAAGGAAGTATGTTTAGCCTTGTGCTGGAATTTATTGTAAATACTGCTGCCATGACCTCAGTGCTTTCCTTCCTGAAATGCTGCCTGCTTCTGCACAGGGGAACAGTTAGAGAATCTGGTAAGAGTTTAGATTTTAGATCTAAAGTCAAAGTAGTGCCCAAAAGCAGTCCTTTCTGGAAGTATTCAACTCCACTATCACCCTAAACTTAAATAAAGGTGAATACCTCTGTTCTTCAAACAAGATCTCTGTGTTCTGAATACCCTACAGAGGTAGGAATTATGGAAAACATTAAATTTGAAGTATGCATTTTTATTCTATTACTTGAGTGATCTTCTTGTAAAGATACAGTTCGTTGCCCATGTTTAAAGAGGATGGGGAGAAGGGAAGAGGTAAGTCTTGCTTCTTTCTCTAGTATCAAATATGAGTAGTGATTGGAGAAACAGTTCCAGCTGGTTCTAATAAACCATGAAAATGGAAAGTGAACTTAAATCCCTTTCTATTGAGAAAGAATACTCCAAAAATAACTTTTTCCTTACCAAGTTTAATGTCTCGTGCTATGGCTGTAGCATTTGTTTTGCACTTCTGTTTTTGAGAGCTCTACATCATTTTCCCATGTTACTTTCAAATTTTGGTGTAAGTTTGGCTTTTATGCTTGTTATGTGTGTACAGTTATTGGTTGTTTTGTGTGGCTAGAAAGTGTTAGAATGATTGATTCCTGGCAATAACTGAAATGAGACTGGTTTAAACCACTTGATTCGCTCAGTGCCTTTCTGCTGCTTTGCCTCAGAGATCAGTGCATGTGTGACTTGTAATTCACCACTTTTTTCTTCCCATTCAGCCATTAAACATGGGCACAGGGTGTGAGGTGTTTTTAGCAACTTTGTAGAAGTAAATTAATTGTAACATTTACTTTTCTGCTTCAGAATTTCTTTTGCCTCTTGGGGCTTAGGCTTAATCCATTAATATTCCCATCAGAAAGGTGAGGTCTTCCGTGGCAGCTGTGCTCCAGTTCTTTATATGAATACTGTTAATGAGACAAGTGTTCTTTTAACTACTCTTACTGAAATGAAGCAGGCTGTTCCAGATGCAGCATAGTCTGTGCTACTGTTCACTGATTGGCAGGTCTGTAAATCATAGCAGCTTCAACACAACAGCCTTTGAATGCTCCAGCTGTATTTTATCACCTGATATGATGAGCTGGGATATAGGAGGTTGAGACAAGCAGACTTCTTTGTTTTGATCTTGCAGTTTGCACTGTTCTAATCATAAACAAAATTCATATAAAACATGCTGTTTTGAACTTCTGTGTGTGTGGGCTTTATTTTCAGCTTATAAAATCTCTGAAGTTTAAAATACAGAAACTAAATGAAACCCTGCTAGAAGCTAATGAAGGCTACAGAAAAATGGCAGAAGAAAACAGTCAACTGAAGCACACAATCATGCTCAAGGTTAGTCAATAATTTAAAAACAACTTCAATATTTTCTATAGTCGTACTGGATGCTTCTGCATCTTTTTACATGTAAAACCACTGTTAATTAGCAATTTGTTTTAATATTAGCATTTTTTTTCTGTGCCTAACTTCCTGAATTATGAGCTCAGAGCCCTTGTGTTTCACTACTTGACTCTGAATCTTGTAAGACAAAACTCATTTTTCAACTTAAGTGATAGACTGTCAATAGGATAACTCTGCCAACAAAGCCTGCTAATCTAAAGTTGTCATGAACTGTATTCAAGCAAAGAAAATACTACTTAGAACTCATCATGAGGTGAGTTGCTGTGGCAAGCAAGGTGTCAGTGCAGAAATGTTACTGCAACAAGCCCTAAGGATCTATGCCTTTGAAGCAATACTGATGGTCCTGCCAGAAGCGGCCAAACTGGATGAGAGATGCAGGCAGATAAAATGTTCAATACAGAAATAGACATATTTCCTTCCAAAGCAGGGACTTCCTAAAGTTTACAGCACCTGACCTCAGATAGCAACTAGATTCCTAAACAAAAAAGAATGAAACTTTTGAACTCTTGGCACTTCGAATCTATGCCTCACTTGTAATCTGCAGGTATAATAACTGCTTAGTGATGTCTTTCTTTGAACATTAGATTACTTTCTGCATGCTTATTAGTTTAAATCTGAGACGGAAAATTATTTGACTTGAACTTCTTAACTGGAAGTTACCTTCCTATCCATTCTTAATAGGAAGGTGATTTTGTTAACCAGAGAGATCAGAGTGTGAGTGTATTTAACCCTCTGTATTCTGCTCACTAGAAGCATTTATTCAGTCCTTGTTAGCAGACTTATGCTATAAGAGTTTTGATTTGGCCAGTTTTGCTTTCAGAAATTGCAAGGCAGGAAAGCCACCTTTATCTGGTTCCTAGAACAACATCAATTCTTTGCATAGTGTGGCAAAGCATTTTAGCATCAGCCTCTTAGTTAGACTTGGTCTTTAACTATATTTTATGGCCCTGTAGTTTGCTGGGTTTTTAATTGCTTTGATGTAATTTAAAGGAAATGGGTACTGAATGGCCATATGACTGAATAGTCATAACAAGGGTGTTTATGAGTTTAATAATATGAACCAGAAAATTAACTGCATAAGAGAGACCATGCAGTGTTCACATACTTAACACAGCCTTATCCTCAAAGGATCAGGAAATGAATAGTCTTCAGAACTGGGCTAAACGTGTTCTGGAGCTTGAAGAAACAGTGTCTTCCCTGCAAAAAGAGCTTGAAGAACGGAAAAAGCATTTCTTTGCAGAGGAGTCAAAACAGCAGAAACCCAGGAGAGGTTTGCTGGCTAACCTGAAATCCACAGTAGCATCCACTGCTAGTACACCTCCTGGTAAAGGCTGGGGGAAGTATGAAGAGGCTTCACCCTATTCAAGAAAACAAGTACTGTTGCCTCATAAAGGAAAAGAATAATATTTGATCAATCCAAGTGTGCATTTACTGGGCTTCTTTATTAGTCCTAAACTGTTGGTAGCTCTTTCTCACTCTTAGAGGTGCCATCTTCACTGTTGTGTTGACTGACAGAAAAATGTTTAATACAGAACTTTTTAAATTGAATCAGGGTTGAATTTAGAGCTATAAAAGTTTAAGTCTTTTAAAAGCACAAAGATGTGCTTTTACTGTTGATATAGGGATGTGATTTGAGAAATATATATTTTAATTCTGGAGTAACTGCTATCATGGTCTTCTGTACTGATAAATGTGTGGTTCATGCATAGTGGGATATCCCTCATCAGCTGTTCATTTTGTTTTTAAGTTATTTTATTTCATTGTTGATACCTAGAAATCAGATGGCTTGTAAATGTAATCCAAAGTAGCTAAAATAGCATAGTTCTTCAGTTAATAGTCTGGTTTTGACCCAGAGATTCCTTACTTGGGATCAAGCTAAAAAACTGCTAAAGAAGGCAATGAAATGAAATCTGATCTGGCTCCTTACTATTTCTCAGCTAACTTGGATTTGTAAAGAAATTTGTTTTAATAAAATTTGAATTTCCACTAGGAATATGTATTAAACTTTGAAAAATGTATTTAATAAAATTTTCCATTGCTAAATCCAGTTCCAACTTCATTTTATAAATCAGCAAAACCAAGATAAGAAAGATCATAAAATTAGAGCCCAAATAATGATAGTGATTGATTAAGGATGATCTTGAGTTGAAAGAGTCATATCCTTGACTATATTACTTAGCTTTTGTCTAGTAGTTTAAGGATGGAAGACTGGACCATGATGAAATTTGAAAGAGTTTTCTTAGAGCTCTTTCCAGTCACTGAAGGCTAACAGGTTTTTTAACTACTGTGGAAGTATACAATGCCTGTAATTGCTGGAGACTTGCTGTGGAATCTGTAAGTAAATTGGATTGATCAGTCCCTGTAATGGTGTTTCTCACAGTGGAAGGGACTGAGTTCCAAGCAAGAACCTCACCCTCCCTGGGGAGACAGTAGGTGGTGCAGCCTTCCCGTGTGACAGGAGGACAGCCCTTCTCTGCTCTGACTCCTCTTGCCATGGCCTTGAGAGCTTTGGGTTGGTCTGTGATCACTAATCACTCTGACATCTGTTTAACAAGGCTGTAGAAGCTGTACTTCAGCCACTGCTTTTCTCATGTTTTCAACTGTTTCTGTTAAATACAGGGTTATTTGGCTTTGGTAATTCTGAAGGCCTATAATCCCTGCAAGGTAGAATTTCTAAAATATTTTTCTACTACCACATAAACTATTCCAGCTTTTAAAAAATATTTTGATGTAGTTATATGAGACACTGAATGTCGACCTCTTGAATAAGAAAGCTGTTATGTACAAATTGTTTTAGGAAAAGCAATTAAAACAGAAGTTTAAAAATCATTAGAACAGGCTCATACTGGAAAATTTTCATAATGCCATTTCAAACTACCTCATGCTACGCCTTGGCAGCCTGTCTAGCAACTTTATGTACCACTAGCTATAACCTCCTATTCCCTGAGCAACTGTTCTTTCTATGTTCCCTCCCAGAGCTCTTTGGTTAGCTACAGGAAATGGTTTGAAAGACAAAGTTACATTATCTTGAGCTTGTTTTTTCCTTCTTTCTTTTTTCCTTTTTTTTTTTTTTTTTTTTTTCAGTCTTAAAATAAGATGAAGCCTGTAGTGAACTACTGGCCAGTACTGAACTGTTAATGTTTTCCCAAGAGTTTCTAAAGCACAGTGTAGCTATTGCGTTTTTGAGAAGATGTTTTCAAGAACAGCTGAGGGTTGGTTCTTCTCTTCACACCCTCCAGCACAATAACAAATCACATGAAGGATGCAAAAATGGTTGCTTTGGTCCTTTTCAGTTTCCCAAAGGTGACTGGGTGTAAGGAAAGCAGAATCCATTAATCTTGGTAGTGGTGCTAATCAGAGGTTCCCCTGTTCCCCATGAAGCTACCACTGGAACATCAGCTGTTTATCTCAAATTACTACCATACAACTTGCTTCAGATTAAGTGTTTATTAAAATTAAAAATCACCATACAATAGAAACTATTTACATATTTAACTGATAGTCTGTTCAAACTGCACAGTTTGACTGAAGGAAGCTGCTGGAAAAGAAAAGCCACAAATACTTCTGCTGCTGAGCTTCAACTGCAGGCACACTGAAGCTTTCTCAGAAAGGTTTTAAGCTTCTGCAAAGTACCATTTACCTAAATAATTGGGCTGAAGGATGGCAAAGATGTGTACTGGGTTTCAGCTGTAAGAACCAGTGAGGCTTTGAAAAAGAAGTAACCTATACTGTGGTTACATTGCAGTTGCACTATCTCATCTGTTTGGGTAAGTACAAACGACAGTGTCACTGCAATGTAACTTGATATCCTATTACATGTTCCCACAAATTGTTCTTGATAGAGCTAGAGCTAGTTTTAGCTTTCAAACAGATTTGAGGTTAGTTGATTAAAGCAGCAAAAATATAGGGAATATTCTTGAATAACCACAGAGGATTAAAAATGAAGATTAAAATATTTTCACTGGTAACAGTTTCAGTGACTGCAATGAAAGTATTAACTTCCTTCAAAATCCTGTGCTTTTCCATGGACTTCAGATGATGACTTTGGCCTTTTGGGAAGCTGAAGGTTGAACACAGAGTGAGGTGTGCTCCCACGTCTGCAGTCATGTGTGTTCATCTTGCAGTTCTGCATCTGTGATGGTTTCACAATGCTTTGAAAATGATTTTAAATTTGGGGTTTTACAGCAGTAAACCAGAACTTTTTTCAGTGTAAAGAATTACATATATAACTCTTCCTCAAAGGAAACCTCGACACTGTTTAGAAAGTCTTACAAGAAGTGACAGTATGCCTGATACTAATGTGAAATAACAAGGATATAAAAACAATTTTTGCAATATGCTGTATTCAAAAAAGATGATTTTAAAATGTCACCATGTCTAAATCTGTAATTTCTCCTTTGTGACTTTTTGTTTTGAAAACAGCTCTTCATGCATCCTCTCAACCCTTTTATCAAGGTCTCCTTGTAACATATTGCATGACTTAGATCCTAAGAAGGTCTTGTCAAACTGTACCAGGGCATGATTGCTTTCCTTCCTTCTCCCTCTCCACCCCAAAATGCCTGTCTGCTTTGGGGTGTTTCTACAGATGAAAAACACAGACCCTTTAAGGAGAACTTGAAACTCCAGAGGAACTGTTTTAACCAAATAAAAACATGATTTCTCTGCAGAATTGTTATTTCCTTCAGCATTTCAGCTTCCACACTCAGTTAAGACATCTGAATGTGTGAAGTAACTGGTTTGAGCAGTCTATTCTAAAGATAGTCTGTGCCAATGATCTGTGGCAATAGAAAAAGTGTTCTTTGTTCTATGGCTGTTGCTGATACTGCCCTTCTGTTGCTGTGTAGAAGTCATCAAGCACACTCTGTAGGTAATCAAAAGTTGGCCTCTCTTCTGCTTTGTCTTTCCAGCATGTTTTCATGATATCATAAAGCTCAGCTGGGCAGGTTTCCATGCGTGGCATTCGGTACCCACGCTGAAGAGCAACCATCACATCAGAATTGCTCATACCTTCAACAAAAAAAAAAAAAAAAAGAAGAAAAAAAGATTTGATGAAATTATCTCCATTCCAAGAGAAATTATTTTTTATTGTTTTTTACTTCGCTGTAAAGACCTTTACCACTAGTATAAGACCCTTGCTACTTACTAACCCCCAGCATGAGTTCAATAAACAAGGCTGAGGTGTGCACCAGCAATGCGAGACTTGCTCTGAAAATCCTGGTGGCAACCTTTCCATTTCTGCAGTTGAACATCACAACCTCTTTGGTGCCAAGTCTAACAGGACTCTGGGAAAAATCACAATTCTTGTCTCCAGAGCCATCTATTTTCTGTTCTTCTGAACAGTCCTGTCCTTATTTATTCTGCTTCCTCTGGTGATTCTCAGCAAAAGCCTGGCCTGGCAGCAGCCTTCACCTCTAGCTGTAGAGCTACTGCTCTGCTTGCTGGAAACCCATCCATTCTGAGATGGAGAGCAGCCTCCCTGTTTGACCACACTGCCAGGCAGCCTGCCCAAAACTTTCAGGTTTTCTTCTACATCAGCTTTTGTGTAAATGCTGCTGATTGCAAGATACTGGAGAGTCACTCATGAAATCATTAATTGTAATAAGCAGTTTCCCCTCTTGTCCTATTCCTGTCGTTCAAAACTATCTTGCCAGCTATGCTGAGCTTTGCTTTTTTTCCCTGCTATGGTTTTTCTTTCAGAGGATAAGAACTGTAAGTACCAGCAGTGCATCCTGCATCTCACATGCCAGCTAATGTCACATGAGAGAGTCCTGCCCTGGGCTCCATCCTCCTCCCTGCTCTTTTTTATTTCCTGTCACCACCACCACCCCCCCCCACCAGCCTTTATCAAACCCTTGAGAGACTGGTTCACAGAACAATTTCAACACCTACTCACACAAGGTCAGCTATGCTAGAGCCAGCTTTTGCTATTTTAGGCTCACCACTTCCTACCCAGAAACCTGCCTTTGAGCTTGTCCCCTCCTCTGCAAATCTAATCAACCCAGTGCTTGCATTACTTTCTCTGGACACAGACTCTTTTCCCTGCTCAGTGACTGCTGTTTGTTCTGATGGCTGGGCATGCAGGAAGCACCAGTGCTAGAGTTTCACTCTCACCAGAGAAAGTTTTCCCTTTTGAGAAGGGTATCCCAGACCTCTCAGCCATTGGCCACTCAGGCTCAATGCTCCATGTGGTGCAGTTCTGCCCAAGACTGCAGTTCCTTGAGGTTTTCTCAGGCCATTCAGCCTCTGGTCAGGGCCATGCAGGACAGACTCCTGCACACACCAGCTCCCCAGAGGTGCAGGCAGAGCAGCTCTGCTTGGCTGAGGGGAGGCAGGATGGGTCCTGCTCTGAGCAAGGGCAAGAGTGGAGATGCAGGTGTGGTGCTCTCCTGAATCCTTGGTGCAGCTCTGCTGCTGCAGACTGTGCAGACCCTTGTATGTATTGTCTGACTGCTATGGCTATGGTTTAAACCACTTGGCAGGTAAGGACACATTTGAATTACAACCAAATGACAACTTTATCCAGTATAACTACTTGGATTATTCACGATGACCATAGTTCATATAGCTGACTTCAGTTCAAGCCTGTTGGCTTTAAGCTTTTCCAAAAATACCCTCAGCCATGTAATCTGAGTCTGGATCAAAGTGCTTACTTTGGGCCCATCTTTTGTATTTTCAGTTCCTCTTTGGAAGGAGAAGGGAAGTTTTCCTGAACTAATATTGCCCATGTGCAGAAAAGAAGTATTTCAAAGCATGTTGTCACAGAATAAGGAATTACTGCTATATAGAGACAAATTAAATGCAGGAAGAAAGTCAATAAAGCATTTTATAGTGAACAAATGATTGGACTGCTTGAACCTAAAGAAATGAATTGTATATAATATATGCAGTAAAACAGTTATTGCTACCATACGAAATCTTAGTTAACTGTGCTGCTACTGGGCTTTTGTGCAGAATGGGGATGATTTTTTGGGTTTAAGTACTTTATAGGATTGTGTTTAGATCTCTTGTCTGCAGGACCCATTGTTACATTGTGAATTCTAAGGACAAAGCCCGTGTTTCAGCTACCCTGCAGGAAAACTATCTGTTTAATATCTATTTGAGTTCAGAAGCTAAAAATGAAAACACTTTTATCAGTATCCCATAGTAAATATGTCATATACATACTTCCAAGTGTTTGGGGTTTTATTTAAAACAAAAAGGGTTACCCACAGTCCAAGCAGTATTCTCAAAATAACTACTGGTTTACCTTTTAAAAACAGTTTCATTTTTTTTCTTTTTGTAGCTAAAGAATTACCTGCCTTACCATATCTACATCCTGATCAGCAAAATAAATATATCCCACATACATATTTATCACACACCCCCTTGAATGCTAAAGTTTTGGTATATGTCTGTTAATAAATGCTGTGGTACCTGTTAGGTTTCACAGAGACAATTTCTTTATGTGAGAGCCTGGCAAATGATGTGAACAGAGTGGATGGAGGAAGAATCCCACTGCACAGAAAGGATGGGATTGTGAAGAATGGCAGGCATAACTAGAATGCAATTATGGATGTTACCAGTATTGACATACCATGTAATCACCCAGAAATTAGATTTTAACTACCAATTCAGCTTATGTGCCCAGAGAATCAGATACTTGTTTCATATTTCAGAGGTAGCTCCAGCAAATGCAGTTCCACTAATGGCTTTGAGTTTCTCAGGAGGAGAAACAGGTGTTAGAATTTAAGAACAAAGATCACAAAAGCTCCAAGTTTCTTGGCTAGAAATGCTTCCTACCGAGTACAGGTATTAGCTACTTGCCAGTTTCAACTCCAACTGTCTCATTTGCAGCTTTATGCTGAATAGTCTGGTTGCTAGAGTTGGTTAATAATTGAATATAATTGAAAATTTGAAGCATTCCCATTAGAAGTGAAAGATTAATTTACTGTTTCTGTCCAGTGGCTACTGGTTACAACCTATCACCAGGTTACAACTGCCAGGCTGGGGTAATTTCCCCAAATCTGTCACATCTCTTCAGGTAAAGCAGATTGGTCACCCATGTTTTTGCTGTGATTCTGATTCTCAGAATCAACTTTCAGTCTAACAGGCTATTTCAATTTATACTTCTATTTAAAATAGATATATATCTCTCTTCCATTTTAATGCAACCAACACCTGCAAACTATTAAAATCTTCTAATGTGCAGTCAAGAGCCTTCCATATGTAACTGCTGGTTGATAAATGAATCCACAGTGCACAGAGTATTTATGGTGCTCATAAAAATGCTCCCACATTTAAAAAAAATATTGCCCAGACTTCCCCTAGAAGAGAGATTTTCCCACAGCAGTGCAGCAGTACCACGTCTGCTGTACAGATTGGCTTTGTTCTTAGAATTAAAAACCATGATATGGCTTATGAAGGTAAAGAGAGCAGATTTAGCTGCAGAATTAAGTATTGGATTGGGTTTTGTATTTTTGTAGTGCTGGTTTCCAGGTGACTTTGTAGGTTTGCTTGGAGAAGGACCATTTTCTAAGCAGAAATTCAGAAATAATCTTGTGAGACCAGCTCAGTGCAGGAACTGTCTGTACACGCAGGCAAGTGCTAACGGGGCAAAAAAAAAAAAAAGGCATCTTGACTGTGGGAAGAGCCATGCATTACTTGGCTGAGCACATCTCCTCTCTCCTTGGGACATGAGCACTGTGTAAGAAGAACTTTGGGAGGACCAGCTGTGCTGTCAAGTATTTCATAGCCCTCACTTATAAATGACCCAGGGCACCCAGCTGTGCAAGCAGCCCTATCATCTCTTGAAGTTTAAGGGGGCTAGTCTTCAGCTTAAGCGCTTTCCTGGCCTAGAACTGTGCCATGAGAACGTCTGGTTTGGCTCTGCCTCTTGTGTGGAAAGTCACTATGTTCTTCCACAGCAGTGTAAAGTTGGTGCCATCACCCCTTTCCCACTGCCTGAGTCTTGTGGGATTTCCCATCTCCCTGTGTCCAGAGGTGTTCAGCCTACTGTCACTTCAGGGACTTGGGTCTGCCTCTTAACCATCTCTGGCAGTTCAGGATGCAGAATCCCAGCTGCTCATGAAGTGTTTTCACTCTTTAAACAGCAAGAGCTGCTGCACTGGAAGCACTGGGAAAGCTTTGCTTGGATGAAATATCTGGTCTCCCTTTCCTGTCAGGATCCCAAGGGTCTCAGAGGTTACTCTGCCTAGGAGATGTGCAGTACAGGTGAACATGGCTGTACTTTCCCCATTTGCCCACAAAATAAGGGAATTTAGGGCAATTTCCCACAACCTCAGTAAGCTTAAATGAATGCATTTGTTGCCCAGAACTAATCATCTATGCCTGAGATGTAACAATTCTATGTGCATGAAAAACCCCTTCATACAAGGTGTCTCTGCATGCTGGAAACATTAATATCTATTTTGTTTAACAATGAAACATGAAGCACATGACCATCTCACAGCTACCCAGTGCAGCTCCATTTGATGTGCAGACCTTTGTGGCTTTGCACCCAACTGTATGGAACAACAAAGAGAAAACATTCCTAGTGGTACAGCAACACTGCTTTGGGGTCTGCTTTCATATTTGTTTAGACTAGCTAGCACTGACAAATTATTACAGCCTATTTGCTTGTGCAAACTTGCTTTCTTGGTATCTTCCCATATTAGGCTATTAAAATCCCCAGCAGCTTACAGAGCACTGTTAGAACAGTGCAGCACTTCATCCTTGCCACGTGACTGTGCTTCTGTCCAAAAACAGGCATGTCATACATTCAGGATCTGCATTTGCTGCAGTTGTAATACCTTTAGAATATGTAAAAAATGACTATATAACCATGGTGCCACTAGTCTGTTTGCTAAAATTTACCCTGGAGAGGCATGTGCCTTGCACACACAGTGACTAAGTTTTCAAAGCAGTAAGATTACCTGTAAGACACTTTTCCAATCGTTGGTGTCACTACTGTCAGATGCCAGCTCTTTCCCTGAATACTTTCTTTGCCTTTTAGCACCAAAGTATAAATACAGAGCAAAGCCACAGGCCCATACCTGGATAAGGAATCTTTCCATATGTAACAATTTCATACAGGAGAATCCCAAATGACCACACATCAGATTTAATAGTGAAAGATCCATAGTTAATTGCCTCTGGTGCTGTCCATTTAATAGGGAATTTTGCACCTAAAAAAAAAAAAAAAAGTACAGTCTCAAATAGTCACTATAATTCATTTCACATTCAGCCATAGATGCAAAAGCAGTAGCAAGACATACCTTAAAAAGTCATCTTAAATTACTGTCTTTCATATCTAACTAACTGATTCCAGAAATTGCCATATAAAAGCAAACTCCTTTCAGTTAAATAAAAACATTCAGGCAGCCTTTGCTGGGAATACTACATTAATTCATTTGACAACAAAGAGTAATACAAGCAGAGTCTCTCTAAGCCCTTTTTAGCCTGCTCTAACATTCTGGCACAAAATACCAGGTGAGCTAGGAAACATTTCTGATGGCAGAAAACACATCAAAGAAACTTGACATAAAAAATTTATAACCTGAGAAGTTTATTTAATCAATATACAATGTCCAGAGCTAGCTAAAACCCACAGATATGGGTCTGTACCTCTGAAAACTGCTTAATCAGTCCCTTCCCACTGATCTATTGAATTATTATAACTCAGTGACTGCTGAAGAGCTCATCTTCCTTTAATCTCAGCTATAGTGCATTGTTCTCTTTCTTCTTCATACTTTAGTTCTTTCCCCCTCACCCTAAGGTACCACAGTATCCATCCAGGCTGTGAAAACCTGAGGCAGTGTCTTTGAAAGGGGAAGGGGAAAGCCAGCCAACAAACCACTCTGGAAAGTTACCCTTATGCATGGAAGCATAAATAAAAACTTTTCACTACAACCAACAGAGCACTTCTTGAAAGGACCCTTGACAACATTAGGGAAACACTCATGGCAAAACCCACACATACACCTCTCATAGCATCTTTTTCCTCTTGCCAGTCCTCATCCTGTTACCACCCATCCATGTGCTGAACAGGGACATGACCCAGCCTGCCAGTGTCCCTACCATGCTGCTGCACATGGAAATTAGTGCTGCAGCTACTCAAACAGCTTCCAGAGCTAACCAGTTCTGCTAAAGCTTTTCTTGTTACCAGCAACTACATCTGGCTAGGGTTTCTTCCTTTCCCTAAGTGAAAAGAGGTCCATATGGCACTTAAGGATGTTAAGAGAATATAAGATCACAGTTTCTTGGCCTTTAATTCTGTGATATGGAAGCTGTTACTGTGCAATTACTTTGTTCAATTAAGGAAAAAATTGTGTGCAGTTAAATATTCTCGGTTGTCTTTGTCTTTCAAATGTATTTAAAATATACTTGTCAAAAAGCCTGGGCAGCACAGAAATGTTTTCTGTTTCCTTTATTTGTTTTAGAAGTTGTTGGCATTAGAATGCTGCCCGTAGGAAGCTGCTAAGGCACTTTCTCTCCTTGGTGACCTTATTTCTGTTAGATACAGCCTCACTGCCTCCCAGAGGCTGAAGTTTTAAAGACAAAAATAAAAACACATACCTTCCCTTGCTGTGTATTCGTTGTCTTCGATCACTCTCGCCAGTCCAAAATCAGCGATTTTGCACATCAGTAGGTCTGAAACCAGAACATTTGCTGCCCTCAAATCTCGATGGATGTAATTTTTTCTTTCTATGTATGCCATCCCTTCTGCAATCTGTAACCAAAAGAACAACTATTTTGATATTTCAATACCCTACAGCTCCATTAGCAGGTCTGATCCTTCTTTCTTCAAGGGTATCAGCAAATCCACATCCATCTATTCGTTATTGGTGTCTTTGGAGAATTTTTTAGATGGAAGCCAGGAAAGGGGGGATTGCCATGGAAAACCTATGCACAGATCCAGTCCTCCAAAACTCTGCTTACAGTAGCAGCTCTGAAAGAATTATTTGGGTGAATAACAGCTGGCAGGATTAGATACATATGAAAGACATTTCCTGAAACACAATGTTGAATAAAACGTTCCTAAGATTTCTGTTAAAATATCCTCTTTCCTATATTATTAACCAGTTTGTTTTCTAAATACTAAGAAAATAGAAGGAATCAATCACTCAGGATACAAGTATTCTGATAAAGCAGGTACTGATAAAGCAATAGCATAGAGAAAGTTAAAACACCCAACAACTTTCTATCCTGGACAATCAGGAAGCAATTACTAAGATAGGGGAAACAACTTTATTTTCTTCTACAACAACATGTACCTGTTCATATGTGAGGAGTTTTTGGCAACAGCCAGCTCTCAGATAGTATCATAAGCAAATATAATCTGCATTTCAGCAGCCCAAATTGATTTCCAAACCAAACTGGAAATTTGAGGATTAATAACCACAAAATATGCACAGGGGATGATTTTTTTCTGGGCTACTTTTTTTTTTTTTTTTTTTTTCCTGAAGAAAAACACTTTCCTTTTCAAAAAAAAAGAAACTGAAATAATAGTTTCTAAACTCAGAGTAATAAAACTGATGCATAGACTGTGTTCTGGCCAAAAGTTTAAGAAGAGCTAAGAAAAAAAAGAAAAAGAAAGCCTGTCTTTGGGAGCCATCAGCTTTTATCTTTCTTGTGAGACTGGTAATGGGACATTCCCAGTCAAGGCTCCACTTGTGCCACAGGTACCTCTTTAGGATGTCTGTGGGGGGAGATAGACCCCTCTTGGCCACATGATTTGGGGAACACCCAGGCCCTCAGATCTGCCAATGGAGCAGCAGTAAAGCAGGGCCCTTCAGCAGTGCCAGTCCCTGGCACCTTCACCACAGGCTCTTTCCTCTCCACCTGAGGAGCAGCCAAGTGCACAGATCCCTCCCCAGCGCCAGAGGGGCTCCTTTCAGCTGTGCAGTAAAGCAGGCAGAGCAGCTGGCCAAATCTGAAGAGAACATGAACATCACTTCTGCTAATTCGTTTTTAAAAAGTCCCCAAGGGGTACTGCCAAGGCACAGGCTGCCACCACTTGCAACACAAAACTACACAGTCTTTGTTCCTCTTTTTCGGTTTAGGCAATGGAAAAACAGAGCCACTTGCACTCCCACTTCCTTCCACTGCAAACCTCTTCTTACAGTCAGATACATTCTCCAGAGAAGTGTGACATTGCCCTTGCACAGTGCAGGGGGGTTCTCACACTTAACCAAGAAGAAACTCTGATGAAGAGAACGAGCAACACCTGCATTTCACATTTTCTAGAAATAAGTGAAACATTTGCTAATGAAGTAGCTACTAGTGAATAATTGCCACTGAGAGTCTTATTAGGGACTTGCAGACACAACAGAAGAGCAGTATTTAATTTAGAGTCTGCTCTGCCTCTCTCCTCTCCCCACGACCTTATGTGAGTTTGAGGAGGAAGCAGAGATGAAAGGGAAGGTTTTGCTCTAAGATCGATGCTGAGTTTGGACTGGCCAGCAAGGCAGAGACACCCAAAATGCTGACAGGTCTGGTAATGCCCCCCAAAATACATCAAACACCACAGAGGAATCAGCTTCCCTCCTTCTTCCCTGCACAGATAGAACATTTGGGTCAACTGCTGCATAGGGAATGAAGAATCACTTCACAAAAGAAACATTTGTGATCATGATAATTAGTTTCCAAGCCTGACCAAGAAAAAACATTGGAAAGATGATTTTATTTCCTCTTATTTTTGCTAGATTCACTGAAAAACACAGAAAATTCCAAGGGAAAAAATTAACAGCAAGGAATTTTGAGTCAGAGAAGAAGGGGAAACACAGCGACCAAATAACTGAATCCACACATCTGGTCATATTAAACCTTTGCTTATGGGAAAAGAAGAAAGAAAAAAAAATGAGATTTTTTGATTGAGGGAATCGGTGCCAGAGCCCACGTGATAATTTTTAGTGATTATTGTTGGGTTTTCATTGCCAAATGAAATGTTAATGTTAGAGAAATTCATATGAACAAAAGAAAATTAAAGCCTTTTCCCCTCTCTTTTAATGATCATTGGTACCTGTCAAGACTGTTCAGCTACACGTAACATCTATTTGGGAGCAGGGTGGAAAAGCTAATTTGGGCCTCAGGAATATGTTTTGTGGCCTTTACAAGAGAATTCTGCCTACACTGCTCAAGTGTTCCTGCCAAGAAGGGTGCAGGTCCCCGTCACCTTTAATGAACTACTGACACACACTTTTAGAAACACCCAAATTAAATCCTTTCAAAAACAACCCAAACAAATCTCTACATACTGGGAACTATGCACCCAGGGTAAGAATGAAAGAAAAGTCCTCCAGGAGAAATACATCACTCCATAAGCCACCCTCTGTAACTGCAAAGTTTCAGCTGAAAGTCACGGTGGGTGTGGGACAGTGGCCTCAGGGCTACTCCCAGCTGCCCACATGGGCTGTTCTGGCCACAGCTGGGTGGGATGCTCCTGCCAAAGCAGGTAAAGCAGCCAAAAAGCCAGACTGGAAACGAGTGCAAAACACTGAGGATGGACACAAGCACCCTGTTGGTGCATTTTAAGCAGAGGAAATAGTGAAGCATACCCTGAGTCTCGCACTGCCTTAAATTTGGTAATTCTCTCAGTTCCTAGGGAGAAGCCTCACTAAAAACAGTCTGCAGCTTTGAAAGGTTTGATGTAGAGGTGTTATTGATCTGGACAGGGCTGTCTTTGGTCTTTTAATAACTGTACCTTTCAATAATGTCCAGATGCATAATAAAATAAAATATACTTCTTGCTCAGAGTTTTCAAAAAGACACTTCATCTTCAGGTGACTCTTTGTCTATGAAGATCCTTTGTATCTGGCCATTGAAAACTGTTGCAAAAGACACAGATCTTCAAATGATACATCAGTGTAGTAACAATTTTTAGTTTGCAGCAGTGCTTATCCTAAAGGTGAAGTCAGGAAAGGTTGCAAAATCATATTCCTCTTGCCCTAGTCAAGCAGCTATATAGTTAAAGCAGACTCACAGGGAAAAAAAATATTACAAAAGTAATGTATGCCATTATGCACTGGAACATCAGAGTGTATCATTAAAAATCAAAGAAGCATGAAAAGCAGACTTAAAATTAATGGTAATCTAGGTATGACTTTCTACTACAACTTTAAAAATGAGGGTAGAGAGGGATTAAAGCACTGTATCAAAAATCTCTATTAATTTTATTCTAAGTTTACTATTATTTTGATGGCACTGTAGCCTTGGAAGACAGAAAGAAGTTGCCAGTCAAGACACAGATCACAGAAGAATTAATGAAGCTGTCAGCACTGCATGAGAAAGAAGAAATGACAGCTTTTAGGACAAAGCTTTGACCCTTTCTTAAGTTATGAGGGTTTTTTTTAGTAAAAACAGGTGTAATTTTCTTAACCACAGCCACTACCCATGTGTATCCTGCAGGGAAGGTAATGGATTTGCATAAGAAGCAGGAAGAGTTTACACATACAAAGGTTTGCTGAATTTTTGTCATATGTTTTCAGCAGATCTAATCAAGCAGGAGCAACTACCAATTCAGGAAATGTGAAACAAAGAATTGGAGTCTCTTTTGGTAAATTGCCTCGGAGGCAAGACAGAAACCAAGTAGTAAAAACCTGAGTCTTCCAGTTGCTTTAGGAACTGAAGGAGCCAGGCTGGTGCTGACTTCGATGGGAGATGCCACAGCTCTACTCTGTACTAACACAGATAGCATGTGCTTGAAGATACATTTGCAAAACTCAGTTTCCTTTAAAATATACTCATTTCAGAGACTTCTAACATCCATCTTCAATGGAAAAAATTGTCCTTGCCAGGGCATAGCTAGCATTAAATTCCCCCAGCCCCTGAATAAAACACAAGAGATACCTTCAGCTCTGTCAGAGAGCAGGTTGCTTTAGAAACAAAGCTGAATTACCTTCCTAACAAGCATTTTCTTGCCATCCTTTCCACAAACCTAATTTCTTAAATCGTGACCATTAGTACAGAAAGCAACCCACCAAAGTCCAGAACCGACAGCTGTAAGTTAAGGTAGGCACTAGATGCAAGTGCAACCCAGTAACAGCTATCTCTGCCAAAAATGCCCATCAGCACGTGTGTTCACCTAACCAGCCAGCTAAGTCAGTATAGCAGAGCAGGGGTGTACTTGATTACTCACTAGAAAAATGCTTACTTTAAAGGAGTTGTTTATTTCACCTAGAGGAGCAGTACTCATTTTGCAATGTCAGAATTTCACCTCTTGCACACACATTTTTTTCAAGGCTCTTCAAGGCAAAGGCAAAATGAACTCAGAGTGGAGCACTAATCAACAGCCTGGCAATGCAAACAACAACCCACAGTGCTCTGCACTTGGGAAATCAGCTTCAGCTGGGGTTTTCTGTATAATTGCCTGTACTATATTCTTTGGCAGCTAGTAGTCACAGAGACCACGTCTTCCTCTCCCTTTTCTCCCATTCCCAGTCCCTCCCTGTGTCTTGTAACATCACAGATGGATGAGGGAAGAAATAAGCTAAAGCTTAGCTACCATTTCTTGCATTTTCAGTGCTCCTGAGAAGCTGGGATAGCCTGGCAGAGTGCTTTGCCAGAACAGTGTGATCAGAGTAATGAAGAACTCAAGTGTGTATCCACCAAGAAAAAAAGAAAAGCCTGATCTTTTTTAAGAATAAGAATCTTCACCACAAACTTCCTTCCATGTTAATTTGAACCTTTTCTGAAACATACTTTTCCAAATTTCCCCTTTGCTCTGCAGAGAGGTTAACATCACTTCTGTAAGAACAAATTAGTGTTCCATTTGTACAAACCAGAGTCACACCTAAAAACTACACAAATTCTGCGTTCTCCTTTACACACTGCCTACACTCAGGAATAGTGTGACCCACGGGTTACCTTAGCAGAGTTCTGAAAAGATTTTTGTCCACCTTTTGCCCTAAAGAACTATCAAGTGATTCAGACTGCCAGAGATAGAGAAGACTGATGGAACATCTGTGTCAGAGAGAAATCTCTGGTCTGGAACCACACACATGCAGCCTGCAAGTCTATTCCACACAGTCCTGTTATCACACAGTGGCAATAAGGGCTCTTTACAAATGTGCTCGAAAAACCCTACAAATTCTTTCTGTAAGAAAAATCCCAGTATCTCTGTTTCAAAGTTTTCCTTGGGCCTCAGCCAGAAATCCTCAGAGAGGCATTCCTGAGCAACCCTTTAGGATGACTGCAAGCCAGTTTCAGGAATTTCTCTTGATGTCTACATCTCACATGACAAGAGGGACCTCTCATATCACCTGTGCAGCACTAGGTCCTGGCCTCTGGGGCCAAGTGCAGGAACTGGCTCTGAGAGGTTGCTGTCAGATCAGGGTGACAAGTGATGTCCATTTGAAGTGACCTTCAAAGCTTTGTGAATGACAATCTCTGCCCCTTGTTATCTTGATTTACCCAAGTTGTACACAGAGTTGCTCTTTAGTTCATTACCCTTTTTAAGCCTTGCATTGCTAAAAACACAGTATTAATTTAAAATGAACACAACATCCCTAACTCCAGTAAAAGGTCTGCTGTGAAACCACATGCTTTTCTCTCCACATCTCAGCTCTCCTTTCATGTCAATGCTCACAGATATTCTTTTCTCTCTTGAATTTTACACATTATTTTCAAAGCTACCTTTTATTTTCTTTTCTGTCCACTGTTACTCATCTCTTCAGACCATGACCTGGGACTCAGCAGGTTTTCCACATCTACAAAGCTTTTATCCCACTAAAAATAAATTCTCCATGAAAAATTACCCAAAGAGTTCAAAAAACTTAGAGAGCCTATAGCCATACTAAACCAATAATTATAGGAAAAATAGCTCTTCCATTAAGTCTATGTGAAATAAACATCTATATTTGATATATTGAACATATAACAGTATAATATACTACAGAATACAGTAATTCCAGTTGGAAAGGACCTTCAGTGATCATCTAGTCCAACTGTTTGACCACTTCAGGCCACTTTAACCAGAAGCTAAAGCATACATCAAGGACATTGACCAAATGACTTTTAAAATATGACAGGTTTGGGGCATTGATCACCTCTCTAGGAAGCCTGTTCCTGTGCTTGACAACTCCTTTGGTACTTCCTAATATCTAGTCCTATAATTATTTGTATAGCAATAATTACATACAATATTTGTACAATATTCTTATTGTGAATTTTTGGTATAAATTCCTAATGCTTTATTATACCTTTTTTTGTTTTCCCATCTTTCCTCATGAGTTATAACAAGATAGCGTAATGGGGCACAACAATCTCTAAACTCTAATGCATAAAAAAGCAACCCCCAAAAAGGTTGGTTAACAATAACCTACCTGAAATGCCATCATTACCTACTACTAACATGAAGTACAACCAGCAAAAGCAGAATTGTTACTCTGTTTTTGTCACATGCCTACCTGGACACCTAATCCTGATAACTGTCCAAGGCAAAGCACTGGGCTCTGGGACCTTTGATTCAGGCTTTGACACACAAATCACTCTGGAGTCTCTCTTCAGGTTTCATTTAAGACAGAAGTAACTTGTATATTGTGAAACAATCATCCTGGTGCATTAATCATACACTAGTACCTGAAACACCATTTCACAATAATTTCCCTGAGAATTTGAAACCGAGAAGAGTAAGAGTACACTGAGGTTAAGAGGAGTCTGACCAGTTAACCTAACTTAAGAAGTAAAAAAAAAAAGACATTTATTAACTCTGAAGGAATCTGCTAAGCAAAACCTCACAAACTTGTCCTTACACTTTCAACTCACAGCCACTCAAATTGAAAGCAGCTTTTTCACAAAGGAAGGCAACTGGGTACTGCTGCCATCTAAACAGGTCACCAGCAATATCTAAGAGTTAAGCCTAACCACATATTCCCTTTGAAACCTCTTCCATCTATTTCCTCCTTTCAGTTAACCACATTTACTCAAAATTGATCTGTAAATTGCATTTTTTAATGTAAAAAATCCTTAGGATAAAATGGCCTAGTATGTGCTTCAGACTCTAAGAGAAGTAACCCCCTACAATTTTGAGCATATTTTCAAAGTTTTACCTGAGCAGAGAAGTCGATTAGCTTTGGAAGCAACAGTTTACTTCCTTCGTCACTCTTCAGAAAATCCAGCAAACTTCCTGTTAAAACAGAGAAAGATTAAATCAGTGCATCTCATTACAAAAATAAACGTCACTTTGGTTCCCCAATTTTCTGGATAACAAGACTGATGCAGTGAAGTATCTTAATGTATTTTCAAGTTGACTACACTAAGACAGTCTCTTTGCATGATTTAACGACAGGAACACCCAAATCAGCATGTCAGACATTCAAGCTTTGCTGTTTTCCCAGCTGTAGAACTCTCCCATGAGACCACAGCTCAGTTCAGTGGTGCTGAGTTTGATAAGCACCCTACTCTGTGAACCATCAGGAAAGCTGTCTAGGAGAATCACATACATCAATCCTTTCCAAGTCATACACACTAAGTGCCTCAGCATTTATTCATTAAGTAGCCAGCAAAATTGCTTGAAAACAGAACAAATCAAGAAAAACTACTACCCAAGATAATCTGAGAAGGAAACTTGGCATATTTTGTGTTGTAATGCTCTATAGAGTCCTTTTCTAGTAGTGCAGCCATTCTTGCAGGACCATTCCTCACTCACTTTATTACACACACCTTTATCAATTTAAGAGGCACATAAGGCAATTCCTAACACTTCTTTTAATTGCCTTGATCCCAGAAACAGAAGTTAGCTGGGGAGTCCAAAGGAAGCAGAGCTATTCTGGGGGTTATCCTCTGATTTAGAAACAGTAGAAAAATGCTGTATTTAAGAAAACTGTAAAAACGGTTTCTCTCACAAATGAGTCATAAAATTAAAGCCTCAGCCCATCTTGAGGATAGGTGCTCCTTCCCTTAACATTTGAACATTCAAAAATAAGTCAATCATTCCTTTCTTTAAAAAGAAAGGGAACCAGTTTAGGAGAAGCAGAAGAGTTCACTAAACTATTGCTTGCAGATTGTTGTGGTTTTACCCCAGCCATCAACCAGGCCCCAAGCAGCCACACACTCACTCACTCCCCACCAGTGGGACCAGGGAGAGAATCAGAAGGGTAAAAGTTAGAGAACTCATGGGCTGAGATAAAGACAGATTAATAGGAAGAGGAAAAGCAAAAGCTGTGCACAGCAGCAAAGCAAAACAAGGGATTAATTCAGTGCTTCCCATGGGCAGGCAGGTGTTCAGCCATCTCCAGGAGAGCAGGGCCCCATCACACGTAGTTGTTACTTGGGAAAACAGACCCTGTCACTCCAAATGTCCCTCCTTCCTCCTCCTTCCCCCAGCTTTATCTACTGAGCATGATGCCACATGGTAAGGAATATCCCTCTGGCCAGCTGGGGTCACCTGTCCTGGCTGTGTCTCCTCCCACCCTCCCATGCACCCCCAGTCTTCTCATGAGCATGGCAACCTGAAAAGCAGAGAAGGCCTTGGCTCTGTGTAAGCCCTGCTGAGCAATAACAAAAACATCTCTGTATTATCAGCCCTGTGTTCAGCACAAATCCAAAACACAGCCCTATACCAGCCACTGGGAAGAAAATTAACTCTACCTCAGCCCAAATCAGCATGCAGATCCAATGTTTTTCTCACCTTTTGCCATGAATTCTGTTATAATATAAATAGGCTCTTCTTTGGTCACTACAGCATAAAGCCTAACAAGCTTATCATGCTGAAGTGTTTTCATGAGGTTGGCTTCCTCCAGGAAGGCTTGCACAGACATTGTTCCAGGCTTCAGAGTCTTCACAGCCACTTTGGTACTGTTGTGATAGTAACCTACAAGGAGGAAATACCATCAGTGCAGCCCACAGTGCCCCGACCAGCAGGAATTTGTAAAGCAGGTGAGGTTGGATTCCAGGAATAGCTAAAAGTGTGACAAGAAGTGCCAGATGTAGCACAAATATTTATGCTAGAATTCCTTTTTATTTTGCAACTTATACAGCACTGCAGAGAAAAAAGGATGCATTCCCTATTTTTAGAAATCAGTTATCTGAAAAAAAAAATAAAGAAAGCAAATGATCTTACTTCATACCAAGTTTCCATTCACAAGTAGCCCCTAAAATACTTGGCCAAGGCACATTTCAATGAATGTCCACTCATTTAAACTGCCTCAGAGCAACAGAGTCCAAGGACTGGCAGGAAGATCCTGAAGTATCTTAAATCCCATGGTTACACTAATTTCATGCATGCCAGTCTCATGCTCACAATCCTTCCTGTAACCCTCAGTGCTCAAAGTGGAGCATTACAGGAAAGTGCAGCCCAGTGGTTCTCGTGACCAGCAGGGACACGCTGCCAGGACTGCAATCCTGCAGTGCTCAGCACAAGATTTAAAACTTGATAACTTCTTATCACACAGCCCATGCCAGCAGTGGGGGAGAATGTGGCTGTGGTTCACTTCTCTGTTTAGCAAGCCTTCTAATGTAACATTCTAATTTTATAAAAAGCAACTATCAGTAAAGAGAAAAGCAGAGAACTATTTCCAGATTTAAGGTTTGCCAAACATTAAATAAATGTTGAAATAGCATTAAAAAATAGAGTAGCAAGCACTGATCCTAAAGTTTATCTTGTGAGGTCATTTAATTTGAAAATTATAAGGAATAAGAGTGAGAAAGGGGGATATAAATTCAACTTTTATCCCCACCATACCCAATGCAACATTGTAGAAATATTTCTCAGAAGAGGTAAAGCCTTCGTGATGCAACAAAATAGCCTCATTTCCTTATTCAGCAACATTCCGGATCATCATCAGGACAGATACACCTCCAAACTGGAATCCACCATTTCCTCATGCTATTTATCATCCAACAAAAGAAATCAGTGGCAAAGCAAGCACCTAGTTTCCAGATCTCAAGTGATTGCTCTGAGCACTGCATCCTTTCTGAAGAAGGATCATCACCTTCTTCAAAAGCTGCTATGCCACAATCACAAAATATTCACCTGCATGATTATTAAATCTATTTTTCCAACCATAATCAGGTAAAAACATAACAAAGACATGTCTCTAAGTTACCTAATATTAAGAAATTATAGCTACAGGTCAAAGCCACTGTTAAAGCTCAGGTATATGATTTATAACTATCAGAAAAACAGATGATAAATATATTTCTCTATGTTTAAGAAGCAGGAAGATTATTTGTATCGTTTCTACTATTCCATCGCATGCCCTAAAACAGAGCATGAGCTCCACTCTCAATTTGTTGAATTCTCTACTGAACATACTAATTAATGCAACTATTTCAGTGAAGCAATTACGACCAACACACTTAACATTAACTATGTAACAGTGTTTTACATCCACTGAAGATATCCATCAAGCTTGGGTCTTTCTTACAGACAGTTTGCTTTACTACAACATCTCTGTGATACTGAGGTTTTCTGCTGTAAGAAAGTCTACCTTGACCCTCTGGTGGTAACGTGCCAAACAAATAGCTGGTGAGAGCACTAAAAATACTTAATTGTTATTTCTCTCATCTTCATTTATTTCATCATGTATTGGGAGGGATGGGACACCAAAACAAGGTGCTCTATGAGCACACTCTGGTATTTCTAACAGCTGCAGAAGAAAATACACTTCCAAAGCACCTATTACTTATATTCTGATTCAGAGTTTATCGATGAAGAGAATCTCATCTCATTGCACCTGAGATGCAAGCAAGATGTGACTCATTAATAAACTACACCATAATCGCTGCGTTTGCCTTGTTAACTTTCCTCTTAGCCCTGCTTGAGAATTCTCTTCATGGATTATTAATACCACAGGGCATCATGATTCACATCATATCAGTTCACACTAGGAACAAAAATGCATAAAACATAGACCCTGCTCTTGCAGTGCTGCTCTGGTTCATCACATCACTAAGGAGCTGCTCAGAGGCACTGAACTCCGTGGTCTAAAAACCTTTCATACCATGGCAGGAAGTCAGTCTCTTTGCAGTTTTAGCTACTGTTCGAAGTCAAATGTGAAGCAAGCAGTAGTATGAAAGTCTGAGGATTATGTGATGGTGTCACAACGAGCCATGTTCTTCTCTACATGTTAGAATTGAATTCTCAAAAAAAAAAAATAAAAAAATTAGTGTTTCAGGTATTTATTTTGGAGTTGATTACTATTATTTTGACAGAGTAGTATCTTGCACATCCAAGGTGTCCCCAGATTCTTGCATGGGCTTAATCAGGCCAAGGTGTGATATGAACTTATAATTGAAGTTGAGCCTAACATTTCTGAATAGGACTGAAGATGCAGAGCTTTGTGAACAAGCCTCAAATATGCACCTTTCTCCTTCCTTTACTTTTCCAGTAATTCCCTGCAGGGTTGTTTAGACTATGGAGATATGACACTGCTAGAAGGCAGATAATGGCTGGAGCAGTTACTGTTGGAGGAGGAAAGAGTCTGAGGAGCAGCAGCTTCTCTGCATCCAATTGCATCCAGAAGCACTTCACTCCTTCACCTACTACAGCCATCACTCAGCTGCAGAACAGAATAATGCAGCAGCAGTTCCATCACTCATTCATCTCCACACAGCCCATTAAATGTGAAGGCAGAGACCCCAAGCTGCTCAATTGATGACCAAAGTTCACATATATACTTGGTAGCCTAGATAGGTAGCCTAAACTTGGTAGCCTAAACCCAGAAAATCTCAAAAAAAAAAAAAAAAAAAAAAAAAAAAAAAAAAAAAAAAAAGCATAAAAATGCACTTGTATTGGTAGAAAAAAAACTGGAAAACTGATAGCAACTTTTCTCTATGTGTAAAAGCAACTCTTCAGAGCTGGAGGAGATTAATCTGCCCATTCCATAAAACAGATTCTCTGCACAGGTCATACAGGAATGCAGCCAAATGCTTGGGGCATATGGAGGCCTGCTTTTTGTTCCTAGATTTTTCTTACTCCTTCCATAATATAAGCTAATTTCCTCCAAACTGTTCAAGACAAAGATGTCCACATGGAAGCCCAGAAAGTAGTTATAGAGATACTGAAAAGAAAAGACTACAAAAGCTATAATTGCATATCCACACTGCAGTATCAGTATTATCTTTATATTCCCATATCTCTCAGAAACACTCAGAAGGGACCTGTGGAAGGCATCTGTGTCCAACACCCCCAGGCACACCTAGAGATGGCAGCCCAGGATTGTGTCCAGTTGGCTTTTGATTCTCTCCAAGAATGGGGACACCAGCACCTCTCTGGGCAGCCTGTGCCAGTGCTTGGTCACTCACACAGTGAGTGTTCAGAAGGAACCTCCTGTGTTTCAGTTGGTGCCCATTGCCCCTGGCCCTGGGTACCACCGAGAAGAGCCTGGCTCCATCCACTTTGCATACCTCCTTCAGCTATTTACATACACTGATAAGATCCCTAAGCCTTGCCTCAAAAGAGGCGTGCTCCAGTCCCCTCATCATCTTTGTGGCTCTTTGCTGGATTTTGTCCAATAGCTCTACATCTTTCTTTACTCAAAAGCACAATTCCTCTAAGTGGGACACTCTTCCCTCTGAAACCTCAATTCTAAGTATCCTTTATCAAGAAGAAATTTATTTAGTAATTAAACCATGGAACACTATTTCTCTCTAATTCACATGATGGCTGAAAAATAATTTTGTTCTCTGTGAGGAGGCAGTGCAACAACTGGCTCTCAAATCAGGAGAGTGCAGCAACCAGATTATTGCTCTACATAACTCCCTAAATCCCTGGATGGTCATTACAATACACAGTGTTTGCTGACACCCTGCACCACACAGCTGACCCAATATGCTTTTCCATCTTGAGCTTCCTTGGTTCTAAGATTTACCATGCTCCTGATCTGAGGGGATCTGTGCCATGCAAATCATTCTCTTTCACTTCAGAAAGAAAGCAGAGAAGAGGAAACGCAGCGATCGCTTTCACAGCACATTAGTTTTTCTCACAGTGCAGCAATTCAGACATCGGGTTTGGGTCCAGTTTAAATGTTAAAATAATGACACAAACAAGAGGAAGCATCTTGAAGCAGAAACACCCCTTTAAAGTTTTATTCTTTTCTGTGTGTATGTGCAGAAGTAGCCACTTCCCAAAATGATCTGCATTTTCAAGCAGGTGATTAGCTCTTACCACAAAGTCTTCCACAGTGTTTCAGTGTAAGTTAAACATTTGTTGCCCTGGTTTATTAGACAGAAATAACTGCACAATGGTTGACACTTGTCCTGACTAGTATCTAAACTGTCATTCATGTATATTATAGCTAGAGGGTTTCTTAAGCCTTTTCTCATGAAGGCAGATAAAAGGCTGAATTTGGCTGTATCATGTTATACATAATACAGCCAAAATGTGTTGCTTGCACTTTTTACATAATTTATACCAAAAGATCACACCTAAGACTCAATCAGAGCTTTCTGATTGACACTGTAGTTGTGTGTGTATGATTTGCCACTCAAACAGTACCAGGCTGTGCTTTGCTTTTCTAAATGAGAGCATCTCTTCAAAGCAATGGTATTCCTGTCAGACTGACACGCTCCCATGGATTATCAGAGACCCCTTCACAGCTCTGTGTCTTCTAGCCAGCTTTGGGATACACTTGTAAATTGCTCAGAAATGCTCTGCCTGTAGAATATTAGGTCTTAAAATTAATAATGATCATCATCACCATAATCTGATCTTTTATTATAACTATAATGAATTTATTCCTATTTAAAAATAACATCCTAAAAAAGAGATTCAAGGAGAGGCTAAGAGAAGGATTTAGCCTGAAAAAACATCTTAATGAAGGCTTTGGGAGGAAGATATTGTTTACCTCAAATAAAATGGTAACTGGCAAAAAGCATGTAGGCAATTAATAGTACACAGGACATGCAATGAGGAAGTCAAAAGAATACTCTGATGTCAGAATAAGCAGCATTTCAAAAGCAAGATATTAAACAATTTTCACAGAATGTCACACTGGGCATAGCCCCTTGCCAATAGAAAGTCACCAAGGCTGAGGAAATACTGCTTGTACACCAAGAAAGCAGGTTATTCAGGCTATAATAATTAGTGGTATCATTTTCTCCTGGGTACATATTAATGTTTACAACTTGTAAGTTTGATGACTGTTTTATTATTGGAGTCTTGCCTGATGATTCAAGGTATGGGCTGTCCAACCTCTAGCCTTACTACACAGATCACCTACTTTCTGAGCAGCACACTGGCAGACAACACTCTTGAGTTAAGTCTGTTCCTTTTTTTCACCCAGTATGGCAGCACCACGCACTACATTGCAGGAGGCATCTTCTTCACAAATGGACAATGAAATCTCCGCACACAATCCACTAAAAGACATTGTTTCTTTCTATTTCATCTTCTTTAACACTTTCTGATTGGAAACAAAGTTCTGAGAGGCTCATGGATTTTGAGATTCGGGACCCACATCTTACTATAACCTTTTACTTCCACCTCAAAACATAACAAAAAACCCTGTTGTCTTTGACATCTAAATTACAGTGCTTACTCACTATTTTTTTTCTTTAAAAGACACCAAAAGGATTTGTTCCACTTCCTTCTCAGGTATCTACCTCCTTTTACAAGCCCTCTCTCCTCATGAGAAGATATATTCTGGGCCTGATTTTGCTGTTTTACAAGTGTATAGGAGCAGGTTCAAGTCCACTACATTTTTGAATGGCTCTGAAATTAGACTTCCTTCAGAGCTAAATACTCATTTCAAAAGAACAAACTTACCCATCCAGACTTCTCCAAACTGACCAGCTCCAAGTTTCTTCACTAATTTAATTGATTCCCGTGGAATTTCCCATGCATCTTTATCCCATGGTTTTTGAGGTTTGGGACTAATACAAGCTTTTTCCAACTTCCTGCATAAGCCATCTGATTGCCCTGGTTTTCAAAGAAAAAACAAAACACAAAATACGTTACACTCCTGTGCTGCACGACCTGAGACAAACATTGCTTAATTGCACTAACCAGCCCACAATAATATTCAAAATAACCAGATGCTATGATGAAAATGTAACCTTTCTGGTGCTTCCACAAAAGTTTAAATGTCTCTGATCTGAAATTGCACATTCAGAGACAAATTTAATAAAAAAAGCATCACACTCATCTGGTGACTGTCAGATTATTAAGGAGGTTTTAGTACAATTTGCACCAAGTAAATAAAATAACAGACCTTATTACTGACCCTATGTTGATTAAGATGCACATTGGAGTCAGGTTTGGGATCTGTATTCTGAATTTGTCATTAAATTTTCTTGCAACAGAAAGGGTTTCAGACAGATGTGCATGCAAGCATAAGTAGGTCAACATTATTTTTTCTCCAGACACTGACCAGCTATAACTTTTATATGAATGTTGAATAATTCTCAGGTTTTCCAGCTATGTTGAACAGCTAGCACACATAACTAACTATTCAGAAAAATTTCATGGCCAAGTCCTCAGAGTGGCTTTGAAAAATTAGTATGTGATTTTATGTCCTATATTTTTTTGTCTTGTCTTTAATCTCAGTTACAAGATTAAAAAAAAATCTGTATTTTTGAGCTATCCAGCAGGAGGTAATGCAGAATGAGAAGTCAGTTTTGCAGCTAAAACATAGGTAGACTTGTCCCATCTTCTCCCCCACTTTTCTTTTTTTAAATAAATGCATACATTCTATGTGAGTGTAATTTTATTTCTTTAAAGTATATGGAATATTTCTTCCTTTAAAATAAATAATTAAACAAATTTACAGGAAAAATAAAACCAGTTTCACACTCAACACTAGGTACAAGACAACCTTCACAAGTCTATATGTTTTTTTGCTAATTATGAATAAAAATTTACTCTCAAATAAAATATTATTTACAATGCAGGCAATTCTTATTATAGCTTTCCATCACCCTAAGTTTGAAGAATTGTATTATAAAGCTAGTCTTCATTTCACAATGGTATGCCATAGAGCAACCAGCATTAGATCTGGTTATGGCAACAACAATACTTGGGCTCCAATCAGGTTTATTTTATCTTTGATAACATGCATGCCCAAGTTATTTAAGAAAAAAGAAAAAAGAAAAAAGAAAAGAGGGGAAAAAGAAAAAAAGAAAAAAAAGAAAAAAAAGAGAAAAAAAAAAAAGAAAAAAAAGAAAAAAAAAAGAAAAAAAAAAAAAGAAAAAAAGAAAAAAAAAGGAAAAAAGAAAAAAAGAAAAAAGAAAACCTTTTAAACAGAAGAAGAAATAATTTATTTTCCTTCACAGGAAATAATGGCTGCATTCTATTAAGTAATTCACTAAATGATGCAACTTACTTTGATAATGTTTGATCATATCATTGATATTAGGAAAAGTTATTCTTGGAGAGATGTAAAATCCTCCATTGTCTAGACTCCTGATTTTGTAGTGCTTAATAACGTCGCCATGCTCCGGATCATAGTCTCGTATGGAGAGGGAATAGCTGCCTGTGGATAAAGAAGGAATGCTCATTAACAGACAGCAAAAATCTACAGAGCCCACGCATGCACAGCTGAGCCTAAGAAAATCACCCTTTTGTCTGCTTTTCTTTTTACATCCTTATTTCCTCAAAAAGTATTTTGCAATCCACAGGAGGAAGTCAGCAAAAACCAGCTCTGAACTGGTTACCAAAATGCTTACAGCCACACTTTCTTTTTCAATCTTGTTCAAGAAACTCACTTGTCCCATAGTCCAGGCAGCTCCACATTCAGTGCCCAGTTCTGTAGAAAGTCCCCCAGCTCGAGTAGAAGTGGCTGGGAGAGCAGGACCAGGGCTGCCACCCTGCTCAGGCAGAAGCTGAAATCTGGAGATCAGCATTTTGAAAAAGGAACATGCTGGTTGTCATGGATAGTTTGGAGATGGCTTCAGGCACAGAGGAGAGAGAGCAGATCTGTTGATCTGCTAGATCTATTGATCGCTAGGCAGTCCTAGGGAGCCTAACATCATCTGGGATTTAAACTGGGGCAGGAGAGCATCTACCTTTAGCTACAGCACTCTTTGTTTCTTCTACTTGTACAGTTCTTGTCCATTTTCAAGGGATAAAAAAGGATCTCACCCCTTATCTCTCACATATCAGTGATTCTGGGGGGTACTTTGCCTTACTCTCAGTACCCTATGTGGAATTCAGGAGACTTCCTTTGAGAACTTCGTTGAGGAGTCTTCAGCCGAGCCTGCAGTGATATGGGCCCATTACAAATGATACCTCATTGAGAACCTGCAGTATTAGAGCCAAAAAAGCTACCCTGTGGAGTGGAGAGGCATGACCTGCTGAAAGGCTTCACGTGTTTTCCTCTGGAGGATGCAGTGTTACAGCATCCAGCTGGAATATCCATCCACACTCCCAGTCAGAGTCCACAGGCTGGGGCAGAACTTCCCATGCTCTTCTCAAAATCATGGCTGAAGAGCCTGGAGACTTCAGCAAGTTTTCAGCACAAAGTGCTCTGCTTACAGCACAAAATTTTACCAAAAAGCTTTCTGAAAAGAATCCCACTACACTGTAGAACTGAAACCCCTCATTACACACTAACTACAATTTTAGACTTGTAGCAGTGGGTACAGACCAAATAATGGAAGACTACAGAATGCAGCAGCTACTATTACAGTAACATGTCTTTCAATAAAGGAGTCACAAACATAAGAGAAAAGATGCCACTTCATTCATTCCTGCCTCTTGTGAGTGTAATCACACACATAACACTTTTTTTTCCCCCTTATCTCAGCTTTGAGTGTTAACCTGCATCTCTCTCCTCTCTTTTTCTGGTAATTTTCTCATTCTTCTCACTCCTACAGAAGTGCAGAAAATTCACAAAATAGGATGCACTGCAACTACTCCACACCCAGTGCTAATTCTTGTGTAGACTGACTACGTGTTTTTATCTCTACATCAATTCCAAAGTATCACCCCAAAACCTACCTTTTAATGTTTCACTTTCTCTGATAAGAAAAGCTCCAGGACCATTTCCAGGAGCCAGGAGTTGTCTTTCAGCATCTTTTCGGGTTATGTCTTTGAAGAACCATCTGAAAAGTATTTCAAAGAGTTAGAACCACCTCTTTCCCCACCCAGAAAGGATACACCACCAAGGCAAAGAAGTTTGTCAGAATTTGAAGACTGGGAAAACTTACTCTTCTGTTTCCAGGGTGTTTACTTTTGCTACATAGTTGCTGGGAATGAAACCTTCTTTTCTTGTAGTGAGAGATTTAGCTCTCCACCATTCTCCCGATCTGAAAAATCAAAAGCAGTAGTATTGACAGGAAAGGAAAATAATAAATTGTTATTTAGGTTCTAGTCTGCTGAGAGCTTTGCTCAGGCTGGAGAGAGAAGCACAATCTTTCCTCTGAAATCAAGCACCCTGAGAAGCCACTGGCTCCACTTGATCAATGTTTGATCACCGTTACTGAGGCCAGCTGCCACGTCAGAGAACTGCAGACTCAAAAATGGTTTGGGTTAGAAGGGACTCAAAAGATCATTTCTGTCATGGGCAGGAACACCTTCCATTGCAGCAGGCTGGTCAAAGTCCCATCCAGCTGGGAGTAACTCCATAAAGCATTTGTATCATCATATGTAAGGGAGCCCACTTATCATTCATATACCCATGGTATGAGTAGGATTGTAGAGGGAATTAGATGAACCCAAAGCAAATCTGCAATACAACACTATTGCCATACTTACTCCTCAATAACTTTCAGTTTTTCTCCCTTTTTGAAGGACAGGTCCTCTTCATGAATGCCATCATAGGGATACAAAGCTACTACAATGACTCCATGCTCCTCTGCATCTGCAAAAGTAGAAAGACAAAGGCACGTTCACATCACTTTGCAGGCTGACATTGGCACAGCATGCAGCTGTGAGATTTCTATAGAAACATACCTTGATTCACAAACCTCTGTCCTGGTAAGAGTTGTGCTTCTGGATTTGCCTACAATAAAATAAATCTTTAATTAAGCAGTTTTAGATCTTTGTGATGATCTTAAATTACAATTACGTATTATACAGTTGCTTTGGTATCATCTCATATGTCTTAAAAGGAAATGCTCATATTTTTTTCCATTCTTCCATTCTTCAAAATATATATTATGTATAAAAACATATATTATTTATATGACAATATAAAAATATAGTAAGTCTCCCTAGATTAAGCTGGGGGGATGAAGTTCACAGCTTTTTGGGACTTCTGCTGAAGAGGCTTTAGGTAGGGCACTTAAGCAAGACAGTTATTACTGTGTAGATGTCATGCTGAAGAACTACAAGTATGGTTATGCCACCAAGACTATGCAAGAAAAAAAAAAAAGTAATAAAAAAAAAAAAAGGTAGTTTGTGATGTGTGTTCATTGACTGAGAGCACACTGAGTTCACTGTGTCAGCTGGGGAGAGAGGAGAGCAGGGAGCCATTCACACCTGCAGAGAGCAGGTCCCTAAACAAGAGCAGGCAGGAGACACAGTGTCCCCAGCACAGCAGAGAAGGTGGGGGAAAAAGGAGGTACCAGTCACGCTGCAAATAAGCAAACCCACTTGGTACCCAGCAGAATTCCCCATCCCAGCACCCTTCCTTCCAATGCCAGGCAGCACCCATGGAACACGTTAGCCTGTTCCTACCACAGCACAGTGCTGCTCCCTTCCCCACTGCAGCTCCCCTCCCATCCTTCCCTACACACCTCAGGCAAGGCCAAGTAGTGGCTTTCAGTGAGTAAAGCTGACTAGAGCTGGTAAAGAGTCCCCCATGATTACTTCAGCCTTCAACTGGAATAACCAACACCTGGATCCCATAGCTATTAAAAACCCAACACCAATGCTTTAAAAAATGGATCTAAACTACTTCAGGTTTTCTAATGTCACCTAGCATTCTTCTACAGACATAGTTATATCTACTCAAGCATTGCCAAGCTACGTTTTTTTATGCAGAAAACTATGAGAAACATGAAGTAGCAAACCAACACGTTTTAAATTTTATTCCTCTGGGTACTTATGCATTGAGGGTGAACTGCCCAACACTAAAAGCCCAGTTGTGGATTAATAATAATTTGAATTTTTCCATGCATATGCTTTGGATTGAAATTTAAGTTATGCCAGTCATGCTTTGTTCTTGCTACAGGAATTCTCTCCTGAGACTATCTACTTACTGGCCTTTGCTGTTTATTGGACGTTGGATCCCTCACATAAATAGTTCGTTCAGTTTTACGTACTGGTTGATTCTTCAAATCTAGCCCATCTCCATGAAGATGCTCTTTCCTTTTTGATTTTATACACCCCATATTTCCTGTTGAAATAAAAAAAGTGTTAAACAAAATCATTGTGCCGTACACCAAACCCTTTCCCACGAAATCATCTGGGCTACACAGTAAAAATGTGTCTCCTTTTCATAAAAAAATAGTTCATGGGAAAAACAACTGTAGGTTAGGCCCACACACTTATAGCTCCCTTCTGTTGCAAAGGAAAGAAATGACCATGTCTCAATCCACAGATGAAGTAAATAGTTATTTACCATTTCTTCAGATTTTTAATATTTTCTCCCCAATCTACCCTTCCCTGCCCAAATCCCTTGTATCTTTCTGATACTTCTCTGAGCTTTGGAATAGCAACAACAAAAAATGCAGTTACTGTAGGATAATTTTTATCTGTATATTTTAAAGAAAACACTCTTTTGGAAGACATAGGAAAAATGTCCTTTCCAAATTCTGAGAACTGCAGCTGGAACTGCAACGCTAGTTCATTTTCCCCACTTCATTTTGCAGATGCCAGTCCAGCAGGGAGCTCTGCTTGATTCAAATCCCTGTCTCACATGAGGCTGATGACTTGTGCAGCCCCAGCTCCAAGGCAGACACACTGCTACTGTGACCTTCAGTAATGCATCTCCCTGTCCACACAGGCACGTTGACAGCAGCCTGCAACAGCCGATGTGTGTGCCAGGGATGGCAGACCACCACACAAGGAAGGGTGTCCTTTTCAGTATAATTTAGAAGGCTAATCCTTCTCTCAGGATGTGCATCCATGCTAAATCAGATGACATACAGCTGTTAGCATCTGCATGACTGGAATCTGACTGCTAACCCCGTGATACAATTACATAGTACTCCGGCAAATATATATGCAACGTTATCTCTGCAATCCTCCCTCCAAGGAGAGTAATTATACTTACTCTTCAAAGAATCCACTATGAATGCTTTTCAACCCTCTCCTTCCTTCCTCTCTCCCTTCTTTCAGGTCAGTGCTCTAATGCTAGGTTCACAGTCACATTTTCCCTTGCAGGCACACAGTCTCACTCCCCCCCGCCCTAATTAATCTTTAAAGCCAGTTCTTTGAAGAACAATGCAAAACCTAAAATAAGAGCTCGGTGAAAATATAGGCTCAAGTAAACAAACACAGCTGGAGAAGCTAAAGCAGATTGTAAGACACTCATCCCACTTTTACCTTCATCTCTAGGTCAGAAAAAGTTCGTTGGAGTGAACAGGTAAAGTAGAAGTGTCCATTGGCAGATACAACTGTTTCAATGGGACGGTGCCTTGCAGGTACAAAAATTAACCAGATTGGTCTGGGTTCATATTAAGACTTCCCATACTTTTGTAACAGTAGCTATGATAATCACAATCCTAACTGATTACAAAAGTAAACCGAGGCAACAAGCAGCCCCACACGGCAAGCCTCAACTTCCAGCATGGCCCTCATTTAATGTCCTATTCTGCCATTGAGGAAGCACTACATAAGATGCACTGTCCTATCCACAGGCAGTGTGTTTTCTTCTAAATATGACATGAGGATATTTCCTCTCCTACCATTTCTGCAAATTATCTGTCACCTATTGCCAACAAGTCTTGGATGTCCACAAACTTTCAGCAGTGATCTGCGATCCTGGTTTAAGGCAGCATTAGAACCCATTGCTCCCCTTCTTGTCTCCCCTGGAACTAAAAATAGAAAGAATACTACAGAAAATCAATGGGCACTGACCAGGCAGAGAATAAGTTTCCTCTTCTTGAGTGTCAACATTTTGGTGTTCCCACACTTATTTGAAAGCACTGGAGCACGTCTTCATCCGGTAGCTTCCCTTAGAAGCAAAAACCTTTAATGCTTAATTTTATTGCTTCAATTTTTTTTAATGCTCAGCTCCATGTGGGTTACCTACTAGTTGTTTTGCAATACTGAGAAGGATTTTAAAATTTATTTTCTTTACTTATAACTGTGGGTATGTAGATGACTCTTGTTCTGCCATTAATGGTTCATAGGAAATTTCTGTACACCCACAGGCAGACTGGTGTTTGCAAACTCACCCTAGACATCAGGAAGGCTGGTGTTTAATTACCTGCTCTATCTGCAAGATCAGGTATTTATCCACTTAAGTGCTAACCTTTTTGCTCTTGAATAGTTCTTCTTCTACAGAACAAACAGCTGAAGTGGAGGGCATGAAGTAATTTAATCTAAGTTGTCAGCCAAAAATCCCTTTCCCTATTCCTGTACGAAAGCTGAGCACACCTTCAGAGACTGCAGCATGCCCAGTGTCAGTGTAAACTCAGAATTTTACTCAGATTTTTCTTCTGCAACTGAAAGTACATGAACAGCTGTAAGTTAAACCTGCTGTGAGGCTGTGCTGATAAGCTCAAGGTTGGCATTTGTTCATGGCATTAACAACTGATCAGTAATAACTATGTAGAGGTGCTTTGAAATCACAGAAGTTTACTTGATGTCATGTGAAATCACACAAATACAGTTTGTGAGAATACCTTTGTGAGGGCTTCAAACAAAGAGAAGATCCTGAGTCTCATCATGAAGCACTGTTTTTACTGGGTTCTTTTCCTCATAGAGATGAAAGTCCACAGTCCCCACAGGACTTAGCTAGTTCCACATAAGCAAAAAGCCCCAACAGTCGGTGCTGAAGCCCACAGCTGGTTCAAGGGGCTTATTGCCCCTTTCACTCCAGTATAGCCCCAAGGACTGATATTTAGTAGGAGCCAGCTGATAACAAGGGTTTACCTAAAGGTGAGCCCACACTGCATCCTCCCAAAGCATCCCCATTCTTGCACTCCAATTCTGCTCCAGAACACAGGTTACAGCTTAGCATGTGGGCAACTGCTTCAGGAGTGGGATCCTGACCTAACTAAAATACCAGTGCAGGGTGGAGTGTATAAATAAATAAAATATTTCATTTGCTGTAAATGTTTATTTGCCTAGCGTTCAGTTGCTGTGTCACAAGGAAGTGTTTTGTGCAGATAAAAAGAGAAAGAGAACACAGTAAGCAAAGAGCAATACAGAGAGCCCAGCATCATTACAAACCAAACTCCATTATTCTTTAGGAGAGATAAAAATAATTTACACATCAGAGAAAATGCTGCCAATCGCTACTCAGATGTTTCCCATTCCAACAGTTCTGCAGTACAGGAGACACGACTTCCTATTCATGCTTTTCATTTATTGTCCTGTCCACACCTCTAGACATGAAAGATAAACACTGAATTATAAGAAATTCTATTTAGCTGCAAATCTTTATAAATAGATATCTAAAAAAAGCAACAGCTTCTCTTTTAATAAAGAGCATACTATAGTTCATTGCTAAAAGCAAACACAAGTACTTAGGTTAACAGCTGCAGCAACGTGACAAGAACCTAGGTTCAGGCACCCTTCAAAAAGCCACAGGAGTATCCATAAGAGTGATCACACAGACCCTCTGCAGCAGGTTTTTCCAAGACACTGATCTTGATGTCTACATCGGCCTTGAATTTTCTCTCTGAATCCCCTATCTCATCTTGTTACTACAGCACTTGGGTCTTACTTCCAAAATGGTTTGTGAGGAGTGGAAGTCAGAAACTAAGGCAGCATTCTTCCAGGGTTAATAGCTGCTGTCTGTCCCCCAAATAGAATTGCTTTATATGTCTTTCTCTACACTTCCAGCAAAGTAATGTGTCTAAAGACACAGTACTTCCTACTGCAAGCAGTCAAGTTTCATGTGACCATCACCTGTCCATCCATCATCAGCACCATCTGGGGTTTTGTGTCGTCCCAGTGCTTACCCTTTGCATCATCAACAAAGGTGATCTCATTTTTCATTTTGTGTTCATAACCATTCTCTTCCTTGTGATTTTGTTACATACAACATATATGGTGGTCTTTTCTTGATCAAAGTCATGTCTTCATGGAAATGATTCTCAAATCTTCCTAGATTATACTACGGGTTTTCCAATAATAAACCTTAGAATAGTTAGAACCACAACACTGAGCATACAGGCTCTATTTCTTCAAAGAAGTATGTATCTTGTCCAGTAAATATCTGTTGTTGAAAAGCTCAGTAATGATGTATCTAAACACCAATGCTCTATATGACTTAGGGTTTTAACAGATGTAAACATACACATTTCAACAGGTACCTAAATAAAATAAAATTGTATTCAATTGAGTACCAAGAGTAAAGTCTTCATTTAAGCCACAAATTTCTCATGCATAAGAATAAGAAAAGAAAATAAAGACCCCCAAATTACTCTGAGTGTTGAATATTGCTTTATAGTTAAGCTTTTGAATCAAAGAACAGGAAGCAACTGTTTTCATCTATATATAAAAACCCAAGTGGTTTCACACCTGGAGCTTTAAAGGGGGTTTAGAGAGCAGAGGAGTAAATAGTTTTATTTTTAATACCTCTTTCAAAATTTGAAAACAATACCATTGCCCTCCTCTGTTTTAAGTGTTTCATTCTGGCCTTTAATGCCAGTTGGTCTGCTGCTACTCCACAAGTTACAGTCAGAGGTAACACAGTGATGCCCTCATCTGATCTCCTGAACTCCTGTGCATTTTTTGCCTGCTCTGCTCAAGGACACAAACACCTGCTTTCTCAGAAGCTCATCCAACATTCTCTGTCACTTCAATCAACTGTTCAAATTTATAATTCTATGGAAAAAATTTTTAAAAAAATCTTAAATGTAAGGACTTTGTTTACCTTAACCTTCAGTGCTTACTTTCACTTGATATTGATCTGCTTCCACATCATCTGTGCTACCCAAGTGTTGCAAGGATCTCCCTTATCTCTATTACTGGGACTATGAGGAGGACTATTTCTGGGAAACCTAAGTTCATTTCTGACCCATCATCACACGACAAAGCAACTGCCAAGGAATACAAAGCAAGAGTTTAACTAGACATGGTAAAGCTCAAAAATGGCTTTTCAGTACTGCTCCACACATATTTGTGCCAGTGAAGACTTGCCACTAGACCATAGTGAGAATAAGAGTGACAAAAAATAAATTATCTGTGGTGGGAGTGATATGAAGGCATCAGCTGGAGAGCAATTGAAAAGAAGTTGTTTTCTGTTCCTCGCCAGTATCAGAAGTTGTTAGATTTAAGCTTGTTCAGCCTTATTCTTATACCTGCAATTCACCCTATATCTATAGCTATATATTAATTTAATAATACATAATATTATCTATAGATATACATTTCAATTTTACTGTAAATCCTGACTGTCTGATAACTTTGATCAAATTAGACTCATGCAAATGCAGAAATCTAAGGTCAGCTTTCACTTTGAGCTTGTTTCACTTCCTACATCTTGTTTTTTGCACTGGCAACTTAGCTAGGGGAACTTAAGCAGTTTCTTCCTCCTTTGCCTTTCTGCTAAAATGGTTCTGTATGCCTCAGCCAATCCTTCCTGCTTGTATTTTAATATATTTTTAAATTTAGCTTATTTCTGTAGGTCTGGATCACCTCATCTCTGTGTGTCCCAAATGGAATTTATCCCTTGTATGATATGCACACACATGGGCATAGGCACACACGGGCACAAGTCACCATGTGCTCCCTGCAATGCTTAGAGAAAGGAGCATGGATAACCTGAATCTATCCAGTGCTGGCTGTGGCAGGCTGTTGCCCTGCATAGACTCCCACTGCTCCTCAGTTGTGAGGAGCCATAGTCCAGCTGACAGCATTTAAAAGAAAATGGAAAAATAATGGGGGAGTTCTTTTAACTGCTTCAATCTTCTCTGTGGAAAAGGTGAGATAAAACAATATTTTGACATACCTATCTATATAAACAGGCGAAGAAGAGAAACAAGTTAATCCCCAGTGTAACCAACATTACTGTGGCGGAAGAGTATATGACAAGCACTTTACTGTAAAATTTCCTCAAACCTGGTCTCACTTAAGTTAATCCCTCAAATTTTCCAAGGGTGCATGTCTGTCAGAGCAAGACAACATAGCTATCTAGTTTATCAACCATAATTAGAGCAAAGGACTACCAGTTACTCTCTGGGAAAGGCAGATCTGTTCTAAGCAGCACAATCACATTGCACAAGCTCAGAAGCAAATTTGCCATGCTCCATCATTAGAGACATTCATGGGTGATGGTGGGGAAGAACAAAATATTATTGCTGAAAGGTTTCAGAACCTCATTCTGCTTGCCTTGGAAGTTGTCATGTAAGTCCCAGTCTTAAGTCACATCTTTTTCAGCCTCTCTTCTAGACTTTAGAGACCAAACCCTCTCAGTTTTTTTTCCACTTCCACTGGTCATCCTAGCAGTCCTTCTCCACATCTGTTTTACATTGAATCCATTCCTCTTAAGTACAGGTTAGAGCTGCCCAAGTGTTTCAAGATGATTTTCAGCAATGCCTTGAAGCAAATAGTATTGCTATTTCTTTCACTCTTCCATTCTTTCATGCAATAAATTCCAGAAATTAATTTATGATTTTCACACTTTCATCACATTGGCCTTTCCTAATCATATGGCCATCCAATAAGACATCCAAGTTTGCATCACTTTTCATGACAACAAACCACTGTCACAGCAGACTTTCCTATCTCCTGTGGCAGTACCTTACACTCTGATCTTAAATTTCTCCCCATTATTTTCCCAGGCTATTCATCATGCATGAGATTCTCAGTCAGCCACCTGTGTGTTTCTAATGCCTCTTCATATCATAAGGGGCCTCATATTTTTTCATTGCAAATGAAAGTACTTTTTAAAAGTCTCAATGTAATGCTAATGTAGCACCAGGAAACAGAAAGTGGTCCTGCTAAGAGAGTGGTAGTGGTTCCTGTCTGCTGCACTTCCCCCTGTTCCACTTCTTTCACAACTCCTTCCTTAGCAATTGAGACCAAGACAAATTCTACTTTGTCCATGCTATCTCAGACTATTTTTTATGCTTTCCTGTATCAGTTACAGGAAGTATCACCCTACCACCTTCATGCTCCCAAACACCTGCATGTTTACTACACTCATACATCTATCCCATTTCTACTTTCTCTGGAATGCTCAGTTTTGAGCCCTGCACCAGATTCAGAAATACCCTCTTCAGAACCCTGATTCCCAATATAAATGCACAAATGTCCCAGCCCAACTAAACCAGTCTGGGTGGGCAGACACCTTCCCTGAATGCTTTACCAGGCTGACTACTGTCCTCAGTGAAATTCTCATCACCCATCCCTCTGTCATTTGGTGTCCTGTTTCTCTTGCCCACATTTGCCTTCGTATTGCAATGAGGGGTTAGGACTCTGCAATATTTGTACCTCAAGTCCACTTCCTTCAAATAAAAATTCAAGTTACAACGGGGCCAAAAGGTGTGCTGCCATATAATTATATTGGAAGTGGACTGTGGATTAGAATCAATAGAATGGTTTGGGTTGGAAGGGACCTTTAAGATCATCTAGTTTCAAGCCCCCTGCTCTGAGCAAGGACACCCTCCACCAAGCTACTCAGAGCCCCATCCAACCTGGCCTTGAACATTTCCAGAGATGGAGTAGCCACAGCTTCTCTGGGCAACCTGTGCCAGTGCCTCACCACCCTCATAGTACAGAATTTCTTCCTAATATCTTTTCTAAACCTACTCTCTGTCAGCTTAAAACCATTCCCCCATGTCCAGTCACTCCATGCCCTAATAAGTCCCTCTCCAGCTCTCTTGTAGCCCCCCTGTTAGGTACTGGAAAGCTGCTCCCTGGAGTTGTCTCTTCTCCAGACTGAACAACCCCACCTCAGCTGTATGACAGGAGGAGTCATACAGCAAAAATCCCCCAACAGCTGACATAAGGACTGAAAATTTTGGTGAGATAAAATATCTGGAGTTGCCATACTGATGCTGTATTGATGTGTTTCTGGAAAAGGCAGACCCATTCTGAGCAGCAATATCATATCATATTTCATATCATATAATATATTTTTTCCTATACACCCCATTTAAATTATTTTTTTTTTCTTACTAGATGAGGCTTTTTAGGGATGCATTAGCCAACACGAACTAACACATTGTTATACTAAATGGCAAATAAGTGACTTTAAGTTATCACATCTCAAACTTCCAATAGGAAAGAGTGCTTTGGTAAAACCAATTTTATCAAAGTAAACATTTTTCTATATTCAAATGGCGCTTTCCAACCTTCGTCTGCCTTGCCTTTAAGTGTCCAGGGAGAAGGTAACTTTATTCAGTGCTTGGCTGAAATACACAGCGTTTGCTGTAGCTCATAAATGATAGCATAACACCTACAATAAATATCATCATAGTTGATGACATGAAAGTTAGCTCTAAAAGGAGTGGGAATCTTTGGCCAAGAAAAACAAAAATCTTTTCTTTTTCTGTAAGTTCACTACAGTTTTGTCTAGATTAGTTAAAATCTTGGTTTCATGCAGGAATTTTGGCAGTGGTCAAAAAAAACCACATTAAAGTAAATAAAAATCAGGAAGAAACACTGAAAATAATGTCACTGTGGTGCTATAATGATGTTATAATGCTTTCAGAAGGATGAAAATAAAATCCTGAAGCAAAATATCACACTGAAATGATGCAGAATTTGTACAAATTGTGGATCCTTGTTTATTCAACTGAAGAAAAAAAAATTACCAAAACACAAGGAAGTTAATCCAGAGAAGACTGTAATTTTGCTAGCATTGCATAATAGACTTTATATGTTATGAAAATGTTCCAGATTCATTTAGTCAGTATTTTTGGCACTAATTTTAAACCAAGACTTACATTAAAATAACATCTGTTTTCTGACCTTATAATACTTGCTTCATTTTATTACAATCATTTGCCTCAACTGCATCCTCCAGAATTTTGAATCAATATCAACAATGAATTAATTCACTTTGCCAGCCCTCAGGCAACCATATCTTCCATTTCCTCAACTTTTTTCCACTGTACTATATCTTTTGAAGGTAGGGGAAAAGGTCAAATAACATTTTAATTTGACATAACAGAATAAATACTTCTATCAAATTCTTCAAAAGGATCATATGACATGGAACAGAAAAGCTGTGCCAACACATTAACCAACTTAAAGAAAAGGTTCCCAAAGTACTTTAAAGACTTTAAAGTGTAAGGCAAGCTATAAGTAAAAATGTCATTTTCTTGACTGGTAAAAACTCTCAGTAATGACAAACAGCAGCTTCACATAACCAAATCTCCATTTCCAAATGAAAATTTGGCCAAGCCACTACACTGAAAAGGATCAACATTCTTCCTAACTATTAGGAAGTACCCCAATCCAGCTAGCAAACCCCAAGGACGATATCTACGTTCCAAGTTGAGTGTATCTATAACTCACATACTGCTTTTTCAGCTTTAAATGGATGATTTTGGCCAATAATGGCAGTGTGCTAAATTTTCAGTAGTCTATATTTGCCCTGCAAATGTATGGGCATCCTATGTAATATACATATTTATGTATGAATGTTGCTATGTATGTCTATGCCTGCCAGTAGGATAAGGATCCTTCTCCACTCATTTTTAGTGATTAGAGCAATAACTGTGGTATAGGAAAATGAGAAACTACCCATAAAAAACCAAAGGTGTTGGAGTGAGGTCCAGGAGAAGCCCAAAGGTCTTCCTCCTCATAACAAGCAACATGATAGGACAAATTTCACACATTTTCTTTGGAGAACACAGATCTGGGAACCATCCTTTTTCACTCCCAACAGTACTTACCCAGCTATTCATCCTTGTCCATCACAGACAAACACTTTGCCTCCCAAAACAAGGTGTATTTGAGAGATGTGCAACCAGAGCTTCTATGTGAGTCCAAAAAGCCTGGTTCATGCCCAAAGTGGCTTTACTCAGGTGTTGATTTCAATATACTGTTTGATGTATTGGAAAGCAAAGGCACAACCACAAAAATCATCTGTTACAGGATGATGTTACTACTGTGCAGTGCCCCTTGCCTGCATTTATAACGTGACACATGAAAGAGAAATGAAAGCTTCTCCCTGTTTTCACTGGGCCCCAGGAGACAACAAGGGACAAAGTGAGCAACTTGCTAACTTACAATGAGTTTGGGGAATCATCACCAGGCTGCACCCTAATGAGCTCTTCAGCTGAAATTAGTTACTATGCCTTCTCCAGAAGGTACAAAGAAAGGTATATTTACAGGTAGGAACTGATACTTGAAACCTTTGTCTCCTCAAGTAAGGCAGCCCAGTGCTTAACCTCCACATGCCCAGACAAATGGATTGATGGGACTCTTGCTGAAGCAAATTATTAATAGCTACTGTGACTAAGGGGAGAGGATAATTTTTTATGAAGGTGGCTTTCAATTAGTTAATACGTTGTTGGCAATCACATTTTGCAGATGTGATCTCCTGCTTTGAAGTGTGCCTGTAATTAAAACCCATTGTTATCCTGTAAATAGAAGTAAAGACAATGAACATAATGAAATTGTCACAACATAAAATCATAGAACTGTTAAGGTAGGAAAAGACCTCCAAGATCAACAAGTCCAAACTATGTTCCCAGCTGCCACATTTAGAGAGGTATTTTGAATGCTTTCAGGGATGGGGATCCTACCACTGCCCTGGGCAGCCTGTTCTAATACCCAACCACACTGTCAGTGAAGAACTTTTTTCTAATATCCAATCTAAATCTCCCCTGGCACAGCTTGAAGCAATTTCCTCTTGTCCTGTTGCTTGCTGCTTGGAAGAAGAGATCCTACCTGATCCAACGCTCCTTTCAGGGCGTTGCAGAGAGTGGTAAGGTCTCCTCTGAGACTCCTTTTCTCCAGGCTAAACACCCCCAGCTCCCTCAGCTACTCCTCATAGGACTTGTGCTCCAGACCCTTCCCCAGCTCTGTTGCCCTTCTCTGGACTTGCTCCAGAAATTCAATATCCTTCTTGCATTGCAAAAACTGAACACAGGATTTGAGATACGGCCTCAGCAGTGATGAGTACAGGGGGACAATCCCTGCCCTGGTCCTGCTGGACACACTATTGCTGATACAGGCCAGGATGCCACTGGCCTTCTTGGCCACTTGACTGGCTCATGTTCAGCAGGCTGCTGACCAGCACCCCCAGGTCCTTTTCTGCCAAGCCACTTTCCAGCCTCTCTGCCTCCAGCCTGCAGCGCTCTGTGGGGTTGTTGAGACCCAAGGGCAGCACCCACTATTTGGTCTTGTTGAACCTCACGCAACTGACCTCAAGCCATCAATCCAGCCTGTCCAAATCCCTCATCATGTCAATAAAAACATGATGGAGGACAACAAATTCACAGCCAGCAAGCCCTGATGAAGGTTTTGAGGGTGGTCTCATAGAAAGTATGCCACTTCTCCTTTGGGTTTATCTTCTGTTTTCAGTGTGTTTAATAAAAGAGAGAAATGGGGAACAGAACGTAAGTGCATATTAGCTTTTGTTCTTTCAAATTCAGGTAACTATATCCCCAGGGAATAAATCAATTTTATAAACCTTACCTGGTTTCACACATTCTACAATCCACTTTCAACATGGATTATGGCAGTTATGGCTAAATCAGGACAGAATGACTTCTGTGTCAATGGATCCTAACTGTAATAGCCTTGACATTATGTAACTCAATTTACTTTGCCCATGCTACATTTGCCATTCTGCCTTATTGGTCAGAAGGCTTCTTTATCTGCTGTCAACTCCATGTTTGAATGCTGATAAGTATTCATGACTAAACTTGCAACTAAAACATAGCATTCTTGTTATAATAGCATCATACTGTGTCTTGAGTACGTCTAAAGCACTGAATTTCACAAAAGGGAAGCAGATTTTTTTAAACTATTTTCAAACACTAGCATACAATTCAATTGTAAAAAAAAAGTCACTCCTCCAGCAGACTGTATTGCATTTCATTAGCTGTACAACACTAGATACACACAGAACTCTCCTGAAACAGAGGACATTGTACTGGGGTATGTAATATGGATTCAAGAATGAATTCTATGCTCAGATAGAAATTTGGGGTTAAATCATTCATGCCAATATGAGCTAACACTCAGAGTACAGTTCCTCCTGAAAGTTTGCAAACATTGGGCAAGTTTATTCAAGTTGCAAGAGGATACTGCAAGAGTTCTTAAAAAAATAAAAAAAAAAATCAGCGTCAAATCTGGTGCCACTAAATTACATGGCAGAAATGATTTTTTTTTTGCTGTTTAATCCTTGCAGGGAAACTAGACCAGCATTCAGCACTAACTCTTTAAGTATCCACAGGAGGAATCACTTTGTCTTGTTCTCACTGATGTTGGGTGGCAGAATCTCCCTTGACTTCAAGGGTGTAAGAACATCCACCAGGTTCTGGCACTTCACAGAAGCCTATTTATAACTCATTCATTTTACTTAACTTTAAATTCTGTGTTAATTATATTCCTTCAAGGGCATGAATCTAAACCAGGAACGTACCAGTTGGTTTCTCACTCAGCTTAGTAAACTGTTTCAAGCAACTGCTGCAATTTGTGACACATGGAGTAGCACCAAAAGGTATCATCTGAACCAACAGTTTGCTGCAAATATGATAAATAGAATTAAAAGAGCTCTATGATTAGCAATTTTGGGAGTTTTTTAGATTAAATCCTTGAGATCAGAGGGTTTTTTAATAGATGCAAGTACACTTCTCTTAAGTCTACCAAACATATCCTGAGGGGCTGCAAAATTTCACCAATTCAAGTCTGAAAGCCTGTCATGCAAAGAGGCAAACATGCTCTAACTGAAATCTTGTGAAACTACATGCTCAAGCTGGGGTGGCAGTGAAAGGAAATACCTCACTGAAGGAAATATGTCACTGAATGAACATGAATAAGAATTCACATCCAAATTTCTAAGCATATTTTTCACATTTATTGCACACATGAGCATGAATAAAAAGTTTCTCTGAAGTTAACCAAAATTAGAAATATTTTACATGCTTTTCATTTTCATAAAGGAGTGAGAGGGAGAATCTGGAAGCTGTTTGAAGGAAAGATTGTAAGTATCTGGTGTGACAGTTCACTTGACTGTTCCTGCTTCAAAGGTTCTAAGGAAGAATTGGAGTGCTCCAATTTTAAACACAGGTATGTCTGCAGATGGTCTTTTTAAAAGCCAAGAATGAACAGTTTTCCATATTACCAGGACAGCAGCTATGAAAGTATATTAACTTGATTAAAGTTCTTTTATATTTCAGAGAAAATATTCTGTACTAAACAGAAGATCTGACTAGGGGACCAATTTAAAGATGAATGTTGCATTTGCTCAATATGCTAATTTATTTCATTTTCAAAAACTGATTAATAATTTGACCTGTGCTAGTATTTTAACTTTGTCTTGAAATTTCTTGTTTTCTCACTCTAAAAACAGCCAACATTTTTGTATTCACAATGTACCACTATTAGATTGTGCAGCACTTAGTATTTTCTGTTGTATCCAGTCCTGCCTAATGGTCAGTTGATAGCAGATGAAGACCTAGCAGTTACAACCATAGCAAGTCACACTGAACCAGGCTCTGACCCTGCAAGTGACAACACACAGCTGGCAGGAGCTTGGTAGACTTCAGGAGACTCACACCAGGACTTTCTGCACAAAGGGCAGCACACAGACCTTAAAAAAATGGGCCAGCACTCACAATAATTCTAGCAGATGTAGACTCACAGTACACTGGAGGACCACGACAATAATTATTTTCACATTCATACTGCAAGGATTTCGCAGTGCTATTATTACAACCATACTGGCTGCTCATTAAAGTTTATAACCTTTGTAACTCCACATAACTCAAGTATACAGCTCACAGGCAGGACATGTGATTATGCTATACTCTGAAAAACTGCCTTAGATTGTGCACAAGCCCCAGTGCTTAAATGTGACTTCAGCACTCATGGCCCATGCAGCTAACTTTCAAAGCAGGAACTAAAACCAAATCACTGTTCACAATGGTTATCCAAGTTTGTTTCAGGAGAACAGTAATGAGTCCACAACTTGCACTTTAATTCCACAGTATTAAGTGTTGTGCAAAGAAGATGCTTTAAAAACTGGTAAGACTTCTTCATTGTTTGGCCATGCATGGGAATTTCTCAGGACAACACAAACCGTATGAGAAAAGGTGTAGGAGAGGAGGCCAAAATCCCTAAGAAATCGGAATTGGGGTTGATATTGAGAAACAAGCAGCAAGAGTGCAGAAGCAAAGAGACAAAAAACAAAACAAAACAAAACACCCCACACACCCAAAATCAAATAAGAATGCAAAGGATAGTAAATAACTGGGTAGAGACAATTATAGTCCCTAGGAAAGCATATATTCTCAATCAGTATGACAAGATACAGAACATGTAATAAACATATGTATGCTGTGCTCCAAGGAGAAATTGCTTTCCTGTGTCGTACCATACAAACCACCTGCTTTTATTGCACTAGGGAAAAGGACTTTTCACTCATCCAAACCTAGTCCAATACATATGGTTTGAATAAGCTAGTCAAATGCATTTTTGACACTTGTAGCCTCGCTTAAATGTTCCATTAGGAGCAGAAGTATCCTACCTGTAGCACCCTTTTCCCACTTGTTCACTCTACCAAAGCTCTTTTCTGCTGGTGCCAGCTCCTTTGAACTAGGTTCTTCTACATTTGCACTGCCTTCTCAAAGCTAAATTTCTGAAGTTTCACTTTCTGTGGGGTCAGTGTATGGGCCACACCAACACCAATGAGCACAGAACATCAATCCTGGAGCAAGAGCTGCTGTCTCAGCACCACATCCCCACAATACCAAGACTTGATTTCTTCTCCACAGGCCAGCACACATGCTGATAAATCCATGCTTTGCTTCCCTGAACCAGAAGTGTTTACAAAGAGGGTCAATGCTGGATCAAAAACTTTTTACATGCACCACTACACAGCACACAAAAACCTGCATGCAACAGAAAAGAAACTTGAACAGAGAAGGTCAAAGCAGCATCGCAAGAAGGGCAGACAAAGTGGCAGGGGACAATCCACGCTGACCATTTTCAAACCCATTTTAAGTCAGTTTGAGGTCACAATTTTAAATCAGATGTGTCAAACAGCAGTTAGCAGTCTCTAAAGATCAATTATATCTACACATAATCTACTCGAGACAGAAGAGCCTTGCTGACCACCTACAGAAATACAAAGTTGCCCTTAAACAAGCCACAGCCTTAAAATACTTTGAAGACCATCTGTCAGTATGGACAGGTTGGTACTCCACTGGACTTCATATCTCTTCAAGAGGCTGGGGCTAAGTATTTCTGGATGAGTATTCCCTGATAAGAAGTTTACAAATGATAATTGGATTATGAAAGGTGCTCTCCCAGAAAGGGAAAAGAAAATTTGTTGCAGACGTCCAAATCAAGAGATGAAATAAACAGTTTATAACACTGACCATCCTGAAGACAAAACTGTCTGTCAAAGCTGTAAGAAAAAGAAACAGCAGAATGATGTTGGCCAAAAAAACCCCAAACAAAAACAACAAAACAAAACAAAACAAAACAAAATAAAACAAACAAACACAACCCCCCCCCCCCCCCCACAACAACAACAACGATGGGAGAAGAAAAAAAGGAAATCATGGTAGCAAGTACTCCTACAGCAGGGTAGAGTGAAACACGGATTTTTCCAGGAAATTGAGGAGAAAAAACCTCAAACAAACAGCTCATTATCACTAATTAAGACATTTGAAGCACTGTGCTTCAAGGACATTTTTGGAAACACTGGTAAGCATTATGGCAGAGGGAGGGGAATTGCTACCAAGGAAATCTAGCAGGAGATTTTGAGAAGAGGCAAGCTCTCCTGGTCAGGCATAGTGGGAGCTATCTACTGCCTGCCATCAATCAGGCCATCTACATCCCAAGAGAAATGGGCTTAGAATTCACCTCAGTGTGACTTGGTGCTTCTCCACTGGTGCCAGGAGAGCTGCTGCAATCTCTCTTGAAGCCAGTGCAAATACAGCTGGACAGAAAAAGGAGAACAAGTTGCCACACCAGCAGTCCAGCAGAAGAGTTGCTTAAAAGGCAGGTTTTCCAACACCCCTCACAGGCTGCAATGCTTTCCTCCAGCCTTTGCACAGTTCAGCACATCTTTTGCAATGGTAAGCCCAGAGTTACAAAAATGTACTTTGAATCCCATTTGCACATTCTGCTACATCACAACGGCACATTCAAATGACCCTTGCAACGTAATTTGAACAAGTCAAACACAGAACATCCAATATAGGATTTCCTCTTTCTCCTGCCCATCCCCTTCCTGTTTGTTTACCAAAAACTTTCACTTCCTCAGCGACACTGACACCAGCTCTGGCAATCACTTAACCCTGGTTTTCCAGCCCTTGTCCACTCACACCTGAATCACAGCTCCCCAGGGCATTTAGTACTTACTGAAGGGGTTTTAAAATCCATCAAAACACATGGTAAGGCTGGGGCTGCCCTGGAGAAAACTATTTTCTGTCCACTGGATCTAATGAATACAAACCTCCTGATTCTGGCAAGAGACACTTGGAGCAGGCAATTTCAAAACATGCAATAGATGTGCTACTATTCAGATCCTTCCCTACTCAGTTGATATTACCTCGCAAATTAGAGTAAGAAATTCTTTTTTCTGAATACAGTAAAACTTAGCCATAGGTCAGACCTACTGATTAATAAATGTGTTACCACTACATAGGCATTCACTCAAAGATATTCTTTAACTTTTGGTATTAATTTTGTTCTGAGCCCCTAGTACAGTCATACATGGAAAGAGAAAACCTGCATAGCAGCCAAATACATCTCTATACTAATTCCTGTGATACCATACTGCTTCAGTTTAAACCTAAGATAAAACCTGAATAAGATTTCATTAAAAAAAACCAAAAAAAACAGATTTGAATTCAGCTATCTGCACAAACTAATGAAGGAAACATGAAAAAAAGCAATAGATTGTAGATACCACATCAAAAAGCCCACTTTACAGATTATGCTTTTTTTGACGAACTTCCTGAAACAGCTTTTTTTAAACCTACAAAGGAGAAGTTAAAAGCACATCCCAGAGGGAGTCCTTTCCCTTCAAAATTTTATCTTTTCCATACTTAGAGCAGCCCTCTAAAATAGGGAAAACTGCTAAAAGTGCCATTGCAGAAGAGTAGCTGCGTCCCATACGTCAACGCCTGTGGTGAACTATCATGTGTTCCAGTTTAAGATTGTGCTATTGACTATCACAGGTGGCCTTTGCAAATTAGAGTAAGAAATTCTACAATACGTCAGCCACAGGAAGAAGGAGCCTTCTGCCACATGCAGCAGAGACCATAGAGGAAGAAGGACACTTTGTTCAGACTGTTTATCATTGTAGTCCTTTGAACTGAAGACGTAAGACAAGTGTGCTGCGCAAACACAGGAACCAATTGTAGATGCTTAAGATGCCAGCAGTTTGAAAAAGATAGGCAATGCTGACTTAAGGGAGAGCAAAGGCTGGCCTGGACAGTACTAGTCCACCCTTTTAACCCACCAGAGAAATGAGATCTACCCATTACTCCCTCCACATTCCCTACTGTCCTCCTTCTTTTCTTCCCAGCAAAGTGTTACTGTCAAAATAGCATTTTTCTTCTGATATTTGCCTGACGAAAGGAACCTATCTATTTACCTCTATGAGTAGTTCTTTAGGGCACAAAACAAATACAAATACCTCATAAATATCTGGAGGAAATGCTTCCAGCACGTGGCGAGTTCTGCCTTCGCGTTTTGTTCCATGAAACCACATTTTTCAGGGAAGATGCTGAACTCAAACGTGAATAATTCAGTCTCGGAAATTACAGCATTTAATGACAATGTCAACAGGAAATGTATCTGAATCAGGCAAAAATAAATACGAAAGCACAGACCTTTCCATCCTTCCCTGAAGGACAATGAAGTTTAAACTAGGAACAGTCACACTAAGGACAGTTGCATTGCATTTGTCTTTTATTAGTACAGGCTGATTTCTTTCAGAAGGCACCATTACTGTTTACAGGGTGGCAGACTCCTTCGCCCTGTATGCGTCATTAAAGACTGTTTTCATACAAATGCAATTTTACATTTTTATCTCCAGTTTCCTGTGGTATGGCTTAGCAAGTCTGGAAGCCTTTCTTATTGTACCTCTCTAGCATTCCTCCATTCTCATTAAAGAGGGGACAGAAATAAATGGGAGAAGTAGGAAGTAGGAATATGATCAACAGGACAAAAATCCTAATTCCCAGCTGGGCAACTGGTTTTTCTATAGAATGAAGCCTTTTTGCTTAGAGAGAGAAATCCTACAGAGGCAATGTTATAATAAATGCTGCTTAACAGAGTCTGGTGGTTTGGTGTAATTATTTACACGCTTGGCTCCATAGCTTCAAAAGGAAGTATCATTCCCTGCATATAAAGCTCACACAACCCTCAGGATCCCCAGCCCACAGATTCTCCTCCCATCCCTTGCATTAGCACACGACAGCTCATATCCTTCTGGGATCTCTGTGGCTGCAGACATCCACCTCTGTGTACAGCCATGCTTCCACAGCAGATTGCTAGGAATCTTAGGCTATACCTAACACCCATCCCATTAATTTGTTAGTTAAGTTAGTTAGTTATCCCCCATGTGCTTTTTTTCTGTGTTCACTCAGCTTTGAAAAGGGCTCCCTGAACCCCAAGAGTAAAAATGGCTTTACAACTCCCTGGACAGAAGAAAAAAGTCACTCAGTTACTCAGGATATGCACATACGGAAAGAAGGAAAGATCTCATCCCCTTCTCAGATCACCTAACCCTTTGACAAAAGCAAGAACTGTCTCATGATCAACATGTGCTCATCCTAAAACCTCAAAGATTCCTATTAAGATCCAAAATAACATGAAGAGTAGAGGCAGGCAAACATCTCCTTTTTGTGACAGCAATGGAATCACATCTGAGATTACATAGGGCAGCACTTAAACTGTCCCAAATAACTACAGAGATCAATGCTGCTCCCTGATGTGCCCCACAAGAAGGGCCAGGTGAGACATGCCACTGAAGAACAGGTACTAAGCTGAGCCAGGAAGACCTTGGCCTTGTTTTTATAGCCTGCCACAGGAATTGTTTCCCACAACACTTGCTGTTCTGTGATGCCCCTTAGCTGACGGGAGTCAAAAAGGCCATAGGAAGAGAGGTCACTCCAATTACATAGATAAACTGGGCTGGGGGGAAAGTACTATGAAATAGTTACTGACACATTCATAAATACTTATCTATTCATAAATACCTGCAAGGAATAGTTTCACGTTTATGGAAACTCCCTTGAAAAGGGTAACATTACACCCCATAGTATTAAAGAACTTAAAGGCAACAGGGTTTAACTTCGTATTGTAAAGTTTCACAATCGATTGCTTTGTCAGAACGTCATTGCACAACTTCACTGGTCAAGGGGCTTAAAAAGGAAGGCCCAAACCTTACCATGTCTTCTGCACATTTCTGTAGGAAAAACCTCTTTTTTACTCAAAAATAGAGAAAAGCAGAATAACTTGAAGTCAGCCAGCTACTGTACAAAGATGATCGTTCTATGTCATCATGGTTAAAAAAAAATATTTCAACAGCACACAATTAGAACAGATTTTTATGTTATTAAATAAAGAATTCTTTCCTAACTAGTCTGTAGCTCACAAAGTTGAAACAGAGAAAGAAACAAGCTTTAACCTCAGAAGAGATCCATAAAATGATACATCTTTTGATCTCACAGTTCATTAATTTCAATCCTTCTCCAAGGTTTCATAACATCCTATTAACAGTATCTGATTTCTAGCCTGTTGCTACTTTTTCAGAGAAAACTATTTGATTTTTTTTTCCCATCCATACTTTCAGTGCTGTTGATAGTACATATTAAAAAGATAACACCTATTCTGTCCTCAGGGTTGGAAACAATCCACACAAACACAATTTGACTCTCCTTTTGGTAAAACTGAGCTATGTTTTCCCAACATAGCTTTGCAATTTCTCAACACATATCTTCTGCTTTTTAACTCTATAGTGATACTGTGTTGAGTGCAGACTTATCTACGTGGCACTTGTACTTTACAGATATTTCCAATTAACATTACTATCCCTAAATTGCAAAAGACTTACACATACTTACTTGATGGAATCAAGCTTAAAAATTTTAATTTTCAATTTGTATTACGATGTCCATTAAGATATACAGAGTGCTGTATGTCCATTAAGATGGTCAGTGCTTCTCTTTCCTCAGAGGTGGGAGATGGGATATTGATTAGGGTTTCAGATGAAACCAGCTTTGTGCTCCCTATGAATATCTGCGGGAATATAACCTGGCTAAACAAGTTTCAAATGTTAATCCCTTTGGTCTTTAGTGCCAACGGAGGGGAGTGAGGCAGCAAGATGAGTTTGTGCCAACCCATTCACTGCAAACACTTGAAAGATGCAATTTCAACAGCAACTCTTAACTGCTTTACTGAAGGTACAGCATCAGCTCCTAAACGAAAATTGTAAGGCGAAAACCTTTCAAGATCGTTCCTCAGGAACACAGCAGCTATAAGAGTAGTCTGCAAGAAACACCGCGCACCAAACATCACAATACCAGTTTAAAAAGTGCTATTCTTTCTCATCTTTCCTTTAATCCCAAGCACATTCGAACATACAGTTAAGAGGAAGAAGCCTGAACTTGCAGAACACACCAGAAATGACGCTCCTAGAAAAACGCAGTGTAAGAAGGGATATCCAGGGATCACATCACCTTGGCCAAGGCTACCGTTTTGGCTTGAAACGCCGACTGCAGACTTCAAGCAGCTAATTTCACACGCTCCCCGGCACGAAACAGCCAGAAGGCATCCGAGCCCTCCGGATGCCAGCAGCAGCCGGGCAAAGGGATATGAGATAAATCATGCTTTCGAGAATGACTCTTTTATCCCAAACGCGGTTATTTCCCTTAAGACCCCCTCCAGTCCTACCGGGCAGGTCGGGCGGCAGCGGCACCTCCTCTCGGGGGCAGGAGCGAGGGAGAGCCGCCCGGGGAGCTCCGGTCCCGCCGCGCCGGGGCGGGGGCTCGGCGGCACCCCGGGGAGAAAGCGGGGCCAGCCGGAGCCGCCGCCCCCCGCCGCTCCCGGGGCAAGGCACTTACTTTCCGGGGTGCGCAGGCTGAGCGAGCGGCAGCGAGCGGAGCGCGGTGTCCCGGGCGGCGCGGCCGGAGCGCGGCTCTCGCTGCGCGGGCGGGGCGCGGCCCGCGGTTGGTTCGCGGCGCGGTTACTTCCTGCTGCTGGGAATATTTGCATGTGGTGGACAGCGGGGCGACACAGCGAGCGAGAGAGCGAGGGAACGGGCGGGGGGAGGCCCCGGGCCGGCGGCTGCAGGCTGTGCCCGGGACGAGGTGGGGCAAGGGCTGCGGCGGGGTGTGGGGGTCAGCCCCGCCGGGCTGCCCGGGAGCGAGCATCATGAGGGGAGCGAGCCTCCTCTGAAAGTTACAGCTAAATAAAACCCTGTTCGTCTGAGAGGCAAAAAGGAGCTGTCTCGTTCCACCAAGAGCCAAAAAAAAAAAAAACCAACCCATCTTGAACTTCAAAAATCTGCTGTAAGCAGCTTCTAAGGTCCATTTGGAGGCTTTGTTGAGAGAAACAACAAGTAAGCTTATCTTTCAATGTTTCTTTTCTTTCAAGAATGATTTATTAGCCTGGTGAAAACTGAAATAAAAATCTCACAGGTCAGCAAAACAGGAAATATGAATGCATGGACATAACAGCCAGAGGATGCAGGTGAAAAGCTTTGCAAGAACGAGAGTCAAAGTGTCATGTGTGCACTGCCAGACCACGTGGGCCGGTTCAAGTCATGGAGATTTCTAAGGCAGAATTCCAAATGAAAAGCATTTAAGCTTTCCATATAAAACTGTTTAGATAATGGATCAAGTTTAAGAAACAGTCAAAGTGTTACGAGATGCAGGACACTCAAGGGCACCTCTGTGCACTTTCTCAAAGTCCACCAGTACAGCCAGACTGCGTTGGAGTGGACTCCAGAGCTGGTGAGGACTTCTAACAGGACACCCAAACAGCTGAAAATTGCTCAGTGCAGCTCACACCCTGTGGGTTTATGAGTAGAGCCTGATTAGTGCCAACAGGACTTAGAGATCTTTGGTGCTGGGGTGAAGGCCTGCCAGTCGTGGTGATGTGCAGCTGGCACAACCACTTCACTCTGGTTGGTGTGAGCTGCACTCCTGTCTCGATGCCCTGGCTCCCACACACGGGTCACTGCCTTGATCCTCTAGAAGACTCAGTCCATAGAAGCAGTGAGACCATAAGCTGTCACATTTCTTAATCAGTCCCAGATGTCCCTGGGCACCTGTGGAGCTCTGGAAAGTAGTGGGCAATAGTTTCTGATCTTCTTTGATTTGTATCATCAGTGATTAAAATAATATTGTGTAGATACTCAGTATTAGACCGTCCTCTAAAAGTATTGTAGGGTGAAACAATAAGGAATTACTCAAGTTCTGTTAATAAAAAGATGGAAAATATTTTCTCCCTTCCCCTAACCTAGGTAAAGGTATTTCATAATAACAATAATAAAAAATAACAATAAAACAAACCAGACAACAACCTTTTCCCCAATTAAAAGTTTATATAGAAAGGGAAAGATCTGACTTTATATACATTGTCGTGGGTTTGGGGATTTCTTTTGGTAGGAAATTTGGATTCCAAAAGTTTATGTAAAATGAGCTATTTCTGTTTGGAAGTGCACTGTTAGTACCTCATGTTTCCATTTTCTTCTGTAGGGCAAGCACCTTGATCATGTACTTTTCTTCTTGGAGAAGTGCACAGATCTTCTTGCACAGATCCCACATCCATGTAGTTCTCCCCCTTTACTCTTTATTTCTTCATTTCATTATCAAATATTCCACTGAGCTTGAAATTCACCTTCTTCCAACAAAGCACTGCTGAAAATAAAATTTAGTTTCATAATGCATAATGGATTCCAGCAGTCTAGTAGAATACAATCTTATCTATAATGTGAATAATCTGGAAAAATAAAAGAGGTGCTGAATTACCCTTAATAGATTGCTGTGCAATAGTAGATTAAGGAGACATAGAACAAACTCATCAGGTTTGCTCTGAAAAAACTAATATGAAGAAGGGTTAGAGTAGAATAAATACACTGTGCTTTATAAAAAAAAAATTAAAAAGACAGGTTGTTAGTATCATTTGAAATGTCACGAGTTTATGCATCCTTGTTCCCACTGTCAAGAAGAATATGTACAAAATCTACTTTAGAAAGCATAAGGAGGAAAGGAACTCTCATTATATATTCATCAAAAGGGGGAAAAAAGCTGATTCCAGCCTCACTACATCTGTAGATCAGCTGTTCATCACGTTTTAAATGTCTTTGTGCACAGATCAAGAGAGATAGGAGATGGTGTAAAGTGGGCCAAGAATGAAACTTCAAGCCTGTCACTGGAGGGGAAGTCCTTGCAGGAAGGCCTGTGAGTCACCTTAGCCAGTCACCATGCCCAGCAATTGATTTCCTGCTCTGGGAAGATTTGACTCCCAGGCAATGTCTCTGCTGCTGAGTTAAGCGTGGCTGCAAGGCTGTGCTCCACTGTGGAGGCCAGCTGGCAGTGTAGGACTCCACGTCTGTGCTCTTGGAGTCCAGAATGTGGGGACTACACCAAACTGGCCCAATGTGTCCTGGTTTCTGCTGGGCTGGAGCTCATTATTTTCTTCTTATTAGCTGGTGCCGTGCAGTGTTTTGGATTTAGTATGAGAATAATGTTGGTAACACACTGTAGTTTAGCTGCTTGTGCTTACCTTAATTCAAAACCTTTTCAGTTTTCCACAATCTGACAGTGAGCAGGTGCACAAGAAGCCAGGAGGAAGCTGACCTGAACTGGCCAAAGGGATGTCCCATATCTGTCATACCAAGTATATACATATATATATAAAAATAATTTGGGGGAAGTTGGCCAGGAGGGAGCTGATCATATCTTGGGGGTGGGCTGGGCATTGATTAGTGAGTGGGTGGTAAGCAACTCTGTTGGACAACACTTGTTTTTTCTTGGGTTTTATTCCCCCCTCTCTCTCCTTTCCATTAATACTATTATCATTATTTTAGTAGTAGTACTACTAGTAGTATCACTACTATAATTATTCTTTTTTACTTTGTTTCAATTATTAAACTGTTCTTATCTCAACTTCTGAGCTTTTACTTTTTTCCAGGTCTCCTCCCTATCCCATGGGGAAGGGGGCAGTGAGTGAGCAGCTGCCTGGTACATGGTTGCCAGCTAGGGTTAAACCACAACACCATGCTAACTTTCAGATCAGCTCTGGAATATTTTTTGAGAATGGTAAGTGGCCTGGGCCAGGGATGAGTTGAGCAATTTGTCAGTAGACTCAGAGGAATGTCCAATGATATTTGGTTGGGCACTGTTAATTACTGACTTAATGAGCCTTGTAGGTTCCACACCAATCCCTCTACGTACCTGTGTAGGTAGCTGCTGCTGATCCCTGTTTGGATTGTGTCTGGGGACATAAAGAGGTGCCAGCTGCAGGGAACAGTGACTCTGGGCAATAAATCAAACTTTGTCATGGACAATGAAAACAGGCAACAGACTTCTCTCTACATTTTATATATTCCAGAATCTCATTGTTGCTGAGCTCTCTCTGCAGTGTGTTTGAATACAAAAGCAGAGCATTAACAGAAGACTGAAGAATAATCAGTAAAGCAGAAGTGGCTTAGTCAGGGAAATAATTTGAGGGAGATTCCCAGGAATACCTGGTTTCATTCAATTAAAGAAAAGGGAAAGGAAAGATCACTTTGTTCAAAAATAGATTTTCAAGGATTTAAATTCTTTATAAAAGAACAATGAAAGCTAGAGCACAGACACATGTAAAGCTAAAACATTTAGACATCTGGTGTTTTGTATGAGCCAGAATTTTGGAATCACAGTAGACACAGTCTTTTCTTTAGAAATTCCAGCACTTACACAGTCACTACTTGTATTGTTTTTCTCATAATTTTATCTCAAGACATTATCATTAAGTAAATTGCATATTGTCAACATGCTTTATAATGAGGTAGCAATTTTTAAACAAGTAGTAAAGAGTGGACTATAAAATATGAGATACAAGTCATGCAGTCATTCTTCACTCAGTGTTGCTGGAGAAAATAAAAGCAGCATATTCTTTAGCATTAATTTTTTCATCATTTTCTTTATTGTAACCTACTATTTTAAAGAAAATCATGTTGACCTATAAGCAGAATATTTATAAATTTTATTGTAAATATGCTCTTCATGTGCTAAAGATGGGTTGCTTTTGTTAGTTCAAATAAAAATAATATAGAAAATAAATTTTAATTTAAGTATGAGACAACAAGTTAATGCACCTTATATGTTGATATTCATCATTTCCTGTTCTCAATTCCAGTTTGGAGCCTGGGAAAATTAAGTTTTGTGGCACTAAAGAGAAATTAAAACAAACAAAATCTTCATTTTTAAAGGTATCTCCATTATGATTATTTGAAATGTATCACACAATCATTTATAATCTTGACTAATTTTGTGATTAAAATTTTGGAAAATATTTAAAAACACTTTGGGGAATAATGCACAGATCCTTGTAAACTTTCTATATTGACTCAACATGAATTTGACCTGTTGTTCAGACTAACAATACACATACTAACTAAAGCTAACTACAGGCTAAAGCTGGCATCTTTCCTGTAGGCAGTGGTCTAAAGCACAGCCACTTGCATTTTATTAAACTGATATTTTCTGGCCATAAATCCTCAATTCAACTCTTTTTATTTCATCTTGTTGCTTCCAGTTTCCATTAACAACTCATAATAATACAGCAAATAGAAAAAATACTCACCCTGAGATCCTCTAATTCTGAAAGTTAGTAAAAGCTGCCTCTTCTGCATCTTTGCTGGTTTTAAATATTTTATCTGCCATTACCTGTTTTTATACGTAGAAATCTTTCCCATTTTGCTTCCACTTGTTTCGTGGCTGTGAGCAGAAAAATTGCTATTTAGTGAATCAAAGCGGGTCCAATACTGGAACCCAATCTGAGAATCATCTGCAGTGAATTAGGCTGCGTTGGTGGGACAGCATCCTGAGTATCCTGATGGAGATTGAAAATGGCCTATGTGCGCTCTACAAAATATCCCAGTGCCTTTCTGTAGAAATGACAGCTCAAATAAAGGATTGTTGTGGTTGTCGTGAATATCATCTCACAGAGCCAAGAAAAGCAGCTGGACTGATGGGTTCTTCATAGTTCACTCGAGTAGCAATGAGATGGTTTAGCTGACAACTAGTGATTCCAGGAACCTTCCTCTTTTAAAGATTTATAGCCATTTGCAGATATCCTTATTGGTCTGAAGAGACTGCCCACACTAGTAAAGAATGTGTGTACTTTATGCTTAAGTTAGTACACAGTTCTGCGATCACTAATATTGAATTACCTCAAAGGACAGATTTGAACTAATTCAGGAGCAGGTGTGTTGATCATTTCAAATTAATGAGATCACACAGTGGTGACATTTTTGTTTGCTTGTTTGTTTTCTGCCTTGTATTCGGGGCATTGCACCTCCTATTGCCAGCCTGGTCCGGCATTCAGCCTGCATCTTGCAGGTCCTGCACCACAGAGATTGCTAGTTCAGAAGCAATGTGGTGTTTCTGCAGGCAATCTCCACAGTGGGCTCTTGTTGAAGAGCAGCTTTCCTTTTCTAGGATCATCTACTTGCTACAGAAAATTTCCCTGTGGAAAGGCACGGGACTGTTGGCATTGCTGCAGTGCTCAGGCTGCCCTTGAAGAGCTGCAGTAGCAGTGGGAAGGTAATCCCATTGCTGATCACAGCCACACAGCTGTATGAAGCACCCATGGGCCACATGCAGCTTTCATTTTCCTCTGGGACAGCACACAGCACTGGGTAACATGTGGACGTTGAGTTAATGAAGTCGCAGCTGGTACCACTGAGTAAAACATTGGTACCAATTGAAGTTATCAAATGCCTCCCCTCCTTGCACAGGGTTTGTGAGAAGAAACTCTTATCTGGGACAGAAAGTAGTTAGCACTGGAGCAATTCTGAGCATCAAGAAGAAGGTTGCCTCAGGAAGAGGGTTGCCTTGGTTACATGAAACTTAGGAACACCTAATTGTTTTCTGGCGCATTACCCATCAACTTTGGCTTGGGAAGGTGACAGCTACCTATGTAAATTAGGAGGTGACCTGCAACCCATAAAGTTCTCAACCTGCACTCTCTGTGGACATGGAGAATGTGTTGGAAGGCTATGCTACCTGTAAGGGCAGCCTCATTGGGGTGATCTCTTTATTCCCTGTCTCCTGACCTGGCACCATTTTCCAACATCAGAAATGTTGAGAGGAGCTGGCGTGGATCATTTTACAGATACTTTACTGTTGTGAGCTGAGGCTGGCTGGTCTAGCAGGACACACAGCACTCATCATGTCTTTCATATCTCCTGCCTGCCTGATGCTCTGCAGTTATGCCATGTACAAATCTGCTGCTGAGCCCATTTGGAGTAGAGGAGTTGCTGAATAACCCTCATCTTGAATGAGCCTGGTTACCTGTTCTTGCACTTAGCAGCAACTTAGCTGTTGCTAGGACCTCTGGCTTAAGCACCTCAGGGTGGGGTTTCCAAATGGCTGTGCAGCATGTCTAAGAGGCTGCTGGAGGGCTTCTGAGCTGCCCTTCCACACCAGGCTCCCATCTGCAGGCTGTGTCCTTCACAAAGACTCAGAGAGCCAAAAGAGCAGATGGTGGCAGGGTAGAGTGTAACAAGTGGAACTACAGCCTGTCCCTCCACCAGCTGCAGCTTGATCATTTCCTGCGAAATTTGTGAGGGTCATGTTGTCAGGGACAACCTGACTAATTGTTTTGTGTTCAGTGGTTGACAGCTGTTTGCTGTAACTTGAAATCACACATATGTCGGATATGAGCAGTAAATCATCTTTTCTCTGACTTTCCTGTTCCCAGTTCTTGTTTCCCCATGAAGCTCTTTGTATCCTGTTCTTGGAGACAGGCCCTAGTGGCTTTGGAATCCCAGCTGTGCCATCCCATCCATTTCAGCTCTGCAGCTCTTTGCCCCAGACTTTGGAATATTTGAAATTTCAACTCTGATGTCATCCAGCCCTTCTCTGAGAGCCCCCAAAGAATGGTCTCAGCTGGAGGAAAAAAAAAAAAAAAAGTCGAAAGTAGTTGAAAAGCAAAGGCAAAAAGAAAATCATATCTTGAACAGAACTGGACACAGGCTCTATTTCCACACACACAGGGAGTGTGGAGGATGGGCACCACCAGAGTTCTTGCCCTGGATAGATTGTAGCAAGTAGCTCATACAGTTTCTCCTGCTCTGGCAGGAGCTGTTCCTTAGCAGCTGCTGAGCTTGGGTAAATTGTCTGCTGTGGAAGTGTTTAGGGTAAGAAATGAACCACGCAGGAAGGCTAAGTCTGAAGTAGCAGGAAATTCTGGGGAAGTAGGAATTGCTGATATTCTCTGTGGTTGCTATCAATCTATTCTGAGTCTATGCTAGTGCATGAGCTTTGTCACCTGGATCCACTCTTTGGATGTCCTGGGATACTCTGTGTAGTACCACAATCACCTCTTTATTGCATCCACCCATTTGATGCCCCAGGACTGCTGAGATTGCTGGCTATCATACACACCCTGTTCCTGCTGTTCTGTTTTTGGCCACAGTCATCTGAACTGGTTTTGCAGGTGAATACAAGTAATCCTCGTTCTTTCCTTATCTAAACAAGTCGTGAAACTTTACAAAGGTTTGAAAATCTAGACCAGCAGCTTCTGCTGTGCCTGAATCAGCTCAGCTGTTGGCAGCTTCCATGTGGTGCAGCCTGAGGGGTGGTTTCTGAGGAACACCAGCTGCATTTAAGGCTTGTATAGGTTTATGGCTTGACTGTGAGTCAGTGATAGCAGACTGTGTTAGCAGACTGTGAGAATGCCAAGGCAAAGGAAAGGGTTAAGGAAAAGACTTGGTGAAAAGATTTGAGACAAGGCAGAAATCTAGGGTAAGATCAATGACAAAGAAATCTGACTGGCAAGTGTCCCTGAGAGAAGACCAACAGCAGTAAGACTGAAAGCTTGCAGCTGACATCCTTGAACAGGGCAGAGGCAACAGGGCATTTGAGCAAACTCTTGGAACACTGCTAGCTGTGAAAGAGCCACTGAATTTATACTTGCAACCATCTTAATTTAAAGCCAGCTTAAATTTCTTTGATACAAATTTAAACCATAAAAAGATTATACTGTATGTATCAGGGCAGTGTTTTGTATTAGACAGCTACGACAATGTTGGTCCAGCAGTATTTAAAGTGAGGTTTACTGTTGTGTTGGACCACAGCCTTGGAGGCAAGGGTGGCACAGTAAACACAACTCAAATGTCAAGAGCAACTTTAGACTGAGCTCTGGAGTGATTAGGCTATTGTTGTAGATGGCATGCCTGTTAAGAGATGTCGGATTATTTAAATTAGTTTTCATCCATATGAAGTAAATTGACAAGCATATTGGCAGTGTTTTTACTGCGGTCCATGCCGTAACATTAAATTTTATTAAACAACTTCCATTAACAAGTTGAACCATTCATACTAACACGAGGTCATTAGTACAACCTGAAATTAGGTTCCATGCATGTGCACACACTGGTGCTGCTGAGGCAGCCCTCTTGCCCATAAAGATTAAATTAAATAATTTTAGCTTCCTGGTACTCAGAAGTAATTCAAGCTTGCTCACAAAAAGAAACACAGACATGCACTGTGTAGTTCTTAAACCAGCAGGAAAGCATACATTGCTTTAGGCATGCAAATTGTTTAATTATAATTATGGCTAATTTGCTATTTGTTTGTCTATAGCAGAATTTCTTCAGGTGCAGCTGTGAGTGGTCTTACGAAATGTGCAGGCCCAGAGAAAAACTGAATGAACCCAGTCTTTAATGTTCTTAACTAAAATAGGATACACAGTAGATTCTAATTTAATTTCAATTTCTACATAAATTATTATAGAAAGAGTTTTTACAGTTTTACATTTGTCTAAATAAAGCTGGTGAATGTAAACAGGAAAAAATTGCATTATTTTGGACTTAAAAAAAAATGGTATGTTTCCAAGTCTTTCGCCTCCCAGGAAGGCTGCTAAATAGGGAGCTACAAAGAGAAGGGAGGGTATCAGAACCATCCAGAAGATGGGTAGCTTTTATCCAGCACCTTGGATATTGTCATCAAAAGAGTTCAGTTGGATTCAGAAAATCATAGAATCACAGAATGGTTGGGGTTGAAAAGGACCTTAAAGATCATCTTGTTTCAACCCCCTGGCATGGGCAGGGATGCTTTTCACTAGAACAGGTTGCTCAGAGCTCCATTCAGCCCGGGGCAGGACTTCCTGGGATGGGGTTCCTGCAACTTCTATGTGCAACACTTTCCAGTGCCTCTCCACCCCCACAGAAAGGAACTTCTACTTAATGTCTAAGCCAAATATGCTGTTTTTCAGTTTGGTCATTCCCTCATCTCCTGGTCACTTTTTGCTCTTGCAAAAAGATCCTTCCTCTTCTCTCCTTCTTTCTTGCAGGCTCCCTTCAGATACTGAAAGTTCACAATTGGTTCAACCCCAAGCCTTTTCCAGGCTAAACAAACTCAATTCTCTCAGCCTTTCCTCATAGGAGAAGTGCTCCATTTCTCTAATAATCTTGATGGCCCTCCCCTGGACTCACTCCAATGAGTCCATGTCCTTCCTGTGCTGGAGACTCCAGAGCTGGATGCAGCACTGCAGGTGGGGTCTCACCAGAGAGGGGCAGAGGGGCAGAACCCCCTCCCTGTCCCTGCTGGCCAGGCTGCTTTGGATCAGCCCAGGACACTTTGGCTTTCTGGGCTGTGAGTGCACATTGCTGGGGTCGTGTCCAGCCTCTCATCCAGCAACACCCCCAAGTCCTTCTTGCAGGGCTGCTCTGGATCTGCTCATCTCCCAGCCCATGTTGGGACAGAAGGTTGTCCTGACCCAGATGCAGCACCAGCACTTGGTGTTGTTAAACTTCACTGAACTCAGATTCCCATACTTCTTGAGATTGTCCAGGTCCCTCTGGATGGCATCCCATCCTTCAGGTGTGACAACTGCACCACTCAGCTTGGTGTTATCTGCAAATTTGCTGAGGGTGCACTCAATCCCTTTGTCTGCCTCATTAATGAAGATGTTAAATAACACTGGTTGCAATACAGACCCCACTTGTCACTGATGTCCACTGACACCCCGAGCCATTGACCATTACCCTCTGGATGCAACCATCCCTCTGATTTCTTATGCAATTAATCAAATCCATCTCTCTCCAAATTAGAGAGAGGGGTGTTGTGGGGGACCATGTTAATGGCTTTACAGCAGTCCAGATAAATGACATCTGTAATCCTTCCCTTGCCCACTGATGCAGTCACTCTATCTTAGAAGGTCACAAGGTTGGTCAGGCAGGACTTGCCCGTGGTGAAATTCCATGCCTTATTGATAACACTATTTTTTTCAATAAAGATCAGAGTTTTGGAAAACTATTGACATCTACTTAGATGACTAATCAAATAGATTAGTCAGGAAGATTTTTTTAAAATGGAAAAAATACCCACAGCAGAGGTAGGTGATTCATAATTTGCAGGTATTGCTGAAAATGTAAAATATCTAATTGACTGAGTAATACATTCATTAGTATTAGGAAATACTAAATATTTCCTCTAAAAAGGCAAATATGTACACATTTTAAATCATGGGGGCTGTTCTCCCATTGCTTGGTGACATTACTCAAATGTTGCTCTGCTTTGCCATCACTCTGCATGAATGTAGTGCATTCCAGGGACTGACATTACCCAGCCTTCAAAGAACCTGATGTGTCAAGTCAATGTCTGCCAGCTACAGAAACAGGGTCATTGAGCAACAGCCAGTTGATCTGTCAAGCTCATGATCAGAGGAAAGGTTCACAGTAGTCCCAAAGCAGTAGAAGACATTCCTGTTAGTGACAGCTACAACCCTGACAACCATTTTGAGCAAAAACTGTCACGTGACTCTTCAGCGAGTGGCTTCCAGAGGATGAGGATTCTTCAAAACAAATGGGAATTGTGGCTGCCCAGCAAGTTCATGGACATGCCTTCTGTGATAAAGAAAATAAAGGAACCCAAACCTGGGAATCACTATCTGCCACTCCTACTCTCTATCTAAGGGCTGCTTGTCTTAGGCAGGAGTGTTTGTGAGAGAACAAACACAAAACAGGTGCAAAACAGCATCAGTCACTTCTCTGGGCAACTATCTTATGTGAATAACCTCCTACTTCACACTCTCCATAATTTATGCATACTGCTGAAAAATTAATTACACTTTTAGTAAGCCATTTTTGAGAGAAAACCGCATTCTTGAGATACTCTAGTAAAATAGAAACCAAAATTCTTGAGATGCTCTAGTAAAACAGAAACCAAAATTCTTGAGATGCTCTAGTAATCTAGTAAAAAAGCTACTACAGAGCACAGCTGGAACTATGTGGACAATTTTCTCATGCTATTTTTTTTTGCCTTCCTACCTTCTATTTTCTTTTGCATGTGGCATCCTAATCGCTCTGGGCTTTGCTTTTTGAAGGTTTCCCTCCTTGTTCTCTTTATTCTCTTACTTTTTCTCCTACCCTATTATCTTTCACCCCTTCTTTATCAGTGATCAATTTGCAGACTGGAGCTGTTCAGCAGAAGGCCGCAAAGATGGTCAGAGAACTGCATCACAGTGGTGTGTGAGGAAAAGCTGACAACTGTGTTAATGATGGAGAAGAAATGGCTGGATGAAGGTCTGATTTTAGTCTTCAGCTACTTGAAAATGTGTTACAGGTGCCAGATTTTTGGATGTGCAGAATGAAATAACATGCAATGGCCAAAGTTACAGCGGTAAAAAATCCAGATGGATCTAAGGAGAGGTATTTTCTTCATGAGAGTATTTAAACCAACAAGTGCCCAGAGAGCCTGTGGGATTTCCATCCATAGAGATACTCAGAAATCCTAGACAGGACCCTCAGCAACCTGACCCAACTTTGAAGCTAGCCCTGATTTGAGTGGGAAGTTGAACATTAAAAGTCTTTGACCTGCTAATCTCTGTTTTCTTAAGGCTTTCTTCTCAAATAAACCTCTCTTCAATCCACCCCAGTCAAGCCTTTTTCCCTACCTGGTCAGCTGTCAGCAACTCTGGCCCTAAAGTGAGACTACGCTGTTTATTCATGTGCACACCTTCCACTCCGTAATTTTTCATCATGCTCTCCTAGGCCTGGTTGTTTTGAATGGGAAGAAGTTGCTTTAGCTCTTTACTGATCTGCAGATAGTGGCTAGAAGAAATCTATTGAGCAAGAAATCTGCTGGAAGAGTCACACCTAACTTGGTGCTCATGAAGTTGAGCCCACTCATTGAAATTGTACCCTGATGCTATATGCAATGTCTGCATAGGACAGCACTTCCACTGTGTGCAGCTACTTCCCTGCCTGATATTTAAAAGCCAGATTTAGAAATATAGCTCTTAACATCCAATATAATGTAGTGACAAGAATAGCAAAATCCTGATGAAAAAGCACAAAAACAACAGAGATATTAAGACACATTTGTCCCAAGTACAAGGCAAAATGTATGAAAAAGGAAAAAATTACAATTTTAATTGCAATAATACAATTAAAATGGTATAACTATAATAAATATTTTAATTGCATATAAACAAAAATCCAAGTAGCGAATATCTGAGAACTGCGTGGTGACGCAGTCATTAATACATTGTTTCTTGAAAGGAGAGTTATGAATAGCAGTTTTGGCAAGAGTCTGGTTTTGACTACCAACAGCAGTATTAACTTGCTTTTATGGCATGCAGAGCACAGTTAAGGCTGCTCACTAATTATAAACACATAAAAAAACCTTGCACTCTGGTGTTTCCTGAAAGAATTGCCCCCGAATACAAACTGCTTAGAATGAGAAGATTGGACTTGATGATCTCAGAGGTCTTTTCCAACCTAATTGACTCTGTGATAAAAATATTTAATTTTGGCACTTAGAAATGTCATGAAATGACAGATCCCTCAGGCACGGCAGATAAAGTCTTCAAGGACTAAGCAGCCCATTTACTTTTGGTCTCGTGGCTTCCCCCTTATCTGCACAGTGGAGACTACAAATGAAGATAAACAGGGACCAGCATGGGCTACTTCTTTAAAAAGAGAAACAGTGAAAATCTCTGTGAAGGAGTGCCATGGGATTCCCACTGCTCAAAGAAACGGCCAGGTTGCATGAGACAGACAAAGGAAGGAAGAACTCAGTAGTGTAGATGACTTCTCCACCAAACAGCCACACTTCAGTGGCATGTGCCAGGAGCGAGCTGACAAGCAGATCCCAAAACTTTTTGGACCTTCAAATGGGGAGTGTGTGAATGTGAGGAGGCCTGGGGGGAACAACAGTGCCCAGTCAACGGGAGTGAGCTTCACTCGCTGCTTCCCTGGGTGTTGCACTTGTGAGGCTCTTGGGAGGAAAGGGTTAAACCAGGAAAATTGCCCAGGAGGGAATAGTTTTGCTCAAAGTGACCTTGAAGCTGGGAACACTAAAAATGTTGGTGTAGGAAAACACTCTTTCTTATGGCTACTGTTGTTCATCCTCTGCCTGTTTTGAGAAGGAGAATTCCTGTCAGGGACATGCAGACATCTTTTGTCGCAGTGAGGCAGGGAGACAACCCCCCTTCCTGCTGCCAGCTAGGATGAACTTAGCCAAACTTAGGAGCCTGTGTCCCTGTGTCTCTGTGGCCAGGCCTTGTTAGTGAGGTTATAGATCCACTCTTTGCATGTTGGCTGCTCGTGCTACCTGTACGTGTGAATTCACAGGGAGGGGAGCGTGTCTGCCACACTGGACTGTGGCAGGATGTGAAGGCAAGAGAGGCAGAGGCAGATGCTTGCGAGGCACAAAGATATCTGTGGAGAGTCTGATGGTTCTTGTTCAGCTGACTGGGTGGGTGAAGGCAAGGCTATGCCTCAGCTCAGCTCCAAGGTGGTCAGGAAGCACCTGCCCAGGACCACCACACTGTGCACCTGCCTCTGACGGCAGCACTCTGAGGCTGAATGCTTCAGCCGAGATCAAACTGTGCAGAGCAGCCATGCAGCATTTGCCAGAGCCTCAGGCAGCCCCAGACACGGGCCACAGCTTCTGGGAGGCCACACCATGTCACCTCCTGGGACACCCCTGCTCTGCAGCTGCAGGCTCCATCGCCCAGACTTCCAGCCCCAGGAGACTGGGGCAAACCAGGCTGTGAAGGGGCAGCTTCCTTTATTCCTTTATCATTCTCTTGCATTGCCTGCAAACAAAACCGAGAACCTTGAGGGTGGTATGTGCCATACTAAGGGAAAGGGGCAGTGTGACCTCCATGCAAGCCATCCACCAGTTCTCCGACAGAGATGCATTTGGCCAGACAAAGCAGGCTAGATAGAGGCAATAGGTGGAGAATTACCCACCTGTCATACAAAAACCAGTATGTCACCTTTGAACGTGCTGCTGCACATGCTTTGTGTTAGGCTTTTTGGCATTATCCAGTAGTGGGTTATATTGAAGCAGGCCTTACAAAAATAAATCAACAAAATTATAAACTTCAATGCAAAAACCTAACTATCCCAGCTCCACTATTTATTTCCTGGGATGATTTAAACAAAAATTTTTCAACTAACTACTCAGAAAAGACTATTTTTGTGAACTGGTTCAACTGTGTCAGTCATCAATGATAAAGGGAACAAGTACAAGGGAACAAGAACAGCTTTAAACTGGAGTATTAGGTGTGCTCTGAAGTACAAAGAGCAGTAAAGGATTACAGTGATTACACCAGACTAGGTGATAAGAACGCAATAGGAAAGTGATAGCACAATCACCAACAACAAACACTGAAAGCAGGTTAGTGGGTAAACTATAAATAGAGTTCCCAGCTATTACAGAAATACAAATAACATCTGGGACAAAGGAACACTTTTTTTTCCTGTGGCGTTTGTTCCTAGCATATTTTACTAAACCAGCTAAATCAAAGGCTTTAGAAAACAATAGTGTGAGAACAATTAGAAGAGGAAGACATGGTTCAGGTAATATTTGAAGAAAAGCCGGGAAAGCCCAAATTATTCTGGAAGGCTATTGCAAATAAAAGAGAGAAAAAGAGAAGGCTCTGTACTACAAGTATTGAACAGTCTCAAAAGGAGCTGCTGAGCCTGAAGCTGGATGAAAGAAGAGCTCAGGGGTTAGGAGAGCCAGGAAGAAATGGATAGTAACCTTCAACTTTTGGTTAAGGCTAGAAAGTAGTGTTTAGAGTGGCTCCTGGAATTAATAGGCTAAAACCTTTTCACCCACACCAATTTTAGTTACTGTAACTGGACTTTGAGGTTTGAAGCTGGGGCTTTTTGAGAATAAGTAAACATATATAAATGTTAACCTAGAGGTAGTCCCTACCCTAAAAACTTCCAGTCTAGACTTCAAGCATGAATCTGATGTGGAAAGCAGATAGGTAGTAGATGATGTTTTGTTGACAAAAACTGTTGTGAAATAGATGGAACTGGAAGAGGAAAAGAATCAGTGACTGAAAATGGGGGGTGGGGGGGTGCGGCGGAGGAGGTTGCCAATACAAAGAGCAGAATGTCTGCTGCCAGCATACCTGTGACCAGATCAGGAAAACACTCAAAGAATGAGGGAGTGGGAGAAATCCAGATGAGAGATGTGTAAAAGAACTATGGGGAGCTTCTCATCCTGAAGATAATGGTGATGTAAATATCAAATGAAACCAAGGAGCCGTATCATTATTGTTCTGCCTGCTGAAGATATTTGTGTATGGGAGAGAGGGGAAGAACAGTGCCATAATTAAACAGACATGATAGCAGTTAGACATTGATATTCCTTCATTTCACTGTCAGATTATGAAGTTATGAGACTTATTTATTGGTAGTTTTGGTTCCTGATAATTATTAATGGGGTTAATAGAAACCATGGCCACAATAGAAGACCAGGTGCTTGGTACTGTATAAACAAAGTAGAGTGTTTCCTGACATGATGTAAAGGGAATATATAATAAAAGACAATTAAAAATTAAATAAAACCCTTTTTGATACATGGCTATTCCAGTTTCATCAACTTCTAAGTGTCATAGTAGCGACAAGTTTGGAAAAGGGATTTTGAGGAGGGAGATAATTTTCAGGAGATTTGTTAATTCATGTAAAGTCATGCCTCTGAAATTCTGCCAAGAACTATTACTGAAAGTTGTGCTTTATTGATTTGTTCTCTCTCCACTAATTCCCTCTCACTTGAACTGTCAACATAAAGCTGTCTGTTCAATTTTTGGTGATTATATATGTATACTCACACATATGCAAACTGTCTCTCAGGCTTACTCTAAGATTTCTGACTAGATGTTTATCTTCCTTGGATCAGATTTCTTTTTTCCAAGGCCTTCGAGTAAGATCAGATTGGCTTTTTTTAGATCGAAGGTTCAAAGCTCTGTTTGTACTTGCTTGCATATAGAGTGGAAAGAAGAAGTATTTTATTTTGCCAGTTATTCAGCTTTTCCTTCTGTCTCTTTAAATATGCCAACTCTATGACCAGAATTATGGTGTTCTGATTAATTGCTTTCTTTTTTGGGGAGCAGCATTTGTTTGACTTCAGTTACATCACTCTTACTGGTATTCTGGCCCTGTGTATCGCTTTACTGGCATCCGAAAGAAATGAGTGAAATCCCAGTAGAATTCTTCTACTGGGCATGCAAGGACTAAAAAGTTAGCTGAGAATGATTATTCTTGAGCTTGGGTGAGAGAAAGGACTGGCAGCACAGAAATGCCCCTTCCAGGTATTTCCCAGAAGAGCTCCAGTAAAGAAACTCCTCCACAAGGCAAAAGACTCAGGAAAATAACATCAGCTTCTTTAAACTCACTCAGGGTGTTTCACCTTTGAATTAGCTGCTGCTGGCCAGGAGCAGAACACAATCCATCTGTATATCCCAGCACCAGTGTAGGTAGTGTAGTCACCCCAGAGGTAACTGGCTTCCCTTTCCTGATGTGGGAGAGAATCCAAGCAAAGAGGAGCACCTAGACAGGACTCCAGGCCACTTTCTTTCCTAGTTTGCTATTTATGTTGTAGGGAAAAAAAGGGAGAAGTTAAAGAAACTGTCCAACTGTCACAGGATGTCCTGTTGCATTTATCTGGTGATGCAGGCGAATGACTCACCCAAAATATTTGATGATCGGAAACTATTATGTTTTTCTTTCTTTTCCACATTTCTTCCTGAAAATATCAAGGATTCAAACTCCGAAACGTGGTTAGAGCTATGGTTAAGTGACATCTTAAAGCTACATGAATTCAAGGCAAGAATAAGGAAACTTCATCTTTGAAGCTTATAGTCCAGAGAGAGTCACGTGACAAGAATCTGCTTGCCCATCTCTGAAAGCTGTGCTGCAAGAGAGCAAATGGTATCATCCCAATCATTGACAAAAGTCCTGCCCAGAGCATATTCTTGGCATGGGTTGTAGACTGAACCTGATTCTTTGAGGGTTTCTTGTAATTTAAAAATGCCCCTGAACAGTTATCATGCCAGCCCCAGCCCAGAGCAGCATTAACAGCCTTAAGCTGTTCTCAGTTGGTGTTTTATGTAACCCAGTGCAAGGTTGCTCACCTGTGAGTGTCCAGGCTGTAATCGCTGGCATTCAGCCTGTGCACAGCTGTGGGGACAGTGTCTGCTTCCTCCCTTTGTCACATCTCCTCTGGCCCAACCCAGCAGCAGGGGAGGCTGAATCCCTGTCCCTGCTCCAAGGGGTATATAAAGTAAACAGAGATCTGTTTTAAAGCCTGGCTTTATATAACATACCTGTACTAAGAAACAACCTGTCCAAAATGGATCAGGAAGGGAAATGCAATTATCCACATTTTATACAGAAAGAGTGGAGGAACAGTTAGGGTGACTTCCCCAAAATCACATGGGAAGTCTGTGAGAATGGAAACTACTTCCAAAGAGTATGTGTCTAACAGCAGGGGCATACAACATTTTTGGAGAAGAAGATCACACAAGGTCTTCATTAAAGCTACAGAGAGAACAAACCATGTGTAAATTGTGAGACTATCCAATGCACATTGCTGCAGGCTGATTGTCAGCACACGCTTTTGAACCAGTAAAGGAGAAAAAAAAAATTTAATAATAAAGGTTGCTTACTGGGGGTGAATGCAAAGACTGTTACAGGACACCTCATGAAGAACCAATCTTTTGCATTGTCATGTCTAAGAGGCAGCTAAGAAACATTGAGAATGATAACCCATGAAGAGTGAATAAAGAGTCAGGATTACCATCAGATGATTTTATTTACCTTCAGGATTTAAGACTAGCTTCATTTTTACTCAGCAATCACAAAGTGAGTTATTTACATGTGATTTTTTTTCATTGTGTTAATGAAGTCAAGGTTATCATGTGGTTCCTTGATTACCCTCAGCTGGGGAATTAAGAAACATCAGATCCCATGACATTCACAAGGCTGTGAGAGTTGATAGCACTGGCTCTAAGCATACAGAACTATTTCTTCATACTATGCTCAGTTTTGGTACTGAGCACTCAGCTCTTTCCGGGTAAATTTGCTACCTCTCTCTTTGCTTGTAAGAAAGACTTTGTCACTGCTGTGCAATAGAGATACAGATAGGAAATGCCAGTTCCTGTCCTGAGGACAGGCAGAAGAAGAACAATTTAAGTAACTCACTGGTTTGGCCAGGCACCAAGTACTGTTCTGACTTTCATCTCAGAGTTTTGGACCCCAGTACCATTTACATAGAAGTTATTGTTTTATAAAAAGCCACTGTGCTATGCAAAGCAAGGCATAACTAAAGGCAGTCTAAGAATATCATAAAGACTCACAAAGTCCCTGTCTTAAAAAGTCCTTTTATGGGCCTTTTCCAAAATAATAGCTCCCTCAGGCTCAAATGTCTCATACCCAAGTAAAGATTTTGTTTAATTCATAACGAAGTAGATTTGTCTGCTAGATTGTTTCCCATGGATAAGTCTGTTCACAAACACAAAACATACCGGCATCCAGCTGGGTGTTACTGCTGCCAATTCCAAGACAATAAATGGTTCAGTACTGAGCAAAATTCAAAACTTTTATTCCACAAAGCAATAAAAGCAGTAGACACTGCCTACTGACACACAGCCAGAATAAATATTACCTACTGTACAAGTTTCCATTCAGATCTTTCATCAGGTCAAGGTACAATCACAGACATTATCAAGCTTTATTCTGTGTCAAAAGAGTTTTTATGAATGATTGAAATACTTATACATTGCATTTTCAAGCATATTACTCATTGAATCCTAATGACCTAAAATCTCCCTCAAACAGCAGTGTGTAATGGGTTGGTGCTGTTCTCCTGCAGACAGGGGGTTTATTTTGGGATGCAGCCTTTAAGGAAGACTTAAGCAGCTTCTTTGGCATTTCTGGCACCTCAAGACATGTTCTCAGCACGTAAAAAACCAAGAGAAAGGGTCTGAGTTCATCACATCTACAATGTGGCCCCCAGCAGAAACCAAGAAAGGAGCAGTGTTTTGAGCTCACTTTTATGATTTGGTTATTGTTTGCTTTATTAATACATCCAATTACCTCAGAAAGGATGATGTATTGATTGTATGCAGTAAGTGGACCATCGATAGATTAGGTTGGGGAGCTGTCTCATAGTGTTGATGGAAACACTTGCTACAAATAGACCTGCTAGATATCAAAGAATTGTCCTAGAAAAAGGAGGATTTGTATGTTGGTTTTTTTTTTCCTTGAAGTGTTCCAACCTTGGCATGTTTAAAGGAAGAGTCCTTTTGGCTCTTTCTGCATCTTTAGTAAAGCCAGATGCCAGTTCACAGCGTTTGGATGCCCGCTGGAGTAAGGTGTCCTGTGTGCCAACACAGGCAGGCAGCCATCATCAGGCCTGGTTCTGTCCTGAGCTCCCAGAGGGCCATTTCATCTCTCCCCACGCTGCCAGTTCCATGGAGGATGTGCTTACCGTGCCAGCAATTTAAGCTATGGCACAGGTAGGAAACCCTCTATCAGTGCTGAGAGTAAAAAAGGCTTTGCAATGGGCCTGGAAGGTGAAGGCACTCAGTTGATGGCAAATGTAAGGTGTGAAGTGAGCATCGTAATGGATATCCACCAGCAGCTCTTGTATGTTCATACTGTAAGAAAATGAGCAGAGAGAGCATATCTGGCAATAGGAGAACAGCAAATTTCTGGGTGAGAAGGTAATCAGGGAAGGGAATGCCATGCAAGTATAGTCTAGTGAGGAGCAAAACAGTTTATCTGATTAGATAGAGCTGGTTATGCCACAGTTTCTGGGCACTACTTGAGTTCCAATCATTAAAAAGGCAGATTTAGATTTTCTCAGAGAAAATGATATTCGGCAGGAAGTGGACTATAAAATGCATACACAGTCTCCTAAACAAGGCTTTAAAAAAATTTCAGCCACTTCTATTCATTAACGTAGCCCCTGTTCCTCACTTTAATGCAAGTCATTGTGGACTGTCTTACAAGGTTTCATATGGTCTGGATTTATTTTTTTTTCTTTTTTTTTGGTTTGTTCTTCCTTTGCAATGCCCCTTTAGAGGGATTCCACTGTCCTGTGGAATACCATAACATTTTCAGGAAAACATTTTTTTTCTGGCATAATAACCTACATTAAGCTTTATTGCATGCAGTAGTGCCACACTATTGAATACCCCCCTCTCTTTGCTCTGACTGACTTGCTCTGATACTTTGCTTCTTTTTAGGTCAGACTCAGATATATTTTCTAAGGCAGTTTTTAAAAGCAAGATTTTTCTCAGCTCTACCCACTACTCACCAGCTCTGTTTTCAGCTAGATGGGCATGCACAGCATTTTTAGGCTGCTCCAGACCGTAGCCTGGCAATGGTCAGCAGTGTCCCCTCCCAGGGCTGGGAAATGTGTGCACAACTGGGAGGAAACACAAGAGCAGCCCAGGAGAAGATAATATGGGAGCTGCTCATTCAGGAAGCTTCAAAGAAATGTGCTCTACAGCAACATGCCATGGGATGGGTATTGCTAAGGGACTGCACTTTTATTTCAGACAAAAAGATTCCTTTTTTTTTTTGCAGGATACATCATTTGATGGGAGAGAAACTCTAAAGAAATAACAGGAATAAGCCATGGAAAAGCCAGAGGTAGGAAAAATGGTCTTTGGGACATCAAGAGTTAAAACTTTAAGGTTGTAATTTATTTATGGAAAAGAGCTAAGAGCTTTGTGTATACAGTAACCAGTCCCAGCTCTTGGAGCCATTGAGGTGGCAGAATCAAATTCAGAACTCTAATTAGTGTAACTGAAGAATGAGTGTAGTTATTATCTGATATAAAGCAATTTTAGAAACTCCCACAATTTAGAAATAATAGTAATAACAGTAATTGAAAACATGAACTGACAAGTCACTAATAACCCATTATACCATGGCAGTGTGGAAGCACCTTGTACCTTTACAAAGCACCTTTCTGTTGATCTCTGACACAAACACACGCCCAACATTGTCTCAAGAGCTGCTGCACAGAAGGTGTTAAAATATGTCACGGACCAACACCTCCATCATGGTGTTTCTGCAAGGTCTTTTTGTTTCTGGAACAAGGTGGAACTCAGAAAAACTTATCAATAGCTGGCTTCAAAAACATTTACTATTTTGTCTAAGCAGGTTTGTTTCTTGGTGTAAATGAAATCAAGTATTCTGAGCTATTTGTTTTTGCTTGGATCAAGACAGATGTCTCAGCCTTCTTTTATTTGGGCTTGTATGAGGTAAGAATAAAACTAAAGGACATGTGAAGCTAAGCCACTGGCCCAGTTTATCACACAGAGGAGTGATTCAGTGTGTTGCTTCAGCTAGAGCTGCTTAAGTCTCAGGTAAGGAGAGCTGCAGCTCATCCTTGCCCACCCGTGTGCTGAGCTGAGGCAGGCCAGGCAGGAGAGGAGGCACGAGTCCCATATTGATATTTCCTCAGCCTGCCTTCAGAGGGGAAAAGAAAAGACAAAGGGTTTTGTAAAGAAGCAAGACATTTAGTTAAATACAGACTGGACAGGTAGGAAAACAAAACAAAACAAAACAAAACAAATCAAAAACAAAACAGACAAAAAAAAAACAAAACAAGAAAACCCAAAACAAAACCAAAAAAAAAACAACTTTATTTTCTTCCAGTCATTCTTGCCTTCATTTCAGGAATTCCATTTTTGGGAGTAGTAGCATGATGCAACTGAGAAAAGCAGCTACATAAAAATTCCCCCTCCCTATTCCACATTGGCATTCAGCTGCTCTAGGATACCTTATCCTAGGGCTGCCAAGGGAGAGTGACTAGCAGAGGAGGCTGGGGGTGGAAAAGGGAAGATACTTGCATTCCTTGTGCTTTCTCATTTTGGAATTTTATTCTGTCTAGTGCATAGACAGGTTTATAGAGAGAGAAATGCTGCAGATTATAATCCAGACTCTAATTAGCCCCAGAACTGATGAGGTCAATCCGTTTGTCTTCCCTCAGCCCTTCTGTGTGCCCAGCACCAAGATCAGCTCAGCCACATCTAGGCTTGCCATTTCCTCCAGATTTGGGCAACCTCAGAGGGTGAGATCGATCCAGACTGTCACCCTGAATTTTTAGTCTCTCAGAGGAGTCTGGGGAGTTGGGGTCTGCCTTTGTCAGTGTCCCCTGAGCTCTGCCCAGGGCTGTGATTTGCACGTTTCCATCTGTGGACAGCCCCAGTGTGCCTAGTGCCACGCACGCTGCGGTCCTGCTGTGCTGCCTCCTTGTGCCCCTCCGGATGCCTGCCATCTGGCAGACCCCACTCCCATTTGCAGTACTCTCCCAAGAGGGTGACGGATTTGCTTGCCACCAGGCACACAAACACACACATTGTCCAGGGCTGGCTGTGTGCCCAGCTCCTCCCAGCTGAGTGGAGCCCACCCACTCTGTGCGTCTTCAACCTGGATGCATAGCCAGCTTAGTATGCAATAACAATTATTTCCTATTTCAAAACAATCTTGCCCTACTTGGTAATATGTCATTAATTTCTAAGAGTTGCATCATTTCTTTTCTGAGCTACACCCAGTAGCTCCCCTTCTACCTGGCAACTCCAGAACTGTGCTGTCCCAAGCATCCATGGGTGTAAGGATGGCCAGCATCTGCTGGCATTTGGGGCATCACAAGATGGAGACAAATGGGAAAGAGGGGGAGGGAGGGTGTGAGATAACCTCTCCAGATAACTGTGGTGTTTACACAGCAGCATCTGGTATTTTAGGAAAACACGTGGTAGATATATAATTAACAGAATAATATTTATTAGCAAATTAATCTCTGAGCCGATGCCTGTAAGGATATCTGCAGCTCTCACATGAAGTGACGCTTAGATTTAGTCCATAGAAAATGGGAAGGGAAGGGAAGGGAAGGGAAGGGAAGGGAAGGGAAGGGAAGGGAAGGGAAGGGAAGGGAAGGATTATAATTTTGGCGGTAGCCAGGATTTGGGTGTTCCCTGTCCTGGGCTTATTCCAGTTCCCAGTTGCCTTTTTCTGCTTCAAACCAGCCCTCACAGCTTGGAGCAGGATGCCCTGCATCCACATAGACCTTGCCTGCAGCTGGTGGCCCCCACTTGCAGAGTCCCATCTGGGACTGCTGTTCCCTAGAGAATGAGATACTGGTAGCTTGCCAGCCAGCCTGACATCAGCCACTTCAAACTGAAACAAATTTTAAGTGAAAGAAGAGTGAAATTATATTTGTGTGCAAAATAGAAGTGTTCAGTTGCTGCCCATAGAGACAGACAGGCACAGAAATATGGAGAAGGACAGATAATTAGCAGTGATTTTCTTCATTTTTTAAGATGCATTTGGTCCTCCAGTTCTCCCAGCTAGAAAGTGTCAGGATGCTGAGCTGGGTGGGGTTCAGTCACCCATAAGGCACAAATTAAGGCACTGGGCAAGGCACCTGTTACCTCTTGTATAGCTAGGCTGGTAGTTTAATTTGGATCACAAACACATTTTTAAAAATAATTTTGTGGTTTCCCCCCTTACTGTGGCTCCCAGTGCAGCACAGTCCCTGGAGCATGAAATCCAGATTCCTGCCAGGGGAAACTTAGATCACTCCCACCATCAACACACATGCAAGCCACAGGACCGAGTTACAGCTGGTCTGTGATAAAACCTCAGAACCATGTGGCCCCATGGGTGTCTGCACTGGCTGTTGTCCTCTGCAGCATCCCTTCCCAGGGTGCTGCATGACTTGCTTATATGGACCTAGCTGTAGTAACTTCTCCAGCACGGCTGGACACTGATTTGGGGGTTGGAATCTGTGTTGCCCTCAAGGGAAGGCAATACAACAAAGAGAAGATTGAGAATCTCCCCTTGGCTACAAGGAAGGGATCTGGGGCTCACGCCACCCATGGTACCAAGTGAGCATTCAGTTACAATAACCAGGTGTCAGCAAGAAGTCACAAATTCAAAAGTTGCTACACTTTTCTTATTTACTGCTACTTATTAACAATTGTTTACTTGCAGCTCTTTTGTGTTAACCCCACCATGCTCTTGGCAAATCCATTTTACAGTGCAAGCAGCAGACTGCAGCGTAGCTATTTTCTCCTGTGGTCAGAACACTAAGTTCTCACACCCCAGAGAGTAAGTGCCATCATATAAGGCCCAGACACATTTTGACCTGTTTTTAATGAGGATCTAACCACAAAAGGACAGGGTAGGTGCTAGCCCACCTAGATGGGCCTGGCCACTCATTCCACTGCCTGCCTCCTCTCCCTAGCTTTCTTTGGGGACTCATGGGGAGCTTCAAGTGTTCCAGATGCTGTAAAGAGAGTACCTGGTACCATCCTGCTGCCTGTTCTGGTTACATTGGTCAGTTATTCTCTACCCCCAGCATGGGACAGCTGGCTCCCAGGCCCACCAGTTGAAGCATCTGTGGCATTTTTCTTTAAAATGCAATTTGCCTGGTGTGCTGCAGGGATTGAGAGTCCTGCTGTGGCTAGCACAGAGCAGCTTGTGTGCTTACTTCCTCAGCAATAAGATGTAGAAATTGATAGTGCTGGTGGAGATCCTAGCATTGCCACTCAGCAGGAGGTCACAAAAACATGACTTGATAGCTGTCACCAAGGTCATCTGATTCCTTTTCTTGAGTAAATGAAAAATAAAGATCCTTTCACAGCCCAAAAGGCAATACAAAACTCTTATTACAGAAGAAGAGAGGAAGGGAAGGGGCAGTGTTTGCTTAACACAACCCGGACTCCAGCAGAATTTGATCTTTCTTTAATTCTGCTTTATCTAAGTTACTGCAAATTGCCATGGATTTTTGCCATTCCTCTTTGCTGACGATGGCCCTGCAGCAGTGCAGGGCAGCAGCATTTTTAGCACAAGGAAAAACTGTGCAGTAATCCAGGTCTGCTCCCAGGCAATCCCTCAAGCACCTGCAGTGGCCTGGGCACGACAATCTGCTGCTTCTTCCTCTCTTAAAACTCATGAAACTTTTTTGCGGGACCAGATAAAATGTGATCTGTACATTCTGGCTCTTTGTATTTCTCACCCAAACAGGTGACTGCCTAGATGGGACCCACTACTCCTTGGAATTTCTTCTCCTGGAAGTTTTCCCAGGTCCTTAATCCCTGTCACTTATCATGTCTGTCAATATGCTCTGAGCTGGCCAGATACTCACGTTCACCTCCCTCATGGTTCATAGCTGTCCAACAGCTGCTCTTTGCTGGTTCTTTTTCTGGGCTGAGTTGAGATCATGAAGCTTCTACGGATTTTTGCATCTTCTGTGCTGGAATGGCTCTTTTTCTTTCTTTTTTCTTCTTCTTTTCTCCTCAGCTATCTGGACTGTTGATTTTGCCAATTCAGCCAGACTGGATTCTTCTTGATTCTGCAGCCTCTACATCCATTTTTGAACTGCTTTTCTACTTGCAAAGCAACTAAATGATTTCTCCATTTTGAATTTTTTTAAAGAAGTGATAATAATTTTGGATTAGGTCATTCTTCTCATTAACAGAGAAAATAAACATGCAAGAAGTCAGACTGTTTCCGACTTCAACTTGCTTATACTAAATGCTTTGATCTTTAAACAAAGCTGATAAACTGGAGCAGCAGCAGGGACAAGCATCGTGGTCAATCCAAAATGCTGAAAATTCATCTCAGCTGCTATTCTATGCCTCAGGCCAAAACATCAGGTGAACCTGCCTACAAAGCAATTTAAAATTAGTTACATTTTGGACATTCTTATCTGATTTCTGAACTATTGTAATGCATCCAGGTCTTGCTTTTATGTCAGCTCTTTTATTGGGATTTTTTTTTAACTGCAAGGACTACAGATTTATTTTTAGATGAAGGTTGGGTTTTTTTTTTTTTTTTTTTTTTTTTTTTTTTTTTTGTTTTATTTTTTCAAACAATGCTCTTTCCAAGTTGCAGAAAAAAAAAATCAAAACACTGCCATCGAAGTCACAAAATTTGGCAGCAAGAACCAAAAGTGCTCACAAGCGATGTGTCTTGTAGAAGCCACAACCCAGGCACTATGGCATTCAGCTCTGCAGCCTGAACACTGTGGGCACTTTGCTCTGTCCTGCCCCCAGTACTTGGCTCACTTTTTGAGCCATCAGGAACCTGATGCAGCACCAACGCTGCACATTGGTGTTCCACTCTGCATTACATGACCACAAGGGATGTTCTCAAACCTGACTCTACCCACACCTCTTCCTGGCAGGATTAAGGAATACCCTGGTGGGTAATTTCTGTGTAAGGTTTAGAACTCCCACAAGGCTCATTATTCTTGTGAAACCTGCCCTTTCCTTGTCAAAACCCCCCACTGAACACTTCCTGGAGCATGGTTTCTCCTGCAGGAGGAGCCCAGAGTTCCCCATGCAGCTGCTTCCTGGGGAACTCCAGCTTCTGTTTTGGGAACCACTTTCCAGAAGTACAGATGTGAGCCTGAGCTACAGATAGCATTGCACCCGCTGGGAAGATCCAACAGTTCTGACATCTGAGGGAACCCCTTGGATAAGCTCAGCTGCAGCCTGCACCCACGGAAAGCACTGCCACACCAGCACAGAGGTTTGGCACAGGCAGTCCCCCACAGGTGACCCTCTGGGGTGATGGGCTCTGCCCGTCTGGAGTTCCCCTAAACAAAGCTGTCTGTGTTTAACCTTCCCAGGCAGACTTTCAGATTGAGTTTGTGCATTCCAGGAAAGCAGAGTGTACAATTCGCTCCCCTGTTTGACATAATCACAGGCTGTCCCGGTGCCTGGAACAATTTAATGAATACCTTAGGACAGGTTTTGCTGTCAGATCACAATACCGCCTTTCACAAAAGCTCTTGCCGCTGTTACCATCACTCTATCTGACACTGTGACAATGTGAAAGACCCCCCAGAGGTCTAGGTAATAGTGCACTGGTGTGATAAAAGTGTATGTTCAACCTGCAGCAACCTGTGATGACTAGGCAGAGGCATATCCTCTCTGATGTCCATTCTTCGGCCGTATTTTTAGGATAAAATCCTGGGGAAAGGCATTTCATTAGTTCCAAAACACTGAAGGTGCTCTGTGAGCTCCTGCACTCATATTTACACAGTGCTAAAGCTCTGCTGCTGCCATTGCACTCCTCTAATAAACCACAGTAGTTTCACAAGAGGGTTGAAGCACAACCTTGAGAAAAAGGAAGAGAATGAGCAAAGGCACACAGAGACACAGGAAGAATTGCGCTGTCATCAACCCAAACTGCATCCAACAGCATAACTTCTTCCTCAGCAGTCTGAGAACCCAGAAACCCAGAGCAACATTTTGGGTTTTCAGTGAAGCTTCTGGGGAAGCACCTTGAAACTTGCTCTGGTTTTGAACTCTGCAAGGTTGCAGGCCAAAACCTCAGATGTGTGGAAAGCAAGAGCTCAGAAGATACATTTGCAGACTTGAAGAAGGGTGCACAAGGGGCTGGCAGCAAAACCACGCTCCCTGACACTCTGTTGTGACACATGCTAAAAGACACTGATCCTTTGGTCTTTATATGAAGAAATCCAGAGCTGACCCCTTAGGCTGCAGGGTTGTTGCAGGGAGTGTTTTGCAGAGCTGTGTGCACAGCTCAACTGGGAACTCCCCTTGGTGAAACCCTTGAGCAGAGCCCAGTGCTGCCAGGGCTCCCAGATGGGCTGCTGCTCTCCCCACTTCTGCCCTAGGCAGTAGCCCTGCTCTCAGCTTCAACAGGCACCATCAAAACCTTAGGCATTGCTAAGAAACACCACAGGACCATGCTGAGGCAGAAACCAAACCCTGCAGGGGACAAGCCCTGTTTACACAGCCTTCACTCCTGCCTCCTTCCCACGTGTGTGCAGCTCAGCTCTTCAGAGCCTGGGTGAATCTCCAGCCAACCACTAGCTTTAGTCACTTCAGCTGGCTTTAGCCTATTGCTTCCTTTCAGCTACTGCTGGCTTCTGCAGCCCCCTGCAGCCTCCCAAGTAATAAGGCCTTTTGGGCATTTTTTAAAATGTTTTTGGGTGGGTTTTCTTTTTTTGGTATGAATTAATTTTGGTGTTTGGGGGATTTCATTTAACCAAATCAACACAGCATCTCTGTTACACATACTTCACTGGAATGTGCATATTCCTAATACTCCATCCAGATGGACCAGGCTGAACCACTTGACAACTTCATCGTCTGACAGCTGAAACAGGACAGGGTCTGAATTGATTTCAAGCCTGGTTTTAGAGCATTTACTCTTCTGCCACTGCAACACACACTTACAAAGATATCGCTACTGCCTTCATGAAGAAATCTGAGACTTCTTTACCACTGAAAATGAACTTTTTATAAGTATTCTGGACCTCACAAAGATATTCAAGTGGCAGGAATACTAAGATGCCTGCATAGGGAAGGCTACACCAGCAACAGTAAATCACTAGACACTAAGTGATAGGATTACCCCTCTTTCTTGGTATTTGGAGATGGGAAGGTTTGTGTACAGAGGGAGAACAGCTAAAGCAAACACTGACAATGAGGCATATGAAAGCTGAGAGCAAACCAAGTGAAAATAACCCAATTTTCTACTGATTTGTTCAATGAGTTATCACAAGTAATTTTTTCCTTCTGCTATTTACGGGGTTTCCCTCTGCTAAATGTTACCATGGTCACTGTGGTGTAACATTAATTTGCTTATATAACCTCTGAGTTGCACATATAGACCCAGATGTTATTTCAGCAACATTACACTTGGGGAAGGTTTTCTAAAACCTCTACATGAAAACTTCATGGAACAGTGAATTTTTTCTCTTAACAGTAAAGGGGCCTCATTCAGAGGGCACAGTGATGTCCTACCATGAAGAGAAAGTTGCTCAGCCCTGCTGATGCTTTGCTCTGGTCCTCCTGAACCTGCAATTAAGCTTCAGCCTTGCAATGCATCTAACTTCATCTTCCATCACTTCTCATCATGCCATGCACCAGAAAAAGAAATGAATGGGCTTGATCTCATGTTGGATTTCATTAAGATAAAACTCAAGAGATTAGGGGCTCAGGAGTGTACTGAGAACTCAGTATGCATTTGCTGCATACTGAGTCCTTAGAAAACAAAAATCTGCATTTTTCCTGTAGCTTATTTTGTGTCTTAAAATGAGTAAAAGATCAAACTTCTATGAGTATTTACAGTAGGAATGTAACTTCTTTGTTGCCAAATGTATCATTTACAAAATAATATCTAAATTCAGAAAGGGTATTAAAACAGTGGCCATGAGCTGTCCAGAAATCTAACAGTGTCTCAGCCCATGTTAACTTTTTTCTCCAATACAAAGCAAAATAACATTTTATAGCAAGTCATGACTGAAGCTCTCCTCCATGAAGGGCTTGTTGGTTGAAATTATTAACAAAAACCTAAAAGTACTCACAGATGTATTTTAGGCTTAACAGACTGGTACATTCAAAGCCCTGGGGAACTTCACCAGTTCTGTGCAAGTGGGAAACGAGAGCAAACATTTATCACAGCCCAGCAGAGTGTACTCTGACTTCAAGTTGGAATTTAAAAACAAACAGACAAGCAAACACACAAACAAATAAAAACAAAAAAAAACCCCCAACCCCTTTTGTCCATCTTGGTTAGAGAGAGGAACACCTATGAACAAAGATTCTGCTTTTGATACTCCATCACAATACACATCTGAGACACATCTCCATGTGTTTGCAAAGCTCCCTAGAGACCTTTGAGAAACTGTTCCTGTTCACCATTAAGTTCATTACGCTGGAAGTAAAAATTCAAATGGGTAAATGCTGTACCTTTTATATTTTAGCTTCCACACTTTGTATACTGGGCACTGAACAAAGGGGGTAAAAGTAAATTCACAGGCATTTCACTGCCAGAGCTTCCTTCTACAGGAGTAGCATCAGCAAGATCTCAAAATGCTTCTAAAGCATCTCCTTAAGGAGGCAAAAAGGACCAAGTAATAAGACAAGGGTATTTGTACAAGCAGCAATAAGCCAAATACAGTAAAATTTTTACTGTTTACAGAGTACTGTGACATACACCGTGTAATGAATCTGTTCTTCATTCAGGCTCATGGACTTGGATTTTTGTTTGTAGCTTGTAGTGAAAATCCAACAGCATTATTACCTTCACATGCCACTGCCACAGTAGGTTTAGAGCTCCTGTAGTATTAGTACTCTTGCCAAACTCCCCTACGACCTAATAGGGAACTTTTAAGGAATATTTCCTTAATAACTTCCTTTAAATACTGATGCAGAGCCAGCACAAAACTTCTTCCTTGCTGTAGCACTGTGGCAAAGTGCAGTGATCCCAATTACCTAAAGCATCTTCATAAAATACCTTACATGAAGCACAAAGGTAACAGTAACAACATTTCAGCGCTTGTCTGGTTCTGGAAAGACAGCAAAGCTAGAAAACACCTATTTCCCAAGGGCTATTTACTGCACTGCAAACTCACACTGAGTCATAACAATCCACACACCCCCCAACATTTTGGTCTCTTTAACTGTTTTGAAGAGCTGGATTTCATTCCTTAATGGAGAAAATAGATCCTCTTATTTGGCTATTCTACAGTTATTCTAGTTTTCTTGGATAGCACTAATGAGTGGCTTAGTGCTTAGTTTCTGCTGCCTTCAGCAACCTGCTGCACTCAAAGCAGAGGAGAAGCAGCATTAATTTATCTTAGAAATTATCATTCCTACACTCTTACCTCAAAAACAAGCTCAACATTGATCCTGGGGACTTAATGTAAAAGTACATCAGTGAGAGCACCATAGCCAAGCCCTAGACATTTCTCACCTGCCTCTTCTGCTTGAAGAACTACACAAAGGCCACTCTTCCTCTCCAAGCTGCAAGTGGGAGCAGAGAGCCCTTACCAGGAAAAGCTGGCCTATTTCTGCCCTCCCTGAAGCCTGTGTGAGGATTCCAAAAGCCCAGAAAGAGGGGGGACAGAAACTCCTCGGCTTACTGATACAAACCTCCAGGCAGGTTTCTTCAAAATATCTTTGAAATGAAGAGGAATGGCAGGGAGATAAAAAATAAAATGAAATGACAATACCCAGAGGGTAGAGTCCCACCTCCAGACACAAACACACCCAGCTCTCTCTTTAAGCTGCAACAAGCCAGAGCACTCACTAGAATTAACGTGTGAAAAAACCTGAAAAGGTTTCTCAGTGAGCATGAAGCAAGAGAGGTGGACTGGGGTTAACCTCTTGTGGTACACCTGACCCTCTGGTTCCAGCTGATGTTCAGATGCTTTTGCCTCTCAAGCACAGACAGCAGCTCCTGTGGCCTTCAGGTTACTTTTCTTGACCCTCTGGGTGTTCAAAACCACAGCAAGCACAGAAGTAGCACATGTGAGATTTACAAAGGAATCCTGAACCCCACTTCCATGGGTTGGGCTCAAAACTTCCAAGAATGCATTTTATAAAGATCTCTCTTCATACATTCACAGCCTTTCTACATTTACAGTTCTGTCAAAATTATTATAAAACATTTATTGACAGTAGCAATAAACAGAAGAAATTTCTGTAAACAAAAATTAAAAAGAAAATGGCTTTAAGTCATTTTTGACCAGCCAGCTGTACAAAAGCTTAAGCAAAGCAGCAGTCAGGGAGGCTGGGTTTGGAAGAATCCACACGGAGTTCAGGAGATGTCATGCCTTATTAGATCACCAAAATAAGCTGTTATTGTCTTCAGTTTGTTATTGAGAAAATTTTGCTCTATTTCAACTTTCCCTCCTGGCCCTGCTAAGGAAGCCACCTGAAAAACAAAGAACAAAAAGTAAATCAATCAATACATGGGAAAAAAGGCAAAACCTCCAACCTTCTAATGCACAAACATTCAGAAAAAAAAAATCTATGCTCTGTTAATACTGGTGGAAAACGTTCCTTGGCAGCTAATGCCTCTGATCCTCTTTTTATGTCTCCTTTTACTCACAGAAGCTGGTTGTGGCTTGTGACGAAAAACCCTCCTTACCCAAATCACAAAAACAAGAGGATTTCAGAAGCAAAGAGAAATACACAGAACTTGACACTCTGTGCTGAGGCAAGAGATGCTAAACTCTGGTCTGCAGGGTACTTGGCATTTGAAACACCCAGGTGTAGCAAAAAGCAAGCTGTAAGCTGTACTTGAAAGATGTCACATCCCAAATTTTGGGGAAAGAGTAAAACCCATTTTAGTAATTAGAATTAGGAAGCATAAAGGTTGCACTGAAGAGTGGCAGGGTGGAGGGGAACAACCCAAACAAAACCAAGCCACAAACACGCAAAGAAACTCACAAAAAATGGTTACAGTTAATTTCTGTTGCTATTGCAACCAAAGAAAAAGCTGTTGTATGCACTGGAGTCACAGGCAGTGCTGAGGGCAAGGCTGAGCCTCTGCAGGCTGGGGAAGCCTGTCAGGAAGCCCTGGCCCCAGCTTTGTGTTTATGATCACTGGAGTGAGAATTTCACCACTCATGCTCTGTTGGACTGAGCCCGGTGCACACCTTCAGCGCTTAATGAATTACAGACAGACAACATTTCACAGCAGACTTTGCATTTTGGACTGGGGCATGCAATACTGTCCCCTATCCTGTTCCTACTCAGGATGCCTCGTAGGATGCCTCTGAGGGATAACAGCTTACAGGCCATCAATTCCTCATCAGGAGAGACTGCACAGTCAGAAGGACAAACACCAAAACTGAACACTGTTTTTTTTTCCCCTCCACTCTGGAACCTGAGGACCTTTCCTGGGAGGGGTGTCCATGCTCCACAGCCAGTTTCTGCTCTGTGCTGCCATTCTCCCAGGCTGCTGCAGGAAAATTATTTCTATAGTTCCCCATGCAGGGAAACTTCCCAAGCAGACATAAAGTCATCAGGGTCTACAAGCCTGCATTACATTTTAACTGATCTTTAAGCCAAGATGATGTTAGCAGCTGCAACTTTAAGTTCAGGCTGTGTTATTAACACTTCTAAAGCCCCTTGAGACTTGACTCTATCGTGCAGGTTTAAATATAAACATGCTGAACTTCCTCTCTTTTCTTGCGAGTAAAAAATCAGCCTACTAGCAAGAGAAAATAATAGATTAATTTAAATTACACTTTGAACCTTTATTGACTTGTCCAGAAAACTGCTACACTTATCTAAATCCAGCATTTACTTTTCTGTTTTGATTTTCTCCCTTTTAATTTTTTTTCCTTTTTGCAGACAAAAACAAAAGTGTGAGCACCGTCTTCATCGTTCAACTTCTGGTAATAGGAAAAAACGCTCCACGCTCTTGTAAGAGAGGAACCTGCCACTTAAGTAAAAAAACAGAGGCTGGCTGACTTATAAATAGCACAAGAATCTGAAACTGGCAAGTGATCAGGAATGTTAATTTTACAACTTATCTGTTCTTACTTGAAATCCACAAAGCATTGTGGGGTGATCCGTAGTTTTTCTAGGAAGATGTTAACTTTTAATTTTTTACAAACAGAAGCTGGAATGTCCCTTCCAAAAAAGCATTAAGAGGCTTTACACTTTATAGCTGATGTCACCTAAGTATTCTAAAAATATTAATTGGATTAGTCACTTAATATAAGAATACTGAAATTAGTGTCTTGGGGTTATGCACTCCAGCGTTCTGGACACGGTTTGTGTCGCTAGCATATCTAAGTATGACTAATGCATTGATATTAAACACCAGTGTTTACTAAACATTTCTCTTAGAAGACCGAGTAAAACAAGATGCCCCTACATTGATGGGTGGTGTCCACCAAGGGACAGCTGAAAATTTACGTATGCTGTGTCTGGCCTCTAAGTGTGAAATCCAGGATAACCGATTAATTTCAAACAACGACTAAAAGTATTTGATAAACCCAAAGGTGAAAAAAATTTAAATAAACACATGGGAACAAGCTCTGCTGTGACAGATCTGGTACTGTACGCTCTTCAACCCACTCAATATTCAGAGGGGAGAAATGCAAATCCTCTGTGACAATGCTTAGTTGTAAATTGCTGGAGGTTGCAAATTTAATTACGTAGGAGTTGCCAAGTTTTTCTTGGCAGGGCTCAGTCAACCCTGACAAGTGTAGTGAGGGAGGGATGCCACACACCAAGCCTCAGAAGGGTGCTGGCCGGGCAGAGGGACACCCTCTAAAAATAACAGCAGATTGAGGAACGATGCTTTGAGAAAAACAAAGGTGCTCAGCTATTTTTAGCAATACTGACAAACATCTCCTGTTTTTGCAGTGCACTACAACGGTGAATACAGAAAGGCTTCTTAATTTCTTTTAAAAACTTGATTACTCCAAAATTTCTTTGTTTTTGTCACTTTCCTGTGTACATACAATGATTCCCTACTGGCAAGTCTCCTTACCCTGGTTTATTCCTCAGCCCAAACCCACATTACTTGGGAGGATAGATACTGCCTCCTTTGCTGTGCTGCTGTTCCTAGGCAGAGGTGAAGGTTGCACATTCGCTTAACACTCCCTGCATCCCTCTCACCCCTCACCTTCAGTTCAGGGACTATTGCTAAAAGGAGTCCACAGCTACAGCCACAGACACAACACATCAAAAAAGTAGGCAACAGGTTTGAAAAGGAAACATCAGAAAAGATAAAAATATGAAAGGGGAAACAAACATAGCAGATTATTTCAGGAGCACAAGTTGCTTGAGGTGCAAACTTCCCTTACGTTCTTCAGGTGTACTTTTGAACTTGAAGGTTCTCGTACTGGTCTTCAGGGGTTTTCTACATTGTTTTTTAATCATACTGAAACTCTTTTAGTAAAGTAACTTCTTATCAGTTCCAGTCACCAACTAACATAACCATGGACAGAAAATTTATCACATTTTTTCCTCCCCTCCTAAAAACTTTTCTGAGGTATGAGAAATATAAGCTTTTTGACTTGATATGCAGTCACACAAAGGCACTGTGAATCAATTAATTTTACAAAATACTACTAAAATGAAGAATCCCCTCCCCTTGGATCCAACCTAAAAGCTAAGGGAACAAAACACAACCCACTTGAAAAAGAAGGCAGTGGCATTCTTTACACTGAACATAATAAAATAAAATGCTTTCAGGCAGCATTTTTGAAAATGTACAGGTATGCATGTGAATTATGACACTGCCACTGTGGTGCTGCCACCCTTTAAGAAGCCAGACATTTGTTTACTTTTTTCTTACTTTGTGTAGGCAAACTACAATTCAGTACGCAAGCACAATGAGCTTTAGGCCGACTGAAGTCCAGAAGTATCACTCTGGCTTGATGTATGCTGTGGGTAACTTCTGGCCTTCTCTTTTATCAAGGACAGAGAACACACACGAGTTTAGAAGTGGGCTGCTTAAAAGCTGTTATTAACACAATAGTCACAGCTGAAGTGTATGCAATTACAATCACTTAGAAATTATCAGCCTGCAAAACACACCAACCCACGGTCTTTTACCTGCCAACTCCCCTAATACCCAAGCATCTTAAAAAATACTATCAAATCAACCTCTGTTCATTTCCTGGCCTCTCACTCCCTGCTTTGCTCATTGCTCTATTTACTCCTAAATAAAGATGACTCTGCTTGGCAAGTCCTATTTGGCTAGGTCTCCATTTTAAAATCATAGCTGAAAGAGAGAATTCAAATAAATAAATGGGTTTTACCCATCTTTACACTCCCTTCATTGAGCACTCATTTTTAACAACTGGACCTTCAGAAACAGAAACACAGCAAACACTTTTCCATCCAGGCAGTAGTACTGCAGACAGAACAAGCCCTCAGTGTCTAACCCCTGATTTTCGCAAAATGATTGATGGAGATGAGGTGGGAACAAAGACAAGAAAAAAAGAAAAGTATCAGCATAATGTGTATGTTTTGTAGGACTACCAAGGTCCAGAACACTGCTTAATTCTCATAGAACCACTCTACACTAGACAAGAAACAAAAAGCCATTCCTGTATTCTGACAATATTTAAATATAAGCCGGGTGTGAGACACCAACATTTAGGACAGCAAAAGCAACAACAACAACACAATTTGACAAAATGAGACGTAGCTACCACAAACAGCATGCCTGTCTTCAAAGAATGGTGATGTTTTAAACAATCACTATGGCACAATCCAGTATCTGAGCTGCTAACCATGCACAGGCAGGACAAGTAGTAAACCCCCAATTCCTCATTACTCCATCTCCCAAACCTGGCTAGGCTGATAAAGATGCTGATCTGGTTATCTGTCTCACAACAGACCAGGTCACCAACATTTCAGGCTCACCAGCGTATTGGGGGGAGCCATCACGCATCCTGACAAGGTTCTGATCGTCACCAGTGACAGACTAACAGTAACTGAGTACAACTTCTACAATGGCATGAAAAGAACAGATCCCACCATTAGCAAGAAGGTCCTACAGCAACAAATTGCAGGTTCCTCCTTCTTTGCTGCAAATATGAACAGAAGTATTATCTGGCACAGAAAAGAGTCTGTGAAAGAGACTGGACTACCTGAGATGACTCCATTTCCATCACCCAGAGGTGAGTACACCTTCTTACTCTGCCCAATGAGGCACAGCACAATTAAATAAACACTTCATAAATTACACTTATCAACTACATAACAGGTAGTAATAAACATACATATTTTTCAATTTATGTGCACACACATAATGATTATTCCTGATTATTCCTAGCTAGAAAGAATATTGTTAAAGATTAATTCAACCTAAAACCGAACCTGTATACATCACAAATTTTCTAACATGCTTGTAAACAAGGAGATTTGATGCAATTCAGGGAAATGTTTTTACACCTCTTGTAAAGGAACCAACCATCTTGCACTGGTTTGCTGCTCCCCCTTGAGGCAGAAGTACAAAATTTCACTTCTCTTTGGCCCAAACTCTGTTGATTTTTTAAGGGAATTCAAAGAATCCCATTTCTATCTACAAGACCAACTCTACAGAGAAGTGGCCATGCCTGCAGAAGTAGTAAGTGCTGTTTTTGCAATACAATCATGTGGAACAAGGCTGGATATCTTGTCCACCAATAAGGCAATGAACACCGAATCCTAGGTCAAGGTCAGCTACCACCCTGCTTTCACTCCAGCAGCAGGATCCCTATTTTATGCTTGCTATCTAACAGTGATCTGATGGCTATCTTCTATAAAAATTACTTATTTTCCACTAAATTTGAACGACCCTAACTAATGGTTAAGCACTATTTTTATTGCAAGGTTGCTTCTAACTGCTGGGCTTTTTTTTTTCTTTTTAGTTTTGCTGGAGATTCACAGCCCTGGAAGTGTAGTGGCAGTAAATCCAGAAACTTCATTCTTAAATACAGCCAGAGATTTTGGTAGTCAAACCCACAACAGTCTTCTGTGGACCAGAGTATTTATTCACCAAGGTCAGGTTTGGAACAGTCGTGTTCGACACATCTTTGTCCACACAGGATGAAGACACCTCCTTAAACAGTGGGCTTGATTAACATTCTTTTTCCCCCTCTCAGATCATTAAACTTTTGTTTTGTTTTGTGTGGGTTGTTTGTTTTTTTTTTTTTTTTTTTATACTGCCACTGTATCTAAAGAAAGGCATAAGGAGATGATTTCTCTTCCTGAGAGTAGCCCACAGCCTGGAACACTGAACTGAACTGAACCCAGGACCTCAGCCATGGACTTTCAACAACTGAGACATGGTTCTGAGCAACAGCTGATAGTCTGCAGCCATCTGTGTTAAGCCAAACCCATGGATGCAATCAACTTCATTCAGAGCCAACTGCACCAAGATGTAGAGATGTCAGGACACCTGGCCCAATGACCCAGATGAGCTCAGCTCTTCTGTAGGAAAAGGTGCAGGCCTGTGGGGAGTGCTCCTGGATGCTTTTATGGAAACACAAGTGAAATGTAAGTGCCTTTGGCCACTTAGAAATCCAGTAAAAAGTGTTCATGAGTAGAGCAGAAAATTCTCTAAGGTTCTCTTCATCACGGGAATGAAATATTTGATAAAATGCAGTGGTAAGAAGTTGTAATTAGAGAAACTCTGCCTAAAACTAAGGTCCCTGTTCAAAGATTCGTAAGCTACTTTGACATTTCACCAGCCTGAAATGCAAAAAGGAATTGAATCATTGCATGCCAAAGCAATGGTACTGTGCACAGCACAGGCTTAGAGGGTGCTAATACTCAGGCCATGTGAATTTCAACCTTTTTCTCAAGCCAGCTGCTTGCCACCAACAATTCCATAAGCCATCCTACAGCTTGATGCCCTGACCACTCTAAGTCAGACAAAGTTTTTGGAAAAGCAGGAAAATGTCCTGGGAAGTCTTGTGGCATCTTGCAGGTGAGAACTGCTCTCTTCTTTGCAAAAAGCTACAAGACATAATTAACATAGAAAATACACAGAGGAAACTAAACCAGACACTCAGGGGAATTGTTAGCCATGTAACTGCTTAAAAAAAAACCTTTTACCAAAAATCTCTAATACAGAAAACCCCACACCAGTGCCACACAGTCTGTGTTTATCACAAGTCACTTCAGTGCTAACAGCCTATATGGAACCACGCATCTGTCTGGACACCAACAGTACCACCCTTGGTGTCATGACATTTGTGTCTGATCTACTCATCAGTGAGAGCAGTGACTGCAGGCTGAAACTTCCTGAGACTCCTTCATAAACTGACAGTCAGGAAAGTCTGGGGCTCACCATCTTATCAGACAGTGAGAGCTGGTTAAAATATACTGGGTTTTGATATTTTTATAATGATGTATGTGCCTGGCAATTGGCTTTGAAATTTCTACAACAAACCCCATTCTATTACTTTAAGAAGAAACAGTGTCAAAACCATGGAAATAAGCTTATACTCCCATTTCTAAATATACCAAAAGTACTGCAAACACAGAAATCACTTAACACAAGGGTCAACTTTAAAAACCTCAAATACCCCACATTCAGCTGAACAGACTTAAAAGTCTCATGTATGTGCTTATAATACTTATGTCTTAAGTCAGCTGAGCATTTTATTCACTACCAAGATCTTATCTGTTAACACACCTGGTTAATATCAGCATTCCGAGGCAGAAAATACACAATATTGTTGGTGATCTTCTTGGAGAGCCTGAAAATTTCAAATGTAGAAGCCAGTAAAGGAAAAAACAAGTAAGGGGAAGGAAAAGTTTCTTTGTATTCATTCATTTTGAAAGTATATCGCAATTTCAGCCATTATGCAATTAGATTGTAGTTAAATCTTTTGATTGTGTGAGTAGGATTCTTTGTTGTAATGCAAATGCTCCATTTCACCACTAGTGCCCTAAAAGTAGAAAAAACCCTCAACACTCACTTTTTATGAAAGTTTAACTGAAGTACAGAGAAGTATTTGAGAAATTTGTATGTAGTTTGTAGCTAGTATATTTGGTTCACATTTGCTTTTTAATCCATTTTGTGGAATCTCTCACACATGTATACAAAGATTTTCTTACTCATACAAATGGCTACATTTTAGCAAAAAAAGGAACAAATTAAGATTATTCTGTGACAAAAGAAACATTCATATGTGACGAAACTATTATGTTAATACCTTCCCAGATGAATGAATGCTCAGTATCACTTTTAATAAGCTAGGTCAAAATTCTAAATATTAATTAAAAGAGTTAATATTTTGCGTGCACTCTTCTGTGATTTCCCAAGTGACAGGCAGTGCTACAACTGAGAACAGTTTTAGTAAGATATTTTAGGTAAGATACTCCCTTTATGAATCAATTAAAAATGGGAATTAATGACATGGTCATAGCTCACACAACCATTTATTATCTATATATATACACGCCACATGGCTGTTTGATTACTTTGGGGTATTATAATAGAATAATTTAAAGGAGTTTAAACTGCTGCATTTATGTTTTAAGTTGAGAGCTGATGGATTTCTTCCTTGGGAAAATCTCATCTTTTTTTTTTTTTGGTAATAAAAAATAAAAATATTTCAATTTAGGTGGCGAAGAGGATGAAACAAACCGTTTGCATCTGAACTCCAGCTGCTGGCCACATTATCCACAGTCAGCCAAGTGGGCATGGGGAGGGGGGAGGGGAGGGGAGGGGAGGGGAGGGGAGGGGAGGGGAGGGGAGGGGAGGGGAGGGGAGGGGAGGAGAGGAGAGGAGAGGAGAGGAGAGGAGAGGAGAGGAGAGGAGAGGAGAGGAGAGGAGAGGAGAGGAGAGGAGAGGAGAGGAGGAGGAGAGGAGGAGGAGAGGAGGAGGAGGAGGAGAGGAGGAGGAGAGGAGGAGGAGAGGAGGAGGAGAGGGAGAAACCGCCGCCCCCCAAGGTGTAACTTGGCAAGGATATCCATCTGGGCAGATCATGGTCTGGATGTCGAAGGTTTCGGCCGTGGCGTAGTCGGGCCCGCCCCAGGGCGGGCTGAGGAACACCACGTCGGCGCGCAGGCCGGCCGCCAGCGCCATGAAGTCCCCGCAGAGGAAGTCGATGTGCTCGGCCACGCCGTACACCTCCGCGTTGTGCCGCGCCAGCCGCAGCTTCTCGGGATCGATGTCGATGGCGATCACTGCCCACGAGACACGGCAAACACAGGGATTAACCAGCAGGGATGAACCAGGAATGCCACACAACTGTGGGCAGGTACTGCTGTGACAAGCCCACACCTCGGCTCAAGGACTGGACACAGCACTGTCTGCCTAAGGGAGGCCGTCCTTCTTGCCTCAGGTCTGGCAGGAGCCTGACAACCTCAATGATGTCCATTGGAAACTGACTCTTCTCCTTCATTTTAGAGAAACATTCATCTGTGGCTGGCCACATAGATCTGAAAACTGAGTTTAAAAAGCCCCAACCAACACAGCCCAAGAGAGATGGACGATACAAGAATAGTACATAATAACAGAAATTAAAATTTAGCCAGGAAATACAAAAAGCCAAGTGAGATGTATAAATTGGATCATAGCCTACCAAATTTAATGCAGTAGAAACTATCATTTATCTTGTTCAAACATCAGTCAGAAGAGTTAGATGAACTGGTATGAGTATCTAGCAGGAAATGCTTTTACAGGAAGTACTCTCAACATTTCACTACAATTTCATTAGTAGGCATTAGACTAACATGAAGTTACCATTACTATTTCTGTACTTGGTTCTGCAGAATCTGCAGGTGATTCCATCGAAGTGCTTTAAGCACTATTCATGTGGCACCTGTTTTTGAGTATACAGACTTCAAGTAACAACTGGGAAAAGCAGTAGCTTTGACAAAAAGTCCACTTTTACCAGTGATCTCCAGAGTATCTGACACATCAGATATTATGCCACACAAAAATAGCATTGGCTAGTACAACACAAATCCAACTCTGACTTAAAATAGAAAAGCAGTTTTATCGGTCCTTTTTGAAAACAGAGGTCACACAGTGAGTCTGATGAAGTAAAACAGCTGCTGTTGCCACAGAAGCACCGAAAAAGAAAATAAACCAACAAACAGAGCACATACCCAAACAGTGTCAGGAAAAAGACTGAAGAAACAAAACTAATGCACTGTATACAACACCTACTTACCTCTTTTTGAGGTCAATGCAAACTGAATAGCGTTCCCTCCGACCCCGCAGAACGCATCCACTATGATGTCGCAGTTGAACGACTGACTGACGCGGAGGGCAATATGCTCAGCTATTTTCTCAGGAGTAACAGAGAACCAACCCTCTGCAGAGAAAGGGGAGGAAATGTATTTTCACCTCTTATTTCAAGGTCACCTGATTTAAAAACAACCAACCAAGCCCCACATAAAACTGAAGGTTTAGCATTAATCCCAAGAATTTTGGCTTAGTGCATTCCACCAGGAAATACCGGCTTTGAAGATGATAAACTCTGCTCAGTCCAGAGATTTACTAAGTAAACAAAGTCTCACTGGAACAAAATGATATGCCTCGATCTCAGTACATATTCTGTTGACCTTGGTGTTGAGGATTCTAGTTTATCAAGGAGAAATCCATGGGCACAGCTATGAAAAACTTTATACATCATGATTATGCTCTGTAGCAAATGAAACCAGAAATATATTCTCTCTTATCCAACATTTTAGTTTCTTTACCACAATGTATGGTCTGCCAATTAATCTGCAAGTTTATGAGGGAAAGCATTAGAAATGGAAGGCTTACAAACCTAACCAACAAAAAAATGTCTGGTAATCCTAATTCCTCTTTTACCTATAAATTTGTGATTTGAAGTGGTTCGCAAGTAAACATGAAAAAAAGTCGCAAGTGATGGCTGCAAGTCAGAGCAAAACAGAATGAAACCAGATCTATCAGCATACTTGGAAGTTTAATGAAATTATTTTATAAAATATAGAAACAGAAAAATAACATTGTGTTTCTGAACAAGTCCTGACAAAGCATAATTTTGGTCGAGCAAGATCTTCAGCAAACATAAGGACTAATGCAGACAGGGCTACCCCACACTAAAAGCACTTCTGAAGTCCAAGACTTCTCTTCACCTGTCTGCTGGGAGGGGAAGGAATTTATCCATGGGTGCCAACACACATTCAGTAGTGTTCCTCCCCTAAGAAAATTAGTAATAAACTGCAAGAAGGACCACAGATTTGAATACACCCTTGGATATACCACCAAATCAGCACACTCAGTACTGAACATACCTCTGTCTAGTTTAATTCCTTCATCAAACCGAGAGAAGAGCCGGTATCGTTGTGCCCAGTACTTGATGAGCTCTGGATCAGCAGCAATCTCAGGAGGTATAGTTCTCAGTCCATTTTTATTCCTCCTTCTTCTTTTCATCTTCTTCACAGTAATTTTTTCATCTACAGCCAGAAGACATTGTAAAAGTTAACAGCCACTGCTCTTGTAGGCTACTGAATGCAATTGGTAAGTGAGTATTAAGATTTAAAAACACTGCTAAATGTTCTTTATTGCTGTTTGCCAAATTATAAAGATTGGAGGCTTTAAATTAAAAAAGAGCATCCTGTATTTCAAGGGATTAGTCACAGTCCTAAAAATCGTCACTTCACCCATTATTTAAGAGCGTTAATCTTCAACTGGAGACAATACACTCAAATGAGCAAACAAGTGGATCAGAGACCAGTTTAATGCCCTTTTATCAGTTATGAATAAAAATCAATCTAGACAACAGTTTTACAGTAGGAATCTAACATAACCAAACCACTGTAGGAAGGATTAAATTATATATAAAAACCTGAATAATCCTGCTATCCTTTGATTCATGTTAAATAGAAAAGTTCATAATATTGACTTTTTTTAAACCCTTGAAAATAATTTTAGTAACACATGTTCCCCAGAGTTCAGCAATGCGCATTTGAACCCAAAACTTGATGGTCTGTGCAGCTACCTGATGTTTAATCACCCTCATCCTTGCAGAGGGAAAAAAAGGCATGAACTGCAAACCTGTTACATCATTTTGAGGATAAACAGTGACTGTTCATCTATAAAGAAATACTGTTACCATTAAAGACAAGACCTGAGATTCTGGCACTCCGGAAATAAGCTAATTCCACTAGCACAGCTCTCAACTGCTTTCATTACCCCTTAGATCTAATGAGTCTCACTGAATTAAGAAAATACAAAAGTAGTGCACGACACAGTAACTTGAGAAGGCAGTACTAAGTCCACTGCCAACTCATTTCATCAGTTTGCAGGACACTGATTTACCTTGGCTGATGTCCTCAGTCTCTGGCTGGAGATAATCAGGAATATCCAGAGGGACAAGCTGCCGCCCCGTGCCGTGCTCGGGCTCCCCTGCCGCCTGCTCATTGCAGCCACCGGCTGCAGCGTCCTGAGCCTCCCCCTCAGGCTCACTCCCTGCAGGTTCTGTGCAGGCTGCACTGGAAGATGGTGGCTCCTGGATTTCAGCATCCAGCGTTGCACTCTGCGCGGCAGTAACGCCCTCCTGACCCTCCGAGTCGCTGCTGCTCGCAGACAACGCCTCTGCCTTACCCTGAGGGGTGGCTGTCTGGGATGGGTCTTCCTCCTCAGTTTTACCAACCTGCTTCAGGAACATTTCCACCTGCAATTGTCAAATATCACAGATGATGATCTGTTATCCAGAGCACAGCTTAAAAGCTTCACAGTTCAAAAGCACTTGCCACTGCAGGCACTCTCTACCGTGTGTATTTTGAAAACACTAAAATATCAAGACTCAAAAGATTGAAGAAGCCCTTAACCAAGCCCCCTTTGAAAAATATTTGGAAACAAGTTGTCTTTGGGAACTAGATGCTAGCGACCTCCAAAAGACAAACAAAAAAACCAACCAGCCAACAAAAAGATCAGCAGATAAATACAGCAAATAAATAATTCTCATGTAATATCTAAATAGTCACACTTGCCATAGCCCAGGTAACCAAGTCTATTAGTTCACAACTATCTTTCTCTAATATGCATTCAGAGATGTACTCTGCCTCTCAAGGAAGAATTTTTTAGCATAAACAGGTAAAATTACCTTCACACATTAGTTGCCTCACCTTCAAGATGTACCAAATGGTGCAGGTGGTAAAGGGTTCTGCTGCACAGCAGAGAGCTCGACATAAGCTCCTAACCAAGGCACAGACACCACTCCAAACTCCACAAAGGCACATGCAGATGCTCCCTTTTACATTATTGTTGCTCTGAGTGGCTCTAGACCTGGAGTAGTTCCTTACCTGAAAGTCTGAGGAAATTTATAACTTTTTTTTCCTTTACATAATTAAAGTTGCCATCAAACTATACTGGCCCCAGGCACAAAATCAAAAATGTGACTGGAGCTCAATGAAACATGTATGGCCACCACCAGAAAACAGTGTTTTGCACTTGCATTTTGGGGAATGCCAAGCATCCCAGAAGAAGGTATGAAGTATGAAATAACATTAAAATCTGTCCCATCAGATTTTCAAAAAGACTTAACTAAGTAAAATCTCCAGTGAACAAGTGCTTCTACTTCTTAGCAATTTCTGAGTTAAAAAAAAAAAACAACAAATCAAAAACCATGAAGCTACAGATGAAAATAAATGCAGGCGGAGGTATAAGCAAAACCCTTTTAAAATTACTAAAAAACGTGAAGTTACATGAAATACACTAATCTACATAAAGATTTTTTGTTACAGTTGAAATGCCAGCATTTCATCTGGCCTCACATGCAATTTACTATCGAAGATACTTTTAGTAACAACAGAAACCTACACACACCTCTAAAGCCATGTGCACGCAGGTGTTAGGAATGATGTTCACATAACTTGGCCATTTAAGCTCACATTCCTTTTGACAGGGTCCACCAATGCCTTTCCAGAGCCATCCTAATCTAAATACTCTTTACACTGGTGGGAGGCAGGGAGGAGGGGGAGAAAACAAGAAAAACAAAGAAAGAAGGAGCAGGGGACTGATGTTTAAAAATGCCATCTACTCTGGGCAACTGATTTTTTTTTCATTTTCATAATACAGGAATAGCTAAGGCAGCAGATAAACCTATGAATTACAACAGTGTTAGCAACTAAACATACCTTCTTCAAAGTTTTGCTTTTTTTGCATGTCATTTCAGATTCCTCTGTAAAGAAGATGTGTGTGTTTTTGCTCTTCCTTGGTTTACGCATATCCAAGAACTTGGACTTGAGCTTTGCTTTTTTCTCCAAGTACTGCACACGTCGGTGGGTGAAATCTGGAATTCCACCATACCTGAAAACAAACAGACAGATTGAGAGATAGATACACACATACATAAGGACTTAGTTGGTTAGTTTCCAGTTTAGAAGCTTTAACATGAACGTTGATGTCTACAAAAAAATGATTTAGACTTAAGTATTTTTTATTGCTCCATTTAAAATACGTCACTGGATGTAGCTGCAAAACAACATACCTTCGTGAACATGTTAAAATTTTTTATTTGAAAAATTTTAACCTGATTAGTTTTACAATTTTTTTTCTAATAGTTGTCTAACTTTTGATGAAAGCAATTTCCCAGGCCAGCCTAAGAATAGGAAATTTTAAAAAAAAAAAAAAATCTTGATTAGCAGAATAAAAGATTGTTTGGGTGGCTGTCAAGAACCTCCAAAACAGCTACTTTTGCCTTCTGGCAAATGGCAACTAAAAACAATTTCACAGGCCAACAAGTGGCAACACTTTACTAATATGGCAACATTTCACTAGTATAAAGGAACTTCAATATGAAACAGTTAAAAATCATGATCTCAGCTCACAGGACTCCAAATGGAGAGGACCATTCATAGCCAGAGCCTTTAAGCTCTAACTTAAGTAGCTGACCAGCCATTTAACATTAACACAACTGAAACGCTTCTTCAAACCACTTTAATTATTCTCTTCAACTCTGCATCTCTGTCTCTCCAGTCCAAGGATGACAGTTTTATTAAGAGCAAAGACTAACTCTGGGAATCAGCTTCAAAGGTTTAACAAAAAGGAAATGGAGATGAATGGTCTATTTCCATAATAACAAAAGAGCTGACTTGCTATGAAAAGCCCCACAGTCCCTCAAAAGTAATTACTTTTGTCCTGTGCCACACTTGAAACCCAACACAGAGCAGGTTTCCTCAGGATCTTCCACTGGGTTTTCATCCACATCCAGCTCATGGCTAGGGAAAAACAGATGACAAAGTTACTTACTGTGAAGAAACCAATCATTTTACATTTTATCATTTTATACCACTAAAAATCCTGCAAACTGAAAACATTTAAATGTGGGCTTCAAGTAAGTTCCTCCACACACTGCCAAAACAAAACCAAGCAAATAACACCACTCTATTCTTGTGCAAGAGTTTTTGGGTTGGTTTCATTTTTTTACCCTATTCTATGGCCAAATGCCCTTCTACTGGGGTAATAATATTCCAACTATTCTGAATGACCTCTTGAAACACTTAATGGCAAGCCCTACATGATGAAGAGAGTGTTTGCTCACCCTATTTCCAAACGACCCTAACCATCTATCACGATATCTATATTATTATCTATTATTAATGCTGCAGCAACAGCAAAATACTTGAACAAAACCAGAGCTACATGATTAGTAGGTAACAATTCCACCCACTCCTTCACATTTGAGTCTGCAAATTTATTAGAGAGGAAGAGCCATCTCACCACCTCTGAGACTATATATTTTCAGAGAAGAAAGAAAAAAAACTGCGACAGGGCAGACACTGTCTATTTTATGACTGCCATAGCTCTGAGCATTTTACGGACAGCATTCAATGTAGTTAAACAATACAGATTATTTACTGTTGTTCTGGTATTGTCTATACTAATCAGACCTAAATAAGCAAGCTGCCCTCTGCAATTTAACAATCTCATATACTTCAGTGGCACAAGAATAGTACCTTCACCTTCTACAGTCATCAAGGCCATACACTGTTTTCATAAAGCACTGGAAGAGAGGAAATATCCACTGCTTGTTGTGAAGCGAAGCAATAAGCAGTGATGGAAGACTATGTGGCTTTGTACTGACATTTTAACTCATATCCTCAATCAAAGGTATAGTTAGTATAAATCAGAAGGCTCCTGGACCTGGACTTCATGAGAAACAAGCTCATGTAAATTTCATGACTTGCCTTCTCTTGACTTTGACATGTCTGTATTCAGGAGGCTCTTCATCCTCATCTTCATCTTGGTCATGAAGCAGTAACTGCTTTTTTTCATTTGAATTCAAACTACATGACTCCTGCACACCTAAAAAAAGATACATCATATTTTCCTTCTGCATAAATCAATTCCTTATCTTCCTGTCCCCAAAGTACCCCTGCAGCTACAGCTGGTTAGTGTGCCAAAGACACGTCTTTACCTGTCTTTGTTTGGGGGATAACACTGTATTACACTGTAATATTAACAATCTTACGCAGGACCAACTTCAAATTATCTCATCTCTCCAGAAAAATAAAATGCCTACAAGATATAAAAATTGAAATTCCTCCTTGTGTGTAAACTTTTGTTTCCATCTGATTAGCTATGCAAAGATATTCACACAGATTTAATATGAGGAGATTTAAACACTCCTTTCATTTCTTTTTGGAAAGGAGATTTTCTTTTCACCTCTCCCATTCCAGCTCTACTGCAGGATCAAGATGGGACCACACCTGCGTCTTCCTCTCTTAGAAAGTCACTAGCTGAAGACTCAAGTCTCAGCTGCAATATCAAGACAAAGATAAATAACTAAGTATGCACTAAGAGTGATCTCTCACCAATTTCTGTAGTACATTTGAAGATTTATGAAGTACATGTTCTGTTAAAATCAATTCTGGTTGAAGAACACATTCAATATACAGGTTAGAGATGAGAAATCATCCAAAGAAGCAGAGGGAAGAAAAAGGAATCAAGTATGTAATCATTCCACAAAATACCTAATTGACTTTTTATAAGTGGCGTAATACAGACATGCCCTTGTTTCTTGCACATAACCACACAGAGAATTCTGATAATCAACTTTATCTGATTTTGTATTACCTGACTGGTTAGCACTTTTATTCTCACAAGATGCTCTCCTTTTCCTGCTTCCTCCATCACAGGGTTCCTTCTGGCTTCCACTGTCAGATAAACTCTGTTCTTCGGGATCTCTGTGGGCTACTGTTAGAGCAGCACTGCTCTGCTCCACTTCTTCCAAATTCAGATTTAAATTACAAATCCCAGAGATTATTTCACTGTGGGGCTCAGCACTTGAAGGGAGTGGTTCCTCACTTCTGGTGTTGGAGGGAGGCAACTCCAAGCTCAGCACTTCACTTTGCTCAGGTCCTGGGCTAACCAAGCCCATTTCTCCTGAAAAACCAATCTCCTGTGTAACCCCATTAATTTCCACCTTGTCACCATGTGAGCTCTCAGTAGTCCATCCTTGACTTGTCCAGTATTGAAACTGTTCCCAGTAATACCAGTACAGTTCACTATAATGCTGCTCCCATTCTTCCTTAGTATCTGGACTATTCCAAGGCTCAGAGGCTGTGATGCCCTCAGACAATGAGACCTCTTGGTGCTTTTCCAACCAACTTTGCCAAAGAAGACCCTCTCCATACTCGTTCCAGTACTTCTCCCATTTTTCCTTAAGTTCACTGGGTAAAGCCTCACTTGCAAGGCTTTCTGAACATTCACAGTTCCCTTCAATTACAGCCTGAGGTTTGCTGCTCATCTCACATTGCTCTGTAGCTAGAGAAACGGGCTGGATGCAACCACCACAAGCTTTGTCCTGGCATTCCTGCCCCATTTTATCCTTTTCTTTTTGCTGTAACTCTTTTTTCTTCTTCTTTTTCTTTTTCGTAATCTTCACGTTGTTTTTATTTCTGTAATTTTCTGTTGCCTAAAAGATAATGGAAAAGTTAGAAGTTTACAACATATACACAATCTTGTCCTCTCTCAAATCACATTTCTGTTTCCATTGGATCTTGCCCTCTTAGTGCAACCCTGCTGTTAGTTTTCTCCCCAAAAAGGCTGCAGAGTTTCTGGGTCTGATAGAGCACTGCTTCATAACCTCATCTGACACTCCTGAGGAAGCTGTGAGGAAGAGCTGTAAGAAAAGTCTGTAGAAACATACACACACACAAAAAAAAATCAGAATGATAGACAGAAGTGGGGCTGCTGAGTTGGAAGTCATTAGTAGCTCAAAGATTCAGAAGGAGATTAATCAACAAGAAATGCTAAAAAATCCTAAAGGGAAGTTGGTCAGGATTTGAAGGGTGACAAGGTTGAGCTCAACAGCAAAACAGTATCTTGGTAACATCAAGGATCTGTTTTATGGGGCTGTGGTGGCTGACCCTTACTTTTACCTGCTGTCTGCCTGACCAGCAAATGCTGTTCAGTGTCTTATTAGGATAGCAAACATAATGCTCAACCTCATAGAATATTAAATCCTTGCTATCTTTGAGTGCTATACACAAAAAAGCATCATTTTGTACTCAAAAATTCTATAAATCCTGCAGCTGAATCTCTGTATGCCTTGAAAAGAGTGACCCAAAAGAGGGGAACAATATCTTTTCCATCCCATAGTAATCTCCAAGTTGGCTAATAGAAATACAAGAAAACAACAACCCCCTGCCCCAACAGGTGGCTGGCCCTTTCATTTGTGCAATACAGTCATTACATTGTTACAACAAACTCGGCTACTACAGTTATCTGGTGGAACAGAAGACAAAAACCTGTTCCTGAAAGGAGCACTAAGGTAACTTGTTGGTTTCGTTAATTACAACTCCATTTGTTTCAGAGGGGCATCCTGTGATGATAAAACTCACATGGACAAAGGACTACAAATGTATGCCCCACCAGCTGCAATTCTTAGTTTTGTTACACTGACAAAAGTGCAAGGTGGATGACAAAGAAGTTAAAACTGAAGAACTGGCATTGATCTTTCATCCACATCCCTCATGTTAGTACACACAGCCCAAAGCACAATCCTTAGTAGTAATCTAGTAAGAAAATATATTAGTTTCTATTCAACTTTTTTGCATAATACTACATAGCAACAAAAACTTTACATATACTTTGGGCTTGAAGTTGGATGCCTGTATGGTCTACTTACAAGTTATCAATTAAAATAACATACAAGGTTTTCCTATTTATTTACGAATTAATGAGGTTGGAATTGTGCAGTGCTCTGCACAAAAGTACTGTCTCACTGTCAGGGAGGTCTGTATTCCATAAAGTGGACTTTGTGAATATTGCACTGTCTTTTTCTCAACTATGAAAACTTCAGGCCTGTTCTAAAGCCCAAATGTTCTCTATGGGAAGCAGAGCACCAAAGCCTCACTCCTGCCTTTTGGAGCAGCCTGGCTTTATCAGCTGCAACAGGGATTTGAAAAACTAGCTGCTTACATTACTATCAAAAGCTATATGGTTAAAGCAGACAGTGTGAAAATACATGCTCAGACTGGAGTGTACTAGCTGCCCTGACGTGCAGCATCAACTTTACCACAGCTGCTTTAAATCAGGTTTCTCTATCATGAGAGCAGTATAGATATGGAAGCCTAAAGCATGGAAGTATAGATATGGAGCAGTATAGATATGGAAGCCTAGTCCAACTGGCAGGGGGGTTTTACAACCTGCACAGACCAAGGTGCTGTGTGCTGTTACTGGGATGCAATGCAGGCAGCTTAAAGGCAGCTCAGATACATTCCCACAAACTGCCATCTCAGAAATAACTGAGAGGATGCACGTCCCTAGGTCTGGAAACACAACACAAACAGAACAAATAAAGCAAAAAAAGGATTTACCACAAAGTCCCTGTGGGCTGACTGCCCACCAAACTGAAGAGGCAATCCCATGCTCTTCATAAGCTCAGCTTCTGAGTCTAATTCAACTTCTTCCAGGTCCAGGGCATGATTAGTATCCACCTTTAGTCTCACATTGGGACAATGGTTCTCCTCCTCAGATGCTTGTTCTTCTGCTGTTAACAAGTTATATTCATGAATATAATCTGCTTCTGACACCTCAATGACACAGCATGGCATACAAAAGATAGCAGAACTGCCTCTTATGCTTTCCTTCTCATTTAAAAGCCTTCCCCATAAACAGCTCAACTTCTGCATAACTATCAGTAGGAATCAAAATGTAACTTCAACAGCCAAAGCACTGCACTGGGTCTGTCTGGAAAGGAGTTAACGTTCTCCATAGCAGCCCCTATGGTATTGTGTTTGGGATCTGTGGCTGAAACAGTGTGGACAGCACACTCATGTTTTGGCTGCTGCTGAGCAGTACTGACGCAGCCTCATAACTTTCTCTTGCCCGACTCTACCCTCCCCAGCAAGCTTGCACTTCTATCATATCTATACTATATGTATATAAAATTACAAATATTATTGAGAAAGTAGGAGCTGTATATGGATGGAAATAATGAAATCAAAAGCTCTTGACTCAGTTGATAATACTGAAACAATCAAGGTTTTTGGTTTGGTTGTTCAGTATATATTCACTGCCAAATTATCACATAACATGAAACTGCAGTTTTAGCTGACTATTCTCAACACAAATCACTCATACATGTACAGAGTTTACAATCCCCTTCTTTCACTCCTCTCGAATTGCCTTAACTGCCTGTATTATTAATTATCAGCTTCTATTTCTGCTCAGACTTCCTTTCAAATCAAGCTATTATGCTGCTGGATCTACTAACACAGCAATGATAAAAAGAGATACCCCAAGAATTATGTTCAGGAAGGCAATCATGAGGAATTCAGGAGATGGAGTAACCGAGTGGTGTTGAATTTGTTAGCGTATACACCATGATAATTCCTAGATTACAAGCATGCCAAGTGAGAGACTTACTTTTCTGGTCCTCCTCATATGATTCATTGCATATATGTGAATCATAATTTTCCCCATCAGTGCTATTGCTTCTTGTCTACTTCTGGCTCAGCAGATTAACTAGCAACAGCTAATGTCCTAAGATGGAGTAGAGACAGCAGGAGACAAGTATCTAGGATCCATAGACCTTCCATCATGCAATCACTTTTGAATTAAGTCAAAATGATGATTTAAGACCAGGTCAGGGATGTGTGATATAATGTGTTCCATGCACCAGGTGAATATTATGTGAGGTGGTAAAGTTTATCTGGACAGGAATAAGCACTGCACTTGGTTTGACACAAACTTCTGCATTGAGATTGTGGTAAACTGAAAGCTGTGTGAGTTTTAAGCTATTATTCACTTCTGTCCCCATAGCAAAAGTACTGAAAAACAACACAGAAATAGGAACAACTTAAATAATCACACGTAACTCACTTTAACACTGCATGTCACATTGCATAGTACACTGTATTACCTTACCTGTACTGTCATTGTCATCTTTGACATAAAATCCTTTCAACCCCAGTTTATATAATTTTCGATCTCTGTAAAATTAAAGACAGACACAGATGGAGAAAGTCACCATTGAAACACTTTTTTTTTTTTTACAGTAAAAGCAATCATTCAGTGGAAAAATACTCCCCAAGGATGCAATAAAATCCCCACCACTGGACGTTTCAAGATGATACTGGATGGGGTACTAGGCTTTTCTAGGCTCCGCTCCCATGAAAGGCTGGATGGACCAAGTGACCTTTCCAGGTCCCATCCCACGCGGGCTGCCCTGTGACTCCAGACACGCGAAACAAATAAAAAGAAACAACATCTGGAAAAGGCAACACTTTAATTAAAGCCTGACGGGAAAGCCCATAGGAGCGACGTTTAGAAAACACTGCAGCTACGCAGTACACTCCGGAATTAAATTTTCTGGCGCTCCTCTCGTTGAGGAACCGGCTGCTCCGCCGCGGATGGGGAGCGCCAAGCGGGGGAAGGACGCGGGCTCCGGCAGCGAGATCGGCGTCTGGGGGCTCCTCTCATCTATTTCTGCACCCCGCCCCCCACAGTGATAAACATGATAAACATATCGGGGTGCTCTGGTGCACAGCCCCGCAAAACCCTGCTCGGCTTGCATCCCCCGGCGGCAGCAGCGCGGCCCTTCCCGCCCGTGCCCCGCGGGGACCAGGATCGGCGGGGCGCGCCCGGCGCTACTCACTCGACAAAGGCGCGGGAGCAGAGGCAGAGGATGCCGCCGGCCGCCCCTGCCTGCAGCAGCAGCTCGGCCACCAGCCTGGGGCCCGGGTCCTGCACCATGGCTGCGGGAAGCTCCCCACGCCGGGCCCGGCCCGGCCCCGCCGCCTTCCGCCGGAACTGCCGCCCTTGCCCGCCCCGCTGCGGCCCGGAGGCCGGCCCGCCGTGGAGCCGCTGGCTGCGCCTTCGGTGGCGCCCCACGGAGGCGTCCGAGCCTGCTGGTGGGGTTTAGAGCGGGCAAAAAGGAGCGGGGGAAAGGGCATCGCAACAAAAGTCGGCAATAAAAGACTCAGCAGCCGAAATCCGGTAAAACCGGGAGTGGGAAGCAGAAGTGAGCGAGGCATTTTTGGAGTAGTGACTGGAGCAGAGTCATTGAGTCACAGAATGGTTTCGCTTGGAGGGGACCTTAAAATCACTTTGTACCACCGCTTCTGCCACCGGCAGGGACACTTTCCACTAAACTAAGTTGTTCAGAACTCCATCCAGCCTGGCTTGGAACACTTCCAGGGTCGGGGCTTCCACAACTTCTCTGGGAAGCCGCAGTGCCTCACCACTCACAGTAAAGAATTAACAGGGGAGCTTAAAACGTGAGAGAGTGGGGACAGGATGGGCAGGGGGAGTCCGGATGAAAACAAAGCCCGGTGAGAGAAGGGGCTTGGGAGGAGGCATGGTGGGGCAGGAAGGTCGGAATGAGGCTCTGGAGGCAGAGGTTGGGTAGGGAGGGAGGAAACCATTGGGAAGCAGCCATGTGTGATAGGGTACAGCGATACAGATAACCATGTTTACAGATTGCTTTACTGTGGGGTAGTGCTTCAGGCAATAGCTCCAGATACAACCTGGGAAAACACCATTGAGAGACCTGACCACTTGAGAGAGTTGGAGGGTGTTTATGATAAGAGGTTAGTTAGAGACCAGGGAAGGTGCAGTGGTGAACACACCACTGGATCCTGCCCTGTAGAATCAGATTCTATCCTTTTATCTCCTGTAGAGAATTTGTATGATGGTACACTAGATTTGAGAGATTTCCTGCATGAAACACTGGGTGTTCAGTTCTACTTGGATTACTCAGAGTTTGTCTATAAGATGCATGAAATTCACGTCTCTAAAAACCATTATAAATCTTGCCTTGACATCGCTGGGACAGGCTTTCTCAGATAAAAATTACGGACTTTGGGATCTCTTCTTACCTTCTAGCCTGCTTAATGGCCAGTGAAAGAGCATGCAAAAGAAATGTAGCCTTCGTATCTGCCCCACTTTTAGGCCCTGCCCTGGTTTCAACCAGGACAGGGTTAATTTTTTGCAGTAGTGCTAAAATGGAGAATACCATTCCTAAATCACAATAGGCCCTGTGGAATGTGTTTGTTTTTGACAAGCTGGGATACTGGGCTTTATATTACCTGTAGTCAATGCATGATAAGCTGTGCAATTTGTCTGCTGTGCTGTCTCATTCTGTTTGCATCAATGTATTTTAGGTAACAAGGCTGTACAGCCTCATGAGGGTGCAAGATGTCCTCAGGATTTATAAGACATTTCATATAGAAAATATGAAAAGAGGAGTTTGAGGGCAGAAGGATGTTCAGGTGACAGTAGCACAACTGCAACAACAAATTACATCCATTTACAGAAAAAAAATCTTAATTGTATCCTGAATCACCTACCATCTTATGTCGGATATAAACAAAAATATTGAATGCCAACATTAGTCAGAACTTGAATATGTCTATCACTACAGTAATTAAATACTTTAGAAACACGGGGAAAGATTGCACCAGTTCTAGCATTCATGTGGGTATCACTGTGTCTGCAATTAGGGTGATATATCACCTTCATATGTCAAAAGTGAAGATGCTGTAAAATGAAGATCTTTCAACACAAATCGTTTAGCAACGGCCAAATGCTGTACATAAAAGTTGAATTGTGAATTGCAAAATATTTTGAGAATTATGATACTCCTTAAGGAAACAATGCTACATTTTTAGTGAAATGCAGAGAATTGCACTGTTGTATAAGAACAAGATGCCTCTTCTTTTATAATATTGCAGCCCAATATCCTGCAGCCTGCATTAGCAGCCACCATCAGGTAAGGCTAAACCTATGTGGGAATGCCTCCGAATACTCTCCCATTTGCCAGTAACCTGCAGCTGATGGAATGTTTTCTGCCTGTTTAGTAAGACAGTGGATTTCTTTTCACGATACTTGTCCAGTTTACCCCACAGTTGTTGCATAAGAAGGAACCTTTTCCATTTTGGACATGGCTTCTCCCAGCTTCAAATGATGCTTCTCTTATAAGAAGAATAAGTGAGGAATTGATCCATACTCAGCTACTGTGCTGGTGGATTTTATAGATATCAGTCACATTCCTTATAATCTCCTCCAAGATGACAAACCCTGGTGTGTTCCTCCTCTGGGAGCTGGTCTATACCTCTGGTTTTCCCCATTACTCTCTTTTCTTGTTGTACTGTACTCTACTAGAGATACCCCCTTGGGACCACGACTGCACTGATAGCCCTGACCTAGGCAGGGCACTTGGGCTGTGATTTCTAGCACAAATGGCTTTAAAATGTGACACTTAAACTAGCAGAAAGATGCTTGTGACAACCCTTGTTTCACCTCAGGTTGCACTGGTAAATAGCATGTTTAAATTAAAGTAAAATAAGCTGTCCTTAAAAAATTTCCACTGATTAGATTCTACTGATTTAAGAAGTCATATGTAATGAAACTAGTGAAAGTTTGCTATTGCTGTAGCCAGTTCCCCAGGCCACCTGCCCTGCCCTGCCCACCCTTGCTTTCCTCTGGTACATCCTGTTCTGAAATGCTTCTTCTCTACTCCCTCACCTTTTTCTGTTTCTTGCTCCTTGCTCTCACATGCAGTCATGGGGATCAGCTTCAAAGCCCTTTTTTTTTTTTTTTTTTTCTTTTTTTTTTTGTATCTTAGGTGATAGTGAAGATCTCCCCTTTGCAGTGATCCTGGCTTTGCTGTTTTTGTCTGTGCTTCTCAGAAGGTGACCTTGCCTCCCAACTGGCTTTAAAGCTTTTCATTATTTCTTTTTAAAATACCTTTTCAAAGATATTTTACATTTTACCATGACAAATACTGACCAAATAATGATAACATGAAAGATTCTGGGAATAACATCCTTAGCTATTAAAAATAAAACAAAAGCAAATACATGCAATGTTTATAAAATGGAACATATTCTCACAGTAATTCTTACCTGCTCTTGTAATTCTGAGCTCCACCCTTACGTTCACATCTCCCTTACCATGTAAGAACAGTGCTGGACAAATAAGGCAAGTATTTCTAAGACAAATGAAGCTTTTTATATGTTTATGTATGAACTCTCAGAAAAAAGGGTGCTCGCTGTTTCCTTGAAGGAAATTATTGGATTAGATATGTATCTGAATATAAAAAAAATCATATAGTTTATCAGCATCTCCCTTTATAAACAGATTATAAGATTAAGAAATTAAAAACAATATTTAAACAGTAAAATTTTCTAGTTGACATGTTTCTAAAGACAGGTAATTCTATCACCTTTAAGTGGTGGATAAGCTGAGAGAAATATCAGTTTAAGTCAATGCATTGCATTCTCTCTTAGCAGGAAGGGATAGGTAAACCTTAATTCCCTATATGAGAATCTCAATCTCTGTAATTCATACATTGGAAACATTGAGTCTGCTGAAGTATCTGGACAACTTTCTGCAACCTATGCCCTGGTTCTGGCTGATCAAAATGCCAGTTATAATGGTCTTTGTGCTTGAACTTTTTCTTCCTGGTGCTCCGTACCTTTTCAGTCTTTAGCTTCACACTTACAAGAGAAAGGGTGGCTTGAAAGGTCATTATTCCAATGAACTGTGGACCAGAAGGTGGCAAATGGTGACATCTGTGGAACTTGTATGGAAAATTATAGCAAGCTAAGTGAGGGTTTTTTCTTTTGGCTTAAAAATAGTCCCTAATAAAGAGGAGAAGATGGAGGTCATGTCACTCCATCAGTTGCAGATGTACACAGAAGGAGTTACAATTGAATTAAACTTCAGAGACTTCTCTAATCCTCTCAAAAGGTATTGGCCAATGTACAAATGACCAAATACTCAAATAGTATTCATCACTTGCAGAATTAGAGGTCTCACAGTATCTCCTTTACACTTTTTTTTTTGGTAAAGATGAGAGCCCACTAAGCAAATGCAAATCACAAGGTTTGGTTGTTTGACATATGATTTTGTGACTATCTGTGAGAGACCTTTGACACTGAGATATGACTGATCTGGCACATGAGAAAGCAATTTTATGTGGCAATATTATGTCAGTGGGAATTAAACAATGATCCTCCTGAAAACTTTGTGCTTCTAATTTTTGTTCAGCTTTTGCTTTTATTTCAAAATACATAGAATCATTTAGGTTGGAAAAGATTGCTGAGCCCAGTTATTAACCTAACACTGCCAAGCCCACCAATAAACCATGTCCTGTGTGCCACATCTGCAAGTCTTTGAAATACCTCCAGGTGTGGTGACTCAACCACTTCTCTGGGAAGCCTGTTCCAATGTTTGGCAACATTTTCCATGAAGAAATTTTTCCTAATATGCAACCTAGGCCTCTCCTGGTGCAACTTGAGGCCATTTCCTCATGGAGGAAATCTCAGCTTTGAACATGAAGCCATCCCAGATAGATTGGGTATTATTTTTAAATGGTGGATGAGCCAAACAAATGTTTAAAAAGACAGAGCAAACGTGGTATCCGGACAGGTTATTTAAGTCTGTTTTTTACTGTACAGTGCATTTTTGATCTCCTAATTGCCTTCTTAAAGATACCTTAAGTCTCAGCCTTCTAGTAATGGGCAGAATCCTCTAATTATGTTGTAGCTGTACTTAGATTGTGTCATTAGCCAAATCTGTGGGAGCTGAAGGTTCTTGTAATCATTGTGGTTGCCTTAGCTGTGATGGGTTGTTCAGTATTTGCAATTACAGTGAAACAGTAATACTGTTAAACAGTAATTACTTCATCTTCACAGAGCAAAACAGAAGTGTTTAAGAGAAAATCTACTGGAAAACAATAATAAAGGGTACTTCAGCCACAGCTCCACATTCTGTGCTTCTAGGACAGAATGTGAATTTTAACTGCTCTTATATAGTGAAGGGTTCTGGATTTCTTTGTTGTTAGTTTATTTGCTTTTGTTTTGGTTTTTTTTTTTTTAATGTGCACACATTTTTTGTGGGTTTAGTTTTGGGGTTTGTTTGGTTTTTTAGTGATTTCTTTCCTATTTCTTTTTCTGCATAAACCAGGTCAAATAAGGTCAAAGTATGTGATATTTTACCAGAGTGGAGAGATTGCCACAGAATAGATAACTGATTTGATGCAGCACTGGGGATTCCCACCAGTTGTTGCTGGCATCTTTAATCCCTAGATAAAGAATCTTCTAGCTCACACTTGGAGGCAAAAGCCAGAAAAACTACAAAGCTAACCAATAACTTTTTTAATGCTTGTACTGTGGATTTGATTGTCCCTGGTTCCATATGTCTTCACAGCCCAAATGAACAGTTGATGGTGCCTGCTGCTGTCAAAGCACCTTTGAATCATTGAGAACTGTAATTAATTGGAACAGTGCCTGTTTGGTCTTGCCAGTTATCAGACACTCTTAACCCAATACTTATGTTTCTGCCCAGTGTAGTCTTGGGTTTAACCTTTTTTTTTTTTTTTTTTTTTTTTTTTTTTTTTTTTTAATTTTTATTTTTGTTGGTAAATACAGTTAAATCATATCCAGTTCCATAGCTCTAGCTAGATAATGGGCCAGATCATTTATTTTACAAATGGCCACTATTCATTTGCACCTTTGGAAGAGCTGCTGATATAGTTTAAGCCAAAGAAGGCCACATAATTGTGAGTGCATCAGGGACATCTTAAAAATTAGTTTGAAGATGTGTAGCTTTTATTCTTCTTCATCATAAAGCATATTGATCTTGTAATTGGGTTTTTATATATATTCCTATAAGTAAGTTTTATAGTGCTTTATTGGAGCTGTTTTCCAATATAGCTCTGAAAATTATAACTTCATGTTTCTCTTGTTGGTTATTAACTTTTACTTGTGGATTTGTGGATTTTTTGGCTTTGTATGAGAGCCCTCATACAAAGCATTACATTAATCATAAACCCGTTGTACTTAGTAACATCTACATCTAACATCTACCGGAAAGATTGTTTCTAACCAGAAAGATTGTTTCTAACCTAAGGAGTGAGTAGCAACTTTGCATGAAGAATACAACACTGGTTATGCTTTCAGGCCAAAAAGTGGTGTCAAAGAAAGACAATTCAAAGGATATGGCCATAGGCAAGTGTTTTGAGAAACCATTCATTTTCACCTCAACAGCCACCACTAACCACAAAACAAGATCCTGCTGGCTTAAGTAACTGCAGGGTAACAAAATTAATGTAATGGATCTAACCTCCCAGGTGGCAAATTAGGGATGTGCCCTTGCCTATCTGCAGTAAAGCAGTTTAATGTTAGTCCTTCCATAGTAGAAAGGAGGTCTTCCATGCAGGCATCATCCTCTGAAACTGAGCTTGTTCCTGCTGAGGTCCTGATCTGCAGATGCAAGAATGTCCTTGGTGGGCTGGCTTCTTGCTAGAGCTTCTTTTTAGGTTGAAAACTGTAGGCAACCAGTAGCTTTCTTATTTTATTTCTGTTAAATTCATAACAATTATATGTGTATTTCTTTTATGGGACATTTGGATTATATGTTTTAAATTTATTTGCCATGTCTCATGATTAATATTTTCAGTAAAATTCATGGGGATGTGTTGTTTCTCTGGAAGTAATTGTTGAAGCCTCTTGCTTTTCAGCTCATACTTGAGGATCCAAAAGCTTTAGCTACATTTTTCTTTTCAATGCTTTTATTGAACAGGAAACTTTTATTTAATTCTGCTCTTTCTGCACTCTCTCAGCTCATCAGTTATTTTTAATTTCTTTAGTTATAGCATGACTATAACTATAGCTATGAGAAATTAGAGATTGTTCATCTAGGAGGTATTTTCCCAGGTTCAACATCTGGGCTGCAAATTACACCAGTGCATGTGTAAAGAGACTACCTACTGAAACATAATTTGGAAATAAGAAATTTCCTTTCTGTAATACAAGCTACTATTCGGGTGACAGCATAAAGAGAGGAATGGCACAGGAATGCACAGGACTGTAGCCAGCAACTGTCTTGGAGATAATTAGAGCATCAAGGAGAAGCGTGTTAACTTCTAACTACATTTCTGCTAGGAAATGAAATAGTCAATCATCTGAGTTAAAGACCTATTGTAACTTGAGTGCAATTCAGGGGTACTTAAGCTAATTGTTCATTGTGTTTTTAATAGCCTATGACTTTTTTAACACCAGGGACTGTGGCAGCAAGACTTGTTTCACTTAAGTGGTTTAACTGAGATCAGGATCTAAGTGGTTTACTGATTTATTAATGACACGTAATTAGCTGACAGTCTGTGAACTTCACCTTTTGGATCAATATCAACAGGCTGACAGATAAACCAGAGTGCAAAACACTTGCAGGATGTTAAAACACACCTATAAATTGCTAAACTCCCTAATCACCACCATTTCTAGTCCCACAGGAGCATACTTAGGTGTGCACACCCCTCTCTTACAGGACAGGGGGTGACAAGTGCACCCTTCTCTGAATATCTCTCAGCAGGATATTCTCCTGCTGCAGAGGGGGTTCCTGTGGCTTTGTGTGTACCAGTGCAGGTCTCTGCTGCCTGCTACTCCGTGTGCTGGTGAGAAGGAGCTCCACAGGCTCCAAGCTGTGGGTTCTTCTGCTCTTGCACCCCATCCTGGGAGGATACAGGACACGATGGCAGCAGGGTGATTCCTGGCAGCATCTGAGCCAGGAGCATGCTCACTGCCAGGCTGAGTGCCTTCCACTCCCACATGTCACCCCACAGTCACAAGTTTCCTTCCATTTTTTATGCTTCTCAAGCTGATTCTTTTCTCAAAAGCCTGTTGGTAAATCCCCTGGTTGCTGCTTAATACAATGGACAATAATGGACAATAATTGTCATTATTCATTTCCTGTTTTGGGGTAATTTTCTCTCAGATTGGGCAGTTTTGGGTGCCCTGTCTTTACATGCTGTTTCCACTCTCATAAAATGATTTACTCTTCAAGACAGCTTCATCAGGAGGTTTTGTTACCTTGAAACTCAATTGGTGTAAAATTGCTATTATAACATTTTATGGTTTTGACAGGTGAGGAGCTTTGTTGGGGTGGAAGAAGCACCAGATGGTCTATCACTCACTGTGAAGACATTCTTGGTGACTCCTGCTTCATTGCTGGTTTGCCCAGCATAAGGCACAGGCTCTGTCACTCCATAGCTGGTCATCTCACTGTTAAAATGCCAGGGAAATATTCTCATTGTATGAGATTATGCTAAGTAAGTATTTTAGATTTAAATATTTTTTATGAAACTCACAGATAAATATGTACCTACAGTATTTCTGGTAAGAGAAAAAGTGACATAAGGGAACAAACCAAAGGGAGTGTTATCTCAATCTCTTTAGCCATGACCAACTGTAGCTAACCAAGACTGAGGAAAGAAAAAAAGAATAAGCCATGTATGCTATTGTAGTTCTCCTGATAAACTTGAATTATATATATTATGAAACCAGGCCACCACCAGGGAGACCAACTGGGCAGGGAGGTCTCATCAGGATCCCCAGTGCTGCTCCCCTGAACTTTGTGGCAGATGGTGGAGGAGGCCAGAGTGGAGGATGGGAGGATATGGGCAGAAACACCCCCAACACTGGGTGTTACCAGCCTTGAAGGGGGAATATCTCCTTCCTGGCCTCTTGGCCTCTCCCTCCCTTCTGAGGCTCAGCTTCAGGGTATGAGAGGGCTCTGATAAAGTGATGGGAATGGGAGGATTTCTGGGGAAAACGAGGGGCCATGGCACTCAGGCACACAACAGACAGCTTCAAATGCATAAATAAGGGACTATAAAGTACAGGAAAGGTCTGAGACAAAAAGCAGGATCTTTCACACCATGTGCAAGTACTATGGGATGCTCTGGGCAAGGTATTATTTGAATCTATGCTATCAGATAAAGCAAGTGACATCTTTATGAATCAGGGAAGTGCAATAGCTGATATAAAACCCTGCAAGTGACATCCTGCTTATCTTCAGGGATTCCTGTGTAAGTGATGAGAGATTAGACCACCAAACTGATTTTTAAAATGAAAATAAATCAGACATGAGCAGACTGCTCTGGAAACACTTGCAGCATTTCAATAGATTTTGCAACAAGTCTTGTAGTGCTAAGACCAGAGTAAGAAGAGCTATAAAGCTCTTCATCATCAGATAAATGGCATAGCAGTTCATGACTTTTTTTTTTTTTTCCTTTCAAAGCAGTTCTGTGCATAAAGATGCTTCACTTTCAGCTCTTAAAGTAAAATCCTAGAAAGTAATTTTTCACTGTACAGTTCACTCAGGTCCCTTGCAGTTGTCAATGGGATTAGGGCTGTCTGTACTAGAGCACCGGTAACTTGTGAGTCTTTGCAAGCAGGAGGGGTTTTGCCAATGACTTTCAAAGGTCTTTTCTGATAGTGGAATAAGATCAGGTGTTACCACAGTGACTGCAGGGAAATGATCATAGTTTCTACTGCTTATCTGTTTCCAGTAGGATTCATTTACCTCGGCTCCTTTTACCTGTCAAAGCCTTAGCCATGTTCTTTTATTACCTCTCCCTTCCTTTTTTTTCACCTAACACTTCTTCATACCTGTGCCTTAGCACTGTAAATCCTACTATTTATTGATGACATTCTTAGTTGTAATTGCTGTTAGCAGTCCTGGCCTCCTTTCCAGGATACTTTTGACTTCATTCGTTTTGAGTAAGAATTTGCAGAACTGTGCAGGTCTGAACTTGGTATTCAGAAGTTAAAAACAAAAAAAGAGCCTACAGTGCACTAAGCTGTAACCTTCTGCATGACAAACTTCTTCAGAATCACCCTTTGGTTTTGTTAGCAGAGTGCCTTTAAAATGTTTTTGACTTGAAATTTCCAAATTAATATTAGTTCAGGTTTATAGTGACATATATATTTTCATACTTATTTTAGGTGACAGCAGGACAGAAAATAGACTCATTTTTGAAGGAACAGCCATGGAAATGTTCTTAAATGTTTTTAATGCTATTTAAACTGGTAAGCAATATGTAATGAGTGATTACAACTGGTTTTAAAATAGCTTTGCTATTTAAGAATAAAAACATTTCCTGATCTTTATGGTTGATTTTTATTAGGAATTAAATATGAAGAGGTGTTATCTGGTAACGGATTCTTTTATACAGAGGGAAGGGATGGTCTGGTATCGTCTAGTTGTTACATGTCCTTCCAAGGGTGCTGTATGTTAGGTATTTTTCTGGAAAAAGTATTTTCTTTGAGCTGGCCAAAGCCTCTGGACCTGTGATATGTTGCTAAAATGTCACCAAATACAAGACAATTTAACAATCCAAGGCAGTCTGTAACTGTTCAGACTTCTTTGTAAGCTTCAGAAGATGCTGTAGAAGTCTCTGAGAATTCTTGTTTTTGAGCTGAAAATGGAAATGTAATCTTGCCTGAGGCTTTAGGTCACAGTGTTACCTAGAAAACAAACAAAAGGATTGTCCATAAGTAAATTGCCTTTTTTTGCCATTTTTCTTAATTAAGAATTTTCAAATTGTGTGTGTGTTTTGCTTTTAAAATTGCTTCTTTATTAGGAGTCTTCCTTTACCATTTCTGAATTAAATGTAAATTTTCGGCCACCTTACTCTATGGATATGAATGTGCAATGCATCATTCTTTTTAATAATGATGACCAGAAGAAAAAACCCATGAATTTTAATACCTCTAATAGGAGCTAGCTTCCTGCACTTAATTGTATTGCATGCAGAAATACTATTTTGTGCATAGAACAAGAAGGAAAGAAAGTCCCAGGAGCAGAATTCTTAAGCAGCTTCTTTGCAAAGTGTAATGAAAATTTTGATCACAAGAATGGGTAACTCTGTCACTAGGACAATCTCTTGTGCTCAGCCTATGACAATTTCATATTCATCTTCTCAGTTTTCTGACTTCAGAATTATTTTTACTTGCTTGCTTCACATGCTTGTTTATGTTTGTGTTATTTTTAAGTGTGAATTTAAATTCCAGATAGCATGGTGCATGTATTCATAAGTTACACAAACTGGTGCTAAAAAAGCTGTTATTGAATTGGCTTGTAATAACTGCACAAGTGCCACAGGAGCACCATAATCAACAAATTTTAGGCCTTTGTAATAAAATGAACACTACACAAACAAAATGTGCCATATGCTATGCTCTTGGTTTTTCTTCACAGAATTTTGACCATGTTGGCATTCTAAAATATTTGAGTGCCAAGACTCAATGATAATTTGCAAAAATATTTAATTCTTGACTGCCCACTGAATCTTGACTAATGTATTTTCAGTTACTGTGTCCTCAGCATGTTGTGAGGAGTTACACAGTAGGATGCCTTGCCTGAAGCTGTGATTTGAAGTTTTGCATTCTGAGCACCTGACCATTTATGAACAGCATGATGCAGAAACCACACTGGAAGGACCTTTGCTTATTGCTTATTACCATGATGCTGTTCTTAGAGATTATGGTTGATTTCTGCATTGACACAGCCTGTCTCTGCCACTCTGCAACTGATCACTTCATCCTCAGGATGCTAGGTAAATACTTCTGTGGTAAATAAGATGTTTAGAGCATAAGTTTGTAATCTAACTTCAGACATCAGCCTTCATACCTCAATATGCAGGATTCCTGTTTTTCTGTTTGGTATTTCATTTATGCTTAAGTTAGACACAGACTTGTCAGCTGGGAGGATTAATTACTTAATTGTTTTTACAATTCATTTGATGTCAGATTTGCAAGCAAAGGTGTGCACCATTTTAAATAACCTTTTAGATCAGCATGACAAATGGATTTCATATACAGTAATTAAATCATGCTACACTGCTGTGTACAAGCAGAAAAGGCAAATGCAGGTTTTAAGAACTGTGCAAAGGAACAGGAGACAGCATAGCCTTGGCAGAAGAAAGAGGAATTCAGAGACAACTTACTTGGAAAATGATGTGCACAGGAGATGTAACTCAGCCCAAGGATTCAGGTTCAGACTGTCTGTGACATCCAGTCCAGTTTGGTTCATTACATTGATGACGTAGAGCTTTGAGAAGATTATTTTTGAGCTGCAAGACCTGAGCAATAGCCACATAAGGTGAGAAAAGTAATAAGACAGGCAAAGTGTAATTATTGAGGTGGTAATTGCTAGTAACTGAACAACAGAAAACAGCAAGAAAAAAGTTAGGGAATTGAAAGAAAATGGTAAGCAACAGTGTTGTATGTAGTCCCAGCTATTCATGCTTTTTGTTAACCAATAATTGCTGGTATATGTATTGTTCCTAAAATCTCTGTAAATGATGAAACACAACCAAACCTAAAGAGTGAGAGGTAGTGAGGGCCTCTCTATAATCTGCTTTATGTACATGAGACAGTCTCTCATCCATCCAAGTGGCTGGATTGGCTGGACAGCTGTCTGAATTCTGCCTTCTGCCTTGTGATTCCTCAAGAGAGCAAAATAGACTTTCACAGCATGAGCATATGTCTGCATGACATCTGTATTTGCCCTTTGCAAAGAGATATCATGTTAGAACATGCCATGCCTCTACATGAAATAATCTGTTGGTTTAAGATCCTGTGAGCCTGCTTTTCTGCAGAATTACAGGGGACTTTTTTAGTTTTGCAAACAAACCAGGTTCACACTGCAGATTTTTGGCACTGTGCCACTAATCTGCATCAATTTTGTATGTTTGATTCTTTATCAGCCAGTTCATCAGACATGTGGTTGGACTGCTGTTTCAGGATGAGACACAGATAATCTAGTAATGATTAATTTTATGTGTATCTACATCTCAGATTGTTACAACTGACATGTCCATCATTTCTGCAGTTCTGCCCTAGGACCAAAACTGGGTTTTGTTTGGGCTTTTATCCTTTCTTTATCCATTCTTCTATGAATATATCTCAAGTAATTTAGTATCTAATGCTTACAGTATACAGCTATCAAGTATAGCTCATTTAAATATATAATATAATATAATATAATATAATATAATATAATATAATATAATATAATATAATATTAGAGATATGCTCAGTTTCAGTCAATATCTCTAAAAAGTAGACCGATCAATTTATGTTATCTTACACACAAAGATTTTCTTTAATACCAGGAAGGGAAATTGTACTTATTAACATCTAGCAAGTGCATCCAGAAGAGGGCACAAACAATGTTTTTTCTTAAGGACTTAGACTACAATTAGGTACTACAATAGACCAGAAATTCCAGTTAGCCCAATATGCTCTGAGAGAGGCAATAGCAGATGCTATTCAGGAAGACCATGTGAGTCTGGCCATTTTCTCTTTTACCTGTGTGTTTCTTCAGCATGCAGAAATTCTAGGAGTGTTACAGGGTTCATTTCTGCCTCTCCTGCTTAAAGACCAGTTATTCATGACTGTGTCTAAACTCTTTTTGAACCCATTGATAACCTCTGCATTTATGAGCTTCTTTGGCAGGGAATTTCAGAAGTCAAGTGTCTGCTGTGTAATCAAGTATTTCCTTTCATCTTGGTTTAAAATAATCTCCTACTAGTTTCATTGAGCTTATCTTAGTTCCAGTGCTGTGGGGATGGTGAGGAGTTCTTTGTTCAACTTTTCTGCTGCCTTTATGACACAATAAACCCCAACCACATTCCTCTCTGCCTTCTCTTCTGAAACAGTACTCTCAGAGGTTTTTTGTCATCTCAAAAGACAGATGTTACATTCTCATCATCATTTTAGTTGCCTTTCCCTATGTCCTTTCTAACTTGACTGTGCCCTTGTGAAATATGACTACCTGAACTACAAAAATTACTCAAGATTTGGGTTCATCATACTTTTGCACTGGCACAAAATGACAGTGTTTACCTTGTTGTCTAAATGCCAGTAAACATTCAGCTAATGATTTCTAACAACCATTGATGATAATGCCAAGATCTCTTTTTTGAATTATGAGTCAAATGTAACTTCCTTCAAAAGCACTTTGCAACTGGTCACAAACAATTTTCAGTTGTTCTAATTCATCAGTAAAATGAGCTCTGTGGCTACTCTGTGAATTATTCAAAGAATTGGCTCTGGAACTGTTTTAGAACACCTTCATTCCAAAATTTTGAGAAATTAATATTGAGAATAAAATAAAACAGGACAAAAGTTACCAGAAGGAAAAGTACCTCCCTAATGACATTTCAAAATTTAATTGACTGATAGGAATCTTGGTACTAGAAATGTATGCATTCTAATTTGTTAAGAAACATATGCAGGAGGCTGGTCCCTCAGGGATAAACATTGCCTAAACTTCAAAATTATATGGTGCAGGTCTCATTGCACCTCCAGGTGGGAGTACCAGGATAAACACAGGGCCAGGGAGCTGTGCCTCAAAGACAAGCCTTTCCTTTATAACCTTACTATTAAAATGAAACTCCATTAAAACTGGAGGAGGTAGATATGCATACCTGGTCATATCCTGTCTTGGCAATCAGATCTAATTTTAACTTAATTTTGTTGTGCTGTGGTTACCTAAATCAGCCTAAGGTTGCACCCTGTAGCCACTTCTACCAGAGATAAAAAGTCCAGAATTTCTACACTTTTTGCTTACAGCCTTTTCCTTTGGTCTTCTCTGCTTTAAACTTGTGATTTAACTTAGGTAGAAACAATACATAGTGCAATTTACACTACAAAAATGTCTATTTCTGTTATTACTTGCCCTGCTGCTTTCTCTGGGAATGCCTTCCACTTGCTCCCTGGATCAGGTGCAGACCTTTTTGTGATTATCTGGTACTTACCATAACTGGTTTCACAGTTCTGTGCTTTTAGATACTTATTAGGTCTTACACCCAAGGTAAAAGAGACCCCAAAGAAGAGAGGGAACAGGGCAAGAGCACAGAACACACCACTGGCAAGTAGCAGCAAGTAAGAGTGGAAAAGTTGCTGGGAAAGAATCGGGTGAGATTTTATCTTACTTTCAAGAAAAATGTTCTAACCAAAAATAGACAAAGTTGCCTCAAAATCTGCCCTGAGATAAACAGGCAGATTGATAATAAAAATCAACAAACAAGTCAAAGTGAATGTTGCAGCCAGATTGGTAATCACCAGAGAAGCTGAGAAAAAAAAACACAAAACAACAAAAAACAGAAAGAAGAGTGAGTAATTGAATTTCATCTTCTTAAAGTATATGACCCTTTGACCTAGATTAAAAAACCAAAAAACCCAAACAAAAACAAACAAAACAAAAACAAACAAACAACAAAACAACAAAACAAAACCAACCAACCAACCACCACCACCACCACCACCACCACCAAACAACAAAAACCCACAAAAAACAAACCCAAAAAACTGTATCACATAGAAAGCATAAAGGAGATTCGTTTCAGTTAAAGGGCAGTGTCATCACAAGATAAAATATATGTCTTAGTAATCAATACATGTAATTTGGAAACAGTATCAGAAAACATGGTTCTGGAATAATGTCCTGAATGTGAAAAATCTAAAGGGTTTTAAAACTGAGTTTGAAACCTTTTGGAAAGATTATATAGAAAATTTTCAGGGAGAAGATTAAGTTCTTATATATTGCATGTGTTACTGCCTCTGAAGGAGTAAGAAAAAGGGATTTTTATTTACATTCCGTAAGAGAATTCACACTTTATATTGATCTATGTGTCAGTTTCTGCTGTTTGTCTTTGGAGTAGAACAAAAGGCTCTTCCTGCCTCTCTCCTAATCTTCCCCCTCTTTCCTAACCCTGGGCTTGCAAGACAAAATGTCTTTGCATTTCTATTGTCATTAAAACTGCCAGGTATATACATCCCTAGTGTATACTCCTTATACATTCAGCACTAACACCTTTGGCCAGAATTGCAGTCAACAGAGCATCTTTCCTTAAGTCAGTCTGGCAGAGACAACAGGTTTTCCCCACCATCGCTGAGTTTTCTTCAACAAATTCCTACTTGTTGCAGATAACTCTGTCATTGACAACTCCCTTAACCTGTCCTCTTCTAATCCTGTGACACTTAATTGCTATGGCTCTTGACCTCTTATTAAAATTCTTAAGCTAGCTGAGGTGGAAGCATCATGTGCCATTGCAAGTAGAGTAGATGCTTTATGGTCTGCTTCAGTAGCTGTCTGTCTGTTCCAGAGTTTTCTGGAGACTGGATTCATACAGATCTGTGTTTCAGCTCCGTGTTTTTATATTGCAAATGGCAGTTAAGTAGCTTCTTCATATTAGAGTTATTCTGCACACTAGTGGCTCCTTTTTCCCCCTGAGAAGTACAAATTTCATCTTTGCTGAACACCATAAAAATGAAACAGAAAGACAGCAATATTTTTCCCACTTAATTGTATGTGTTTAGATTTGTTTGATCCAGCTCTCCTTGACAAAATAGTCTGAGAAAACTTAATCACTGGGAAAGCTTGAGGGAAAGATGTTGCAACAAAGCAAGCTTGATTTGGACATACAGCCTACCTTTTGGACATCTTGCATTTCTCAAGAGGGATGTCACCTAGTGAACCGACCATGCTTGATTACTGACTCACCTCCTGCTTGAATTAGCTACCAGTATCCACAGAGTTGTGAACTACTATTCTGAATCCCTCAAAATACTTTGACAATCAAATGGGAGATATTTGAAAACAGAATTAGGAGAAAAGTAGTTAATTCAGTGGTTAGCCAGAAAAAGAGAATGGATTTTTAAAGGAGTTGGTATTTTAAGGAATAAGAGAAGTAGAGAAGAAATTACAGTGTATATCTATTTTATCCCTCTAGCTTTTCAGTTCTTCAATACAGATAAAATTCTGATTTTTTTTCAATAAAGTACACAATTTGGCCAAAATTTGAATAAAATTGAGTTTGAATAGAGAAGGTTACAGTGCTAAGGGGCTGTCAAGGAGATGCATACTCTGGACTAGCTGTATTTTTCTTGTCTGAATAAGATTGGGTGAGATAAAAGCATTCTATCAGAGACATTTCTGCTCTTGCCTGAGTAAAGAAAATCACTAGCTGTAGTTCTGATCTCTGTTTTCTGTAGCAAGGGTGACCAGAGGCCCCCTGTGGACAGGAGGCATTGGACTTTGAAGCAGTTCTGAGGAATCAGGCAGCCTCATGTCTCTTGCAGTTTCTCTACAGACCAAGGAATAGTATAAAAAGAAAGCCACCTAGGGAGAACCACCCAGCTTACATACATTCTTTGAGAAGAAAAAAAAATCAGTCAGATCAACTTTTTTGCCAAAGGCTAAAAATCCAACTTTTTTAAAAAGGAAAATGATTGCTTGCTAGTTTTTATTTCTGTTTACATTTATTTGTTCAAAACTCTGATGTGTTTGTTTCATATGACAGATGAAGTGACTCTTATTTGTACTCCTAAGTTGTCTGTGTTTGCTTTTACTAAGCAATTAATCTTCAATGCTATTTAATGAGAAGAAAAATGACAAAGAGTACTTAGCAATAAATTCATTATCATTAAGTTACAAGAAAGAGAGAAACAAAATCAAAACAGTGTTCTTCAAGCAGGAAAGCAAAAGAAGATGGAGCAGCATATGAAGACCTCACATTATACCGGTATAAGAAATTATGATTACAGAACTTAAAAGATATTTTCAGTAGAAATTAAACTTACTTCTGCACTTAACTGCTAAATAAAAAATAATAGTGTGAGAAGTGAAGATATGAATTTATAGAAGATTAAAAAAAAATACGTTCTAGAATTGCATTTCATTAAAACCAGTTATTAATGCATTCCAGACTTAGTTTGTGAAAACTTAGGGAACTGTATTCACACTTCTGATAAGAAATTACATGTTGGAGAAGAAATACCCATGCAAAGTGCAACCATTCACTTGGTTTCTCTTCTTCTGGCATATCAAGAAGAGTGTAAGGTCAGTCCATCAGTTGTTTTTTTATCATGGCCCTTGCTTGAGAAACTGCCGTGATCTCCAGACGATCTCAAAAATCTCGTGGTCTCAAAAATATTTTAAGCAGTAGTGGATTAAAGGTAATATTGCAGCCTTCCACAAAAAATATTTGGAGACCTATTCTCTTAGAGACCATATGTTGTCCCTTTTGCAAAGTCTGATGCCACTTACCTTTTGGAGTAATTTTTACTTTCTAGGAACACAAGGTCTGAGATCAGCATCTTGACACTTAGTGGAGCTGCATGAAGGGCCATGAAAGCATCCATGGAGGCTTCATGAACATGTACCTCAAGAAGTTCATACTATCTATCCAAAATGCCTTAGACAAAACAGTTAAAGTCACAAAGAAGACTGGGAAAAAAGCTCCCCAAAGTAGAAATCAGTAATGCACATTTTGGGGAAGAGAAGGAAAGAAAGCAACTTTGTGTTATGGCTATGCAATTAATCAGGAAATTATTAATCTTGTTGGAAAAATCGGTGACCCCATCACAGAACTGGTAGTCAAAAAGCAACTTTAAAATACTCTTTCACTAATTCAAGCCAGATATATGTAGGTAAGATTTTGCCAGCCAAGGTGCTGATCCTGAAGAACTACAAAAGCTTTCTTGCAAGCAAGGTAATATAGAGAATTATTTTCAGTTAATGGGTTCTAGTGGCAAACCCTTAGGTCTTACAGGGGAAGTCAGGGGATTGAATCCTGATCCCGCCGGACTGGATGTGAAATGACTGTCTTTCACAGAAATGAGAGATGGCTGAACTTCCTTTAGAGCAGGGATAGACAAGATGACCTCTTGGATCTCTGCACTGTATTGTTATAATTTTATATATCTCAGGTTGTTTTTTGTTTGTTTGTTTTTGTGGTTTTTTGTTGGTGGTTTTTTTGTGTGTGTGTGTGTTTTTTTTTTTTTTTTTTTACAAGAATTCCACTAGATTTTATGTCAACCTGCTCATAATTTGGATATTATATGATAATTTGGGAGGACAATAATTGGGTGGATATTCTGATATCAGGGTGCTATGAGTCTCAGCAGGGCTTTTTCAAAGTTTCTGACCACCTGGCTATTTTTTTTCAAAACCTTGATGATCCTTTTGTGGCCTTGAGGTATACATTGTCAGAGATGAAAAAGACATTTTACCCTCCAAAATTAAGGTTTGTTTTCATAACTGATTGGGAAAAGTGGCAGTTATCATATGCATAACTTTTGGAAGTGCCTGAGGGACTCCTATGAACTTTACACAGTAGTAATAGCATGTCAATAGAACACGATTTTCTAACCTAGCAGATGTACAGTATGATAATGAATTTTATTCAAACCGCCTCTAACTTCCCTCAAAAATCTCCATTTATGCTGGGAGCAAATCCCTTACTAGATTTTTCCAGCTCTAGGTGTAAGTCAGGCTACCTTTGCTGCATCTGGTGCCAAGCACAAGTCATTTATACAAACAAGGGCTAAAGAAAAGGATGTTAAGATTTGTTAATGTAGTATCACAAGTTGCCAGTCTCAGGCTCAATAATACGACATTTGCTGATCTCTTTTGTAGATGAGCAAGGCATAATTTTCCTTTCATAACGTTCACATATTACTTGGTGCAAGTGGGTGCAGATGCATCAAGACACTAAAGGAACTAAAAACCCCTTTAACATCACTGTTGTTATTCTAAAAACTTGTTTTTAAATAGGGATTTTTATGAAACTCATCTTAGAAAAGGAACTACTCCCCAAACCTCAGTCTGGATCTAGACATATAAAATATATAAAGAAAAATTTCGATGCAGACAGGCTCTATATAATGTCAAGTGTTATGCAAGATTATTTACAAGCACTGGTCCAGGATGATTAATAATATTATTTCCACATCCGGGTGGTGTTAATGCAAGAGTTAATTATTTGTTATAACTTTGATTAAACTGTTTATGAAGTTGGACTTTAATATCTGCTCTTTGACTTATAGTGTCTAGGTAAAGGACACTTTTACTGGTTTTAAAAATGGTCTTGACCCACAGATGTGAAATCAATTAGTGGTTTGTTCTCTCACTTTTACTCTAATGAGCCTGGTCAGTCCTGAGCAGGATAAAAAGGGATCTTGAATCACGAAGAACACCCTGACTTTAAGGAGTTTCTCATACTGACCACATCTGTGAAAGGAGATGCTTTTTCTCTGAGGCATCATTGCATGGAGGGACACCACTGAGGCAAGAAAACCAAGAAAAGAAAAATCTACACAAATATTGTTTTTTCTTCTTATTGACTACTTTCAGCTGCACATTTAGCAGAACTGCCTTGCTGGGTGAATGCTTCAAAGACACTGTATTGAAAACCCTACAGGGTATAGGAGGCAAGTGCTTTGTTAGGGGTCTTTGGACTTTATTACTAGAAGACAAAACTTCTGAAAGTCCTGTTAACTGAGGAGGCTACCTAACAATTTACCTATAGCTTATGATATTATAGAAAACATCAGCATAATGAGAGCTGCACTTAACTGCACACGTTGCTCAGTAAATATTCTCTATTTTAAAGACCTTTAAAAGGACATATTTTTTTCAGGTACTGTTTAAATCATTAATTCCACCACATATTTGCAAATAAAAATGGAAAAAAATTCAGATACTTCCTACCCAAAGACAACAGGAATAAGAACATCTTACCAGGAGCAATGGTATTTTGTTTGCAATTTCAGTTTTTAGGTTAGAGTTATGTGGATAGCCAGTACCCCTGATGGCTGGAAACAAGAATGATCTCAGCTGGGGAACTGAGTCCTGTAGCACACAGGCAGTCACAAAGCCTAGGGTAGCAGATGAAAGAGGACATTAATTCAAGATTAATTCTGTAATACCATGACAAAATCATGAGGGAGTCTACTTGCCTTTTACCTAACAATCAGAGATAATAACAGAGCATTTAAAAAGATATTGATATTTTTATAATCTCCCACCAGAATTGATTATTTCACTCCTTAGGGATTAACAAACTGCCTTGGCCATGAAAGGTCAGTAGGCTAAGACAATTTCTGATGTGAGACAGTCCCGAGTCTGTCCTGTATCAAAGCTGCTGCTGCATTAAGAACTGTACTCTGAGCAGCAAGGCAACTGGAGTGTTGAAGGTGTGTGATCCAGGTTTGCATACTGGCATGCCCAGTCTGCCAAGCTTGGAGAGTTTTCACTCTTTAAGTGTATTGATCATGATCTACCCTGCTCCCTCCATGCCTGCTGCACGAGTTTGCAGGACGGCAAATGTGTGGCATCAACCAAACTCTCTCCTGATGCCAAAATCTCAGAATCCAGATTCTTAGCAGATTCTGAAAGAGAAAGGAGGAATGGCAAGAAGCAAATATCCATAAAAGCAATGCACTTTAAAGGACTGCAGCTGGGAGTAGTCACTCTCTCTTTTAATTTCATGTGGCTGTTTATGTTCATATTAAAACTTCATGGGAGACTTTCCAGAGTTGTTCACAGTTACTGAGTTATGTGTTTCATAATCCTGGAGGCAAATAAGAATGTGGAAGGCTTTATTCCTGAAGTCCTTTTGGAGGGCTCAGTGGTGGCAGGGTAGTGAGAAGCAGTTGGATGCAGTTACAGAAAGTTACAGAGGAGACATAGGCCATGTGAGAATGGCAGCATATCCTCAGAACACCGAGGCCACAGATACAGCTTGAGCACTGGTGGTGATGGGCTGTGATGGCAGAGCACACTTCCATCCACTTTAGCAGTGCCATTAACAAGCCTTGATGCAATCTTCTCTGTAGTTACACAGTCCGCCTGGGAGGAAATACTGTTGCAGAGGGAAAAAAAGAGATGGCCTTCTTGGTATCTGCAGTATAAACCTCAGTCTCAGACTTGCAAGGATGAGGAAGGAGCACAGGTCATTTCTCTGATTAAATTTTAGCATCTGGGAAAAATTCGTCTCAGAGGTACCCAAACAAAAAATGAATACTACATTTGAAGAAGCAGCCGCACTGGTCTTGATCTCTTCCAACCTCATGGAAACTGTTATCATTGGGAAAAACACCTTCCTGAGTACATGTAATGATGAATAATTTCCAGGGGCTCAATAGGTGAATACAGGAAGACTGCAAATACTGACATCAGGCTTTACTAAGTGACAGTCTTTTGCAGATGGGAAAAAGTTGGTCAATCCCTTTAAAAACTTGTGTGTAATTTGATATGGAAATATTGAAATATAGAAATGCCAAGCAGGGGTCTAAATTAATTACCAGATTAGCTAACAAGTGATAGAGTTCTTGACTGACTCAAAAATATTGTAGACTCCTTCAATTGTAACTGAGAGCTCAGAATGATTAAAAATCAGCAGGTATAAAGGGGTAAGAACACATTACACTGATAATGCGATGTATTTTGTCAAATATATGTCACAATCCATTTTTATAGTTAGCAAAAATAAGGAAAACTTTGTTTCAAAAGGAAAGAAAAAGCATTCTATAGATGCATATGAATCCTTATGTCAGGCATCCCTGGGTTGGAATAGAAGAGCACCACAGTATTATCAAGTACAATTTTAATCACACCTGAAGAACATATTGGATTGACCAAGATTCCATAATTTTCTCATAGGCACAGCCAGCAATCAGTGATGACAATGTTTTTGGCCAGTAATTTTTAGCTCCTATCCATATTACTGTAACAAGGTGCAAAAGAAACAACTACATCAAAGTGATCTGTCCAGATCAAGGCGGGCATCCTTAATTGGAAACACCATTTTATCTCATGCTGGTCAATGACTTGAATAAACTGTTCCGTGGCTCAGAATCCATATCCAGAAATATCTTCCAGGAAAGCACTTCATGAACTCTGGAAAAAACCCTCTAGTAATCCAGATTAAAAAAAAAGGAAACTAGTTCAAACAACAGGAAGCAGTACTTATTACAAAATACCCCCAGAAGAAATTAGAAGAAGGATTTTTGTGATTCAGATTATTTGATAGGAGGTGGCAAAGCATAGGCCCATTCACATGTTGGGCATGGGAATTCATATTTATTAAAATATAATACATATTTTCAAAATGAACTGCATCTAAAATCAATTAATTACATTTTCATTACGTGAAGGGCATTTTAAATATAAACTATATATTTTTAGAGAAACCTTATTTTAGATCCTAAGACTGTAAAGAAGCCCTAGAGATATAGAATAGTATAATAAGAAGATTTTTCAGGTGTCCTCACTCTGCTAGAGCAGTATAAAAAGAGTTCAACTGTGGATGAGAACCAAGGATCCAGCTCTGTTGAATTGGCAGCATTCCTAAATATGTCTGTGGTACAGTGAGTGAAGTGAACATGGTTTAACACATTGCAGTGGGTCTTCTAATTTCAGATTTTATTCTGAAACATGTAAAAGATGGTATTTTTTCCTTCTTTGATGACTTTTTCACAATCATGTTGAATAAATTTTTTAACAATGTTTAAAACTTGGGATTTTAACAAGTTTTTATTAGTAGCCACTGCAGTTACAAAAATGTCCTGGTTTTGGCTGGGATAAAGTTCATTTTATCCCTAGTAGCTGGTACAGTTTTGTGTTTTGGGTTTAGTATGAAAATGATGTTGATAACACACTGATGGTTTAGTTGTTTGCTAAGCAGGGCTTATCCCAAGTCAAGGACTTTCCAGATTCCCATACTCTGGCAGTGAGCAGGTGCACAAGAAGCCAGGAGGGAGAATGGCCAGGACAGCTGACCTAAACCAGCCAAAGGGATGTTCCATAGGGTGTTGTGCTCAGGGTATGAACTGGGGGGAGTTGGCTGGAAGGGGCCAGTCCCAGCTTAGGGATGGGCTGGGCATCAGTCAGCAGCTGGTGAGCAACTGTAGTGAGCATCACTTGTCTGTCTTGGGTTTTATCCCTCTATCTCTTCTTATTAACACCTGTTTCATGGATGTTATTGTTGTTATTATTATTAATTACTTTATTTAAATTATTCAAATATTCTTATCTCATCAGGTTTTAACTTTTTCTGATTCTCCTCTGCATCCTAGCTGTGGGCTGGGGAGTGGAATGAACAGCAGCAGTTCTAAGCACTAAGTGGTGCTTAATCTGGAGTTAAAACATAACACAATGTAACCTTAGATACCAGTAAATCTAAGATAGAAAGAAGTCACTGTGTTGTAAATCAGCTAATTAATTCATTACTAGTCATAGGCATATTGAAGAATCCTTGTTTGATTTGGTCTGAAGTGTGGCTGATCACTGAAAATCTAGACTTTGAAAATCCAGGGGGGGAAAAAAAGAGTTCAAGAATCACATTTTCTAGAAGGAAAAGAGGACTGAAAAACATGTAGGAGAGATAAAAGGTTTAAGCCAGTGTAATTAAGAAATCATGATGCTTTTGATTCACTTTCTTATTAATAAAATATAAGCTTTTTTCCCATTTTTTAGGTTCCTTTCAGCTACTAGCATTGCGTTTGCAAAATTACTTGAAATCATGATTTATTGTTGTTTAGTTGTGAAGATTACTATATTTTACATGCTCCTGAAGAGCTCCAAAATTTTTTCTTGTCATGCAATGAGCATTTAAAGTTGCAACCAAAAAATGTGTATCTCTGATTAACATTAATTTTAATGGAATATTAAAGTGCTTTAATTTGTTTTCTTTCAGTCCCTTCCATCAGACAATCCTCTATCTCCTGAAATGCCTGTTTGCTTTACAGAAGACTCATAACAAAATAATAATATTAATTATCATGTTGGAGGGTTGTGGGGTAATATCTATCACTAGATATTTTTTTTTCAGACTGATACAGACAAACATCTGTGAAGACACAGACACAGGCAGCACTGCCATAAGCAAGGGGATGGATCTGACCCCCTCTTGAGGTGACCTAATCATTTCCAGTTCAGTGGCTTATTGAAGACATGGTTCAAATGTCTTAGTGACACTGGACCAAGCATGTTATTGAGGCACTAATCTGTTGTACTTTCTACCACAGGAAAAACTGTCCCAGTAAGAGACTTGACTACAGCTTCTGACTCTTTGTCAGCCTGCAGGTGACATTTGTTACATTTCAGGCTGAGTTTTCTGGTTTTATTTAAGAATGAAACACACCCACAATCTGAAATGCTGTTACTATTTTCTCATTTGTCTGTTAATATTTTCTCATTTGTCTTTAACTGTATTCCCCTATGAAAAGAACTGTGGTTTCTCTCAAAAACAAACAAACAAAACAAACCCCAAAATCCCCTCAAAAAACTCCAAAACAAAAAACTGAAATATGTTTTAGCATTTTCTGTCTGCTGTGGCTTAGTCAAGATTATAATTCGCATGACATTCTCTTAATTACGCAGAAGAAAACAGTCTTAAAATTTTCATTTTAGGCAGAATATTTGAAGTTACAGTTTCATAAATGTCCAAAACAAGTACTTTTCTCTTAAATTCCTGAAGCATACAGCATCCTAGACAGACCCATTCTGAAAAACCCATTCTCCAGTAAGGTTTTATGACCTTCCAGCCCTTCGGAAGGCCACCCTGTTTGGTGTGTACCTCCTGTGTGGGCAAGGTGAAAGGGTGTATAAAGGGAGGCATGTCACCCACACTGGATATTACAGCTCATCTACTTCATTTTCATCAGTGCAAATTCTACCCACTCAGATAATTGCTGCATATACACCCACTCAACTGCTTGCAATAGAAAGAATGCTGTTATTACAGTATTTAACTGAAGTAATAACTAGAGCAAAGTCATCCTGCCTCTTGACAATCTGGACCTAAATTATATTACAGTGTTTATTTTGGGATTTGATGGCAAATGCTGTTTATAATGCTTGAAGTGGTGCACAATCAGTCAGGAGAAATGGGACCATCAGACTGTTCTGAAGAGAAGACCTGAGTCCAGCCATGGGATGAGCCTCACAACCCTACGTAATGGAAAATATCTAATGAGATAAGGCCATACTCTACTGTATTTATATGCACATGAGTTTAGCAAATAACCATGCATTCAGGTGAATGCAATAGTTAATAACCATATTATTTGCATTTGTGTCTCTCAGTAACAACAACACAGGGCAAGTACATTAAATACACTTCAGTCCTGCTAGAAGATGTACACTTGTGGCCATCACTAGTGTTTTGACTGCTCACAGCACACTGGTCTTGGTGCATTCTGCTCAGAATGGCACTGATTTATCAGAGAAACTATGTGTGCGTGGTTTTGCTGATGTACTGTGGGTGGTGCAACCCCGGAAACAGTGTGCAACTACTGCAAACATTTCTGACCCTCTGTTTGTATTTGGGATAAATTGTTTCTTCCTCCCTCTTTCCTGGTCTCGATGACAGCAGGTTGTGTGTGACACAATTGTTATGGTCTAGAGGTAAATTTTAAGTATTTCTGTCCTTTGACCCATATGTTGCTCTTGGTTACATTACCAATGGCTTATTTAGCCTTTGAGCCATTGACTCAAAGGCTAAATACTCCACCGTGACACTGGGCTCAATGGAGGGAAATCACCACCTCTATTTCTGACCTGAATCTAGACTGACCTACTATAAAACATAAAAAATGTAGTGTGCTTATGTTCACAGAAGTGTCACCTTTTAATACCTAAATATCTAAAGGGCAGGAGTGTTGTAACTAGATGATCTTTAGGGCCCCTTCCGACACAAAGCATTCTATGACTCTATGATCGGTGAGACTCTGTCCTCTCTATGCTGTTTTTCTCAATATATAGTGTTAATCAGACTGAATCAGACTAAAATGATAATTAAACAGGAAAATTCATCCTATTTCTCCCACCTCTAGGCCCATAAACAGACTATCAGTCCAGGCAATGAAATTTTATGGCAACTGCTGAATTCCAGCAGACTGGAGGGAAAGAGAAGTGCAAGGGAGTAGTGAAGGTTGTGCGAAGGAAGCGTGGGAATTGTGAAACATCAGTGGGGTTTTACAGATACAAGAGTGGGAAAGAAGCTGGGGGGAAGCCTTTTTTTCAAACAAAACATGGTGTGTAAAAGAGCTGGGAATGACAATGGCATTTCCATATGATGAGGCTGTGGAGATTCCATAGATTGGGGTCACTGAAAGGATGCTGGGAAAGATGCACCTAAAGCATAGGTGACACTGTGATAAACCGGGCAAAGAAACAAGGAACCAAGGTGATGGAGACAAGGCAGGGCTCATTCAAGTGAGATGGATTAATATTGAGAATAGAAAAAGACATGCAGAAGGAGAGAAAATCTCAGCCTAAGAACTGGTGCTGGGAAAGAGATAGGGAGTAAGAATAATGCAGACTGGAATTAGATAAGAAAGAAAGGGAAGGCAGGAAAATGATGTGAATGTCAGTAGAGTGCACGTATATTGGGAAAGACTGCAGAGGACACTTTCAAAATATTAAGGTATATAGAAAAGAGAGATAACAATAACTGCTAGAGAGCTCTTTTTCTTATAAATTGGATGAGACCCAAAAATTCCTTATGATTTGTCACATCTCTGTAATCAGCAAATGATGTGCTGCAGACCATGGATGCCAAGAAGGCAGTATGCAAACGTGTGGCATAGTGAAGGGGTACCCTTCTGCCAAGCAGCAACCTCCAGCTGCAGTGGTTAGGAGGTCTCCAGCCCTGCAGGCTTACACCTCTGTCCCTGCCAGTAGTGAGATGCTGAATCTGGAGCCAGCTGACACTGACAACTGTAGAAGAGAAGAATGAAAAAGAAATGGGGAGGCTTGTGCAGCCTTGGCTCTCATGATCTTGCATATGTAAGAGGGATGGCTTACACAGATGCTGGATGAAGGAGCTCTTCCTGGAGCTAGAAGTAAGTATTCTGTGTTGTTCCTCAGGTTATCACCTTCTGCTTCAGGGCAAATGAACTGAGTTAGTTTTTAGACCACTAAATTTTAATGTCAAGTGACTTTGTGTTTTCCTCCAGGACAGCAACAATATTTGGAAGCACAGGATAAGTTTGAGCGTTGGCAGAATTTGGTTTGATTCTACTGATTTTACATAGGAAAAAACAGAACAAGTTTTCACACTTAATTTCTGAATACCCCTGCCTGAGAAATACAGTTTCTTACACCATCTACAGCCAGCAAATTCCATCTATATAACAGCTTTCCAAGAATGTTTCTGGGGGATGTTTCCTTCATTGTCTAAAGGAAAAGCTCATTTTCTTCATCATCAGTAAAACATGTCTCCAAGACAAAAACTAATTATTCTTTGTCTTTGTCTTGGCAGCCACCTCTAAATCTTCCAAGCCTGTCTGCAAAAAATCCCACATCTGTGGTACTATCCTGGTTCCCACATTTTAGCATCAGTGATTGATATGTTTAGAATGTCAATGTTAAAAAAAAAAAAAAAAAAAAAAGCATTCAAGTTCAGTTTATTGAGACCTCCAAAGCAGTCATCTCTTCCCATCACTCTGCAATACTGCTGCCTGAAACAGGATTCAATCCTAAGAACCCACAAAGACCACCTTTGCTCCGGAATGGGGTTAGTAGCAATTCCTAATCCTGTCTAGGTTCTGGCATATATGGTCAAGCAAATATTAAGAGACAGTGTTGCTCTGTTCTTCTCTGTTTTTCTTCTTTTCCAAAGTCCCTTCAGCCTTCTGTGTTTACCTTTTGCAATGGAGTTTCTCACACACTTTTCATGTAAACAATGATTGTTTTACATTCCTTTCTGTAAAAGAAAGAATTGATGAACTGTTGGGTTGACCAGTGTTAGTTAGAGAGGAAGATTTTCTTCCTCCAATCCATAGTCACTGCTAAAATTCTATAAATGCCAAGGTCTATAAATAAACTGCCCTTTTTTACCTTGGACATCTCGGTGTGTGAGTGTCGTTCTTTTGTGTCGTATTGCAACAAGACAGGAGGCAAGACTGAGGCAAATTTTTAGAACCAAGTAATCAGTTTCTTTTAGTAAGAAACGTTATAGCCCCCAAACACAAGTTGTCATTTTATGCTAAGCATAGAATCACAATAATTTAGGGCAGAAAAGACCTTTATGATCTAGTCCAAGCATTAACCTAAGACTGTCAAGTCCACCACTGAGCCATATCCTTATGCACCACATTTCCTTGCCTTTCAAATACCCCCAGGATTGCTCCAGGGATGGTGACTCCACCACTGCACTGGGCAGCCTGTTCCGATGCCTGACAAACCTTTTCAGTGAAAAAAAAAAATCCTATTATCCAATCTAAACCTCCCCTGGTGCAACCTGACACCATCTCATCTTGCTTGTTGCTTTAGAGAAGAGGGATCACACGAGGTGTGGCCTCACCAGTGCTGAGTACCTGGGGACAATCACTGCCCTGCTCCTGCTGGCCACACTATTGCTGGTGCAGGCCAGGATGCCAGCAGCCTTCTTGGCCACCTGGGCACAGACTGGCTCATGTTCAGCTGCTGCTGACCAGCACCCCCAGGATCTTTAGCACTGGGCATCTTTCCAGCCACTCTGCCCCCAGCCTGTAGAGCTGCAATGGGGTTGTTGTGACCCAAAGGCAAGACCCAGCACATGGCTTTCTCAAACCTCATAAAATTGGCCTAGGCCCATCAATTCAGCCACTCTAGGTCTCTCTACAGAGCCTTCCAACTATCCAGCAGATCAACACTCCTGCCCAATTTAGTGTTGTCTGTGAACTGACTAAAGGTGCACTCAATCCCCTCCTCCAGGTCATCTGTGAAGATATTAAAAAGCACAGGCCCCAATACTGAGCCCTGGGGAACACCACTTGTGATCAGGTACTAACAGGATTAATCATTCCATGTTCTACTGGAATCATTCTTGATGAAGGGGAACCAGCTCCCAGCACAACTCACCTGCAGTGTCATGCAAGCAACACTGAACTGGGACTGCCAAATTCTTTAACCTATTTATTCTCAACTTTCAAACAGCAGTAGAAACTCTTACTTCTCTTGTAAAGAGATTCATAGCTTCAATTTTTCCTGCTGGAAATCTTACTGGAATATAAAATGTGCCAAAGTTATACTGCCATTAATTCTCATTTATTCTGTGCTTCTACTGACCTTTAACTGAGTTACGTCTTTACCTTCTTACTCCCAAAATTATTTAACAACAACAAGTATATCCCATTAAAAATTTTATTTTAATAGGTTGAGAAAAGCCACATGCCTCTGCCTTATTCTTTGGACTGTCTTCTGTCCTTGTTTCAATCTAAATTGATCTATGGAAACAAGGAAGAAATAGAATTAAAACATTTCAGAGAAGATCACAGCCATGCCTTCAATGTTAGCTGTAACACTTCAGTAATCCTATCCGGAACTTTGTGAGATAAGCCCTAAGGTTATATTTACCCTTCAAGCCATCAGGAGGACTGCCTGGCAACATTAACAATTAGAAAAGGAAATGAGTTTACCATTTCTCCACATCTTGAACTCCTGTTTTCTTAACACTTATTGGTCTGGAACGCACCGGGTAGTGCAGAAGAGAAGAGACTCCTAATTATTCTTAATTTCTCAAATATAAGTGTTAAATTTGCTATTCTTGGCCACATGGTATTCTGAACTCCACAAAGCTACTAGAAACTCCTTACTATTGGGACAGGAAGCAAATCTGATAGACATTGTTTTTACATAGATTGAGTAAACAAACTGGTTCTATTCTTAAAATGTCTGAACCTTGATTTTTCATTCCCTTTTTATTATTTCTTCTCCTTCATCTTTATGATCAACCTGCCAATTCTCCATCTCATTACCTTAATTCAAAATTAGACCAAAGTACTTTTTCAGACCTATTAATTTTTTATATTTATCTCACCTTGGTTGCTACTTTTATTTTTAGCTGGTTTAACATATTCACATGGCACATAATAACATATTATTCTGATTCACATGGCACAGTTTATTATATCAATCAGTTTCTTTTGCTCCATTTCTTGTAGAACCTTTATTGTCATGATAATACACATTGTACATTAGGTACCTGTAGGAATTTTGGAAACTTTCTAAAATGTTTGACCATTATTTCACCTAAAAATTCCAGGCTGTTGAAATTTTGTGTCTTTTTATTATATTTTCCCATTCCCTGAGATCCAAATACTGAAATTTTGATTTCATGTAGTGATATGGATTCCTCAGAGTAGTTTTGTCTATCATTAGAAATCTCCCTTCATATGCAAATCTACCGATAGAAGCCCATATTAGATTCCTAAAACTACTCTGAAAAAGCCTCATACCACTTTTTTTCCAATATGACTCAAGAAAAAAAATGAGAAGGAAAGCAGAGAGAGTAATGCAATTTTTTTCACACAATGCTATTCATTACTTTTTATTCCAATGTATTTTTCAATGTCCATATTATCATGTTAATGTTTTAGTCTAGTTCTGTTCTTCTATAGTCATTTTAGTTCTTACATTTCCATCCAGACTTCTTGGATGATAGTACATCATCATGCAAACACAAGGAGACAAAACACTTGCAAACAAAACAAAATAATTTCATCTACATTTGTTGTTGGCAGGTAAGTGTTATGTACATTTTTTCTCTCTGCACTGAACATCTAAATGTACTTTAGTCTCTTAAATACTTTCTATCTACATTCTATCAAACTCTCTACCAGCAAAACCACTTTTCCAATGATTTGCTGTTTCATGCTAGGCAAGGAATATCAAGTAAGACTGAACAAGAAAACCTGCTATTGAACAAATTTGTCTTGTGCCATAAAAACCAGAAGCCAACAGAAAAGCATCAATGGTGGATGCTTTTTTTGCAGGTTTCTGTCCCCTTCCCCTGGAACACAGCTTCAGCACTGCATGTGTGTGGGAAGCAAGGTACTGCAGTCATGCATTTTACTTCATGGGAGCCAATTTCTTGTTCTGCACCAAATCAAATCAATGAAATCTAATCACCTCCCTTAAACAGATTGGATTAACTATTTCCTGAACTTCAAAATTGATACCTATTGGTTGTATCAGTCTAAATAAGACCTCCACCACGTAAGGAAGAGGGTGAACAACAGTACAACGTAAGGGTATTTATTACATTTCAGGTCTCCTCTGCTGAATGTAGCCATATTAGCATGTTCTATCTGCATTCTGCTTTCATTGTATCCCAAGTCTGTGTGACACCCAAGTCTCTTCACATTTTTAAAGAGGTTATTTCCTTTGCAAAACCAGTGCATTTTCTTAACTTAGCAGTCAATGACACTGCCGAAAAGTTTCCTTGATCCGTGTAGACATGAAATGACTGGAAGCCCGGCCCAGGGAGCTTTCTTTTTTTCCGAGCAGGGAAGGGCGCAGAAGGCTCTGCGCGTCGCCTGTTCCCCTGCCATGGGAAGGGGCTCCTCCATCCCAGCGCGCCCAGGCGGGGCTCCCGGCGCCCGTGCCGGGATTTTTATCGCTGAAGAATCCCACGGCGCTCTGGTTGCGGAGCCTGCCGTGCCTGGCAGGCGCAGCTCCGCCTCCCCGGGCCGGGCCGGGCGCGGGGGCGGCCGTGCGCTTATCCCGGGACGGGCGCATCCGCGGGCACCGGGACGGCGCCGCCGCCGCGGGCAGGTGAGCGGGGCGGGGGCCCGGGACGGGACGGGGCGGCGGGGGGAGGCTGTGCCGCTCTCCAGCACTCCCCTGCTTCAGCAGCGATCTGCTCTTAGGGCCCCTTAGCGACTGACACTGAGGAATCTCCCGAGTCTTGGCGGTGTTGATGTTTGGAAATGTTAAATGGCATTTCCAGGTGAAGAAAAGGGACAAATGCAGGTGTTGGGCACTTGCTGTATTTTACTTGTGCCCGAGCAGGACAGGTGCCTGATCTGAACCCAGATGCTGCTCCTTGTACACCCGACCACGTGTGCTCACAGGTCAGAAAAGCCAACCATATCCTGAGCTAGATCTGGAGAACTATGGCCAGCAGGGTGAGGGGGGTGGTTCTGCTCCTCTGCTCTGCTCCAGGTGTGAGCCATCACCCGGAGTGCTGATCCAGCTCTGGAGTTCTCAGTAAAGACATGGACCTGTTGGAACAGGTATAGGGAAGGATCACAAAGATGATCAGACTGTCTTGCAAAGACAGGTTGAGGTTGTTCAGGCTGATGAAGAGAAAGCCCCAAGGAGATCTCACTTCAGCCCTTTAGTGTGTGCAAAGGACCTACAAGAGGGCTGGAGAAGGACTTTTTACACAGGCATGTAACCAGCAGGGCAAGAGGGAATGGCTTTGAACTGAAAGAGGGCGGTTTAGATTAAATATCAGGAAGAAATTTACCATAAGAATGATGAGACAGTGGACCAGGTTGCTCAGAGAAGTTGTGGATGCCCCATCATAGGTGATGTTGAAGGTCAGGTTGGATTGGGCTTTGAGCAGCCTGGGCCAGTAGAAGATGTCACTGCCCATGGCAGTGGAGGGGTCGGAACCAGATACTCTTTAAGGTCTCTTCCCAACCCAAACCATTCTATGATTCCATGATTTTATTATTCTTCTAGCTCTTACCTGCCACATTTCTGGCAACCAAGCTGAGCTTGCTCATGCTAGGGGTAGTGCCTATGATCCACATGCTCAACAAAAGCAAGTGGGAATTCAGTTATTCATATCAGCTGAGGCTGTAAATGGGAAACAGTGTTCTGGATTTAGGATCCTCAGTGTGTGAAAAAGGTAGAATGCCTGCAAAAACCTGGGGGACTGAGCACTGTAATTGTTTCTGTCTGGAGGGGATAGACCATTCATTTTTGGGATGGATGTGCTGAAGGCAGGGGAAGATCTACAAACACAGGAGGGTACAAGATGGGCGGATTTATGGAGATAAACAAGATGGGTGGTGGCAGGGTGAGACCAGCAAGAGAGTTATTTTCCATGGAACCACCACAAAACATCCAGGAAATACAAAACTGGAATTTCATTTACATTGAAAAGCAAGAGGCAGAATTGTAACTTTTAGATGACTCCCCTCATGAAACAGAACAATTGAGTTTCAGCAAAGAAAGGAGCCTGCCACAAGAAAGCAAGTGTCAAAAAATTCTCTCTCCATGAGTCTGCAGTTACTTTACACTTGCTTCTGTGTAAAGCATCTGTGTGCTTCTGTGTAAAGCATCTTCTCACTATGCTTAGCTAAACTTAGTGCCAAGAGCAAAACTAGTGAGCAGCAGGATCAAGATTATGACTCTTCAGTCATGATTGAAAGCCAGCTACAAGGTTTTAATTTTAATGTAATATGTCTCTTGTGACAGCCTTGTTCTTCCCTGGGATTATAGTGTTGGTAAGATTATCCTTATCAGCAAATGATGCTTCAGCAAGACCTTAGGATCTGAATGACTTGTGCTACAGGAGACTTTTAGTGAGAGGGGAGCTCCTTTCTAAGTAGGGAGACAGTAGTTCTGTCTTTCTCTGACATCACCTGTAATCTTACAGTGTAGATACAGTGATTACTCTGGAATTTGATATGCTTTATAGGTGGAGCCCAAACAAATACCTCACATATCAACACACAGGTTGTTCTCTATGAGAACAATGAAATCACTCAGAACAATAGCTTCAAATCCATCCCTAGATAAGATGAGAAAAATGTAGACAATTGAAAAAAATGTTTGTTTGGGTATTTTTTGTTAAATAATACAACACTATACCCACTTCTTAACTTTCTAGAGGATATTCAGTATTGAAGTACATTGGAGCTGCTCCTGGCTCAGATTTGGTAAAAGCAGAAGAGAAATTCATCTCTTAAATTTGACATTTGGGGCAAACCAAAGGCATTTCAAGTAAATGTGTTTACTTTGTGGAAACACTTCTGCATTGTCTTCTAGTGCATAATCAAGGAGGTTGTTAGTAGAAGACTTGCAATAGGCACTCATATAGTTTTAATAATTTAATATATGGTGTTTGATAGAAAGAATGCTTCAAAATTTTATTTGTGGTTTCAGCAGGGGACTGGTTAGACATAGCCAGTAGAAAATGTAAAAACAGAAGTCCTATCCTGTTGCAGTCCTTTGGTGTTATACTGACAATAGAGGGATGCATTTACCATGTTGGACTCTCATCATATAGTCCAAACACCAGGGTCCAGGTTTCAGTGATTGGAATTCATTCTTTTCTTATGAAATATTGGAGGTAGTGTGCAATTGAACTGTGAGAGCAGAAACTGAAACAAGGTTGAGTAGCCAGTTTCCAGAAAAAGCCATGCTGCTTCTAGTTTTTCCTCAGTCAATCGTTTATTCTTTTTCTACCCTTGGTTTCAGCTGGAATGATGTTGAATAAGCTTGTATGCCACTCATCCAGCTAACTGGTGGAAGGTGAACTCAGTTTGTGTCTACACAACTGCTTTCAGATGTCTTTGGTCACATCTGTACTGTTAAATCTGTTTTGTAGGTTTAAAAAAAAAGAACAAAAAAATTATTTTTGCACACTGGTGCATTTTTACTTTCTAAAGCCTTTTTTTCCAGTGTCTATATTGAACTTAAGATCAGAAATTAATAAGTCAAGATGTTAATTTATACTGTAGTCCATGAGCTAACAAAGTTAAGGGTAGTGGTTTTCCAGCCAGCAAGTAATTTTTTGCTACATAAAAATTGGGTTGAAGGAAGAGGAATCAGTGCAATGTTACATTGTTAAAACTGATCAATGTAAACACCCTAGTAATACCAGAAGAAAATTCTGAAAATGCTGAATAATGTAGGACATAGATTCAGTTCTCATTTGGTAGAGATTCCACCTCTGATGGATATTTTGTTGTCAGGCCAGTCAATGACATCATTCATTGCATATGTGCTCCATTTAAAAGAGATTCATTTTTTAATAAGAATGTCAAGTGGCATTGGTAATATACTTGCATAATGCCCATATGCCAAACCTAAGTTTGGACTGTTCCTAAGAGCAATTTTGCTTGTGCCAGCATTTTCACTGGCATCCCTTTAGCAGGGAGCCAGATCCTGTGGGAGATCGGGCTGGGGTAAGAACGTAGAGTGAAGGACTGGTGGAAGGATGACTTCATGCTCATGTGTGGCTTAACGTGACTCTTTAAGAAGCTCCTGTTAAAACTATATTTGCATGAAACCTGTACAAGATATTAAACCTCTGATTTCTTCAAACAATGGAGGTGAATTTGTTTACAAGGTCTGTTTCCCACAAAATTAGAATGAGTGGCATCAGTTACCAGTTTTTCAGTTATCTTGCCAGAAGTTTGTCTGGCTGTTGAGTCCACAATTACTCGTGCTTGGGGACTTTGGAATCATCTTAAATCTTGTTGGTAGATTATACAATCTCTTGTTCCTCAGTGATCTGTGTATCCAAATTAATCCCCATATCATATAGCAGTTATTATTGATGCACTTGCTATTGATATGGACATTTAATCTGTGGTTTTAAGACACTTTTGCTACTGGCTGTAGTAGTCTGTGTTCCAGATCTGAACTCCCAATAACAATACAAAATCCACTCACATCCTTCATTCACCCTATGTTGCAGGCTGAACAAGTTATTCCAAGTCCTGCTCAGTATTTCTGATTCAGTAGCCTGAGGCAAGCCCCCTTAACGCAGCCTTCTCCTGGGCTCTGCCAGCACAGCATGCTTTGCACACATAGAGCATTTGTAGAGTTCTCTTAGCAGAACTTTATAAACAATAACTTACTATAGAGTAGCACTGTAACATCAGTTTTATCCTTCTTAAATACTGTTTAAACAGATATTTTAATATCTGAATCATGCAGACTATTCCTTTCTTTGGTATTATTGATAGATCTCTTTTCAGTGAAAATGTCCAGATCTTCCTATATCTTAGTGAGCCACCAGTCATCAGGATATAAACAATTCTATATTAATTCTTGCCACTTTTTGTCATACTGATTTCATGTGTTTGTACCATGTTGAGCACCTTTTAACACAGTGCTTGCTTCCTTTTTGTTTACTACCCTTCCAGCTTGTGGTCTACCTATGAAACTGCCTTTGTCTCTAACCAAGGGTTTTTGCACTTTTAATCTTCTGGCTCTCACACCCATCTCACTGCAGTGGGGAGGAAGTGAGTGGCTGTGTGGTGCTCAGCTGCCTACTGGGGTTAAACTTAGTGTTCCTTTTTGGTGGCCCATGTGGAGTTCAAAGGGTTTGAGGTAAGGACAGATTTCATTGGTGTGTGTGAGACCAGATTTATAGCTACTGCAGCTACTCATTCTGCAGGGCTTGCCATGGGGCTTGCTTGCCTTGATGCATGTTAGACTCTAGTGCTTGTTCATGGCTGCTTTCCACTCTTGCTGTTTGCTGTACTCCTTGTCATCCAGAATTCTAAGGGAGCTGTGCTTTACACCAGTCCACCCCAATATTCTACCCAAAGCTTCAAATAAGGAAAGCAGAAGTGTACAGCAGCTTTGCTCATATAAGTACACAGCTGAAGATGTAAAGTCAGAGAAGTCTGAGCTTGCTGTGTTTTATGATCTTGGCACTGACTTTGGCACTTACGATTTGTTTCTTGTAGGTACTTGTTCTGGTGCTGGAGCGGAAAAATCCACTCGTTAAACAAGTAGCAACCTGACTGAGGCAAAGAAAATCTCTATTCAGTTATGGATTACTGAGCTGGATTGCAATGTTTAAATCTCTGGCTAGTGCTCAAGAATCTTAAAAGCAGCCAGAGAAGTGGAGTGCTCTTGCATTCCAGTGTAACCACTGCCTGCTGTCAGGCAGGCAGGGTCAGCTGTAGGAAAGGACTAACTAGGGACTTGCACGTGGAAAACATATCAGTAGGGCCATGGAGCTCTCCTGGCCTTTGCTGGGGCTGGAAGATCTGAAGGAAAGGTGTGGTGTATGGATGAGGGGTGAAAAGCTGCTTTTCCCAGTGCTGATAGCAGTACCAAGTGTTGTCCCAGAGAAGACCCAGGCCTTGTGAAAAAGCCATGACTGCCTTGCTTTTGCTCACTGGCCCTTCAGCTGCCCACTCTCCTTCTGATCCCCTTGCTGCCAAAGTGAGAGGGAGAAGAAGTCCTGGGCTCTCTGCCAAGGACAGGGAGAGCCCACACCTCTCTTGGCTAATGCTGCTAAAAATACTATCCACTTACCCTCTTTTGAGAGAAATCATCTGATCAACCATGTTGCAGGGATCCTGAGGCTTTGTTGAACTCCAGTCCTTCTTGTTTCAACCCCTGTTCCATAAATACATAGATAATCTCCTAGCCAGCAGCTATTTTAGCATAACAGAGAGACACAAAACATTTGAACCTGTGCTATGCCAAAATAAGCATCAGGTGTATTTACAGAAGCCTTTTTTCCTAAACTGAGAAACTACAGCTGGTTTGTTTGTTTTTTTCTTTCTTTCTTCTCCATGCAGGACATGATAGGTAGAAAAGAATCCTGTGCTTCAGGACAGATACCAATGACCAACCTCAGCTGCCTTTTCCATGCACTGGAAGAATGGACTGTTGTGGAGTTCCTGAAGAAATACCTTTTTCATGTGATCATTGGCTCCCTGACAATTAGTGCAATATTAGTTTTTTTTATAGTTCCTTTAACAATCGTCTTTTTCATTTACCTTAGTAATATTCTGCTTTTAATCTATCAGAGGAATAATGAGTTAAAAGCAGATCCCTTGAGTGATGTTTGGAATGGTGTGAGAAAAATGATAGCAAGCTTTTGGGATATATATGCAAGAGTATGGCATGGTAAGTATGACATGACTTGTCTGAAGCTTTGAGTTACAGTAAGTGGTAAATATACAGAAGTTTTATTTTTATTAATTTTATTTTTCTTCCAAATGGATGCAAATAAGTTACATTTATTATACATTGTATGGCTTCTTTGAACATCCTGCAGTATAAAACTTTCTCCACATCCTCCTAGGACTCTGCCTACTCTAATCCCATCCAAATGGCTCATGGCAGGAGCTGTTGCAGGGGTGGAAATGAAGGCCAACAAGGTGGAACACAGCTCTTAGTTGGCAAAAGCTGTGTCTTTCCCAAGTCGTTGTATACATTAGTCTTCTAGTCTGGCTCCACCTGAAACTAAAACCAAATGTAGGAAGGGTCATGACAAGGATTCATGGAAGTGCATGGCTGTGAGGAAGTTTCCTCCCGCTGTGAAGTAAATACACTTAACTCTTGTGGACAGAACCTCTCTTTGGGATTCTTACAGATTATGGTTTCAATTTGAACATCTCACCTTCTCTAAAAGAGAAACACTTTATTATGGAAAATCCCAAACTCTTCATTCTCATTGACACAGAATGGAGATTCATACTTCCAGATTTCAGGAAAGTATCCAGACTGTTTGCCTCTATTTCTGGAAATGAAACATTTTTACACTAGTTACTGATTTTTTTAAAAATAATATTATTATTGTGCTATTTACAAAAAGTTCCTAATGAGAAATAATTACTTTTCTTCCCCCACTGGGGAAAATGTGAAGTTCAGGTCTGATTTCATGACTAAAGTGACCAACAGCTCAGTCTAGTGATATGCTGTGGTGTTTGAGGGACTTTCTCTGTGCTATTGACCAAAAGTTCCATCCAGAACTTAATTATTTTGAAAGCTACTACAGAGGCTTTCACAAATCCATGAAGGTCATTTAACAAAGGACAATAAAAAGTTTTCTTTAAACTGCCAGATGATTTACAGATATCATTGTCAATGCATTGCTTTCCATCCCATACAGGTTATGAGCTTCATGGTGTGGAAAACCTCCCAGAAGGACCAGGCATTCTTGTGTACTACCATGGAGCTATTCCTATAGACTACCTTTACTTTTTGTCTAGGCTGTTTCTGTGGAAGAAAAGACTTTGCCTGTCAGTAGCTGATCACTTTGTGTTTCGTTTACCAGGTAAGAACATGTTCTCTTGTATTTGAGCTTCCTGCGTTCACCTAACCTGTCCTGGTTTTGGTGAACTTTACATTTACTATACTTGAAAGAGAGCTTTTAAACTAAAAGTCTGCTTTTAGATTTTTAAACTAAAAGTTGATAGATGTAACAGGACAAACAGGGTAGTATATCCTGTTTTTTCAGTGAAAACATTGGTAAACCCCCCAAAGGCAACAAACAGGCATATAATCCTTTTGGGATGAAATATCACCCCTCAGTACAAAATGCTGGATAGGACTCCACTATTGACCTAGTGCTGACTGGCCAGGACAAGATACAGAGAAGCAAAGATAATTCAATTTCAGAAAAACAAGGCATAAAGAAGAGTGTCCAGAAGGAATAGCAGGGGAATTATTTAAAGGCACCTTTATGACACTAATATTGAAAGCTGTTTTAATTCAGACAATACAAGAAGCTATTTAGAAGAACACTCTTTGGAAAACAAAGTTTTCCTGGAAACAAGTATTATAAACTCAAGTAATTTTGATGCTAAAACCATATTTAGGCTCCTAGAAAGATGACAATAATTTTCTTAAGGCATACTTAGTAAATACTGTGTAGTACAGAGCACATCAGAAGTAAGAAGTCATCAAAAGATGATTGGCTTTTAAGAGTACCCTTAGAAAAAGAAAGTTTAGCAAAATATTGCAAAGAAGACTCCTTTTTAAAGGGATAAATAGAAGAGTACTGTTCAAATTTAAGTGTCTCTAGAACAGATTTTTATTATGAATAAAAAATACACATTTGTTAGGATTAAGCAACACTCTCAGCTGTGCAGTTCCTGGACTACTGGTGTGTACATAACATATTGATCACATTATGTTTGTGCTAGAGTAACAAAAGGTGGCAAATGCTGTGTCAACCTTCAAAAAGGCTATAAAAAGCCTTTTGGTTCTGGTAAGAACGACTACGAATAATTGAAGTTAGACCTCCCCATTGCATTAGTAGAAAATGTGGCTGAAAGTGAAATTCCTCCCTAACCATCTTTTGCTCTACTATGCTTACTTTTTGCAAAGAAATGTTACATTACACAGATTGGTTTTCTAAAGAATGCTCATGATCATATGCTGGACCTCAGTTCTGTTTATTTACAGGATTAATCGCAGTTACAGGGGAATTCTTCTTGTGAATTAATATATCTCTCCATCTCAGAATAGCTGCTAAGTAATAAAGTTACAAAAAAAAAAAAAAAAAGACAGGGGTGATTCAGAGGTGTGGCATGGCTTCCTTTGAAGAGCTAGGATATCAAACAGAAGCCTTGCATGGCTGAGGGATAAAAAATTCTGTGAGACCTGGAAAAGGGGAATAAGAAGTGATAATATTTTCATGTGATACATTATAATTCTCAAAAGTTTTAAATTCAAGCAAACAGAGAACCTCTGCTTAATACGGCATTCCTGACTTTTGGATAAAACAGAAATGTGTCTGAGTTAACAAAGGGATTAAACAAAGTCAACATTTGTCTTTAACAAAAAGATCTATCAAGCATGATACCTTGAGTAAGATTGAATACAATTAAATTACAGGATTCAGCACTGTGTTATCCACTGTCTTCCAAAGATTTTGTTGCCGACTTCTGTCAGTCCAGAGTTGGTGCTTTCACTTACTAATATAAAAAATTTATTTTCAAACTGTGCTGTTTGAACAGGGGATTTGAAGATTCTGGAAATCCTTTCTGTCAGAGTTCCAAAGTGATATATTTAAAACATGAAGATAATATTAGAAAGCATAGAGTACTTCTATGGTTCCCAATCTGTCTTTTAGAGAAATCCCAGTTATGGAAACAGAGGAAGGAGACTCACTGGTGCTGAAGTTGCCCTACTAGCTTCTGTCATTCATGCATCTTGAGAGTCTTACAGCAATTCAATTTGATCCACATAGCTTGCAATTTAAGCACAAAATACTCAATTAAACAACTCAACCCTCCAATGTTTAAAATGTTAAACATCCCGTTTCAAAAGAAGACCAAAAATAGCTGCTTGTTAGTTTGTTTTTTTTTTTTGTAGTAATCTTTATTATACTGATTCTTTTTTTTTTTTAATTAAAAATATGTAAAAAGGAGTGAGGAATAGATGCTTATTTTCAGATTTGTAGCTATGACCCACAAGTTTTGTTTACATAATTTGCTTGATAATTATGGAAGATAGCATGTGGAAGCATTTTTTAATGGAAATGTTCCTGACAAGATGGTCCATCTTCATAATATTTGGGCAAAAATATTGTCACGTATTTGTCATTTTGCCAGCATTTACTCTGGAGGTGTCTTCCTTCCTTCGTAAAAAATTGTCTTAGCCTAAATATATAGCTACTAGATTTTTATTCAGCTGTAATCTGGCTCCTACATGCAAGCAGTATTTGGGAGATATATTGTTGTATTAAAAGTACATTTGCTACTTGTTTATTTCAGGACTTAAATTATTGTTGGCAGTGACGGGTGTTATACCAGGCACCAGGGAGGAGTGTCTTGTTGCCCTGAAGAATGGATACCTGGTGTCCATCTCACCAGGTGGAGTTCGGGAAGCGCTGTTCAGCGACGAAAGTTACCAGCTCATGTGGGGAAATCGAAAGGGCTTTGCTCAGGTTGCTCTAGAGGCAAAAGTGGTGAGTGCCATACATTACCAATCCCAGTTGATGCTTTCTGTATATCTGCTTCATTATAAAATGCAGCTCTAGGAGCATTTGTTGGAAAATCTTCCAGGAGAAATCCTTGGGAAGTAAAGATTTAATTTCCTTTTCCCATCGCTTTCCTCAAGCACATTCATTCACAAGGAACAAGAGTTTTGTGGAACTGTCAAACTTTTTCTTGACTGTTTCAAAGCCCCCATCTCTGTGGTTCCATGTCTACAGTTCCATCATGCAGGCATCCAGTGTTTCATCTTGACTGTATTTCAGGAATCTTCTCTGTGGTCCTTCTCCATATTTTTCATTCTTTTTTCCTTATCCTTATACATCTTTATTTTACTTCCACATAGCCAGGCATTTTCATATGGTTCTTTCATGTATTATCCTTATCTTTCTTCTCATTTATTCTGGGAGGGTCTAGGGTTTTGTCCTTACCTTTACTTTTCTTCATGCTTGTGAAAGATTGCATCAAGTAACTCAAGATGTGTCTACACCAGTGTCTGAGTTTGAATCATGTGTGGACTTTTGAAGCAATTTTTGCATTTCCCTCACCATGCTTTCATTCACATCAAGGAACATGTTAGAATACAGGAGCTGCATTCCTTCTGGCTGAAACTAAGCCAAAATTGGAACCTAATACTCTCCAGTGTTAAATGGTCATTCAGTCAATGGTGCCAAACAAGAATTAGTTCTACATAAAAACAGAGCACTGAAATGTGTTCAGTGTGGATGTCAGATTCTCAGCATCCTCTAAACATGAGCTTCTCTTGATTTGCAGCTGAAAGAGCAGCAACCCCATCTTTTTCCGAACTGACACTTCTTGTCATCACCACCTCTAAACACAAGTTTTCTGCCTTAATTTAGACTTAGCATACCTAGTACTTTTTGTGTCTGACAATACTGGTGCAAATCAAGGCTTTATCTATTCTGCCATGCACTTTCTGCTGCTTTCTCATGAACTGCACAACCATCACTTTTTCCTCACATTCTTAAAATATCTCACCAATTGCAGTACTCTTTGACCTTCCACATAAAATTTTCTGTCTATATAGGAGAAGCTGTACAGGGAGTTGAGTTCTTCCCTTGAAACTTTAATTTCTTAATATCCCTTTCAGATTTTTGTGCAGTTATATCTCTTTTGCAGCTCATTCAATTTCTTGCTTCTCAAACTTTGTTTTGGTCTCTTGTGCTCTGGCTCCTAGTACAAAGAATTTGAAAGTACAAAATGCGTGCTTCAGGTTAATATTTCTTCATAACTCTGTCTCTAAATTATTGTGGGGATATAATTAAGCACTAGAATAAACTTAGGGGCATTTACCCAATGGATAATTTTAGACCTGTGATCCTGTTTCCACATCTTGTCTTACATGGCCTTTTAAAAGTTAGGTTTTATGTGCTTCTGTTCCCTTTCCTGTCCTTTTTCTCAAAAGGGTAAATGATAGTCATAATACTTCATGTATTGTGTGGGCCTGTACACGACCACTACTGGGAAATTATCAGAATGTGAATGGGATAAACTCAGTCAAATCCATATGGGTATTTTGAGTCCCCTAATAGCCTTCTTATGTATTAAATGAATAATATGCTGAAACAGTTAGAAAGAGATGTCACTTCAAAAACTTGAGAGATTTCTATTGATTTTGTTTTCACTCTATCTTTCAAGCTACTTCAAACAACTGGACAAACTTTTGCCAAATGTTCTCCCTTCACCTGGAACCTTACAGTAATGCAATGTAAGAGGTTGTGGGTTTTAAAATAAAAACTGAATTAAAAAATTAATTAAAAACTCTGAGTGCCCTTACATAGAGTGTCACCCTGATGAAAACACATCACAAGAATCCTTGCCAGTAATTCTCCTAATTCTACCAGTCTTCCATAATATAGAAGCACATGGAAATAACTGAATAGTAGTACCTAAAATTGTTACCTCCTTTTCTTGACAGAATTTGTGTTTGGTTTTTGATGAGGGTTTTAAAAATTTTATTTAATTAATTGGGTATTCTTTGAGGGTAAGGTTCTTGCAGTGTGAAAGGGTCTTGTGGTCCTTTAATGTTGGGTAAACAGGCACTATGTAGGACTGTTACCAGGAGGGCAGAGAGTGTATTATCCTTTGACAGCTGCTAGCCTGGGCTTACCTTTACAGTTATGCTGGTTCTTATATCTTTTATTATTACCCTCATTCAGCTTTGTGGGTTTTTTTTTCCTTTATTTTTTTTTTATTATTATCAGGAAGTCTGACTGGATCCCTGTATGGTGGGCATTGCTGTAATTAGCTTGCAACCTTCACTGAACTTTGGGCATCATTGATATTTTTCTGGAAATCTGAGATCAGACAAACTTTAGATAACTAAACACTTTAAAAAAGAAAGGAACTACTGTGCATTTAACAGTAGAGGGGGCAATATTAACCTTATATATAATTTCTTATATAAGGTTAGGCCCATAGTAGTCACTGGATCCCATCTTTTGACACATTTCAACTTTGTTTGTTCTTGCTTCACCGTTTTCAATTGTGGCCAGACTGGTCTTCCAGGTTGACTAAAGACTGGGGTGTAGTGGATGCCAGGCACCCATCAAAGCCTCTCTATCACTGCCCACCACAAGTGGACAGGGGAGAGAAAGTAAAGCAAAAGATTCTTGAGCTGAGATAAAGACTGGGAGAAATCACTCACCAAATACCATTATGGGGAAACCAGATTCACCTTAGGGATATTAATTGCATTTATTAGTAACAAAATCAGAGCAAGACAATGAGAAGTAAAGTAAAAGTCTTAAAAACACCCCTTGCCCCACCTCTCCCTTTTTCCTTGGCTCTACCTCCTTCCCTGCAGTGGCACAGGGAGATGGAGAATGGACATTATGGCCAGTTCATCACATGTTGTTTCTGCCACTGCTTTGAGAGAAATCCTTCTTCTGTTCTAGTGTGGGGTCCATCCCACAGGATACAAACTTCAAATTGAGTCCATCCCCTGGGCAACAGGTTCTCCATGAATGTGTCAGTCACTCTTCCACAGGGTGCAGTTCTTCAGGGACAGGCTGCTCCAGCGAGGGTCCCTCTTAGGGGCACAAGTCCTGCCAGGAAACCTGCTCCAGCATGGACTTCTCTCTCCATGGGTCTGCAGACCCCTGCCTGGAGCCTGCTCCAGCACTGGTTTCCTACAGCTACACAGCCCTCTTTCAGGCATCCCTGCTCTGGTCTGGGGCTCCTCCATGGGCTGCAGGTGGATCCCTGCATCACTGTGGTCCTCCATGGGCTGCAGGGAAATCTGCTCTGGAGCACCTCCTCCCCCTCCTGCACTGACCTTGGTGTCTGCAGGGCTGTTCCTCTCACGTTTTCTCACTCTGATCTTCTCTGTTCACAATTACATATGCACAATAATTTTTTTTTTCCTTCTTAAATATGTTATCACAGAGGTGTTATGAGCATTCCTGATAGGCTTGGCCTTGGCACACAGCTCATCTGTCCTGGAGTTGGCTGGCACTGGCTCTGCCAGACGTTGCCAGACATGGGGAAATCTTCTGGCAGCTTCTCATAGAAGACACCCCTGTAGCTCCACCTCTACCAAAATCTGGGCACAAAACCCAAACACAGTGGGGATAAACTCATCCAGATATCAGAACTTGTTCTATTATGTAGCAATTAATATAAATTTGCTAATAGTTACTCAGATATCATGAATAAAAGCAAGATAGAATTATAAAGGGTATTTTAAAAGTTTCTCTACATATGGTGTAGCCATCAACCAAAGAACTACGCACACTTTATCAAAATGACTACATGGTGGTTAATAACCTGTCACAGATTACTTGAATGGGGATTTCAAGACAAAACCGACTTTATATATGAATAGACATTCCCATCCATCACATAATATTACAGAAGTTCAATAGCTCTTCCACTGAAAAAGTTGAAGTAAAACAAACAAGGAAGGTAGTTTCAGCCTCAGCCCTTACTTGCAAAGTTTCCACATTTAATTTTGTGTAAGTACTCTGCTTAACAGGAGTCAGAGAGTGTTACTGTTTAGTGTTATGACTCAGTGTACCTCTGGGACATATATTTGCCTCAGTCAAATTCTTCCATGACCTTCAGAAATACTCTCTGTCTATGGCTTGGTTTTGACAGGCTAACAGGGAGGGATCATCATTTCTGAAGATCCCTGAATTTAATCTGTGCCAAAAAAACTCCTTCAAGCTGAGTTGGGTGCAAAATAAACAGGAATTATGATTTATAAAATTCTATTGTATGGGCAAGGGGTTTGGACTGCATGATGTCCAGAGGTCTCTTCCAACCTCAACTATCCTGTAATTCTGTGATTTTCAAGCTGGCTGGGTGTGATCCAGCACAGCAAATATAAATGTGTGGGTTACTGCAGATCTGGTTGTGCTGCTTTAAAAATGCAAGATTTTATGTGTATACCTGTGTTTTCTAGCTTAGGGACTGAATGTTGCTGCCTACCCTGTACCTCAATGCCTGATCATTGTATGAGAGTAACTTCTGTAGGTGACAGATTTCTTTGTAGCCTACCACATGTTTCTTTTGTAGTATTCCTAAAATTTAAAGTGTTTTGTCTGTGTGACAGGTTTCAAACATTTTGCATCTTAGATGCACAGTATTCAATTCATAGCTGAAATAAATTGTAGTATTTTTAGTATCCAGTACTTAAATGTTTTTAAAAGACATTACTACTTTTTAAGGGTATGTTTCTAACAATTTCCCTTAATTTTGCATTCTGAAAAGTTTACTATTACAACTATATGCATGTTTGATCCTTTTGTTCTCTCTCAGGTATTTTTTTTCCTTTTAATGATTTCTATCACTATGAGTTATTTGGTAGGCTCTTGCTTGTTTTTTTCTCATCCTGCAGTTTTGGTTCAGTGGTAGGGATTGTTAACAGTACAAAAGTCTTCTTTCATTACTTTCTGGACAAGTTGTTCCAACAACCTGTTCAAATTAGGGTTTCAGGAAAAGGAAAAGGGACACTAGGGGAGGAAAAAGAAATCTTCACATATATGGATACAATATGGATATTGACAATACTGTCAATTTGTCTACAAACCATGAAATCTTACCTCAGGCTTTGAGCCATGACTGTTTCAAGTGCAGGTATCTCAAGCGTGTTTCTTTTCAGTCACAATGATGAAGTGAACTTGTTCTGTAAGTGCCTAAGGATCCACCCTCCAGAAGGTGTGTAGTCCAGGTCAGTGAGAACACACAATTACCTTTTTTTTGTCTCAGAGATCTGCAGAAGTCTTTTCCAAGTTTTATCCAAACATTACTGCTTCAGTGAGAAGCAGTACTATTTGAGATCTCCTATTGTAATCTCCTATTTGAGAAGCAGATGAGATGAGCCAACGATGAATGTCTGCTTGCTTTCTGCAAGACTTCACAAACTGAATACTTTCCTATTCACCAATCATGAGGAAAGCCTTAGACAGAGAAACTACTGAAATTTATTTTATGTTCCAGTCGGTGATATTGCCGTAAATACGTAACACAGAACTTACATAAAACCTAGTACAATGTCAGTCATTTTATTTACAGGCAGTGACTTTAAAACAGGTGTTTGTAGGAGCTGAAAAATAGGATTTTATTTCTATTCTGTTTTTTTATATCAAGATTCCTTGTTTATTTAACTGTACTTAACTGAATGATAATTACCCTCTGTATTTGAGTGATTTTCTTAGCTGCATTAACAGGCACTAAAAACAGAAATTCAAACCTAGTGTAACATTTCCACCTTTTTTATTTTTGTACTTCCTTAGCCCATCATTCCAATGTATACTCAAAATGTCCGTGAAGGCTATAGGATGTTTAAAGAAAGAAGTAAGAACTTAAAAATATCTTTTTTTGTATTTGGAATGTTTTATCTCTTTTCTCTCAGATTTCTCTTATATTTATCTTTGATTTTCAGACTTTTGCTTACTTTGGATTCTCTAACACTTGCTGTGGGTCAGAGGCAGCTCAAATTTGGAAATAGCTTGTGCATAACTGGTTTGTGTGTGTGATTTGGTTCTTTAATGCAATCTTCTTTCTCTGGCCTATTAAGTCTATCAAGCTTTGTTTTGGTGGACAGTTGCCTCAGTCCTGTAACAACTTCCTGACTGTCAAATGAAGCACGTATTTTTAAGAAATCTTCTACATTAATCAGATTTCACATTTGGGTTGTGTTTACTGTGACTATAATCTCTTCTTCCTTTTTTCCTCCCATAAACCATTCCAGGATTTTTTAGACAGTTATATGAAAGCACTCGATTGCCTTTTACTCCTCCATATGGAGGACTCCCAGTAAAATTCCGCACATACATTGGGAAGCCAATCCCTTATGATCCGAATATAACTACAGAGGAATTGGTTGAAAAGGTAAGTCCTCTCTCCTTCTGCTATTGAACTACATACTTTGCCCTCTACTATAGGTGCACTTGAAGCCAGTTTTTGGCATGCTTGAATAAAGACAAATACACATTTACTAGCTTGCTAAAGCTATGGGCAGTTGAGGTTTGGGATTATTTAATGTACAAATGCCTACCAGTAAATATTGACATAGTAACAGTTGATTGGGATGCCCTCATCTTTTTGAAATATGTTGAGCTCTCTCTTGTTAACTTTGTTTCTCCCATGCCTTTGATAACTTTGATAATAATTATGATGACTGAAGTGACGCAAATTATGTTTTAAGTGCAGTCTTCAGTAACTATGAAAATAAATTTCATAAGTAACAAATAACTTTGAGAATCTTCAGCGAATAGCATAGAGCTCTAGAAGCAAAGTTCTTCAAGAGCTTCAGTCTCATTGTCAAAATGAGAATGTTAAAGAGTTGCATCCAAAAGAAAAAAAAAATATTTAGAGTACCTACAGTTTGGTGAAATTAGTGATGCCCTGGAGCATAGAAGTGTTTATAGATCTAGAGTTTAAGCATTTTGCAAAACATTAAGTTAAACTGAAAATACAGCTTTAAAATGTTTCATGGAAGATGAAAGGAGGATTTTGTGGGGAAAAAAAGTCTGCTACATCTTAGAAATAGACAAACAAATAAACTGTCAGAAATCAGTTATTAAAAAACAGCTTGCTACCCCCCAAAAGATGCAACAAGGCTAGCTTCTTTTTTTTTTTTTTTTTTTTTTTTTTTTTTTTTTTTTTTTTTTTTTTTAAGGGTCTACTGCAGGTTGTTGTGAGTTTCAAAAAGTGAAACCAGAAAGACAGGTTTGGTCTGTTACAAGGGAACAGCCCCAGCAAGCTGCAGAGTTTGGTCTTAGCACCTTTAGGAGGCTGGAAGCAATATGACTACCCTTATGGTTATTCATATTCTTGTATTTTAGGGGAACAGTATTTTGTGTACCTGCAAAAGTGAAATTGAAATTTCCCATGATATTGATTTGCCTTACTGAGGCAAGCCTTTGACTGCCCCGTTTGACCACCACTCACCTTGGTGGGAGTACAGTTAGGTCTTCTGTGGCTGATATTACTTGAAAAAAAGGCAACTTAAATGAGGTTTGAGGTAACCAGTGGCCTGGCTGACCTCTGTCTGATCCTGCCCTGCAAAGGAGTTAGGACATGAATCTGTCAGGAAAGGTTTGGCTACTCTTTTCTTATATTCACAGTGATATTCTACAGTAACTCTGGGGTAGATCAGTAGAGTATGTAGCTACCCTTATTTCAAGTTTAAATACACAAGGGAAACTAAATGGAGATAATTTATTTACTTTATAAATATAGAATATTGCTCTAAACTCTTCCTAAACTTGCATTTGAATCTCATGTAAAGAGTGTTAGGAATTTTCTTACTCTGTGCATGCTGTATATGATAAAATTATGGGAGAATTTGTGTTGGGAAGGAGAGACAGAGGTTCCTACTCCAAAGTCCTAGTCCAAGATAGATCAGCTATAAGATCAGATGAGGTGAGTCAGGCTTCATCCATCATTTTTTGATGAAAATTTTCAGGGATGGAAGATTGCAGAAACTTAATGTTTGCATGTGTCAAAGGCTACTTTGACTAAGTAATGACCACATTTGATAAATCTCAATAATTTGAGCCTACCTAAAGTGCAGTCTTTATTTTTGTTCCTTTCTTTTCCAAGAAATGAGTCGTTAGGACAGCTAGTTAATATAAAACACAATTTTTTTACAGTACAGCTACTTGTGAATTTTCCCTCTTGAACCTCTGAGAAGTTAGTGATTATACTGTTCTTCCATGCATAAAATAGGTCTGTAAAGGCAAATTTCTCTTCTCTTTTCAGACAAAGACTGCTGTCCAGGCTCTCATAAGCAAGCACCAAACAATCCCAGGCAACATATGGAAGGCTTTACTGGAGAGATTTGATAAACGTCGCAAAAGTGATTAGAATGCTCATGTTTATTTCATTGGCTTTACAGCATACAGTAAAAAACAATGTCATACAGCACTGGTCACTAATAGTTGGTGTTAACCAGTTTAATTTACAAATCCCTACAGATTTGGTGGAAGAAAACAATGTCTACAAAGTTCCCCCATGTCTTTGAGAATATCCTGAACTAAGAAAGATTGATGGAGATGACTTATGTATAATAGCAATGCAACAGCTAAATTCCCTCAAAGGAAATCATGCAGCCAAGGTTTTCCTGGTTCCTAAAACAAGTACGTACTTACATCCAAGAGCCTTAGTGGTGCTGTCTAGATCTGTGTGTTTGTATTTTGAGCACAGTCTGGTCTCAGAGCAGAACCTCAGGGTTGCTGTTGTCCACCAGAGACCAACCCATGACGGGCACCTTCCCTGATGGGTCCAAGCAAGACATGTCAGAAAAAACTGTCTTGCTTTAAGTAATCAGCTACTGCTTACACCACTCTCCTAGAGACTACAAAAAGAGACATAATCCCATTAAAACAGATGTTAAACTCCTTCAAACACATCAGCTTAGTAGTGTATACCCTGGAGAGGACTGTTTGCATCCAAGACTTTTCTCTCCATAAAAAAAAGTTTCTCAAAGAGAGGAAAGAAAAGCTCTAGTTCAGTGTAGCAAATATTGCAGATACATATAGAAGGTAGTTTCAAGTCTGAGCTGGTTCATGCATGCTCTATTGCACCACACCATAGTTGCTTAGTGACTGAGGCTGCCCCAGCCTGAAAATCCCTGTAGATGGTGTGTGCAGTATGGCTGTACTGCATTTACTCAAATCTCCCAGTGAACAGGCTCGGGGGGAGCTTTCTTAGGCAATGCATCTTTGAGGCTTGTCATCACTGGTGGTTTGCCTAAAAATGCAGTACTGCAATGCAGCCAGTCCAGACCGACTGTTTGGAAAGGCAGTCTTGTCTTCCTAATGCAACTTGTGGAAAACCGAAAGTTAGTACAAAACAAAATGTGTTTTTACAGGCTGTGGGATGTTGTTACTGGTGGGAGTGGGACAACTTTGTGTAATATATCTAATATGCCATTAAATGCAACCAAGTCTTAACTTCAAAGACCAAGATAGGTAATTTTTGTGCCTCATTTTTCCTTCATGTACTTTTAATATGTAAATAATCTTTCTTCTCAACATCCTAAAAGGTTACATGGCATCTAAGGAAATATATGTAATGTTTGCCCATTTTTCAGTAGAAAACTGAATCTGCTCTTTGGATTACAATAAATTCTTCCATGACTCTGCCTCTTCACAAGTATTTCTTGCACATCTGGTGAAGGGGGAAGGATGGAGAGGTGAGTTATTTCCCTGAACCAAAAAGACAGGAATCCTGTCTTGAAAAAACCCCTCAAATCTGTCTTACACAGGAGTCTTTACGTGAACACCTTAACTATAACTGCTGTATACAGGCAGAAGGATTTTTCTCCCAGCAGAGACTCAGCATGCATAGGAGATGATAAACTAAAGCAGATCAAGATGCAGACTGATGTGCCTGGACATAAGCAGGAATTCAAACCATGAAGTCTTACATGCTGCACTGCAGTGATACAAGCTAAAATTCAAAGCCTGAGCTTAAGGAGAAAAGGAACTAAAGGAAAAGGTTATAGAATACTAAAATGGACATGGATGAAAAAGCAGAGGAATCATAAGTAACCAGAATCTGAAGACTTTCTATGCATTGCAGAAACTAGAAGGACTAGACAGAATCGTTGTCTGACTATCCTGTTTTTCAAGTAGATTCATACCATCATGGAATGTGTCCAAAGAAGGGCAACAAAGCTGGTAAAGGTCTGGAGCACAAGTCTTATGAGGAAAATCTGAGGGAGGTGGTGTTGTTTAGCCTGGAGGAAAGGCTTCTATGTGGGGACCAACACCTACAACTACCTGAAGGTGTGGTTGTGGCCAGGTGGGAGTCAGTCTCTAGTCCCAGGTAATAAGGGACAGAACAACAGGAAAAGGAAGTTGTGCTGGGAGAGGTCTTGATTGGATATCAGTAAAAATTTCTTCCCTGAGAGGGTTGTCAAGCATTGGAAAGGGCTGCCCAGGTGAAGTCACTATCCCAGGAGGAATTAGATGTGTAGATGTGGCTCTTGTGGATATGGTTTAGTGGTGGGCTTGGCAGAGTTAGGTTATTAATTGGGCTCAGTAGTCTTAAACTTCCTTTCCAATGTAACGATTCTGATTCTGTGACCAATTAACCACTTCAGTAATCAGAATTTACATAACCTTTCAAATGCCATGCTGTCTGATACGTGATGCTAGGAGCTGTGCTGCAATTCACAATGGAGCACTAACCTTGGATTTGAAATATGTAATCAGAGCACTGATTATCTTTCAAAGCAGAGATTTCTGTCTCTATCTCCTCTATTCAGACAGCTGTTAATATTTTCTAACAAGGTTTAAGTTTTTCCTGGGCTATTACATCTTTTAGAAGCACCACTGTGTTGTCTGCAGCTTCTCTGAGGGGAAAATAATTTCTATTTGTTGTATTCTGTCACAGTTGTCTAAGAGTATTTTATGGGGTCTCAAGATGATAGACAAAATTATTACTGAGAAACAGGAGGGATTTTGAACGATATATGTTGTTTTTCTAATAAAAAATTGTAAACATTTTTTCCAGAAACATTATAGTACTGCTCCAATAATAAGCAGTTATTATATTATTTTAGTGGCTCACTCTAAATTTGTACTCTTTTTAGAGCAGTATTATAGAAACCAGAACTGAAAACTGGTTTTATAGAAGCTAGAATTCTTGTCATACAAATAGAAATGTAATTGCAGATCAAATCACTCCCTTGCTACACTTATTTTTTAGCCTCTCCATCATACAACAACAAAAAAAAAAGAAATGAAAACCAGCAAGTGACCTGTGCCTGCCTCAAAATGAAAACAGCATTTATGACTCTTATTAGGTATAGTTTTCTCAGTAAATAATGCAGGGAAATTCTAGTTTTGTGTATAAAGCTTTTTGTGTACAAATTTTAAACAGCTCAAACTACAAGATTTTGCATTGGAGAAAAATATCATACTGGTAACACAGTAAATTAATAAAATCATAGAGTCATGGAATATCCAGAGTTGTAAGGGACCCAGAGGGATAATTGAGCCCCAGCTCCTGGCCCTGCACAGGACAGAGTCACACCAAATGCCTGTCCAAATTCTTCTTGAACTCTGGCAGGCTTGGGGCTGTGACCAATTCATTAATTGGACAGTGGAAGCAGTCAAACAGTAAAGAGTGTTTACAATTGCACGTTTATTAATTGGAGAACAATGGAAACAGTTACACAGTAAACCATGTGCAACTGCTCAGCTGAGCAGCTGCAGATGCTGGCCAGGCAGATGATGTGTGTTTGGAAGCAAGCTGGTCAGAAAAGCACAGCAGGAGGGGATCTGGAAGAGCTGTCCAAGTTCATCCCACCAAAGGCTGAGGGCATAGCCATGGCAGTGTTCCATGTCATCCTAGCAGGTAGGGTACTGCATCAATACCCGTGTGTTTGGAGCTGCACCTGGTGTCACTGGAACACCGCTCACTTCTTTGTCTGATTTTTATTTGCAAATCAATTTTTTTTTAATATTTTTCTGTGTAAATCCAGGGATTACATCCACAGGTGTGGGGCAGTCAGGAATGCCATGACAGCACCGCGAATGCCGTGTTTGAACCACAAAGTGTCTGCAAGGCTGATGTCCTGCAGTGGGTACAGGTATGGCTGCTGCTGCTGCTGCTGCTGTGGCAGCACCGGCGGGGCTGGAGCAGGAGGATTGCACCCACCCGGCAGGACCCGGGGCAGGGGCGGCTGGGAGGGATGCGGGGCTCAGGGCAGGAGGGTGAACAGTGGGTGCTTGCTGCTGGGAGTTGTTTAATCTGAGAAATGGAGATGCATGGGAGACCTCTCCCCTGGGAGGAGATTGCAGCCGCTTGGGGTTCGGCCCCTTTCCCCAGGCAACCAGTGACAGCGTGAGAGGGCACGGTCTCAAGCTGCACCATGAGGAGGTTTAGGCTGGACATTGGGAGGGATTTCTTTACAGATGGGCCATTGGAATGGGCTGCCCGGGAGGTAGTGGAGTGCCTGGAGGTGTTTAAGGAAAGGCTGGACGTGGCACTCGGTGCTGTGGTCCAGTTGTCATGCTGGTGTTCGGTCATAGGTTGGTCTCGATGATCTCGGAGCTCTTTCCCAGCCCAATCCCCTCTGGAATTCTGCGGTTCAGGGCTCCCGCCAGGCGGCGCCCTCCGCCCCCGCCGCCCCGCCCCTGCCGCTCGCGGGGAACGCGCGCCCCCTGGCGGCGCCCAGTCCCCTGCCGCCGCGGCGGAAGCGGCGGGCGGTGCGTGCCGGACGCGGGTCCGGGCGGCTGCCGCGCCCCGGCGGCGCGGAGTTCCCCGCTCGCCTGCGCGCCCCCGCCGCCGCCCTCGCTCCGCAGGCCGCCCGCCCGCCCCCGCCCCGCCGCCGGGAGCCGCCCCGGCCCGGCCACCCCGCGGGCACCCGGCCTCCGCGGGGGCGGCGGGCGGAGAGTAAAACCGGGCCCCGGCAGGGACCTGGGGCTGGAGCCGGACCCGCCGCCGCCAGGGCAAGGTGAGCAGGCGCTGCCGGGCGGGTGGAGGCGCCCGGCCCGGGCCTGGCCCCGCTGCCATCCCGCAGGTGCCTGGGCGGGAGGGGACAGGCCGCGGTGGCCTCTGCCACCGCCGAGCTCGGGGCCTTGCTTTAACCGCAGGGGCTGCGGGCGGAGCGCGGTGGGAGCCGGGGGCGCTTCGTGCGGGCAGCCGGGCCGGGGCTGTGTCCTTCTTGTCAGGCAAGCGAGCCTCGACCCCCTCCAGCCACCTGCAGAGGGGACCACTGGCCAGCCGGCACAGAAGCCAGCCACTTCTTGTGCCAAAACAAAGGCTAAACCACCCTTTGACTTCTAGGGTCTCTTCTGTCGCAGGTGACATTGGCGGGATTATCAGAGTTCAGGGTTTTAGGGTTTCCTGGTATTTCTCTCTCTCGCTCTCTCTCTTTTTTTTTTTTTTTTTTCTTTCTTTTTTCTTTTAGGTTTGTGTGTGTTTGTGGTGCGGTGGCAGTATTAATTCCTGTAGAAACGCCCTCCGTAGCCGTGTGTTTCTGTTGGCAGGGACGGTGTAGCTGCTGCTTTGCAGTGTCTTTCTAGTTTGGAAACACTGGGATGTCCTCCCAGAGGTTTTACTTACACATTGCATATGCGTGCTGAAATCCTGCTGTGTGTCCTTTACAGCAGAGCCTCTTGCTGTCCATAGTCGCTCTTTCTATCGTGATCACTAGGATCTCAGTTATCCCAACATCTGCTGACTGTAGCTGAAGGCCTCCCTTGTAGTTTAGTTAAGGACTTTTCTGGGTCATGTGCTAGAAGTCAGTGAAGGGAATTGTGTGTTAGCCTTGTTTCCACATTGGAAAGCCTGAAGTGTAAGCATAAGTTGGTGTACACTATCATTAGTCAAATGAGAAATTGCGTCTTTGTGAACTGGTGAGAAATGTAAGCTGCTGCACTAGCAAGTTGGAACTTAAAAAAAGTGTATTTTGAACTGCTCAACAGCAAGTTGGAACAGACCAGTGTTGTTATCTGTTCGTAGCACTTAAGAACTGTGTTGAACCTGTGTTCAATGTGGAACTCCTGGGCTTTTTTGGATCATAATCTGCCTTCCCTTCTTCACTGCCATTGTACCCACATTGTGATGACCTTACTGTTGCTCTTAGTGAGTGATTATAGAGGGAGAAATAGAATCTTCACAGCAAAGGGACAGGAGGCAACAGACAGAAGGTGTAGTAAGGGGAACTCTAGAACCAGAATAAAGAAAAACATTTTCACCATCAAAGAATTCAAGTGCTGGATTAGGGGCTTAAGAAGCTGTGGGATCTCCATCCATGGAGATACCACAAACTGGACTGGACATGTCATTGAGCAACCTGATTTAACTGGTTAGTTAGGAAGAAGTTGGACAGTATAAATTCTGGTATAAATTATCCTGTGATGCTCTTCAAGATGAGGAAGCAGCATTGTTCAGGGTAGAGTTGACTGTTCCCAAGGGAAGGCAGTGTTTTAGCTCTTACCTCTGTGGATGGTAGCACAGAAGATGTTAGATCTTAATTTCTGTTGCAGGTTAGCACACAGATATGCAAGTAAACCTTAAAAACTGTGGTGATTACATTTGAGGTATTGCATTGAACATTACAGGCAAAAGGACACGTAATATTTTGCAAGACTGACGTGTGTGAACAGGACTACAATTTACATGATGGAGGATTTGGGGTTTGGGGAAAGCCATAAACAATTAAAAATATATAATAAGTGGGAGAGTATAGCTGTAAGTATTCCTTTAAGCTACATAATCACCTCTCAGTTTTGAAAAAATGCTTCTGTGCCATATTGTTCTCTAGGTAGTAGCTAGAGCCATTGGAGAAGTCCAGGCATAATAATCTGGTAAATATTGTGGTGTTGAGTGCTAATCCTAAATCTTGCTTGGTCTCACAAGTTTTGCGTCTTATAGTTGCTGTGGGTGTTTGCTGCCTGACAGGTTCTGGAGCTCAGCTCTGGCAACTGGAATGAAAAAGAGCTTTCTCTTGCTCTCCCACACAATCTCTCTGCCATCCTTTCCCCCTGTTTCACAGCCCAAAGACAGATGCACAAAATCAGTGAAGGGCATGTCACTAATGCTATGTACTTATACATGGCTGGAGATAAATCAGCTGCCCATCACACTGTCCTCAAGAACATGCTGAGGAGCAAAATGTTGTAAGTCCAGATTAGTTTGGAGCAGGCATGGACTGTGGGAGCAAAGATCAGCTTTCTTCTTATTAATAGGAGTTACCTTGAGTAATGTGAGTTGAGGCCACAAACCAAAACCAAAGGAAAAAATCCTTGCTCTGTCAGAATGTGAGGGAAAGTTGAGATAGGAAAATAAGTGAAACGAGTTCTGCTCTCTTATGTGTTTCAGTGTTCCTTAGCAAATGTGGAGTAAAATTGATCCACTTTGTATTTTTTGTTGTCACCAGTGTTCTGAAAGCAATATTATCTTCTGTATTTCAGTCTCTTGTTTCTTGCAAAAACAGAGCAAGAGTAAAAGACTGATAGACATACATGTTTGTCTGGGCATAGGAGCTTTAGAGTCATACCTGATGTAAGTCACATTCTAATAGACAAAACACAGCAACTTCAAGCTTAGATTCTTTTCATTCTTAGAAATGCTGTTCTTAATACATTTCTCTCTACAAGCCTGTTTTACAGTTGTGGCATTTTTTTCTTCTTGGTCCTGCAGAACCTGGAATATTGACCAACCAGTTCTTTCTAGCCTAGCATAATTTCTGTACCCGGAGGTATTAGTTTTGCTGTTCAAGCACTGTAGCTAAAATAGCCAAGCATTCAGGCTGTCCTGTGTTTGTAAGGTGAAGTGAATAGCAAGTTGTCCCCTAAATTGTAAAAAGCTAAGAAAAAAAAAAGGTGTTGCTCCAGAGTTACAGTAAGCCTGAAATTGCAGGCTTGACTTCTGTGGGCTGGTAACTATTTAGGAGGTGGCATCGGAGTGGAGAGATTCTTATACGTAGTCACAGTAAAGCCAGAGCAGTTAAAACTCTAAAGAGGACTTTTTGGTGATTTTTTTTTCCTTGTCCTTTCTTCTGCCTCTCAGCGTTGTGCTCTGGGTCTTGACATTTTGCTATCAGTAAATTTCTGGGTACAAATAAAGGGCTTTCTAGGGCTGAAACTTTCTTATTTGAGAGAATCTACCTGGGTCGTCCTATGGTTGTAGTGAGTGGAAGTGTTCAGTAGGTTTTCCTTCAAGCACTGAATTTGAGATTGTGCTGTTTCCTGTTGTACTTAGTGCTTGAGAGAAGGTTTTATTTTATTGTAACAATAAATTAGGCTAATCAATACGGCTTTCTGAAAGTCAAAAATTCAGTATTAATTGCTACTGATAACCGTAGAAATGTTCTGGGTCTGTGCAAGTTGAGCAGTTTTCAATGAGATAAAATCCTAGCCTGAAATTAGGCAACTGCACCATCTTTCTCCATTAGAATTGTCAGCATTTGAGTACACAAAAGGAAAGGACTGTAAAGATCAAGTAAAAGTTTTGCTGTGTGAACTGTTATGTTTCTAATAGGTGCTGCTGGTATGTGGGGTAGATGGTATATGAGTAAAATAATCAGATAGGTTTTATTATATTATTAAACAGATAGGCAGATCTATCTTTTTGGAAGATTTATTAATGTATTTTTCTAAAATTTTGTTTTAAACAGGAGATGACAGGTGGAAATGAATCCTGTACTGCAGGACCGACACCTATGTCCTACTTAACTTGCCTGAGTTACATTCTGGAAGAATGGACTGGCGTGGAGGATATTGGAGATTATCTGAGTTATGCATTCTACATTTTATGGTTGTTTTTTCCACTTGTCGTAGTCTTTGTACTTCCAGGAGTTATCGTCGTTCTCTTCTATGTTTCCATTCTCTGGCTTCATATTTATAAAAGGAAGAATGAAATAAAGGAAGCTTATTCCCATGATGCCTGGATAGGTGCAAGAGAAATGTTGGCCACCATATGGGATGGGCATGGAAGAATATGGCATGGTAAGTGAGAGCTAACCTTTCATTAAAAACTTCTGAAGCTCTTATTCTTCATTTAGCTTTCAAGGTTATTGGTATATGCCTGATGGTTGCTGCTGGTACATGCCGATTCAGGCCAGGTTTTTTTCTGTTTTATGAGTTACTGTCAGTGGTGCTTGAGACAAAAAAAAAAGGCATTGAGACTTTTTTGAATGTAAGTTTTTTGTCTTACGCATTTATTCCTTTATCTCTATAAAATGAGATCTCTGTTCTGGTTAAATATATGCACCATTTTTTTATTTTCCTTTTCTTTTCCCATTTTTTGCTTTTTTATAACAGCGTCTAGTTTTCCTCATTTGAAGAAGACTTGAAATGTATGTTGTGTTAAAAACTAGATCAATTAACTGTGTCGTTTCAGGGTCAATATATGAGGACTGGAAGTTAAATGCCAGTTCCCTGATAGCTAGTATGTCAGCCAGCACGTGTTAGTATAATTAATTGCACCGAACCAATCTTACATAAAATGCCAAATGATGTCTAAAAGGAGCACTTAGTTGCTGCTTGAAATTAACTTCAGAGCCTGTTACAGAATGACACTGTTACAGAACCCTACTTTTTTATTCATCTTTGTATTTTGGACTACTACTTTCTCTACTAGAATGTCAAAACTAAGGGCCCTGTTTTTTGTACTGATGCTATTATTTCTTTATAAAGATGGACTTAATAAATGATTTGGCTTTTCTCTCTAAGGAAATCATAAGTCTCTTTCAGAGCCATTCAGTCTAGATGCAGCTAAAGGAGAAAGAGATACTTAAGAGCAATTTACATATAGAATAAATCCTTCTTGAAAATCATCTCTATTTGTTCTCTAGTCAAAGGGAAGTGGGTTTTGAAGGCATTGATAACCAGATGGTGCAGCAGCTGTATCAGATAGGCTTTGTAAGACTAAGATGTAACTTTCAAATCTAGGAAAGTACACTACATCAAAATCAACAGCTACATCAAAGACCTTAAAATGCTCACTTCACAAGAAAAAGCTATTTACTTTTTTTCCCCAAGAAATTTTTTTGAGGGCTTGGCTCTTTTAATCCTTAGTAACTTTTTCTTTTTATAAGGTCTAACATTTTATTTGTGCAAGAAGATTCTTATCCGGTCCCTCATTGACAGCTGTGACTTTTTTCTGCCCTGCCAGCTGCTTCCTTCTTATCTATACACTTGTTTTGCTAAAGAATTACATGTTTTCCAATTATTTTCCCCCCACTTCGATTCATCAGGATATCATAAGAAAAACTTTCCATCCTGAAATCTAACAGAATTAAAAAAAAACCAAGAAGACAAAAAACGACCCCACAATCAAAAAGCCCCAAACCAACCCCCAAATCTGGTGATTGATAGCTGTAACTTTACATGTTTTAGGCCAATGCCATGTGTGTTAGTTGGCTGGCATGGAGCACAGTTAGTGGTCCCTTGGGGTGGGACTGATGATAGACTTGCAATGTGTTGCAGCTCCACAGGTGTACAAAGTAAAATAGAGGGAAAGGAGCCCTGAATACCTCCAGAATTAAATTAATGGAATAGGAATTGCAGACCTGACTAACCTGGAAGAAGTGACAGGATTTGGTTGAGAGGTTTTCAGGGTTTTTTTGGGGTGTTTTCTTTTTGCTTGTTCTATTTTAAAAAAGATGTAACAGGACTACTGGGTGTTAACTGAAGATGATCTATACTGTTGCATTTTGGCATTTTGTGTTAATTCAATACATTCTGCACTGTAACTTGTATAGAAGTGTGAGGTCAGGAAGAAGCTTGTAATTGTATTTTTCAGCTGGGCATATATAGTCCCAACTAGCTTTTAGTATATTGATGGAAAGCTGGAACAGGTATAATTTGGAGAGAAGTAGCAAAGATAATCTTCATATTGTAGAGTAAAAGGAGACATAAAAATGGGTGCCATCATGTCAGATCTTCTAAAACAGTCACTGGTGGCAATGAACTTTGAAAGGTTAATCATGGCTTGAAATAGTTGTTTTACCACTCCAATCTGTATTTTTGATTTCTCTTGAATTATTGATTCAGAAGACTTTCCAGCCTTGAAAACAGTGAGCTGAAAAAATAAGGATAAATTATACAGCTTAAGATAGTGAGACTGGGTGTTTTGTTTTAATGTTGGAGTGTTTTTGCTCTTTCTCAAAGTGTGGTGCCTTAAATGAAACTTGTATTCTCTGTGAAGCAACTTGTGTTTCCTATAGATGCTGCAAGTTACCTCTTGTCTTTTTATTGGTCATTTTTGCTCTTACCACTTCTCAATCCATGTTGGTTTCAGTTTGCCAGCTTGCTGCAAGTCAGTTTCTTTGGGATAGAATTGTATAAAAATTTAACATCTGTTACATTTTTAACTCCTAACAGGTTATGAGCTTCATGGTGTCGAAAATGTTCCTCAAGGACCAGGACTTATTGTGTTTTATCATGGAGCTACTCCTGTTGACTATATCTATTTCGCAGCTAGACTTAATATAATGACAAAGAGGTGCTGCAGAGCAGTAGCTGATAATTTTGTCTTCAGATTACCAGGTAACATACTTCATTATAAACAAGCAGTTTTGGAATTGTCATTTCAAATTTTTAATCATGTAATTAATAAAAATTGTGTTGCAGGAACACAGCTTTCAGAGCAGACATTCAGACAAATTTAGTGAAAGTTTTGAAATAGAGCATGTTCTGTACAAACAGGAATGAGACTGGCCCATGCAAGGATGGGACATAGTCCTGTCTGGGCAACACCTTCCAATAACTCTAGGGTGTTTAGAAACAAAGAGAGGGAGATCATAGAAGAAGCAGTGTTCTTTGTATTAATCATTAGCAAAGATTTCAGTAAGATGTTTCTTTTTCATTAATATAGGCAGAATGAGTGGTGTGAACTGATTAAGAGCTAAACTGTTTGAAACAAATACCCTATAAATTAAGAATTCTACCTGGAGAGACAATGTTTTCTTATCCCACCAAACTTTTACCCAGTTGAGGATGGCCCCAGGAAGAGTGTTTTGAGTAGAATCTGTTCTGGAGGAAAGCTAGCAAAGAGTTCAACATGTTTGTGTGAAACATGAGGTGAAACAGGTAGAAAATGCAAAATATGTTTGGGGCAAGATTTTGGCTGGGCAGTCTAGTGAAATGCACTGCCAATTGGTGAAATTAATTATGTGAAGGATTTGGTTTTTGTCTGTGAAATACAGTGGTACCCACTTTCTTTCCCACGCTCATTTTGTGATTAAAGGCCTGTCAGTTTACGAAAAGAATTACAAGGAATGGTCTGTAGTGTGCGGTGCTTTTAGTGGAACCAACTCATACAAGAAAACTGTCTTTTTGTCAGTATAGATTTATTTCAGCCTTAGTCCCTGAAAAGAACTTTTGGCTTTGCCTCTACAACTGCTTTTGCCAGCAGATTCATTTGTCAATGGTTATCAAATCTTTTGCATACAGATGGCTGATATAACCTACCTCATGATGCAGATTTGACTCCATATTGTAGTGATATAGGCACAGTTGTTTATCAATATTATGTTTTATTCCTTTTATGTTTTTATTCCTTTTCTGCTTTAAAGTAAGGCTCTAAATGTGAGTATACTTATCAGTCCCCCAAATATTGTTCAGCAGCATTGCAGAAACATCTTGCTGATGGCTGATCTTCTGGCTAACAGCTACTGGCATTCCTCAGGGATTGATACGGAGACCTGCTGCTTAGTGTTTTTATAGTACCCCTGGATGAGGGGCTGCAGCATGCACAGGAAATTCACTGATGATACCAAACTGGGGGAGCTGTTGATATACTGGGCATTAAAGTTTGTTCTCAGAGTGATTTCATAGAATTCAACTGGCAGAAATATGAAGTTCAGCAAAAGCAAATGTAGAGCTGTGTGTCTGGGATGGAGCAATTCTGTGCAATTCACTCTGGATAAAAGGGGGCTTTGCAGGAAAGGTCTTAGGATTCTAGTGGACATCAAGTTGAATGTGAGTCAGCAGTTGCCCTTACTGCAAAGAAGATGAACTGCATGGTGAGCTTTTTCTAGCATGAATGTAGCCACTGGGTTGAGTGAAGAGGTTTTTTTCCTTGGCATGGCATGTGTACAAGCACATCCTGTGTATGGTGTCCAGTTTGGGTCTGGAGCACACAGTGTACAAGGAGAGATTGAGAGAATTGGATTTGTTTGGTCTGTACCAGATAAGAGTGGGGAAAGATGCTGTCTTCAGCAACTTAGTGGGAGGGTGGGGAGAAGAGGGAGTCAGACTCTTCTCACAGGTGCACAGTGATAGATTGAGAAGTAACAGAGACAAGTTGCAACACAGGTAATTTTGATTAGACATGTGGAAAGGTATTTTATGCCATGAGAGTGATCAGACACCTGAACAGATTGGTTAGGCAAGTTGGGAATCTCCATCCCTGCAGACTTTCAAAATGCCGCTGGGTGAGGCTCTGAATAGCCTGATCTAGTTTGAGTGGGAGTCTGGACTAGATGACCTCCAGAACTTCTTTCTAATCTACATAATTCTCTGCTTCTGTGAAAGAATTAAGGCTGTTCAGGGAGACAAGTCCCAAGAGCCCAGAAAATGTTATGGATTGTTTCAAATGAGTGCTATGACTGGCAACTCAGGTAGATGCTGCTTCTCTTGTGAATCAAACCAGAAAGACTGTGTAATTTTATCCTAATACTGAGGCTGCCTGATCTTGATTAAGTATTCAGATTAAATTGGATGCCTTTTCAGAAGATGTTTTAACCAAAAGTTACAATGCTTAATGCAGGGGAAGTGGGAAGGGGTGGCGGTGCATTTGGGGGATCTGTTAGACACTCATGGATGTGTCAGTATTGTGTCAGTATTAAGTATGCTTTTCTTGCATTTTGGAGAAGGATATGAAATACAGTCATGTGAATTCTTTTTTTCCTTCTTTATAACTAGAGGTTTGCCACAGGGAGAAATAAACCCAATATTCAACTTTCTGGTTCCTTTTCCTTTAGACTCTTAGCTGTGTAGTGCTCAGAAATACATTGACTTCTCTAAGTTTAGGAGAAAGCCTTTTCCCAAAGCATTCAGAGAAGACTGAGATTTCACTTGTGTTTTTCTCCATCATCTTCTGCTATAGTAAGGGCCATTTTTGCTTCCTAAAGTCACCTGGGAGTCCTCTTTAAAAGGTTGCCTACTATTTAGTGTAGCTAAGACAGTCCCTTTCCTGTAATGTTCCAGAGGAAAGGAGTTTTGATTTCTTGTCTGTTACATGTACAAGGTGTTGCAAAGTATCTTGTGGACTAGATGCTCTGCAGATATATATGTGTGATTATCTACAACTATGGAAGGTTGTAGGAAGGTCTAAATGGTTCCTCTCTGTCTGGGGTCAACCCATGGGAAAATGATGACAACCTTGCCATCCTGCTACCTGGTAGCTGACAGACCTGATGTTACAGTCACTGGGGCCAAGATAGGAAAATGCACATAGTGCACAAGTTGAGAGTAGTTATTGGGTAGTCTCCAAAGGGTTTTCAAACATTTCTGCCAACACAGTCTTGTGGAAAATAGAAGAGTATATTGGGACAAAAGGCAGAGTTCAGGTTGAACTGTGGAATAGAATTAAGTTTGAACTTCTTGGTGTCTGGAAGAACATGTTCTGAATGGCTGAAAAATTGTGTTTAGATAATTTTAACAGTTGCTTTGTTGCTTGAAATGGAAAAAAGAAGTTCTTGGTCCCTTTCGTGCAGTGTTACCTGGTACTACCTCAGTGTTTCTTCTAACTTTGTGGTGACCTTTGCCTTGGACACAGGTACCCTGGCTGTCCTTTCAGGGCCATAGTGTCAGATTCCATCTCTCAGCTGCTTTAAGGGAGCCAGGTTCTTCTTTGGTACTGAAGCAGGGATATCAATAGTAAAGTGTGATCTGCTAGCAAGGCTGTGAAGTACAGCTCAGAATGTAAAGTTGAGGCTAAAAGTCCAGGGAGTAAATACAGCTGAGAAATTTTGTGAAGACTTGAAACCTCCTTGGGCAACTATTCTGTAGTACATTTTTTTGTCTGTATTCTGTCAATATTCTGTTATTTTTTTTACTAATACATGAACTGGAGAGACTCATGGTGTTGCTTTGTCACACATACCCTCCCTCTCCCCCCTTACCCAGTGTATCCAATGCAGAACTGATGGTGTCACAGTCTCTGCTTCTTTGGAGTCTCTTTTCCTGCTCATCTCCCCCCTTTTCGTGACTTTTTTTGTCCGTCTCCTGAGCTCACTGACAGAAAGGACTGAGACAGGCAGCTCTTTACCACCAGGTACCTTCCAGTGAGCTTTAATTAGTTTGGGAATGTCAAGCATTGTAAAATTCAGCTATTGAAAATCCCACAAAGAAAGCAGCTGAAAGAAATGAATTTCAATTAGGTAAACTCTATTTCAGGTGTTCCTCCATGGTGTTCCTCCATGCAAATGCTACTAGATGAAGACTGAGTGTCATCAACATTGTGTGAGGCAGGCACAGCAAAATATGAAGCAGGTGTAATGCAGCTTGTCTTCTGTAGCTATGTGTACAGACAGATCCTGATTGGGTATAGAGATGAGCTGGAAGTAATTATACTCACACCAGCTACAAAGACTAGTTAGAGATCAGAGTTTAGTTAAGAATAAACTAATAATGTGTTACCTCATGGTTTTCTTCCCTTCATTTATGCAAGCTGTAAGAGAAGACAGACCTCTGTCTTGTTAACTTTGTTTGGGCACTCCTTTAGCATGTGTGTATGTAGCAAATACGTGTTTATAGTCACAGCGATTCATTTGTTATTAGAAGGCAAACTCGACTAGATCAGTTCTTTGCCCTTGTCTGTGGCTGATAAGGTTGCTTCAGTTCAGTAAGAAAGAGGAGTAATGTTTCTGCTGCTGCCGAGTCAGCTGAAGTGCATACCATTTTGGTAGGCACTACTCATAAATACTTGAATTTATAAGTGTATAAATTTAAAATCTGTTGAAGCAACTGAACAGGACTTATTTCCTACAAACAGAGGTCTGTGGTAGTTATGTCCTTTTACAATAGGCTAGTTGTCTAAATTGATCAGATATGTTCCTTTTGATGCTTGTATAAAATTTTTGATGTTCTGCTGTTTCCTGAAGAGTATGGTCTGAGTGATAGTCAAATTCAAGGTGATATAAGGAGTTTACGTAACCTTAGGTCAAAAACTTCAGTTGCAATATTAACAGAAGGTGAGTGTACCCAACTGAAGCTGACCAGATGCCTCACTGTATGAAATGCCATCCATGTAGTCACACTGAACCAGAGTCAGTTGCTGCAGTGATCCATAATGCAGAGAATTGTACTTTTTCTCTGTCATTCTCCTTCTTGTGCACTGCTGCTCTTTGCCAAAGTTCACAAAACAGAACCACAACAATTTCCTGGTATTGCTTCTTGTTCCTCTCTGTTTGGACTATGCTGTGTTTGAACAGTAGAGTTTGAGCAAGGAGCCAGTGCCCTTGAGTCAAGCAACTCCTTTGAAGGGACATGTGAAAGATATCAGAGTGCTTGACAATTTTTCAGTTTAGTCCTGACTGTCGGATAACACCTGACTTTACTATGACAAAAAGCCACTGAAACCCCTAAATCTTCAACTTTGCAGACCAAAATCTCTAAGTTGGACTTGATACTTCAGTCCTTCCGGGGGACTTGGGGCCACAGCTTATTAAACAATTAACTGTTAGCCATAGTGTTCTGTGCTGGGAATCTGTATTCAATGGGTTAACATGTATGAGTTAACGTTTTCTGAATTAATATTATCTTACCCTACAGGTTTTAGAATGCTACTTGAGGTACTTGGAATTATACCTGGACCAAAAGAAGCTTGTGTCAGGACTCTGGAGAATGGCGACCTGTTAGCCATTGCCCCAGGCGGAGTGCGGGAAGCGCTCTTCAGCGATGAGATGTATACTGTTCTGTGGAGTGACCGCAAGGGCTTTGCTCAGGTGGCCATTGATGCAAAAGTGGTAAGTATGGCACATCATGGAAGAGAAGCAAAGAAAGCTAAGTTATTAGAACTTTCTTCCAGAGAAAGCTGTTTTGATTATCATAATTTGATGTTAGATTTCTAACTGTCGTGAGTGTGGTCTACTTGCTCTAACAACTACATTTCAAGACTCTTTATGTTGCTTTTGATAGATAAGAAGCCTTTAGAGTCAGCTAAGAATAGTGTTGTTAGGAAATACAGAGTTTAAAAGAGCAAGACATGAAATACAGGATGGTTTTTCCTTATAAGCATGTGCTGTTTTACACATACCTGGTTAGTACTGTGATGGCTTAGCCCTCCATGACCAGCATGGTTGGGAAATAACCCTACATATCAGTCATGGAATATGCTGAGTTGTGGGGGGGGACCATCAGGATCATGGAGTCCAACTCAATGTTTCTGTTTCTTCTGTCAAGTGCGGTGTGATCCACCAGGTTATAGACTCACTGGCACTCCATCCTGTATTGGCATTTTATGCTAGTGAGGGATGTCCAGGGCTGGTCACTGGTGTGAACAATGTCCCAGCATTGGGCTTGGTCAGCAGGCAGGTAGTTATTCATAGGGGACCAACTGATGAGGCAAAACAGTGTATGATATATTTGAATTGTAACTATTTTAGTAATCATTTCAGAGTACCTCTCATTCTAGATTTGTGCTTGGAAGATGTGTACATATGTCCCTAGGTCTGCATAATCCTAATTTAAAAGCAAGTCTCACATCAAGAATTTTATATTTAGTTACTGTCAAGGACAGACTAGTTAAGTCACTGGATTTTATACAGAAATAGAAGACTTACACGACCCAAGCATGCACTACTTTTCTCACAAGGAAAATAACACTGTTTGAACAGGTATTTTCAACAGGTTTAGGTTTTACTAATGTGTTGTAATAGCATGTGAAAGGCCATACTTGAGATTCCGGTATGATTGTACTAGTTGCATTTATTACATTGGATGTGTTTTTGGTTCCCTTTATGCACTCACAAGGGTCTTGTAGCTTCACCCCCCGCTAAAAAAAAACCCTGAGAGATGCAGTAAAATTAAGAGTGTCAGAGGCAGGCTGCAAGTGGGAAAAACATCTTTATTTAGATTAAAGATGAACTTTTAAGACACCTTGAATCATAAGCAGAACTCCTCATGGAAAGAAGAATGTGTCTGAAACATCAGAAAAATGTGTCTAAAAGTGGGACCTTCAACTTGTTGAAGTTGTCTTATTTCAGCAGGTTTTTTTTTTGCTAGAATTTCTGTCATATAAAGAAAAATTTCTACCTCTACATCAAAAGTAAGATGTTCCAAATAGGATTGTTCTAGAATAAAGATATTTCTATGCATTCAGTTTAGTGCAATAAATTGCACTTCTGTTTATTCTCTGTAATTATTTATGAACTTTTCTTTCCCTCTGAAAAAACCCTCGACTTGATGCATGCCTGAAAAGTTACATGTGCTAGCTCATCTCCATGCTTGTCTTTAAAAAGAATTTGAGTTCATGAAAATCCCATGAAGATTTCTCTATTTCTAATAATGCTGTGTACAGTGGGCACATACTATAAAATGATATTGAAAAACTTTATGTAGTAGCTGACCTCATCACAGTTCTTGTAAATCTTGACAGCTGTTTGCAATTTTAAAAACAGCAATAAAAACTTGAAATATTCAACACCATTCCAAGTACTCATCAGTAGAAATAAGTCATGGACAGGTATTGAATATGACACATCAAGTGTGAAGCAATACCATCAGCATAGCAGAGAGGAATCAGACAAGTTTAGTGTCCCAATCCTGTGAATCCTTCCCTTTGAGCATAACTACAAATTAGGTAAGAGGTTTAATCACTTAAGTCACAACTGTGCAAACACTGCTAGATGTGGGGAGGGACGCCTAAATGCTCCATAGGTTCCAAAATTCTGGACTGCTCTAAGAAAATAGACTTGCTGAAACAGTGACTCACTGAAGTCTTGTGGTATTCTCCAGTTTGAAACCTCATAGCAGAAGGTCACAGAAGAACTTTAGAATACTTGTTTTGCTCTCTATATATCATTGTCTGATAAATACTTCAGAAATTAAATTTCCTGTTGAGTTTAAGTGAGGTAGAAGTTCTGTAGATAGTGGTATCTTCCTTAAATTCTTAATTATTTTTTTTCCCTCCTAGCCCATCATTCCTATGTTTACACAAAATGTTCGAGAAGGCTTTAGGACATTAGGAGGAATAAGTAAGATATTTTCTATTTTTCTGTAGTTTATTTTTCCATATGTGTTTAGCCTATCTCTGTAGCAATAATCCTCATAAGTCTGAGATTTAACACAGCCTTGTATCTTTATGTTTGGTCTCTGGTAGAGTTCAGAGGTGTTTTTAGGATTGACTATCAGCATTAGATGTGATATTGGCTCATCTAAGTTACTTTCCACATAACAGTGTTCTTTTACACAAGCGATAGAAGAAAGAAAAAAGGAGCCAGAAAAAGGCAGGAAGATTTAAAGCACTTTTTTCTCTGTTTATATTTGCTAGGCCAACCCTAGGTTGTCTGTTAAGAAGCAAAGCAAGAAGGTTTGCAACTGACACGTAATTCCTGTTCTCCTAAAGTTCTGTGCTTACACCTCTACCTGTACTTAAAGTTTGAACTACAATTAATCTGTAGTTGCTTTTCTCTTCTGCACTAGACTTGTGGTTCCTCACAAAACCTTGCATTTGGCAGCTCTCCTTCCTTATCTCTTTGGAGCTTGCAGCCAGAACATGAATAGATGGATCTTTTGTCTGAGGGGTCTGGGATGATTAGATGCTCACATCTCTGCTCTTTTGCTAGTCTTAAACTCCCTCTTTTTTTATATTCTCTTAGTTACTATCTAGCAGAGGAGCCTGAACCGCATGTTCTGCCTCAAGTGCCTCATCATCACCTTCACCAGAGGGCTGCAGGGCAGCACTGTTCTGTTTCTCTCCCCCTCCGTTTAAGAGCTATATATTGCATGGAGAAAGCCAAAGCCTCGGATGCAGAAGCTGGAATAATTCACACATTTGTCATGTTGTACAAAAATAAACAGCAATTAACTGTTGCTGTGTCCGGGAGAATCACAAACAGAGGAAATTGAAGCCAAAATGATTTATGCTACTTGCATTCTATAGCAGAGTTGCTAGAGCAGTGTAACTTCCTGATCACTGGAGGTGTTACTCCAGTTTCAGAAGTTTTGTTTTTGTTTTTATAGATTGTGTACAGAAAATTCCACATCTTGATCAGTAAGGATTTTCTTATGCGAGTGCCCCAGTTAATGGAGTTTCTTGTCTGAAATTGAGTAAAATAATATTTAGTGCACATTTTTCAAAGAATCTCTTCTGGGTACATTTGGTATAAATGCTTAGAAGGTGGCATGTGGAGAAGAATGTGTCATCTTAGAACAGATTGAACTACCTGTGTTTTCTCTCTTTTTATGTGATTTAACTGCAACCTGTGTTGAAAGAGCAATTCAGTATGTTAGCATGACTGACTTTTAGGCAGATAAGGCCGTTTCTGATCCTGTAGACCTCAGTGGGCCTGAATATATGCAGTTTTCCAATACTAGTTTCTAATACTAACCTGTCAAATGAGCTGAACCTGTAACCTGTATTGCATAGCATTCTCTTCCTCTCCATAGAGGAATTGAATAGAGCTATTGAATTTCTCTCCTCTTCTTTCTTCTCGTTTCAGCTACTCTTTGGAGGAAAGATTTCACACCAAGTTAGGGTAGAAATAAGTCTGATATAAGCATTAATGCAGCTTTTAGGAAATGAAAGTCAAGGTAGGATAGCACTTGAGATGACATATTGTTTGAGAGTCTGGGTTGGGGGCTAGGTTACTTTGCAAGCCAGTTTCAATATTTAAACATAGTGGGAATAAAAAGCTTTACAGAATAATCCCAGTCTCTCTCTCTCTCTTCCCTCCTTTACCCTCCCTCACTCCCCTTCTCCCTTCCCCACCTTTCTTTCTCCTGCTTTCCACTACATTTTTTCACATTAGAAATACTTAGGTCGCTATATGAGCGTACTAGATTGCCAGTAGTTCCTCTGTACGGGGGCTTTCCTGTCAAACTACGTACATTTATTGGAGAACCCATTCCATATGAACCAAATATGACTGCTGAGGAACTAGCTGCAAAGGTAAGATAGATATCTATATATGTAAACTTAAAATATTGAATGTTCTGATAAAAATAACGGCAATAGTCTTGTCAAGTGATTTCTGTCTAGGAGCCAGTTATAGAAGTTGGTGGAATCATGGTAAGTTTTGTACTTGCCTAACTCTGAATGTTATTCTTAAATACTATCTTTTTATTGCTACAACTTGCAGATGTTCTAGGTCTTTTAAAGTTAATTGCACCCCATATTTGCTTTGAGAAAAAAACTTGCTTTTAAAGACTGAAGAAGTTTGGTCAGATAAGACAGCCTTCAGTTGATAGAGGGAAGACTTCACCCAAGAGGAAGCATTCTGCTTCCTGGTGTTTTCGGAAAGATACTAAGGAAGCCTTTCAAATATAGCAAATCTATGTTCACAAACTATTGGAATTACATACAATTTAAAAAAAAAAAAGGTAAATAATTGCACTGCTTTGTGTAGTCTGGTTCTATTTTGTTCAGCTTCTAACCCAGCAATTTAACTTCTAAATGTTCCTCTAATTCAGATTTAGATGCTTTATAGAAAGGATTTTCAGGTCCTCATGTTCATTCAGTTTATTAATAGATTTCACAGTGCAAAGACATAAACCAGCTAAATGGTGGATCAGTGAGATGGAGTGGGATGAAATAGGTATTTTTGAAAACTCCACAGATGGTCACTTATAATATTCCAAGAACTTCACTTGAGAGGGACTTTTCTTGACCATACAGATGACCATACAGTTTGTTGTCTCTCTTTGTCTTTTTATCCTATGATTACATTCTGCAAAAAGACTTAAAATGTTTGTCTGCAGTATAGGCCCTGATAATGGAAAACTGGTTGTTTCTTTTGTGGGGTCACTCTGACAGGACTACAGAACTGCTGCTTTAAGCAGAGAGAATGTGTTTAAGTTACTTTCAAACGTGTATTGGCATCTTACATTCATGCCAACCCTCGCTTACTTCTGACTTAAGTTCAGATTCTGCTAGATAAGGCCCCTAGAATGCGAATTGCCTAGAATCCTGTTTAGTTAGAGTGATTTTAAAGTTGTATCTCATGTTTCAGGCTGTGGCACGGTATGCATTATCCCATTATACAGAGCAAAAAATAAAGCTCAATTTTTTTACCAAATACAAATTTTAGATCTGTGGAGTCACTTAGCACCAGATGTATAAAGTCCTTCTTGAAGGACTTAACAGTTGATCACTTACTTCATATAGACAGTGGGAGCTTGTACCAACAAACAACATTCTACCAACATCTGCCCTTGCTGACCATTGGTTTACACAGGCAAATAATTCCCTGTTCTTCTGTTTCTGGCCTTAAGAATTCACTAGCCTGTGCTTCTCTAGACAGAATAGGACGTGTGTTCTCACCACAGCTTTTGCATGTTGCCCTGCTTTTGAATGTTCCCTATAGAGCTTTACTATTATAAGAGTAAGTGCTGTGCACTCCTTGGCCTGTTTGGCTTTTGAGTAAAAGGGAAGGCTGCTGTCACATGCAGCTGAGTGCCCTGAGCATGTGTCACAGGACCGATTCCTTCAGGGGTCTTGGGTCCAGAGGGCATTACTTTGTACAAGTCTAATGTGCTGAGACACAATGGTGTTTCTAGTGCCATTTCTGAGCATGTGTAGAAGCAAAGTTGATGCCCCCTGGAAGAGTGTTATTGATGCAAACCTGGGCACAGGCAGGAGTTTGAGTTGCAGTACCTCATGCAGGTGTTTAACATGTTTTGTAGACTTAAGTCTCTTCATGAATTTACTCTGTTGTCTTTGGTGTATCACTAACAACAGCTTGTGAACACAGCTGCTAGACATAAGAGATACTAGTTTGTTGGTCTGTTTCATGGCAGTGTTGCCACAATCACATCCTGTGGGCCTAAACATGGAAGAACAGTATTTTGAACTTGCAATAGTTCTGTGGTATTTGAAAGGATTAAAAAGAGCCTAGAAATTGTGTTATTATGTGAGCAGTATGAAGATGAGGTTTTCTGATCAAAACCTTTTCTCTTTTCCTACAGACAAAAGCAGCAGTCCAAGCTCTCATAGAAAAACATCAGAAAATTCCAGGAAATATATTTAGGGCTTTAATGGAACGATTTCAAACACAAAAGAAAGAAGATTAAGGTTTTCTGAACTTAAACTTCTGTAACTACTATTTAGTTGTAATATTCTTAAAGTCACATTTGTAAGTTATTCATTCTTCTAATAATAGGTTCTAAATACTGTCCTAATTATATGGCTGTATAATTTAAGATAGAGGTCACTTGCCCTTGCCTTTTCCCCTGTCCAATATCAAGCTCAGGAACCCAAACTTCAAATCATTCATAATGGGGCAAAGTTTAATTTTTGATAAATGCATTTCTACCTTGGAAGTGTCTACCAACTACCTTAGGTTGTTGATTCTGGGTTTGTTTTGGGGTTCTTCTTCCAAATAATACTGCAAACCTTTATGTATACGCTCTGTCTTCCTTTTGGTCTGTCATTGTCTCCCATCCTAGCCATGATGGATCTCTAGTCAAACCCTCTGCAGAGCTGGAGTCTTATTGTCTTGACCCTCGTCAGTGGAAGGAGTTTTTGTGGGCCAGATTAATGCCATACAACATATATGAAAACTTTCCTGAGATTGTTACCCTCACACTGCTGGGAAACAGTCCACCAATTTTGGCCTACAGAACCTCTAGCAATGCCTGCAAAACGTGTGTTGCAAAGTGTTTAGTTTTGCTGGGAGAGCTCAGAGAGGGTTCAGAGGAGTGAAAATTGATTAGAGAACTACAGTGATCCAAGCAGGTTTGTTATGGAAACCACTCCAATGGTGTGAATGAGAACCCTACAACACAACTGCTGTTCCAAGCCAAGGCATATTGGATATCTTCCCTTGAGTAGAGACTTGTCCCATTTATTTCTCAGTGAATCTACAAATTCTCTTTTGAAACAATGAGCCAAGCATTCAAACATCAGAAATGAGAGTACTGTTTAGTAACATGAGCTCAAAAATCTGTTTTTTTGATAGAAAGAGAAAATTGTTTCAGCACTGTAAAAAACAGTAGTTCTTTTGAAAAACAGTGTTGGTATTCCCAAATGCTCTTTAGATTTAGTATGTGGATAAACTATTAAATATATTCTTCAAACAGTTATTTATGTAAGTTAAATAATGAAGGAGAGGGAAGTTCTGTATACTTTCCTTAAGCGAAAACAATTGAATCAACTGGAGAGAGCTGCAAGATTTGGCTTTTGTGTACTTACAGCAAATTATATTGTTATATTTTTTTCTTAGCTAAAACCAATGGTTTTATTGTCCAAATAGGAAATATCTGAAATATTTCTTCTAATTTCCAGGAATTTTAATCTACAGTTCTTAAATTAACATCTGGGAACTTTTTAATTCTGGGGTGAGGACAGATTCCTTCAGAAAAGACAAAAGACCTTTTTGCTATACGATGTGGTCCCCTTTCAATATTGTTGGGGTTTGACTTTTTCTTAAAAAAAAAAATACACTACCCAAAAAAATCCCAACAAATAATGAACATTTGAGGGAGCAGTTTTATTTGATATCGTAGTCATTCCTTTCACCATTTAAGCACATACTTTGCCTTATGCTCTTTGAAATGTGTAAATTAGTGACATTGCATAAGTGCATGTGGGTGATACCCTATGTTAGAAAAATATCACTTTATGGGAAATTGTCTATTAAATGTGGTTTACAAGAACTAAAAGGCTTATTTACTTTGATGCCTAGAGGCTGATCTGAAGCAGAGGCTAGACAGAGTTAAAGGAGTAAAGCAGGTATTTATTGAAAGTCCTTCAAAGGGTACACCTTGGGTAGTACAAGAGTCCAGCTCTTGTGGCTCTACCCAAGATGGATGCCTGGTCACAAGGTTTCACACTTTTATAAGTTTTGTAAGTCTATTTACATATTGGGGTCAATTGTCCAATTAAAGCTTCAGATTATGAAGTCCCATCATCTCAGTTTGCTGTCCTTGATTCACTGTTGTTTATACTTTTTGGGCCCTGAAGCTGCAATGGTGTCCTTGGTTCCCAGACTGGAAAAGAATTGTTTTGTCTAACTAAACTGTGAAGAGAACTTGCTAACACTTTATATGAAGTTCAGAGTTACACACGAAGGCGGTACAGAATCTGGAAAATATAAAGGCTAAAACTTAAGGCATCAACTTTATGATAATATTTTATAACGAAAACATTTTACATGGTGTTAAATTTTTTAAAGCTTTGGGAAGAATCATGGTATGTAAAAGCAAATGCCCATTCTGAAGTTTTTTAAATTACTTGGTTTTTACTTGAAGGCAAGATTGTGTTCCTTTTAATTTATTGGACTGTATTTCAAGAATACTGTTAACACAGCATGTCATTAAAAGTGATAATGCTAAATTCCTGCATTGCAGTATAACTTAAGTATGACTTTTTTTTACTGTTCATTTTGAGAGAAATGTACATCAGTCTATGTTGTGAACATCTCAAAGGCAGCTGAACATCTTTTGTGTTGAGGTTGCATATATGTAAAAGGGAACTCAATTTAAAAGGTTCCTTTAGACATGAACGGACATTGTTTTTAGAGATTTTCTAAAATTTATTTTAATAAGTATGTGGGCTATTTGCTGCAATTTTGTCCCTTGAAGTATTGAAAGATCAGTATAAAAAATGAAGGACAGTATTGGTACTCTCTAAGTGTTGATATTTGTATAGGCCTTTCCTATTTATTTCTATATATTAAAAATATATAGAAGACACCTTTTGAATAAAATTGATGACTGGAACAGACTTCTGAAGTTTTGTGTTGTGTTTGAACTAAATGGAATGATACATGGCCTGTCCTGCTGAACCTTGAGTGGTTTTGAGCAGCATGTCCCATCCCTGAGATGCCCTTCTTGCCTTGCAGTGTCTGAATAGGGATGGAAGGAACAAAGCCCCAGAAGGAATGAAAGGAAAAATAATTCAGACAACAGTGGAATAAAGGAAAAAAATCACATAAACAGTAAGGTCTGAGTTTCAGTAGTTGCAGTCTGTGCTGCAGAAGACCTTTACAAGCACTGCAATACCACTTTAGTTAAAAGTTCTGCAACAGAAAATGGGCCATAAATACTGACTAGTGAGGTTTATTTGTACGTATTTGGGGTGTGAATGATTGCCTACTTTGTTTTATTGAAAAAGAGGCAGACATGGATAGAGACTCTCCCAAGTAAGGTTATAGACCTCACGTCGTTTCAGCTGATTTGGTTTCAGAAGTATTTAAAGGGAAATTTAGCAGGGTTAGACTAAACCACTGATTGTCTGGTTAGCCTTTAGATACACTGAAGACATTACATGTTTCGCCACATGAGCAGCATAAGCAGGATATGTATTTTTAGGCTGTTTGGAAGTAGACCAACTGCTGTACTGACAGGTATTCATCATTATCTCTCAGCAAGACCCAAATTTCCTACTGGCCAATTTGCTGTCCTGTTGTGTAATAGCAGAGCTCAGTCTGAACATCTATTATTAGGATGCTTTCACATGAAATTAATCTGCAAATGCAAGGTAGAGCAGTTAATCAGCACTGTCAACACAACTGTGTGGCTCATCCGGTATGGGGTTTGCTGTACAAGTGTAGCATTATGTTGCTTCATCCTATTATTCTGTGGAGAAGATACAGCTACGATGACAATGTGTTAGCTCTACAGTGCTTAATCCCTATTAAGCCCATCACAGATGCTAGGATGCTTTTCTTGGTGATACTTTTGCATCAAAAAATTACCAAAAGTAAGTGTTGGAAGTGTGTGGAATTGCTACACGAGCATAGTAGCACTGAAAATACATGTAAAGTAAAATAATTCTCCAAAATGTGTCTGCTAAAACTTCAAGAGACAATCTGATGACGCTTTTTTTTTTTTTAACCCGGGACTAGTCAAAAGAAATTATAGTTTCAAAATTATGAAGGTGAGCAGAGGGCTTGTATGAGGGCAGGCTGAGAGAGTTGGGGTTGTTCAGCCTGGAGAACAGAAGGCTCCAGAGGGGCATTGGAGCACATTCCAGTACCTGAAGAGGGGTACAAGAAAGCTGAAGAGGGACTTTTGATGAGGCCAATGTAATGACAGGACAAGGGAGGATGGCTTTAAACCAAAGAGAGTAGGTTTAGATTAGATATTAGGGAGAAATTTTTTATTCTGAGAGTGGTGAGGCACTGGAACAGGTTGCCCAAAAAAACTTGTGGAGGCCTCATCCCTGGAAGTGTTCAAGGCCAGGATGGGGCTTTGAGCAACCTGGTCTAGTGGAAGGTGTCCTTGCCCATGACAGGAGGATTGGAACTGGATGATCTTTAAGATCTCTTCCAACTCAAGCCGTTGTATGATTCCATGGTACTTTTCTCATCATGAGTTGTTTGCAGTATTTGCTTGCCTGCTTTTCTTTAATGTAATTTTGTGTTGCGCAGATGGTTGTAGATTTGCCACTTGCAACCTTGAATTTTGTCACAGCATACATCGCACGCATACCATATGTTGCTTCCTGAAACATTTTAAAATGGTTAAAATTATCTCTATGTCAGAAAATTGGTCAGAAAGATGTAACAAACTTTTGGGCTGTAGGAAGCGTTTTCTTAAAACCTGAAGTGTTTACTAACACTTCTCCCTTTTGCCTGTATGTGAAACATTACAAGGTGAGATGCCATTTGGAATTAATATCAGGCTACATATGTAAAGCAGACCCAATATTTTTTTTCCCCACCTGAGTCAGCTGTTGTAGAGCAGTTCCTTTTCCACTGGGCCTTGTCTGTCCATACCAGTTACTGTAACGAGTGAATGCAGCACAACTCATCAAATCACCTTTGGCTCTGGTTTTCCAGCTAAAACCATGCCATGCTCAGGAAACATGAGATGCCAAAGTTCTAACAAAACACGTATTATTCAGAGAAGATCTTGGAAGTTTAAAAAAATGGAAGTCAAGATATGGAACTGTTTTTTTACCTAATTCCTTTTAATGAGAAACACAATGTCCCAAACATCAGGGAGGGTAGGAACTCACAATTTTGTGTCATCTTTATACAGAATTTGTGGCGGATGAATTGGGATGAAAATGGGGCTAATCTTTATCTAGTCCAGATGGATTTGCTTTTCTGTTTCTTTCAGTAGTGTTTTGTTAGGTCTGTGCTTTGCTCAGAGCAACTTATTTTCTGTCAGTTACTTCCTAAGTGGGAACAGAAATGGAGACTCCAATGAACATTTGTTAGTTCTCTTTTACAGAATCACAGAATCAATAGGGTTGGAACAGACCTTTGGGACTATCAAGCCCCAGCCTATGACCCAATACCACCATGTCAACTAGACCATGGCACAGAGTGCCTCATGTCCAGTCTTTAACACCTCCAGGGACGGTGACTCCACCACCTTGCTGGGCAGCCCATTCCAATGCCCAAACACCCTTTCTATGAAGAAATGCTTCCTAATGTCCAACTTAAACCGCCCTGATCTATTTGAAATCTACCAAAGGTACCTAGAAACATTTCTGAGCTCTTACTTCTGTAATGGGGTTGTCAGCTCTCCAGACACTTCTTTAATGATCAAATTTCTCCCTACTGTCTGAAAAACACTTTTCTGACAGATCCACCAAAACCTTTGAAGCATCCTGTCCATTTAGAAGTGAATTAATTTTCTTTTGCTCATTATGCAGTGGATTAATCTTCTTAACTAGTGGGCACAGCATTTGCAGGCTTGCTTGGTTAATGTTTTTTACCATAGGTTTTCACTTTCTAGACAGAAATTTTGGTATTTGATCCAACTTTTTGAGAGCAAGCTCAAGGGAAAGGGCCAACTTCAGCTTGGCTCAGTCTCTGAAGGCATTAATGAAAATAAAAACTAACTCTCACAGCTGAAGCAAGCACACACAACCCCAAAACTACTTTTGGAATCCTGATTCTGGACAATCCTGAGTCACATTTATGAGAACAAAGCTTCCTGGTTCCTTTTTCTCCTTGCAAAACCTGACACCAGAAGCATAGCAGCTTTGATGGCATTTCCAGGACCAAGGTTGCCATCTGAGTTGAGCAGTGGTGAGGGCCTTTATCCTGGAGGAGCAAGCTCAGGAGAAGACTTCAGCAGCCCTCAGAGCCTCTTTGGAGCAAAGTGTAACTCAGTAGTATTTAGTGGAAGATGTCTAGTAGTCAATGCTGTATTGCACTATTATCATGTATTCCCATCTCCATTCTTGTGGTTTCCTCTCAAAAGCAAGCTAGTAGTCATGCTTGCTACCCGGTCCCTCTCTCTGCCAGTTGGCTCTGCCAGAATCTTTCTTGCAGTCATCCCCTGTGATGATACCCAGGGTCTTCAGGACAGGGCTTAAATCCCACTAAAGCTTTGCTGTCAGAGGGGTGTGAAACAAGCTCGAGCACCTGTGGTTCCCCTGGTGATGTGGTGCTGCACTGAGCTGCCTTTGCAGAGCAGTCAGAGGAAGAGGAAGCAGCCTGGCTGACCCAGCCACCCTGTTTCCAGTGCCTCATGTACCCTGGAATATCTTGTTCAGCCCAGGGCTGGCTCAGGCGTGGCCAGACAGACACAGGAAGTTACAGCTGAGGAGCTAATGTCATTAAGTTTGGGTCTTTGTGCACATCCCACCACCTCCTTAAGATCCTCATGCAGAGCAAATTTGATAAGGGAAAGCTGCTTTTCTAAAAAGAGAGGAAGCTTTGTATTAAGAACTTCTGGTATTTTTCTATCATCCTACAGTATGCACAAATACCATTTCCAGGAGGCAATAAGCTTTCTGCATAGCAGCTGTAATAAATGAACCAATGGATGTTTATACTGGGTGATGTATTCCACCCTTCTGGTGCAGGAAAGGGTCTGAATTTGTGCTGGAACCATTTTTAAATTGTTTTGGTTACTCCATGCTTAGTGCTTCATTTGCAAAGCTCTTCTTTTGAGCCACTGGATGTACAGTTTGACAAGCATCTAAATATGGAGGACAGCCTTTGCTGGTGTCTGCAGCAAGGTGAGTCAGAAGAGTCTGGCATGTGGGCAGCTAAACACCCACCAGGGCCCAAAAACACGCTTTGAGAAAGGATGAGAGTAGAGAGCTGACCTAAAAGGCAGCCAGAAAAATCTCAGCTGTTGGAGTGCATCAATCCATCTTTAGTTTCTTTACTCATAATATCTTACATTAATGGCTACAGGACCAGATACTGTCTGACTTTACACAGCAGCATAGGTGAGTGTACATGTGTGTTTTTGTGATGCCCTGTTTCTTTGGTATAAACAGGATCATGGAACCTACTTCAGCTGCTGATGCAAGGCAAATAGCAGACCATTATTATTCAATCCACCCGGGCTTTGCAAATGTCAAGATGATATCACTCATGCTTGCTTCGTCATTATTACACTTAATAATTTTTATTAGCTGGTGAACCAAGCAGATTTTGTAGATGTGCTGATTTCTAACAGATTGTCCCTTCAAACCATGCAGCAAAAATAGATAGCAAGAAAATAATGATTTCTGTAGCCCAAGCTCCTAATTTTAATGCAGATCTCTGCAATTGTTGGAACTAGGTCTATAGGAAGTTTTAATCAATTAATTTGCTCATTTCTGAGGATCTGGGCTGCATTTTCAATATCTAAAGTAGGAGACTGCACCTGTGTTAACAGCATGCTACATTGGGGAAAATAAAGCCAGAAACACCCGGTTCCTGAATAATGTTTCCATCTCAACAAATATTTTTATATTATGTATATCAGGGTATTCTGCACTCCAGAGGAAAAAAAAAAAACAACAAAACACACAGGACTAACAGATTTAACAATGAGGAAACCTGATCTTTTCAATTATAAAAGTGTCTTTCACCTGTAGAAAGGGGACGTCTGAAAAAAGACTGAAATTGTCATAGTGGGGCTTTTCTTCTGAAGAAGTTTGATTTCTTTGGCAAGCTGTGCTGTTTCAACAGTCCCTCCTCCTTTGCAGGCAGCATGCCAGGCAAGAGACAGCAGTGAAGACAGGCAGTCAAAGCAAGACACGTGAGTCTGTAGTATCAGCTCTTTTGGGGCGGAATGAGGGCCTGCTTCCATCAAATTTAATCAGATTTAATACTCAGCCACTGGGAGCAGCTACTATTTTGCAACTGGAGAGAGGAAAAAGATGTTTGGCTGAGCGCAGGCAGGATGTGTTGGAGAAGGTGGTGGTGATTCAGCCCGATATAAATGTACCACTGCTGGGGTGGGGCGAAGTCAATTTTAAGAGGTGCAGCAAGTGTTGGCAGCTGCGTGAAATAAATTAGTAAGTCAAATGAAGAAAACATCATTGGCTGCAGGTAATTCATATGCCCATGACCCAAATTTCACTTCCTGGCATCTCACACTGCTCTGTGAGTGTGCTGGGTTTACCTTACATTTCAGCAGAAGGTTTATTTATCCCAAGAATCCATTTGTGTAACAACAGCGCATCTGGAATGGAAATATTTGAGCCTGTTCAGGTTGCTGGGCTGTTTTTCGCCCTCCTTCATTACACACATTTTTGTTTAGTGAGCAATGCTACTCCATTACAACCATCCTAGTATAAAATCACCAACTTTAGCTGCCACTAGCACAGATATTACTTGGCAAGGCAGATTGTCTTAAATTAGAAAAGCTGCCAGAATGCAAGGTGTATGAGAAATAGCTGAGGTCACGTGGTTTGTTCAGCTTAGAAAAGCAGAGACTGAGGGGAGACCTCATTGCAGTCTATAAATTCCTCATGAGGGAAAGCAAAGAGCAAGGGATCAATCTCTTCTTTCTGGTAACCAGTGACAGGGAGTGGTCTGAAGTTGTGTCATGGGAGGTTGAGGTGAGATATTAGGGAAAGGTTCTTCATCCAGAGGGTGCTTGGGTACTGGGACAGGCTGCCCAGGGAAGTGGTTACAGCACCAAGCTTGGCAGAGTTCAAGAAGCATTTGGACAATGCTCTCAGGCACATGGTGTGACTCCTGGGGATGGTGCTGTACGGGGCAGGGAGTTGGACTTGATGATCTTGTGGTTTCCTTCCAGCTCAGGGTATTATTCTATGATATCTCAACATGTCTTAGGTAGTGCAGTTATTCCCCTTTGTAAGAGGAAAGGAAATTTTTTTATATCCCAATTCCTCAAGATGTTTCCCCTGGCCAGCCTGAAAGCCTACCCACCTCATGATGTCAAGTCTGCTCAGTTCACACTCACAAATGCTGTAAAGCAAATAATGGAAATGGAAAAATAATGGAAATGGAAAACCCCAAACATTGCATCTCCTTTGCTGGCATCTGAGGGCAAGCGAAGGAAGGATCCTTCAACAGGGAATCTTGCAGTGTGAAAAGGTTTGCTAACACTTTGGCCTCTGTTTTTTTTGTTCTTTCCCCCCAATCATATTGGCTGTTAGTAAGTTTGCAGTTAGTGTTTCCAATGTCAGGAACAATAAGGGCACAGGGAATTTAAAAGCATTTCTGCCTTGGCACAAGCTGAAACCCTGATTGCTGAAGCAGAGATTATTCCTTTGAACACTTGCTGAGCACCTCTGAGCACTCACAGCAGATGCTGCATCCGTGTCCTGACAGCTCACAGGCAGAGCTCAGCCTGGCGCCGTGCACCGTCCGAGCCAGCAGCAATCTGAGCTGGCACACAGGGAGCTGCCTGCTCTTGCAGCCTGATGTGGACTGAAAAAGCCAGTATGAGAAGGCTCTCTTTGCAGCCTCCGTTTAAAAACCAGACATGTGGGACCTGGAAAGTGCCAGAACAAGGAGCACTCCCCTGCCACAGATAAAAGCTCAGCTCTGGCAAGGCAGCAGGACACGGTGCCCAGCTCCGTTGCTGACCCTCCCTACCATGCCTGACTGGCTCTATGTCCTTGCTGGCTCTGCTTACTCCTGCTGCACAGTTCAGTCTGTGCACTCATGCCTTGACACACAGCCACAGGGTCTTTGTATATTTGTCACAGGCAGTTAAAGATAAATAACAGAGAGATCCTGAGCCTAGAAACTTCTCTGCTTTCTTCCCCCTAACCAGCTGCCTTCACGAGAGGCAGAGCATCTCCCTTGGGCCTGTCTTCCTGTCTGAATTCAAATGGCACCGCTTTAGTACTTCCTTTGAATCAAGGCAGTAGATAATGCAGAGCAAATGACTGCTTCTGATAACTCAGGTTTCAGAGGAATGTCAGATGAAGTCTTCAAGGCAAACTGTAATGAACACAAGGCTTTTATGTTTTTCCAAGATTTTTTGTTTTTCTCGAAGGCTGCCCTGTTTTTTCCGAGTTTTCCTCTAGGAAATAGAAGAGCTATGATCTCAAAAGAGGTTGCATATGTGCACACAAGAAAAACTACTCCAAAGGATAAAAGTGCAACCAAAACTTCACTTCCTATTTTAATTCTGCTTCAGGCAGAAATAAAAAGAGAGTGTATTATCTCTGTGCACAGTCAGAGGCATCCTGTAGCATAGACTGCTGGTAAAAATGAATTATCTATGCAAGAAAAGTTAATTAAAGAAAAGGTTTTAGGAGATCTGTATTCAAAACAATGTTGAAAAAGTTGAATTTAAAATGGAGGTTTCTCATGTCCTACTTGCATGCATTACCAGGGCAATGGCATACCTGACTGGAAACACAGTGCAGTGACTTTCAGTCACTGCTGAGGGAGGAGATGTGCCATGCTGGATCAGACCATTAGCCATGGCACCATCCAAACCACGCACTGGTGAGGAGTGCTAAGTCCAGCTTGCCCTTGTGCAGTTCCATAGGACTGTGTGGTAGGTGAGATGAATCCAGACAAAGCAACAATGGTCCTGTGCTGAGCAGGAGACACGAGAGCCTTTAAAATGGGCAGGAGCCAGAGGTGACCTCCTGGAGGGGCTGGGAGACAGGTTCAGGCAGGAGCAGAAATGGTCCTTTCCACACCCTGCCCCTCAGCCCACCTTTTAAAGTCTCACCATCATGATGTGTCAGATATTCAACCAAGCACTAAGAACAAATACCAAGGACCGCATTCTTTGGATCCCCACATTTCTGAGAACTTTCCTCATTTAAATGCGTGTTTTCTGAAGATGCATGATTCCAGACATCCACACAAGGATATTGAACGCAGAAGTTTCACCCTGAAATACTTTCTGCAGCACAGCCTCACAGAGGTGCTCTACAGACAAGGTAAGATAATTCTATGTGCTAGATTATACACCACTATAATGAAATCCTGTCCCATTTGGGTGTTGAAGAAATTGCTGTCACTAAAATCTCATGTCTTATCAGCACAGAGTAACAGTTTGGGATCAGGTGATAGTACCAAATGCAAAAAACCCTGATAACTAGATAAATAGAATGAAGTTGGATAATTATAACCTTCAATATGAGATGGGTCAGATATATAACCAGAAGCACATCCAAAGGCTAAACTTGATTCATTATTAGTTACAAGTCACACACGGGAGTTGATGCTACTTTAAAGAAAGGGATAACCAAGAGGCATAATTATTCTTCATAGCCTGTAATGGCCTGCCTGCCATCAGCTGGGGCAGAGAGGGGAGAACTGTAACCCCTGTGTGAGCACCAGTGCTTCTCAAATGGGCAAAGCAGCCCATTTCTGCCTTTAAACCATAGAACAGAACTGAAGCTTCAACTTCGTTTTTTGCTTTACAGATACAGTGCACCCTGCACTATGTAAGCTGCTCACAGGGGTTAAGATATTTGGAGATGTCATTAAAGGAGGTCTCTAAGACATGCTACGTGATGTCTTGGGTTGCAATATATAACCAAAAGTGCGTATTCTATTCCCAATCTGTTGAAACCAGCTGAAGAGGTTTTCCTTTTAACTCCAGGGGGAAGGGGGTGAGTGCCTTCTGATAATGGGCCTGCTGTCAAAACCAGGTGGAGCAATATTCTTTATTTCTTCCACAACCCATCCTCCCTCTGAGGGCTGTCTTCTCTTAATGGGCCATTAAAGGCACACCACATGACTGATAACATTGCATCATCCCATTTTGAGATGCTCCACCCAGTGAGGGGAGCCAAGCATTCCTACCTGGATAAAACCTGCAATTCAGAACTGCAGGACAGCCTGTTTTCCACTGGATTTCCCAGAGGAAGGCGAGACCCATCTGGCCACCACTGGACCCTTCCACAGGATCATCTCGACTCCAACAGAACCACATCTGTCACTCCAGGAGGACTTATTTGGACTGCTACCAACACCCTGACCAACAGGGTGTCTGTTGTATCCCTCTGGCATTGCCCTCCCCGTGAAACCCTACCTGCCCCTTGACTCTGACCTATGGCCTTTGGCCATAGGTAACCCCGCCCCTTACCCTGAAATGCATAAAACCCCCTTTCCCTCCGGGTTCGCTCTCTTTCGCCTTGGGATCCCCTTCTTGGAATAAACTGTTGAACACATCTCAGGGTAAGAGCCTCTTTTGGTTTTACTTCCCTATCCTGAAGATCCCCTCACCCTAACCTCCCTAAATCTGAGCTAGCCGCTGGCCTCGGGGGGCTGAGGGAAGGGGAACACTTCAGGTGTCAGGTTGTATTCTGAATCTGTCAGGGTTTTCTAGGATTTTGTTTGTTTGTTTGTTTTGTTTGCTTGGTTTTTTGTACTACTGCATTTGTATTTTTAATATTCCTAGTAAAGAACTGTTATTCCTATTCCCATATCTTTGCCTGAAAGCCCCTAATTGCAAAATTATAATAATTTGGAGGGAGGGGATTTACATTCTGCATTCCAAGGGAAGCTCTAGCTTTCCCTGGCAGTCACCTGTCTTTCCAAACCAAGACACATGACTTATGCTAAAGCAGAGTCTAAGCACATGGCAGTTATTTACATTCTTGGGAAATGGTGAATGCTCTAGGATAATATGGAACAGCTAAAGAAGGGTCTCCTTATTTTGAGTTGGGTTTTTCTAGATTTTAAAATATGGGCACATATGAAAGTCACAGAAATTCCAAGTCAGCACAACAGATCGTGGGGTGAAACTGTAGGCAGAAGTTGTCACAGGGTACCTAACAAACGCTAACAGGCAGAGAAGTCAAGAGATGGGTTAATTTTCCTGCTTTTATCAGGACATTGTTAGAACATTCCTCAGGACATCAAACCTCTGACAAAACATCACAAAATGTTACCTTTAGCGTTAACTACAGAGCTCCTCACAAGTGCTGCACCAACACAGTCAGCTGGAATCACAGTCAGCACAGAGAGGTGACAACACTTGAAATGTAGTCTCAAACATAACAGATGGCAAGAAGAGCCCAAAGCAAAACAAATCCCCAAAGGAAAACACAAAAACAAATATCAGAGACAAATGGGCATTTAAAATAAATGAAGAAATGCATACAAAAGGAAAATGCCTTAAAGGGAGAATCTTGGAAGAGTTACAAAATCACCAGACAAGAAAAAAAGTCAGCAGGGATAAATATGAAATAGAGTTGTGTAACGCTGCTCACTCAGTCTGAAGGAGACTCCAGATGTTCCCTCTTACTTTCATTTAACTGGAAGTTGTGAAATAGCTGGTGTGCAGCGGGTGGCTGAGCTGAGGCTGGTCATGGTGCCTCTTGTCTCACTACAGGAGTCAGAATCTACACCTAGGGAAGAGAAACCACATTCATTCTGCGGCAGTTATGGATCTACTGGCCTGGTGGAAGAGTGCACAGAGCTAACAGAGGAATAAAGTAGGGTCAATGCTGGTGAAGATATAGAGGAGCTACTAGCAGCAGCTAGAGCCCCACTAGCCATGGATGTTAAAATGAAGTTAGGTCCATATTGAGAGGATTGGTAGAATTTGATGAATTGATGAAATTCTAAATTTGGGCTGCTTACTGTCTTTACAGACATAGGAAATTTGAAATTAGTACAACACTAACATGCTTAAAAAGATGAAGTATTTTGGTGATGATCTGCAGGAGACCACGATATCTGTAATAAACTATGAGCTCAGTTCCAATTATTTATAGTAGTAATGTACTTAAGCTTATCCTTCCATGATTTGGGACATTATCAGTGATCTTCACTTCTGTAAACTGGTCTACTTGGTTGACAAAGTAAGTCCTGTGAGCACATGTAGCAGTCACACAGCAGTGGGAAGCAGCACATATACCTTGGTGGGATCATGGCAGCAAAGTTTGTGCTCACAGCACTCAACAAGAACCTGATTTATAATAAATGACCTGGTTGCTGAAAGATATCGTAAGTATGAGCATCAATTTTTCTGTGTAGCCTCTTGTGGATGAGAAATCCTTCTGCCTTGGATGAAGCCTAGTGCTGAGGAGTAGCCCCTGAAACCCATGACATGCACAGCCTGCTGTGCAAGGTGGCAGCAAAGTCAGGGAAAGCCACCCTTCCAGTCAGCTTGGCCCTACATCCTCCAGAGCTTTTTGCCAGCAAACTGAGCTCTCTTCCCATTGGAACGGAGTGCACGTGAGCACCTGGGAATAACACTAATGTAAGGTAGTTAAAAATGCATTATTGTGTGGAAAGCACACTTAGAGAGTAGTGAACTTGAGAGTTGGCTTAGCCCAAAATCATGCCTGAGAGTAGGTTTCCAACTCATCTTCACCTGTGGTTTTATGGGTTTCCAACCCATAAAATTTACCTGTGGTTATCTGATGCTGTTGTACACCACAACAACACAGACTCTGACTTCAGAAGGCTAAAAATGACTCCTTTATTTTTGGGATGTGTCTCCCTCTTATACTATTCTACACAGAACAATTTGATTGGTGAAACAAAGACAAACCTCTTCAATCACATTGGTCAGACCAGAGGGGACATCAAGAAGAAGTCCCTCCTAGGGAAAGGAATCTGGACAAAGTTACAGTTACAAAAACACATCTCTTGTTTACAGAAAATTCTCTGGGAGAAGAATTTCAGAAAACCAAAACATCTCAGGTACAGACCAGAGCTAAAGTTGTGTGCTTGACCATGGCTCTGAAATACTCCCACAGCAAAAGAACTGTACACCAGTGCTTGCTTTCCTGCTTTCCAGCTTTGTTTCTGAAATCACTGAACAAAGATGCTGAGTCTTCTGCCTGTGCAACATTCAGGAGGAAAATAGAGACCTTCTAATCTCTAATCTACCTTTCAAAGTTTCCCACTGCTGTGGTAGGAGGACGCTGCTCCTTCCCGTGCACACAGGTCTCTAGGTGCATTATTAGCACAGTATTAAGCTCGGCCTCTTACTAGCTCCCAAACTAAGTAAAGTAAGATAAAAACCCTGCTTGAATAATTTTGCCAAGACACCCAGGACTTTTATTACTGACTCCCTGTATTTTTTCAGATTTTCTTTTTTTTCCCCCTGAAACTATAGACATGTCATTTCTTTTAAGGCAGGAGAGATAAGAAGTACTCTGAATAAGCACTTTTCAAGCCACTTGCAATTTTTTTTCTCCCCTTCTGTTGTAAAGAATCTAATTAAACTGTCTACTACCTTTGTTCAGCATAAAAAGAAGGTGCTCTGATTCTTTCATGTAGGTTTTCATCAAAAGTCTCCTGAAGAAAACTTTTTCCCTAGAGGTAAATAATTTGCATAAAACCATGCAAAATAAATCCCTTTTACCCCAAGCTAACTAGACCCCACTGTGGCAGCAGCCCATCCAATTAAGGTGTCCCGTGCAGTCTGAGTTTGGGGAGAGAAGTAGAAAACCATGGTAGGGGAGAAATAGTATTTTAAAGTATGTTTTTATTACTTGCCTACTGGTTTTGGAGCCTTTGGTGGGGGTTCACAGGGTTACAGGGACTGAGGATTTAGGACTCCTGTGAAACAATCCCAGTAATGCTGCAGAGCTGCTGCTCCCTTCATTATGCTTTTCCAAGTTAAAATAACAAACTACTCCCTTCAAACCCTTAGCCACACAACAGACACACATGAGAAACAAACCCTCTGAGAATCTATTGGTCACATGTCATCCCTACTGGCAAACTCTCTTACCCAAGATATGTACACATATATTCTTTTGTCTCTTTGAACTCATGACAGTTATTTAATTGTTTTGTGAGTTATTTCCCCCTCATCTCCCTTTCTTGATCCCCTGAGGAAGGCCAAGAAGCAGCATCTAAGAAGGAGGCTGTGGGACAGAAAGGCTGAGGGATTTAGGAGCTTGCCTTTCTTGCACAAACTTTAGCTGCTGCTTGAGGTGGCATTGCACACATAAATGTGGCAATGAAGTCATAATCAAGGATATTGGAGATGCTGCAAAGACAGCAACAACTTGTGTAATGATGCAGTAATTTAAGCAGTTAACCCAGGAGACAGAGGTAGAACCTCTGCACCTTTCCTGGAGTTTTTCCCAATTACTGGCATCAAGACAAAACTGGGGTGAGGCTCAGCTCTCCATTCTCCACTACTCAATGAGTATCACTGAATGGTGATCCTTTCAGGGATCTGAAGGGGGGTTGAAAACAACAAAGCACCTTCTTCTCTGTCCTGTGACCTTCTCAGGTGATGGAAGAATCCTGGGTTTCTGCTGGGCTGCCTGAGCGAGGGCAGCTGTTTTGGAGGTCTTCTTTCTAGACAGCTCAAAGAGCCTCATCCATGCTGGCAAGAGCACCCTCTTCTGCTGCTCTGGGTGAGATGCCTGCTGGGGTATCCCATGATTTCCTGCGTGTCCCTGCTGGGACACCACCTCTAAGGTTGTCCAAGCCCCAGATGGAGTTTTCCCTCAGTCCCAGGTGTAACTTGGGTGCCACTTGCATCACTCCCATATTCAGGGATGGGAGCTTCTGGGTTAATACTGCCTAGAAGCATAAAATAATTACTGATGGAGAAGATCTCTAGAGATCATCTGTTCCAAACCATTGTCCAAGCTGGACTAACATCTGTCTTCTTTGCTAATAATTTTGGAAACTCAAAAGTTAGCGTCCTTTTTCTGATCCAGGATGAAAGAGATTTAAAAAGGACTCAAGAGACAGGGTAAAATGACCACAGTGTACTTTATTTAATGATTTTGGTACCTTGTGTTGCAATAAAATAAAAAAAATCTACAAAATCCAAATATATAAAATTTTCAAGTTTCCCTTTTAAGTTTTACAAGAAAAAATCAAGTTGTAACCAAGGAAATTTGTTAGTATGAAGCACTACTTTCAACTTCATTTCATCACAAATTGCAACTTACTTAACAGACCAAAATAACTATGGTACTGCAGTACATCAAATACTTCACACACTGTGTTCTTTACTATAGCACATGTAACCTCTGCCACGGGAGGCAGTGGTCTCTAGCCAATAAAGACACTCTTCACAATCTGAACTCTAAAGGAATGTTTGTATACATGGATTCAGAATATATATATTTACAGGAAGATTTATTTTTCTTTTTCTTTTTTTTTTTTTTAATAACTATTTTGATTCTTCATTTCAAATAAAATACCAAATACATTTTTACAATGTTTACAAGTCAAAGCACAAGTTCTGCAATGATTATCATTCACCTCTAGTCACTGTGCTTGTACTGGGGCTGGGGAGAGGGGGTATCTACACTGTTCCATGAACACAAATGTGATTTTCCATCACTTTATTTCTGCAGTGGTGACTAGAGAGTATAAGCACAGTAACAATTCTTTTAGCACAATCAGTGTATAATGCAACAGTTTACAACAGACAACTGAGAAACTATTGGTCCACTCTGTTCAATTTGCTGTTTATCTGCCAACTGTTATGTTTGTCATGTAAATTGTGTACAAGAGAAGAGTTAAATAACACAACTTGAATAGGAAAGAGCATACATTTTTAAGGCAAATTAATAAGCAGCTTATGGTGTTTTTTGTTAAACTGTACCCCAACACAACCTAAAAATAAAATGTATGTTCTGCAACTGTCAATAATTATGTCTTCTTAAACTGATCTCCTCTATAAATTGATCAACATGGCTTTGAACCTGGTTATTCAAAATTGAAATAATTCCTCCCCCCAAATCCCCAAATATAGAAAGTGCATGACTTCATATGCGCCAAAACAAAACAAAAGGCAGCTGAGGTAGTTAGATGTAAAATGTATTTACGAAAAATAACTGAAAAATTAAAACAAGGACATATACAGTAAAAACCCACACATTTGGAATTAATTTTGTATCAGGCAACAACTTAAAGCAGGAGAATTTATGCTTTTTGGAAAAAAAAAAAGTAGTAATAACACATGAATGAAAACAGAATATTCTATTGGAATTTTAATTTCAAGTATTTGAGTGTATTTGCATGTGCATTATTTTACAGGCTTTGTATAGTATTAGGAAGTCATTTACTTTTTATTAGGCATCACATGACATCTGGTTGACCTCTGGGACTGAAGCTCCTGGAAGGTAGACATATACTGCGAGTGCCTGAAGGTATGCCACCATGTGTGCCTGGAAGCACCACCACCTCACCTTGGGTGAACTTCTACACACCCAATCTCTACTGAACTCACCTGAGAGTGACAGGGCCAGGGACCCTGTGCCTGTGCCTCCTGGGGACTGATTGGATAGGTGTCCTGGGAGCCTGGGATGTACCCACATGCCTGGATCCATGTGGGATGTGCCCATGTGGTGGGCAGCCCACATGTGATGTTCCTGCAGAGCTGGTGTGTACACACTTAACCCAGGTGGTGACCCTGTGCACCAAAGGGAGGATCAGCTTCCACTTTGGAGCACAGCCACAGCTCCTCATGAGCCTTCCTGCTGTGCCCAGCACCATTGCATTTCAGCTCTCAGGGGGACCTTTTCTTATCTGGAGAGAGGGACAGCCTTACCACTCTGGCAGCGAGGACAGTCTCCAAGAAAGTGTTTGCTTGAGTCCACTGAGGATGAATTGGGATTTTGGCTTGCATCATGTTCCCAGAGCTCCAGCAACAGCCCCTGGCACAGAGGCAGACCCAGCTTTCCCTTTTCATTCCTGTCTAGAAGGAAAAGCAGGCAGATTTCTTTACAAAATGCCCAAATGGATTGCACATGTGCATGGAATGTCTTCAAGCTCTGGGAATGAAATTCACAAAAAAATAGCCTACTGGTAGGAGGCAGATCAATTTGGAGATGTGTTCCTGTCTTCAGTAACAACAACCTAAACCCATCCCATTACTAGAAGTGCAATGTGCCAGCTCTTCTGAGCCCTACTGTTAGATCCCTCTGCTGATGGCCACGACATCATGAATTCTGCACCTGGCTTGAAGAGCTTCAAAACAGGGAGCATCGCAAACTGAAATAGTTCTGGTGTGGGTGGTTTTCCTTTACTTTTTTTTTTTTTTTTTTAATTGGCCTGTGAAACAGTAGGATTTGTACTTCTGAAGTGTGTGCATATGACATCTTTTATTTTCTGTTAAAAAAGGAAGTCCTAAAGCCTTTTTTTTTTTTTCCTTCCCTTTAATTTTATCTTTCTAAGCTCACTGTATTGTAAATATGATTTTCAAAAGTGATGTGTGATTTTGGCCAATTTAATTTCTGGCAACCCAAAATGAGGAGACACTAATGTTCAAGAGTGCTGAACGTATGTACTGTGGTGGCAGCATGGTAATGGCCAGTTACTCTTGGACATCCTACACATCATGGCCTTTTAATTTTTCCTGCTAGAATTAGATGGAAAACTAGAAGATTGGACTGTGAGATTTCTTGCTGTGGCATGATATTGCAGCCAAACAATGTTTGTCAGGAATTTCTGCTCAGTTGCTCAGATTTTTTGAGCATGAGAGGGAGCTTCTCAGAGAAGTCAAGGTTTTATAGCTGTATGTGAACCTAAGCAGAAAAAGATGCTCTGATTTTAAAGAGACGAGAAATATTTTTTCATGTTTGATTTCATAAAACATAAAGATGCTAAAAGGCACACTTTTCCAAAGGATGTAAAAATAATCTTTTTTGCATGTGAAACAATAGAAAAGACAATCCTCTACAGCCTAGGGAATCCAGCTCAATGTTTCAGTGTGTTGGCATTGTGAGTATTTGACATGTGTAGACATCCTCTTCACTGAGTCATTACATTTTTTTTGCCACATTTCCTTTCAAAATACAAATAAATTTTCCAAGTCTCAGTACTCACAACCAACATTTGCCCCAAGAAGGAGCAGTCCCCCTTCCCATCACCAATTCAGTTCTGTTACTGGTAGCCACTGGAGAAACTGGCAGAGAAGAGGATCTACCTGCACCTGCCTCATCCCTATCCTTGTGCCATTGAGCTGCCTCTGTCCAACTGCTGTTTGACCCAGCACTGAAGAACGAGATGAAATTTGTCAGGATCCAAATGCTGGATCCATTTTCAGGGATTTCAGTGGTGAGGAATGACAGGCAAGTATCATGGAGGGCTGGAAAGCAGGCTGAATAGAAAAAGAGGACCCTTGCCTGAGCTTAGGATAAAATTTCACTTCCCCAAATGGTCCAAGCTTTTCCCTGGAGTCCAGTGACTTGGACTTTACAGAAAGATGTATATTTGTCTTGAAACTGAATTTGAAATATATAACTCAAGTGACAGTTTTTATTTCATAGAAAATATTAAAATATAATTAATATATTCACAAACTATCTGAAAATTTATACAGACATTTTAATTTATCCTGGAATCCAGTGAGGTATCTTGGCCTCATCCAGTGACTAATAGAATTGGAAGACTTAGAAATGCTTTAGTATTATTTCCAGTAGACTATTTCTTTTTTAAAACAAAGCCTGATAGTTCTTACTCAGACATTGTCAATAACCTAACCAAATCAGTATTGGGTGCACAAAGACTGAAAATTTCACTTGACAGTAAAGTTTGAATGCACTGTAAAGTAGCTACTAAAGAGATCCCTTAAAATCTAAATTTTACTTAGACTGGCATTGCGAAACTTAAAAGCAAAATGCCCATGTGCTTTCTCCTGGGGCTTATTGGACTCCAGTAAAGTCAAAAGAAAGCAATGTATCTGCTGTGGTGGATCTTCATGAAGCCCTTTATGATTATAAACTCCCTGTAGTCAAAGCAAATCCCAGTATAAAAAATGCTCCTTTCCAGAGCATTGGTGAAAGTATGACTTACTGACATGCACCAGGCAAAGTTTCTCCACCAGTCTTCTGTCTTTTGATTGGTTTTGGGTTTGTTGTTTTTTTTGGCTTAGCTGTAGATTATTGAAGTTGTTACCAAGTCCATCTTTTAGGATCATTCACCTCATGAAATTGCTTTGGAAGGCTCCCTTTTTTTTACTAAAAGTCTGGTTTTTGCATGTTCCCCCAAACCAAATCAAATCCACCATTCAACCTGAAAACAGACTTGGAGTTCTGTATATTAAGAAATGGAGGGTGGAAGAACACACAAATTAGTTAGCCTTATCTGAATATAAATTTTGCTGTAACGAACGGAGAATATGCTCTTTTTAATTATTACTGGGTTAATGAATATATTTTGTAGGAACCCATTTGAAATGTCCAATGTGAATTAGCTGACACGCTCCTTGCACATTGCAAATTTCAAGAGAACAATATACGCTGAAGAAGAACAATTAAAAGTCGGGGGTTATTTTTTCTTTTCCTTTTTTTTTTTTTTTTTATACAAGAAGATTACAGAGAGCTGCACAAAGTTTCAAAGCACAGCTGTACTCTGGAAAATTGCTATAAGACCAATATGTTAATGAACCGTGTTTATTGCATCCCAGAGGGTACCATTTCCAACGTGCTTGGCTGACAGTGGGGAGACAAATCTCCCATTTGCTAATGCCACAGGTCAAATCCAGAAGTCAGACTTGGTTTTGCCTGGCTCTGCAGCATGTGAAAGAACAATTTTTAAGTTAACATTTGATTGAAGAGGCAGGTGAGCAAGCATGGGAAGAAGAACAGAGGCGGCCGCCCCTGTTGAGACAGTCGCATACACAGAACGGCACCTGCAGGAAAACACAGTGGCTCTCATTTGTTAGAATAAACATTAGCTTGTTAATAATATGGAACTCGGAGGATAGACAGCAAAATATCTGTCCCCTCAAGCAGAACAAATTACACAGGGAACAGTTTCTGCCCTTGAGAATCAATGGGAATTGATTCAAAGGAACTGCAGTTCTGTTAAAGAGCTGCAGTGGAATGGGAGATCCTTGTTTGCTAATCCAACATGATCCCTATTATGGGCTGTTCTGTGAGTCAGAAATTACCTCAAAAACAAAAGATACCTATTTTTATGTTGCTATGGGCATATACCAAGGCTGTGGAATGATGAAGTAAAATCAGCAGACCTGAAGTAAAATCAAGATGTGACAGCTGTCTTTAATAAAATTCCTGCTTTCCAATTGAGAAAATTACTTCAGTGTTTGCATTCTTAACTCTGTTTTCCTTCTTAACTATGGAAGTTATCCCATAGCCAGGTGTTATGCAAAGGAATTTTTGAGTGTTCTACTATGACATGAGTAAAGAAAGTTTCTTAGATAACCTAAGCATTGCCTTTTCTCATTGGTGAGGTTTCCATATGAGACTCATACAGACAAGAGACAAATGCAAGCAAGGAAAAACATCAGAAGAGTATCTAGTAAACTTTGCCAACCTTTCTGAGTAAATCTTTGAAGAAAACAGACCTATCATGATACACTACACTTACAGATCATGCATGAAGTTACAGATAACTCAGTGTTTTCTACTGAAATCAGGATGAGACTGTTTCTGCTACTAAACAAACAAGAATTGGTGATAACATCTACTATAACTGGAAGTCTTTCAGCAGTAATTTCCATGAGGAGCTGAGTGACAGAATACCTGAGCATGAACAAATGCTACAAAGGCTCACCTACTCTACAGCTTCACAGCTCTTTCCTAACAATAAGGCTTCTACCACATCCACTGATCTCCATTTTCCCTATTTTTTCCCTATTTTTTTTTTCCTTTACATACCTTTACACTGTCCCGTGTGTGTTCCTCAGCTGTGCATGAAGTGGATGTGAGGATTATTAGCAATAAAGGTACCCACACCTGCAAATCCACTATTTGCTCATGGACCCACTGTGTGAGAAATTGAGAGCATGAGAAAATGCACAACCAGCTGAGCAACACCAAGCCTATAATACCTCATATACAGAAAAGACCATCTTCTGAGCCTATTCTAAATCTTATATTTCTTGTGGAAGCCATCTGAGATTTATCCTCCATAAAGAAGGCAATGAGGTTCTCTGTCCCATAATCTATTATAAAGATCTATCATTTCTAAACCTAACAATCACGGGCATAACTGCCAAACAAAATCCTTGTCTCTCAGGCCTTAGTTTGAAACACTTTTGTATCTTATTGCTAATAAACAACTCCTGTCAATAATAACAAAGTTATATCTAAGAAGTATCTTTCACTGTCTCCCTGTGCGTTTCAGTTAGTCTGTAACACATAAAGAATTTTTCTTGGTCAACCTCTTTCCCCGAGGAGAGAGTAATTGCACCTTAAATAGCATTTTGGCATCAAGGTTTGTTGGTTTGAGTTTTGGTTTGGTTTTTTTTTTTTGGTTTGTTTTTTTTTTTTTCCTATTAAAAGACTCTGGTCCTCCTTTTGTCCACTGAAACAGCAGGGGCAGCTTTTCCACAGTGTTTCACAAACATCTCTTAATCTTGGCCAGAGGAATCATCCTTTTGCTTTCCTGTCTTTTTGATCTCTGGCCTCCTTGCTAAGGTCACTAGAGGAGATGCTTCCACAATAAAATGTGTGTTCAGATTACTCACATGTGTCCTGTGCAGCCTGACTGGAGGTGGTTGTGACATCATCCCACCTGAAAATTCTGCATCAGGAGGGTCCCAAGCCAGAGCTCTTGCTGAGTCCCATGCTGCTGTAGTTGTGTTCCAACAAGTACCAGAGTTGTTAAACATTAAACCACCCACTCATTCTTGCTGATTTTTATAAAACACTGAGTGCACTAACCTACAGTTTCTGATGATGAAAATAATTAAGAGCTTTGCTGATCACAAGCCTTCCATTATTCAGATATCTCTGTAAGCAGCATTATATATATTTTTTTTTTTATCTTCTGTTTCATGTCAAAGTAGCTAAAATCCACCTGTGTGTAAAAACAATATTTTCTTCATTCATTCACCTAGTTCTTAGCGGTGTTGCTAAATGCAGCATCTTTTTTATTACAGTAATTTCTCCAGGATAAAAGTTGCACAATCAGTACAGTCATCTCAAAAATGAAATTTTACTGCTGCTGGATAGAATGACTTTTTGGCTGATAAGATGAATAAATGACCAGAAAGAAATTTGACCAGTTTCACATTGGTAGCAAAAGCTGTCTCAACCCTAGTAATCCTCTTTAAAATACAAGTCCTTGCATATATGAAACAAATCAAATAGATAAATGTTTCACAAGATGAATGATGAAATCTTAGCTAGCATAAATTTACTAATGTTGCACTTCTAGTTCTCTCTTTCCAGTGTGGACACCTCACTGAACACAGCTAACAATGGCTTTTTTTTTTTTTTAATCTCCTGAACTGATTAATGTTTGCTCACAGGACCTTGATTACTGTATTACAAGCCACAGATTTGCAAGATTAAAAATGTCTGTTGAATTAATTAGCTGCAAATCAACCTAGGTGCAGCTCGACAAGTTCCAAGCAGTTCCAATAAAATAAAAAAGGAGGAATCAATAGCAACCACAAATACATGACAATATGTTGGCACTTTGTGACTATAAATAGTGGCAGCTGCCCTCTCTGCTGACAAAGGAAGATTTTTCATTGTCCATACAGTGCCATCTAAAGGCTAAATCCTGCCCAAATTGGTGTGGCAATCTCACTGATAAAGTGTTCTCAGTGAAATATGTCCCGTGGGCCAGCCCAATAAGCCAGGGAGAACTGGAGCTGGAAACAAGCTGCCTGCTTTGTCTTCCCTTTGAGCCAGTGAACACCACAGTGCTGGTGCCAGGAGTGACCCCAGCACATGTGGATGCTCGCTGACAGGAGGACAATGTATGTCCCAAGGTGGAAATTCAGGGAATGATGTTGAAAGTCATTAGCAACTACTTTTGAATTTTTCTTCTGTAGTTACTGCCATTGTCTTACCCAGTTATGACAATTTTAGGTCTCTGACCATACAACAGATCTCCTTGGAAACCTACTAGTTTTTTCAAACATTGTCCTTAATGCTGAATGGTGCAACAGGTCAGGAACTCTGGACATATATCTGAACTTGACAGAAGCACATGCCTTCACTGGCTAGTAGTCTCTTCCTGCATAAAATTTAAAATTAATTTTTGTCAAATGCTGTCTGAGAAACAGTCTGGGATTGACACATTATAATGCAGAACATTGAAAAAAGCATCAGTAGCTGGAATTTCAGAAATGGTTACTGTATGTGTATGGTACCTTTAAATTGACAGGAGTATCACTTTCTAATATACACATTTAAACTTATCTTCAGTACGTAATCTGTGCAAGAGCAAGTCTTTCCTTCTGACAGCTTGCATCAGGAAACTGCATATGCATTGGATAACAAACCCGATTAGCATTCTTCAGTCAAAATGCAAGTAAACCATCCTAATTATTGCAGGTTATTCCCTTCATAAACTCCTGACAGTGATAACTGATAGCGAAACAAATGCAACTAACATTACATTACATGAAACAAAAGTTTAATTGATCCTTTTGCCATTTTTCTTTATGATTTTTTTTACTTGATTAAGTAAATGTGATAATTTTTTTTTATTTCACACAATTATCCCTGCTTTATTCTTTTATGAAAGTATTTAAGATATGAAATATACAATTAGACATATTTTCTCCATAACTTTTTCTTAAAGTGCTGGCACACTAAATCACAAGGCTGTTTCCAATAATGATTGGAATGTATTTTCCAATAATATAATTTTCTTTTTTGCAGTTACCACTTGGTTATCCCTGATGACAATGTTCCTGATCCTTTTTTTTGTTTTAGGCTCAGGATTTAAATGAATTGTAAGATTGAATCATAATAGAATCTCAGGACTCACTGTCGTGTGTATACACAAACACACACACATATATACACACACGTGTATATATATATATATATATATATATATATATATATATATAAAATGCATTTGAGACTGTAAATTTGCTCCCAAGCATGAGATAAGGGCCTCCTATTTTTACTATGGTAAAATCAAACACTTTCACATAGAGTACTAGTCATAGCATGCTGTGGACACTGAATGTCTTGCATTCACCATAACCTGGGCAATTTGCACACAACTGTGGTTCAAATGTACTGTCCAGAGCACAGTCCCAGTGTCCCTCTGCTCAGCCCAAACTGATCTTTGTTTGACAAAGAAACTGGGATCTCAAACTGTTTGAAACTTGGGCTCAGGAAACTGTAGGTAAGCTACAAGTGTAGCTCTGGTGTCCATACAAAGTCTGCCTGAGCTCCAAAGAAAAGCCATGTGAACATGGCCAGAGCAACACACAATGCATTAATAGATCTGATTCAAGGCAGCATGTAGAGATTCAGGCTTTGTCACAGTGCTAACCCTTTGATACAGCTTTTGGTCAGGTTGGAAGGTGAGCAAAGTGATTTTGCTTCTGCCCCAGATGTTTATTGCAGACATCACTCTGGCGGGGTGTAGGCAATGGCACTGAATGTGTTCAACAATTTCAGAGTCCTCAACACTAGAGGGACTGAACACGTCAAAATACTAGAAGTATGTCTACACTGCACATGTCTACATTTGTATGTCCACATTTACATTTTCCACAAAGAGGAAGATCAGGTTCAAGAGTTCAAAATAAGAGGCAGGGAGCATTGCCCTTCTCACCAGAGTGCAGCCCTATATCCTTCCCCTGAGAGACAGCAGCTAAAGATATGAATTGTTGCTAGCTGAAGAGATCACTGTATCTAGCTCTCCCCTTGATCTCTGCTTACCACCAACTTACTGCTGGAAAAGCCCTCATGAGTATTTCAGTGCAAAGCTCATTTGATAGCACCACAGAGGACCCAATTCTTTCAGGTAAGATGGGCAGGAGAATACCTGCTCAGAGGATCCTGGCAGGCTTAGGTGGGAGACAGGAGCTGAGCTAACTTTGTGCTGTGAAAACCAAGTTGTATCTGACCAAGTCCAGGAGACAAATTTTAGGTCCTTGAATATCTGGCATTAAAAATGTTCAGGAGCTCCTAGTTAGGGCAGCTGGGAGGAACACAGCACGAGCTTGAGACCCCCGACGTGCCAGTGCTGACCTCTGCCCCTGTGCTGCAATGAGGCAGGTAGCTGGTCCCCAGGTGGTGTGGCTCTCATCCAGCCCATGCACGTGGTTTTCCTCTCTTTTGTCAGCTCTCTGGTGCATGAGGTGGGGGAGAGAGTGCTGGACTATGACCAGGCCTTGCCCTGAGCATTGTTGTAGCACACAAACACAGTCTATGCCTTGCCTTAGCACTGTGTTACGTCTCTGGAGGCTCTTCTAGACCTTCAACTAGCAGCTTTTTTACCTTGAGGAACTCACTGATCTGTGAAATTCTGTTTTGCAGTACCGTTACACTCTAGGTGGCTGAGTGGACACACCTATTTCATGCTAAAAAATGCTTTTGTGAGTTTTAGTTCAGTGCAAAAAACTACCTCAAACACAACGCTTTGTTAAAAGGATGTGTGCTTTCCTATGGCAGAACAGATCTTGTGCAGAAAAGCTGCTAGCATTCCTAGAGCTGCAGCATGCCAGAAGCAATTGCTTCCAAAGTTATTTCCTCTGAAATAAGAGACTGAAACCTACATATAGAGAAAACTTACAGCAGTCATATCTTTCTTTCTATGAATGTTGCATTTTGTTACATCGACAAATCTGTTACATTTTTAAATTTATTCCAACCATTCCTTGAAATGGAATTTTTGGTTACACTTTAAAGTTCCTGGTTGGTTTTATTTCACGCTACCTTGCATGTAGAAGTTTGATCTTTCTATTAGTTGGTCACTTATATCACAATTTCTTGTAAATCTCTCTCAATGAATATAGCAAATATAAGTCTCTTGTAATTATACACAAACTTCTCTTTGACTTCTCTGGCTCATGCAAATCACCTCATAAGGGTTGTGGAGTTTTTGCCCTGAATCTTGCATATCTGTTCTCTTTGCCCTAGGATTCAGAGGAGGCACATGGTTTACTAGTGGGTATATAAGATCCTCTGCATAAGAATGAAATGCTAAGCATTTAGAGCAAAATGTAAGTATAGGAGCCAAGCTTATACAGTCAGAAAAAGTTCCTTTTAATGAATGTACTGGTCAGGAATTGGCTTTTGTAAGAATCACTGGAAATGACTGGTTTCAGAGACATTTTTCAAAGCCTTCTTAAAAAGATCACAAAACAGCAGCTCAGTCAAAGTGGGTATATTCTTGAATGTTTGAACTAAAAAAGGAAAGAATAAGAAAACTTTGATTCATGCTGAGTCAGCACTAAGTTTAGCCTATGTATTTCAGGTTGAGCTCAGAGCGATGCTGGCTTTTTGGCATTAAGCAAATCTCCAGCTGAGTTCAGTTTGGAGTGAAGAGGAGAAGACTTCTACTACCATGGTCTGAATTCATGTAGTTCACCCTAGGCCAGGGCCTGATTTTGAGATATTCATACCAGTGAAGAAATCTCACCAAAGTCCTGCACTGAGGTTACTGAAGTAAAACAAATGGTGCCAGGGGATCCCTTGTGTTAAAACAGCTTTGTAAATGATCTCTTGATCAGTGACACCATTCCCCTAACTTTGCATGAACAAGGTTTTGTAATGTCATCTCTGTCTCCCCTGTAATGAAGTCTGCTCATACCAGATGTCAGAAATCATCTCAGAAGCAGATCAGTCAGCAATTTGCAGCCAAGTGAAAATGATGGCAGAATTTGTTTTAAACTGTCATTACATGTGAACTGCAGTAATCTGTTGTGCTGTTCTTTTCTCTTTTTTAATTCCCAGATATAAAAGAATCTGTTCTCATTTTTCATTCTATCTCTTTTATCAGAATAAAGAGAAATGGATTCAATGCCGTAATGAAAAGTCATAGTTCTATAAACAATCAAGGGAGGATTTTATAACTTAGTGTCTCTGGTACACAAATGGCTGTTTGCCACTTACTCCATTTGGCTTTCTGCTGAGAGCATGGGCTCTATGTGAGCCAATATAATTGCTACAAGTAGCAAAATTAAATGGCTTATTGTGTATTTAGACAATTCTTCCCATGTCCTGCCTTGTTGTTGCACTGCAGGATTAGTAATTGTGGCTGGGCCTGTAGATTCATGGACATGTGTTGCCTTTATTTTCATCACACGTCTTGTAGGGGTTTAACTTACATAGGCTTGTTTAGATGGATGCACAGGTGCAATTTGCTCTGCTTCCCACCCTGCACAGGAGTAAGAGAGGCAGCAGTAGGACCCCAGGAATCTGCTGAAGTCTTTTCCTTGGCATTGTGCAGGCAGCGCAGGGGGTGCAGAGTAAACCACAGCATCTCAGTCACTCTGGATTGCACAGCTTCAGGCAGGGAGCAGAGAAAGGGCAGTGGCTTTGGAAGCTGACTCACTGGTAGAGCCAAATAAAACTCAGTACAGGGCCACTTTTTAGGCTCCTTAGGAGTGATATGATCAAATCACAAACACTTCAAACTCTTTTAATTTGTGTTCTAAAAACTCCAACAGTCTAGTTGTGAATATTTGCTGGCCAATAAAAAGTAAATGAGCATATTGCATGATTGGGAGTCCCTTTCCAAATAAAGCAGCACTTCTACCTTTAGTACCACTTATGCATTGTTCTTTTAGGGAGATAATGATGTATTGGAAAGACCATTGTATATTTTAAACTAATACAGGTTTAATAGCTATTCACCACATATTAAAAATTAAATTGCCAATAAAATGGTAATTTTCCTCTTCTGCTTAAAAGTTTACAAAATCAGGCAGATGAGGCCTAGCATTAAATTTTGGAATGAAAAATTTCTCCAATTTTATAAAACCTTATTAATAGAAAATTTGTCAGTTTGACAATGAAAATCTTGTATATGCCATCAAGTCCATATAATCCAAGCAAAGAAACATTGTTCTGCACAAGAAGCATATTTAAAGCATATTTGACATAAACAGAATTGGAATTTTTTTTCATTATTAAAAATGCATGGAAAGAAAGTATTGCACATATTTGTAAATAACGTTTTAAAGAAAAAATTACCAATTACAGATCAAACAGCTTTTAAAATAAGTAAAAAGTTTTTTCTTACAGTTTCTTACATGTTTTCTGAATGAACATGGGTATACATAACCTTTATTTAATTATTGATAGTAGTTGAATTGTCTTTTCTGCAACAGACAAATCCACAACTCTCAAAGTTTTAGGACCAAGTTTTTAACCAGATAAATTACCATTAAGTCTGCTGCTAAGTTTGTTTGGTTCATTAGAACAATAAGTCTTACTTCTAAGAAATAAATATGATTACTTTTCTTTACCAGAATGTAAATATGAAAATATGAACTTTTTAATTTTCCTGTATTCTGATATGAAATTTAAAAGGCCTGATGTTTCCATTATTTCAAAAGCAAAAGTCCAGGTTTTTTACAAGTCCTTTATTTAATATTATTTTTGCTATTGCTGTCTCAGTTGAACTTTATTGATTTTAGAACTATCTGTGGCAAAAAGAAGAGTGCATATTGATTCTTAACTGTCCATAAGGCCATAATGGAATTTCAGCATGGACTGTGTTTAATCTTGGCAATTTCTACGGAAAATTCTTACAGCTTTTAATGTGGCTACTCACAGCAATGCAAATTAGGAACCTGCCCATGCAGTCATCAGAGTGTTTAGATTTCAGTCACTGCCCTGTTCTCAGTGCAGGTAACACTGATGTTAGGAATGTAAGAGAGCAAGATTTTGGAGAGCAAATTTTGACTTAGTGCATGATAACTTCTACCCCTGCCTCAAACCGCCAGATTGAATTCTGAGGACAAGGTGTGTGTATGTAGTGCTGCATATATATAAATGTATATGCACAAACACACATATATATGTCACTCTGCACTCACACCCTGCTGTAGATACACAGTTTCGCAAACATTAGTTCAGAAAAATTAAAAATGATGGGAGAGTAAAGAAAATAAATGCTAGGCATGGAAAACCACATGGATACATAACACCTCTGCATAAAACCTTCTTCAGAAACCTTGCAATGCAAGCACTGGTGAAGACCTTAACCCTTTAAATTCCATACGAAACAACTTTTCATCAATTCTGTAAGCCTGACCGAAGTGCTCACAGCTCTGAGGAAGAGTGAGATGACGAGAGGGACATCAAAAGAGGAGGAGCCTCGCTGACAGCAGCGATGCTGCCCCTCTCCCCAGGAGGTGCTGGTGGGAGGCTGAAGCTTGAGGAAGCTGCCCACTGCACCTCACTCAGGCTTCAATTTCCCAGTTGTTAAAGCAGCAGCAAACACTTCAAACTGCCTCTGAAAGAAACCCTCGCATCTTGGATCACAGAGCTTACATTTGCCTTCTTTGTAAAGAAAAACAGCAATTCCCTTGTGTTTACTAGAATTTGATTCTGGAGTGAAGGATCTATTGAATATGACAGGACAAAGGACTTGCTCCCAAAATCTTTTTTTAATGGTTCTTGCAGTGGTATATTTTCTGAAAAAACATGAGTGCTTTTCTCTGAATAATCAGCTGTATCTCCATGAAAAAAGGGTTATCACTTTGTAAAAAGCTTCAGGTTTGAACTATCAAAGACTTGTTTTATTTAAAAAAAATTTATAGAGGAAGTTGGCCATTGCTTAATTTGAAAATACCTAAGAAACCCCTGAAGCATAGTTTTTTTTTCTGATCCGTGTAAAGTTCCCTCTGCTTTGCAGATTCCTGCACTTCCACAGGTTTTTGTTTTGAGGAACTTGCCCCAGCAAAGAACAACAGGTATTGAATATTTCACTAATAAAAAAAAGTCAACATTAAAAATGGCTAATTGAATGCATACAAATAAACATAGTCTGTGTAACCTTGGCCATTTCATAGTACAAATATTTGTAGTAGGAAAGACAGAAATTTACCCAGCAGCATACACAGCAGTGACTACACTGGATATATGTGACAGTGAAGATTACAATACCAATTATCAGGTCTTCTCCATCCTGACAATGCCATTTACAACAGTAACTCTTCAGTTCTGCTTCGCTCTCCTAAAATGGATGGAAATATTTATAGTAAATTGTTTCTCATGGAATCACTTGGTGTCTTTACAAGCCACTTACATTTGAAGCAGGATCCACAGTTTATAGACTATTCTAAAAGTACCCATGTATGCTTTCATATGGCATTACACTGCAAAAAAAAAATCCATAATGTGTGAAAACCAGGTTTATGTAAACCTGCAAACACCATTTGATAAAATTCATGGACCAATTATTAAAATCTAAGCTATAAAGAGAATGAAATGTATTAAAAGATTTGAGGTTTATAAAAAGTAACCTTTTATACCATATTTTACTTTACAAAAATATTGAAATAATCCATGAGTTTTTCACTCTGCACCAGCTTTAAAAAAAATACTATCAAATTTTGACTTGCACCTTTAATGCATCTGAAAGCACCATCAGGGGATACTTTTAACATAAAGTATAATACCATTAACTAGATAGATATAGGGAGGTATTTAAAACCCAAAAGCTTGCAGCAAAAGCACTCTATTACAAGAGATTCTAATTTTTAGACACGTTTGGACGCCGGTCTTGAACAGGCAGAAGAGGCTCTTCCACATAACTTGTTTATTTTATACTTCGGTGAATATACTTACTAAGAGGTGGCTGAAAGCCTGTAAAAGACATCACTTTCACCTTGGGTGGGAAAAATCAGAGCTGTCTCTACACATTGAGAGCTTGGTTGGTCTTTCCTGCTTCTTTTTCTGGTAGGGCTTGTGCCACTTGTGTCCCTCAGGCATTATCAACCTTGCAGTTATACAATGTTTGGCACTAGAAGGGTATGGCATGTCAGTCTCTTGTCACACCTGCATACATTCACACACTGAATCATGCATTCTCAGTCCTGAAACAGAGGAGTTTCAGTGTGTTCAGCTCCTTGTAGTTTCTTCTGAAATATCTGAATAGGGTCCTCCAAAAAGTTTAGAATATGAAAACTATACTTCCTTGTTCTTTTACCTTTTTTTTTTTTTTTTTTTTTGCAAATTGAACACTGAATCATGATTATCATTTAATGAATATCACTACGTGCTAGAGCTCCTTATTTCTCCTCCAAACCAGAAGTGAGCTGCATAGAGTTTCTGTCGAAAATAACATCGAGAAGTTAAATTGCATTTTAAAAAGACTTTGAGATTCCACAGAAAACAAAGTTCTGGTAGCATTAATTTTAATGACCTAATTAATCAGAATTTAGTTTATTTTCCACTGACAGCCTTATAAACACGATGATGTTTCTTTTTAATGGAGAACTATTTTGCAAACCTATTCTAACCTGAATTGTTGATTTATGGGAGTGTTGAAGTTCCTGGTTTTTGCCCCAGAAAACAGTTTTCCTAACAGCAACAACGTGTTCTACAGTTTCGCTATTTTTGAAAAGGTGTGAGTTTTTTGTTTTTGCCATTGATTATGGAAATATCAATCATTCATTTCTAAAATAAAATGCACTACTGGCTGAAGTTGAAAGCTCTGGTCAGAGCTTTTTTATTGGTTTGATTGTAAGTACTGTGCAGTCAGAGTTTCATAGCAGTAAGGGGTGGTGGGTGAGCTCCCCCAGCTGATGTAACTGATTTGTATGTGTGGGTCAGGGTTTGGGGTTTTTTGAGGCTTTCAGACAATGCTGCTGTATCAGTGTCCTGCAGACAGACTGCACACAGTGGATCAAATGATAATCATGATGATGGCCAGACTAAGAACACTATAGCTTGCTGCTCTACTTGTAGCACGCAGTTTAGTTGTTCCTACAGCCCTACTGTCAACCCTTAATTTGGACTATAACATTGGAGCTGCTTCAAGCTGTGTTTTTGCTTTGTTTACAATGTGGTCTCATACTCCAAGCGCTCCTGAATAAGGGCATCATCTTTATACTGTAGCCGTGGAGGAGCAGGGGAACATTCAAACGCTAAGATTGCCTTCCTCAGGCTCCTGTCCAACACGTGTCTCTCCCATGCTGGGTACCTGTTCCTGAACAGATCGATTTTAATGACAGACTCCTCAATCCTTGGTGGCCGGGATGAAGGTGTGGATGGTGCAGTGGGTCTCACCTGAAACACAGGCACACACCCATCCCTCTCCGCAAATTTTTGATCCCGCTCGCTCGTGACACTCCGGTTGTTGGAGATGGAGCGTAGTGTGCTTGTGGCCACTTCTGGGGGAAGGGTGAAGGCAGCGGCAGGGTCCTCACAAGCACAGCTTGGTGACTGCCCAAACCTTGGTCCATTGGGGTGGAAGAAGGCATAGTACATTAGCATAAAAACAATGCCTGTTAAAAAGCTGCTGAACACTACACACAGTGCTGGTATGGCAAATGCATCAGAGATCGGAGGGGCCTTGTACAGATACCAGAGAACACTCAAGGCGGTGTTTTCTAAAAGGATGACAAAATAGTAAATGAAAAGCCTACAGCGTGTCCTTCCCTCCTTGACATTGAACCAGCTGAAGATATAGATTATCCCAACAACCATGTCGAAAACAATCTCCTCCCATTTCGTGATGCAAAACTCCGTCTCGCAGTGAACGATCCAGAAGGTCATGATGCACCAGTGCAGCACGATGAAGATCCCAAAGTACAGCTGGAAAACTGAGGCAAAGAGAGCGAAAGTAATGACCCTTGCTGCAATGGTGAAGAAATGCCAGCAAAACTGGATTATAACAGCCATGTAACTGATGGGTTTCTTGTCATCGCGGGAGTCACGGAGCGCTTTCTGGTAGGAAGCCAAAGCCCAAGCCAGGGATACAAGGGATGCTGCAGCAGTTAGACCTAGGAGGAAACAGGAGATGCAGTTAAGGCATAATTAGTACGTCAGCACTTGGCTGAAAACAGTGAGATCCTTGCTGCTTTAAATGTTCTCCACCACTGGCACAATAAAACCTCTTCCTGCTCCTTTAGCTCAGAGAAATGAAGCTCTGCTGCTGAGATTTCATTGCCTGATGCTGGATACACACAAACAAGAACAGCTATTAGACCATGGTCTGAAGTTCTTCCCTAGCAATTACATGTTTGAAACAAATTAATTAATTCTCAACTTTGAGCAAAGTGGGAGTAAGTGTCTCTGTCAACTGTGTGATCTAAGGGGACCTACTGTGGTTATTGCTTTCAAGAGAGAATATGAATTTTCTGATTTTGATAAGTCATTAAAGAAGCCTAATGTAAAGCAACCAAGCCCTTCTAATTAAAATGCCAGCATCATCTACATATAAACCAAATCAATAATAATGTGAGCATAAATCTACATGTTAAAAATAAATTTATGTCACTTTTGTTATATCAAAATTTAAACTGACTGCCTTACTCTTGCTGAGGGAAAAAAATGCCCATTTTGATATTTTCACCCCTTTTAAACAGAATTTCAATAAGTAGAAAATGTCAGAACTTATTTTCTTCCAGTTGGAAATTAAATTTATTTTTAAAATGTTGGAATTTTTTTACTGAATTAAAATTGTGAGTAAAGATGCTCCTAAAGTACGGGGCTATATATCTTAATTTATATAGCCATTCTATCTCCAATATATCACAGGATTGCCTATTTACAAGACCTTAATCTAAAATATTTTAGTAAAACCTAACAAATATTTAAAGCATTCAACATGAAATTATTCCTCATAAGATTAAAAACATTAGTTTTGTGAAAATACAAAACTTGTAAAACAATTGTTAAAAACATAGACTTTTCTATACATATTTTAAATGTGTATCATTCTTTTCTCCTCAGGGGAATTTGATTCTTGTCAGTAGGTAAATTTAGGAAAAAAAAAGGTGCTTTGAAACGAATCTGATTTTTAAACTAATCTGTTGCTTCCATACACTACCAGAAAAACACCTTACATTCCCATTTCAAAAATGGTATAGTTCAGTATAATTATTCAAATGATAAATACTTACATAGCATTCTGGTAGAAATGAATGATAATTCTTCTTTACTAGGAGATTAATTTTTATTTGCTTATGGCTTGTATCCAGCTGCTTTAGATGGAAATGGGAATTGCACTTGAAATGCAAAATCCTTGCCTTTCACGTGTATTTATTATTTAAAAAATTGCAATAAATGTTGTATACAGAGAAAAAAATGTATCAAGCATTTTATACTTAGAACTGGTTTACTAGCAAAGCTAATTTTACATACAGCTAATGAATGAATTCATAAGTCTCAGGATCCCAGACTGAGAATTTATTCATAGATCATTTAAAGATAATGATGCTTCAGCTTATTCTATTTCTAAGCAGTTCCTTAACTTTGAACCAGTTATTGAAGTAAATCAAACTGACACAAAGAAAACATTTCTTTTGTTGGTTGTTAAAAGCTGTTTAATCATTTCAACAACCTTTGGTTCTCGATGCATAGCTAGTATTTTTCTTCCCTATTAAACAGCTTTTTTTAGAACTTAAAAATCAAGAATATATTACTCAACTATTATAAATTTTAAGAAATTATATTAGGAAATGGTAAATTTAAGCCTAAATACATGTTGCTATTTACTTTGAAAGAAAATAAAGAAAGATTATTTTAGAAGAGAAAAAAAAAGTTATGGAGATAAAATCCATTTAAACAGTTCACTTGGCTTAGCACACTAAGATTTTGTTCAGTAAGTAGTATTGAGAGATTCATTGCTTTCAGGAGGGATTCTTGTTTGCCAGTGTTTCTCCCTCTCTGGCAGGGTGCTAATAATGTTGTGAGCTCCCATGAATTCACGAACTGAAAACCCCTTCATTTTAAAAATAAAAATAATAACAAGAAAATCAGCAGAAATATAGAGCAAACTTAGGATTCCAGGGAGAAATTTTAATAAAACTTTGTAATTTTTCTTCCCATGCAGATACCTGTACGAGAAACCACCAAAGTTGCTTCTGGAATCTTCCTTCATGGAGGAAAAAAAGCTATCAGCAATGAAGACAGGAAAGAGACATGGTATAAATTGGTGTTTTCATTTCTGACATGTATATTTGCTTTTTCACACTGGGCTGACTTTCTCTATCCATTATCTCTGATGACAACCCTGGGAGCTGAAAATGTAAGTTCTTGTTTTCCTCTAGGAATGTTTTAAGTGTTGAAAAAATACATTTCATTTCCCTCATGAAATGAAAAGTTGGGAAAGGTAGATGAATAGGATAAAGAATCTTTCAATACAAACAGGAACTCAAGAATAGCATTATCAGCACAGGAAAAAATAATGTGAGCGAGAAATCCATATATTTTCTTTGCAAATCTAACTTTAATGACCTCACACACTCCCCCAGAGGTTTGTAGAGATATCATCAGTTTTGCATTAGGAAGTGTAAAATCATTCAATAATGCACACAGAATATAATGTTAAAATCATAGGAGTTTCCACTGTTCTAATGCTAATTAATTCATAGTCATTGTCTGGGACATAAAGCAGCAAGTACAATAGCTATGTAATTCTGTTATTTAAATAGTCATTAGTGGGGAATCATCCTCTGCTTTTACAGCACAAACTCAGGGATACTGGCATACAGGAGAGAAAAGGAGACAAGGGAATGCACAAAAGAGAAGAGTTGCCAGTTAATATATTATGTGTCTGCTCTTGGCTATTGGCAATGGTATTAGGGATATAGAATTAGGATAAAGTTAAATGCTTCATGGGCTCCATCCATTTTTCTTTATTGATGAGACCAAGCACTAAAGAATTATTGAAAGTAAATTAATAATGAGAAGAATGATGTAAAAGTGATGCAAATGGCAGTTTGCTAATAAATGTCACTATATAAATAATTCACAGGGAATGGTTAGAAATAAAGTGAATTATTGTAGCACTGAATGGATGATTCATTAATTAGAACATATTGATGCATTTGCTGAGTACATGTTCATATAAACCTCTTTATCCGTATTTCAAGGAGGAACTAAAATAAATTTCTATTACTATCAAACAAAAATGTTAGCATTGCAGGCGGAGCCAGGAAAACTTACTTGCCACTCAGGAATGAAAAGAGATTGGACAAGATCCGTGGAGCCATTGTTCATGAAGAACAAGAACCAGCTTTCCCTTGCTCATCTGCAGTGTCTGCACACTTTTTGGGTACTTGCAGCAGCTTTCTAGCGTATTTGACTCTATTGTATTATGAGAGTCTCATGTTTAGGGCTGTGATCTTGAAAATTAAGACTAAATAGCCATTCCCAGTGAATATGTACACTCATCCACTACAGACTGTCACAAGAACCAGAAAGCAGGAATTCTCTAAAATGGCCTTAGGAAGCAGGAATGTGCATTCCTGTTTCTTTCTTTTCTAAAGATGAACTTTTAAATGTTTTCCACAGTATATGATTTGATCTCTAAATTTCTATCCTGAAGAGAAAAGAAATGCAGGCTTTGCACAGGAAAAACATCACAATTTGCATCAGGAAAAGGATGCTTTTGTATGGTTCTAAAGTGGATAACTGAAATACTTAAATAGCAAAGAGTGGGAGTGCACATACCACTTTCAGCCTTTGCAGCACAGCCTATCCACAATAGTCACAACAGCAATAAAACAGTGCATTGTATCAGGACAACATTCTGCCAGGAACTAATTATAACCTGTTTTGTGTGAAAAATACAATTTAACCTCTTTTATTCTGTGAATGGTTTGCATTACTTAATTATATTATTTGTATAAAGGAATGGCATCTTTTTAATTACCGATGACTTTCAGATGCTCTTAACATAGTGAGAGTCTATCAGACTTTCTGTCTGATAAAGAACAGAATTGCTTTGATTGAATCATAATTTTAATTTCTTCCCTGAAATTATTAATTTCTCCATTAATTTCTCCATATACGACATGTGCTTGCATTTTATAGATTGTGGCATTTCTCTATGGATACTTTACATATAGTACATAATACACTACAATCAACTACAGCTCATTAAATACAAGATAAAAATCTCACACACATGACTTTTACAAATGAAAGCAAACACATATGAGGGAAAAGATAATGTATACATTCACAAAGGTAATGTTGCTTCAAGGAAGCAAGCAAGCAAGCTCGAAGAACTAGACGAGAATCAACGGAATTATCCTTAACAGCATTTGTGAGAAACCTGATCTGGACTTGAAAGATTAAAGGTATATCCAGGTCCATAAATCACTTTTTTTCTAATCATATTACTACATGAATCCTGTATAGCACAAGGACAGAACAGCTTGAGTCATCTGGAAACCCTACAAATGAGTGAACTGATCTGAGAAAGTGCTCCTTGACATTCAACCTGATTTCAGAAATCAAACTCTTGCCAAGGAGTCTGTCTGCTTCATCCCTCCTTTAAAACTTGTGCTCATCTCACCACTTCCAGAAGTAAATTCATCTAAAAGCAGGAATACCAAATGCAGCAGGACATCTAGGTGTGACAACATTGCCTGGGATGTGAGACTTTGAAACATTATTTTAAGAAAGCCTATTTTTTGATTTTCTTTCTCAGCTGGAGAAGTGACATTACATGCCTCCAAGCTTCCAGGTGCTTCTCTGAACCAAAGCCAAGGATCTCGAATATTCATATCTTAGTCCTTTAGGAAACAGCATATCATGACTGCATCCCCCCAGCTTCAGAAAATGTCTTGCTATATTTAGACATCTTTTGCCACGCTGCTCTGCAAGTATAGACACAAGCTAAAGATTCACGTGGAGGCAGCCTTGCAGGCAGCTTGACAATAGTCTGTGGGTTTCTACCCTAATTCTTTTGTTCCCAAACACAGTGTATGACAGCAATGTATGTCATGCTGTGTATACTGTGCTTCCATATGTGGTTTAGTACACAGGAGGTTTTGAGGGCTTTAAGGGTAGCTTTTTGGTCATATCAAGGGCCATGTGTCCAGGTCATCAGTATGTGTTTGATCCTCATGGATCTCATTCCCTGACCAATACTGTGTGATGAAACCTAAATATGAATCTTACTTTTGTTTCATGAATTCTTATTTTCTAAAGAATTTCTAAATTCTTGTTTCTAATATAAACTCTTGCCCTCATCTGGGCTATTTCCCCATAAACATGTTGCCAAAATAATCCTATTACTTTCCCAAGTCAGCAAGTTTGTCATATATTAGCTATCCTGAATCAAGATCAAAGGCTTTCTGTTCAATTGAAATAAGCTTCCTGAGGCCAGAAAAGGACTTTCTTCTTTTTCCTTGACTCCCACTATATCTGACTGTCTAGATTGAAAGGGCACCCTACTGGAATGTTCTGCTCTTGTGGTGTTACACTCAGACTCTTTGCTACCCACAAACATGGGAGTGTCAGTGTCTAAGGATGAGTCTCCAACAGTTCACATTTCCAGGTTTTGCCACAGGTTTCACTCATAAATGGGGATTTTCAAGGCAACATAGATGGTTTCACTAGCTTGCCAACACTAAGCTTAACTTTCTCCCACTGCATACTGAGGTGGATTAATACAGCATAATGGGTGACAGGAACTCTTCCTTGTTGAACTGTAAGTCAGAATTACACCTGATATTACTTCTCCTATGTGTTACACAATACTCATAGAACATGCTAGCATATGTATAGGAATAATTTCTCCTGTGATTTCTCTCAGCTGCTTTCAATAGACACTTCTGGTGAGACAACTTCCAGCTGCTTCTTTAATTTGTCCCTCCACAACAACTCATCATTGCCCTGAAAATTGAGAAATACTCTATGTCTTTTTTTACTTTCAGCCTTATTCATTTTGCCTACTCCTTATTTTTGGTTTGGACTCTATGTAGAGGACCAAGGTTAACTGGCAAAAGTTTGGCATACTGTATATATCTTTAGCAGTTAGGGTCTGTACAGGACACCTGCCTAATGATTTATTTCTTGCTGCACTCAGTCTTATTCACCTTAGAAAATCTGACTGTTGGACAGTGTTGAGAAACTTCTGCTCATCAACAATCTTGGTCATAGCTTTAAATACATGAATGATGGTCATAATTTTGTTTCAAGATAAAATCAAGCACAGTTTCCCATTGTCATTGCCCTTAAATGCAAACTCTTTTACCTAGTTTTATTGTTAATATTTCAGGACTTGTATTAGAAATTATGAATAAAATCAACACAGATAAAGAGAGGCAACTTGGTATGCAGGGACAATAAGAACCATGAAAGCTGACTCTCTCCTGTCTTTCAAAAGACCACAATAAGTAATTGAGGTCTCTCTTTCTTCACAGACACCAAAAACTCCACTACCTTCTCCTCTATCTGTAGAAGTAATCAGCTCCTCCAGATACTTGAATGGAAGTCTCACTGCCAGAATACCCCAGCTAAGGCCAGTTACTAGCTAAGATGCTGGGTGATCTCTTCCCTTTCAATTACATTTTTCTAAGATTTTTTAGTTTCTTGTTCTACTAAAGATGTGTTATTCTTAGAACTTTCAGTTTAAGAGTCCTTATTAGCCACCAATCAAGTCCAGTCCTCCACTGGCAGTGACACTGCCTGGTACTCCTGTGTGCTGTGCAGTCTGTGTGCTGCCAGGCTTGGCAAGACAGCATGAGATCATTTTGCCTGTTAGGAATCTAAACTTAGATTCTGTACTTTCACAGCTAGCCTCCTAGTCTGTTAGGTAATTTGGCGTCTTTTATTCCAGTGAAGTATGTGCAGCACAAACTTACCCACTGACTCCAAGCTTATTTCCATGATTTCTACATTTCAGGGATTTCAATGGCTTGAGCTTGCTGCAAGTAGCTTACAGAAATCAAGGGATTATTTGGAGAATACAGCAACCCCAAGCAGAACAAACCCTGCCATTAGCTCTTAAGAAACATCACAACAACCTCATGCTAAGTTAAATATAGGGCACCATCTATGGGAGACAGCTCCACCTGCACTGCTCTGTCCAATGCACTGCACCAATGGCCACAGTGCCAATGGCAGCAGCAGCAGCCCTTCCCCCTGCCACCCAGCAGGAGAAAGTGAAAAAGATGGAGTTTACTAGACATGTGAAAGATCCTGTTAGAACTTAGCTCTTGAGGAAAAGCCTTTCTGCTGGCCCACATCTCTGTGATTTCACTGGTACTCCTCTGTTGAGCTTTTATATGCTTTTGCTTATGCAGCTTCTGTGCAAATTCTGTCCTCGTATGCGTCACTGATTTGGAGGAACCAGCCATGGAGATTTTCATTCCATGGCATCTAACAAGATCAACTGGAGCTCTTTTTATTGGAAATACTTAGGAAAAAATTAAAGTGAAACCCCTCCTGCCCCTCCCCCACAGAAAACATACACAGTGAATGTCATTTAGATTATTTAAGTCTTCTATTAAAGAATACACAATTTTCATATATATATATATATATATATATATATATAAACCTAATCTATGAGTGTATAAGCACAAATAGAGAGAAAATTAGTATTAGCATTTGTTTCTTTTGCAAAGGCACTGTGTCACTTGCCCCAAGGTTTGTATGTCACCTTTCTCAGCTCACAGGGCAGGAGCCTGCCAGATGTCGATGGCTGGCTTAGTACTGCTGCAGGTGTGGACTGAACCCACACATCAAAAAAGGGCAAAAAAGTAAAACTTTGGACTAACAACTCTCAGAGCAACAATACAAAACTAGAACTGAAATGGTACAAAACTGAGAAATAAATCTGTTGAAGAGAAAGCATGGTGGTGCTACAAACAGCATTGGTTTCCTAATCAATTCTCCATGAAACTGTTTTCTAATTGTTTTCTAACAGTTTTTAAATTGGGTGTCAGGTGCCCAAGTGTTGGCAGGGGGACACATGGGGTGGCCTCCATGAGGAGAGTTCAGAGCCTGTCCCATGTGGGACACAGGTGTTTCCAGCCAGTTTCCAGGCAGCTCCAAAGTGAGCCACCACAGGACACAGCTGAACTCATCAGCCAATATGTTGGTACCTCTGGAAAAATATTTAAGAACAGATATTTAAAAATGTCTAATAGGCAGAGGAGGGGGGGAAATAAGGATGAGAGAGCAGCCATGTAAACACTAAGGTGAGAGATGAAGGAAGGGTATGAGGTTCTCCAGGCAGCTCTGGGAGAGAATCATGGTAGAGCAGATTATTTCCCCCTGCCTGTGAAGGACCATGATGGAGAGTATTTGCAGTCTGCAGCCCATGGATATTTCTTGAAGGAATATATGGCCTTTGGAGAGCCCACACTGGAGCAGTTTTATCTTGAAGGAACTGTACCTTGTAGGAGGGATACCATGCTGAAGCAGAGGAAAAGTGTGAGGAGAAGGAAGCAGAAGAGAGAAATTGGTATGGACTGACTTCAACTCCCCATTCCTCATCATCCTGAGCCTCAGGAAAGGGGAAGGCAGAAGGGTCAGGGATGAAAAAATTAAGTTTATCCTGCTGAAAAGGGAATACAGGGGGGAAATCTTGCTTTAATTTATCTGTGTTTCTCAATATCTATGTGTGCTTTCACTGGCAATAAATCTTATTAAAAGTTGAATCTGTTTTGCCTGCAGTGGTAACTGGTAAAGTATCTCCTGCCCTTTAGCCCAACCCACAATGTTTTTTGTCCTCTTTTCTCACCCTGTCCTGTTGAGGAAGCAGAGTAAATGAACAGCTGGGTGGGAGTCTGACAGCAGTCCAAGGTCAGCCTGGACCTGGACCACGCCAATTTTGCATATGCACAAACTGTACATACAGTCATGACTTTAGGGGCCAGGTTGTACCTGCTCCTTCCAGGACCGCACAAGGAAATTATTTTGTCCTTGCACAGGGATACATGAAACGTTCCTCAAAATTCTGTAAACTCTCTTTTCTCTGAAGGGTGTCTTGCCACCTGCCAGTGACCTACGATGTACTGGCTGCCTCAAAAATGGATGTCTGAGAATATCAAAGCTGTCATGTTATTTCCTGAGATTTAATGAGAGGATGTGGGATCAGAATGCACCGAATACCTGTGAGAATTGCAAGGTTACTACAAATACAGTTTTTCAATGCCTGTGGAGAAAAGTACAAATTCTGGAAAAGGAAGTACCTTTAATTTTTTTTTGTTTTAATTTAACATAGTCACAACACTATCTTAATTTTTTTAGTGAAACATGTAAGAAAAAATTCATACTTCTCTAATGTGATTCATAGATGTAGAGATATATTGAAAGTGAGATAGCACAGTAAAAATCAGTGTAAAATACAAGCCACAGAGCATTGCATTGTGAACACTGAGTAAATCCTATAATTGTGTTCAAAGAAGTGAATAAGAATTCAAAAGTTTCAAACAAGGGACAAAACATCCTTCCAAGGGATATTTGCCTTTACTTTAAATATGAACTTTTTTTTTTTCAGCCTGAATTTATCTACCTTTGGTTTTCAGCCATTGATTTGGCTGAAGTTCTGCAGGGTTCAAATTACTTAAGCATAATATTTCATGGACTTTCAGAGTTTTAAAAATTAAAGGTTTCCAGGGCATAGGTTTTTTACTCGGAAGCCTTCAGTACTAAATAGCTGAAGACAAGTTTCCTAAGCCTGAAATAAGCTGGTGAAAGATATATATTTTTACTACTAACCAAGATTTCAGTGTTTTCCACAAGCATCCCACAAGCAAAACAACTTGAAATGATCATACTGGCTGCAATATGGTGGAACATATCAGAAATAGTATCTGGCAAACTCAAACTCTCTTGAGTATTTTTTTCAAGACACAGTAAGTGTAAACTACAAATAGCACTGTCACTGGCTCTAGAAATGTCTGCTGAGGATTTGGAAAAGAAAGGCCTAAATCAATATTTCCAATACACCAGAGATTTTATTTTTTTTTAATAGATATTGCACTAGCTGTGGCCAGCATCCAACAGAGACAACACTAGAAGCCAAGATGCATTTTGGCATGAAAAATATCCGAAATACCTTATACTAAGTTTTATTACAAATCAATAACCAGGGACCAGGTCACTGGCAAAAAAATATTGACTCCAAGCAAAGATAGCATGGGGGCCTTAAATTTATTTGAGTCATGATCTTAGGATTGGCTTTCAGTGGTTCATAGGCTCATATTGGCTTTCTGAAAGGGGATAAATTTCAGCCCTCATTAAGGAACTGATATTTCTCCCACTTGCACATTAAAATTGGTCTGAAGTTAGTACCTTATTTGACACAACTTGTCTAAGAAATATTTTGTATATGTAGCATTTTTTTGTGTTTGTATTTTAAAGTTCTCTAGGCTCACAAGAGATGTTGAGGATAATGCCTGATATGGTGCTCTGGGACAAAACACAATTAGTGTCACTGAAAAAGAAATCAATTTAGTATTTTTTCAATCCCACTTAGCAAAGATAAAACTGAAGCTGTTAGCTCATGTTAGTACATGAAGAAGTTTCCTTTGGATCAAACTCTCTGCTTTGTTTCTTTCACTTTGAAAAAGTTCAAGTGTATTTTCACAATAATTCATTAAACAGACTTATTTTTCTGTTAGTGGAAAAGCAATCACTAACTTCTTCTCCTACATGTCAAAAGAAAATCCATATTTTCACCTACTGTGAAGATAATGTAAATTGAAGCAATGCCTAACAAACTGTTTTGAAGAATATTCAATGTATTCTGGAGATTAATTCTGCTTCCAATTCATGCCATGCTTGGATTATATTTAATAAGGTCTCATATTTACATCTTTGTCTTCAATATTAGTTGCAAAGTTATTTATTATCAGTGGGGAAGCTCTACAGCTGTACATCTACGTATGTCTGATATAGTTGCAATATATATACATGATATATGCAGGTAAGTATTACACACATTCTGTATGTATGGCATATTTAGAGTTATACACTACATGCAGACAGAAAAACAGGTGCAATTCGAATATACTAAGCAAAATAATGACTCAAAATTTCCTCTGAAAAGCTTTTCCAATATTTACCTGTGGCTTGTGCCAAAAATTTGCACCTTGTTGCAAGTTTAAATGAATCTAATTTCCTTTTCTGCTGCTTGTTTAGAAGATTGAGAAAGTTCCCTGTAATTAAGTTTTTTTTTTTTTTTTTCAAATATATAAGTGCCCAGAGAAAGATAGAATTACTTCTCCAACCTTTCCCCAATATTCTAAGCTTATGAGTTCCTAAAAGACTTATATGCCAATGGTTGGTTGATGGCATCTGAGACCATTTTTTTCCTGTCCTTTGAATTTCCTTGAGTAGCTCCTTCCTGCTAGGAGTCACAGAACTGGGCACAGTGGTCTTATTGGTGGTGTTCAAAGTGGTTTGATCTTTTTTATGCATTTACTGTATATTTTTTTCCCTTTTCATCCATGGATCAATATAAGTCAAAGCCTCAACTTGACACCAAGATCTCACAAAAAAGGTCTTCTCTCTCCTGCTACACCATCTTCTGAATTACTGTTTTCTAAGACAGAGAATTTCCCATCCTATGGGTGTAGTCTGTGTTTCTCATTGTAAAATACACTTTCCTGTATTATATCATAATTAGTTGGTTGTAATGATTTTGACAGATCAGTCAGATGAGCCTGTGATGGCAGCTGTCCTAAGCACTACCAGCTACTCTCACATCTCTGTGCAAGGCCTGGAAATGCCATCCACTGGAAACCCAGCTGGTAAATGATACATGTCATCATCCATAAGGCTATCAAACAAGATGAGAGCAAGGACAGGCATTTAGTAGGTGCTCCTGAGCACTCCCTCACTTATCCTTTCCTAATTTTCATATCCATCTAGATGACAGATTTTAGTACACGTTTTATGAGCTCTACTCCTTCCTGCTTCAAGATCTCATGTGATTTTAAGTCATATGAACTTTAAAAAAAAAATTATACATTATTCATTATAGTTGCTGTCATCATTCTAACTTCTGAGCTTGTCAGTGAATGATAACAGGTCTGGGTGGGTAAAACAACCTGATATCCAATTAAAAAAAAAAAAAAAAAGGTTTGTAGAATTCTACCATCTCACTTCTGATTCTTTGTTACCTGAGTACACCGTTGACATTTCTATTATTTTCTGCTGAATTAAAGTCAGGATAATCTATACTAATATTTATTTCTGTGCACGCTTCCTTTTAAAATCTTTAGATTTTTTTTCTTTATGCATCTACACATCAGTCTGCTCCATGGCAATTGTTAAAAATGACCAACTGATTCCAACAGAACTTGACACAGAAACAGATGTCTCAAAGATACTAAATTCTGTGAGGTTTAGGGAAGATGGCAGCTAGAGGAGGGCCCAAAGAAATGTTCTCACTTAAAGCATAGTGGACTTCAGGCATTTCATTTTTATGCCTGAATTTCAGGCATTTTTATGCCTTCAGGCATTTTTATTACAACAGCTAGGGACCAATTAGTAAGTGAATAAATATGTCCCTGGCAGCTGGCAAATTCACAAAGATGTAACTTTGAGCTAATCCCAGCAGATATTGCCTCTTAGCTATCCAAACCCGAAGTCATGAGAGAGAACTCAGAATAAAGCAGGGAGTGAACAGCACAGTGAAAACCCAGGGGATCTGAGAAAAAAAAATGGATATATTTTCAGGGCAGTGGTTAAGGCAGGAAATGAGGCTTCATTATTTTTGCTGCTTGAAGAACATATATTAATAGGCACTCTCCTTTTCTTGACCTCATCTACTTCTCCAATATTTTGTTAAAACGTTATTTTTCAGTGTCTACAGGCATACATGACAGGGTCCTCCAGGCTGGAACACAGAACACAGAGGGCCCTGCAAATGGAACTCAAAGACTTAAAGATTACTGAACATCTACCTCAAAGTGCAGATGAATGAGTATTAGTTTCACACCAGTGTGACTGTAAATCAGATTCTCTGCAGACGCAAAGGGAGAAGTGACAGTCAGCTGCATACCTAATATTTATTTGAATTATTGTTTTTTGATACAGTGTGACAGCAGATTAGCAAGATATTTTTATGACACTGATGATCAAGAAGTTGTCAATTCACATCACCTGGACATTTTAACAAGGAGTATAACAATAATAAAGCATTCAATCTATAACAGTTACCTAAGTAAACAATTTGATATAAAAACCCCCAGTACTTTCTCAACATCAGCAGTAGTAGCAACAACTGATAAAAGCCCAGAAGCAGTAGCTTTAAACCTGCTGGTGAATATACTAGCCTAATAGAATACCTTTACTCTGGTCCACCTTATTAATTTCGATTTGGAGAGGAAACAGGATCGTGTACGTATCCTCAACTGGGGGAAGGTGATGATATGCTATTTCCCTTCAGCTTTGATAGTTGCTTGGATGTGCAACTGTGAATGACTCCTCATTCAGCCTGCAGAAAAACAGCTTATCTCTGCTACTACTGCACTTAGATAACTCGTCCCTCTCAGTCAATTATAAACATAACTATTCTTTAGAAAACAGAGCTCACAGAAAGCCCTCTGAGCCATGCCATAAACACACTGCCAAACAAAGAATCAAAACCAACACCATGACAAACTAATAGCCCATTTTGAGATTTGAAAGGTAATATGAAAATACACTTCAAAGAGTTCAGATTCCCAGTTAGAGAAAAAAAAAAGTGCCCTGATCTATTTGAGTAAATGACCTTCTACACATAGATGAAGTAAATAGGTTAGGCTATTTCTTTTCTTTTTTAATTTTTTAATAACTGTGGTTCTTACTAGAGCACAGGCAAAATACTTTTCCCCAAACACTCCAGCATTAGTGGGAAAAAATATTTCACATTAATCAGAAATCCATTCAGTGTGCATGTAAATTGTCTCTATTTCTCTACAAGTTTTAATGTTAGGATACCAAGATGAATTATATTTTGAGCTCCTAGCACTTAATTTGAACTCTTAGCACTTCTGGCCTGGTTATACTGTAATGAGATTCAGATTTTTCTATTGCTATTTCTGACTGTTTTGAAGCAACATATTATCGGCATTGATACTAGCCAAGGAATAAATGAAACACTTTTGCAATAACCTAGCATACTTAAACTATTATTATGTTTCAAATCTTAACCTGATCCAGGAAACAGGAGACAGAAATTTTGTTTTGAATAGTATATTAATACAGAGTTATTTAGATATTTTCCTTATTCAGTACTTGAAAAGCAATGTCTATCAAGGGGAAAGAGTGTGATTTAATTTATCTTTCTGAGATACTCATGTCTTCTTTCTCCTCTCACAAAATGACTACCATAAGCCATAAATTAAACATCTTGTCCATTTCAGTTCTACGTATTTTCTTTCTACTCTTTCTGACCCCAAAAGGATTCAGCGTCACCTCCCTCCCAAATGCTCCCTGAGACACCTCCTTTTCTCTTTGTCATCTCATCTGCAAGGATTTCAAACTGCTTTTTTCACAATGCTCCTTATATTTCTTACTTTCTTGCAGGTTTCTCAGATCATATATTTGTTTTCTGTAGCGGTGCTCCAGATTCTTAGCCCTCTTCCTATGTCCATCTCATCTGGTATCTCCACATCCCTGTACCCATCCCAGCACTGGGACAGGGTGCCCAGGTATCTGTACTTAGATAAAAGCTCTTGAGGGCTGGAGCTTTGAGAGCAGAGCTGTCTGGTTCAGGAATGTGTTGTGGTCCACCATAAAACCAGACAGCTGCCCTCCCATGCTCAGTCCTCTTGGCAGCAGCATCCTGTCCCAGCAACTCACTGCTCTGGTTTCTAGCTTGTGTGTAGTCACACAGGTCACACCTATTTGCTGCTCTTCAGGCTTTCCCCCCAAGCTAGCTTATGTGCTTTCCCTAAACAGGTTTTTTTTCAAGTCCTGTTAGCTGGTTATTTTTAATTTTTTTTAACAAAAAAATTGCTACAGCAATGAATTTCATAGGAAACCAATAGTCTTCTTAATTTAAAAGAAAGTTTTACCAGTGTTACCTGCCTCATATTTTAATACAAGATGTCATACTGAGGAGAAAGGTCTGCTTGTGTGAGTAACCATCAAGTCAGCAAGGATATTCACTGCTTCCTAGTTTTTCCTAAGCAGCCGTCATTATCACTTTATTCTGTTCTGACTAGCACTCCTATTTCCTAAATTATGTCATCAGTATAACCCCTGCCCTGTGCCTCTATACATTTTTATTACCTCTGTTTCTCATAATGAGGTGAGGAGGCTCTGAATACAATAGTCAAGTAATCAGGTAAAGTTCTCTAGACTGCAGGAATATATTTGTAATTATTTGCCATCACACTGTGTTCCTGTCTGCATTAAAATAATTTATACTGTTCACAGAGTACCTAGATCCATAAATTCATAATTTAATATTAAAATAGATGAAGTCATAGGCATGATCTCGACACAGCCTATTCTCAGAGCAAAGAGTTCATAAACTGAGTACCTCAGAGGCTTCTGGGGAATGCAAATGATGTTCGTACAAAAAATGCTGTCTGACAATATTCAGTTTAATAAAACACATTATTTCTGTCCACAGTATAAGATTCCCTCTCCTTTATCCATGTTGAAAAGGTGACAAAATTTCCCCTTATAGCTCCATTGTATTCCTCTAAGCTCTTCAAGAGGAGCAAAGTTAGCTCCCAGAATGTGAGTATTCCCGTGAACGGGACATTTAACAATTCTTTGCACATCTAACACCTTTTCTCAAAATATTTTAGTATTCCCTGTAGTCATTGCATTATTCTTAAAATAGCTGATGAAGGATGTCAGTATGACATCCATTTTCCTGATGCATGAACCAGGGAAAAAAGAACTGAATGATTTGCCTGAAATATCAACCTACAAAGCCTTTTCAAGAGTAGGAACCCAGGAGTTTTAAAGCAGAGTCTATTATCCCAGGCACAAAGAGCATGGCTTCAATGGCACCTCAGCACCACTTTGCAGCAGACTCCTTGGCTAAACTTTCAAACACTGAATTTTCTGCCTGCATTCTGGGTGCTGTGCTTATCTAGCACCACTGCCCATGAGCCAATGCTACAATCTGTGCCTGCACTGCAGACACTGGCTCATCAGCATTGAGCTGGATCTTTGGATCTTTCCTTCTTTCCTGAGCAATCAGCTTACTGAAAAGATATACAACTTGTATATTTTGGAAGCCAGTTGAGTTCCACTTAGTCTATCAAAAGCAACTGGGCTTTGAAAATAGGTGAAAGCATGAAGGAGAGAATGTTTTTGAATTACGATTTTTACAGTTGTGGGCAGTGACAGGTATTTATTTCATTCTTCCAAGCACTTGGCCAGCAACCACAATTCAGAATTATCACAACTGCCATTCTTCAAGAGCTATATAAATCAAGCTATCTTACCAACTTAGCAGCTTTCTACATTCTAGATCAAGGATTGCTTGATCTAGTTTATCTTCTTACAACTGGAGGTGATGCTTTGTGCCTGTGCTCACCCCAGACAGTGCTTAACTACTATGCTGAGAATGCCTGCTGCCAACACCAGTATGCCCTTGAGTGAGTATGAGAGACGTTGTCCTGGAGATTTTCCAATCTTAGATGCCATTCACAAGATTATCACAGTGGTGATATATTTGTTCAGGACTTCACATTTGTGCACACAGATTTCTAACGGGTTTCGTGCTAATTCACGGGCGATAAATGTTAGGTGAATTAATTCTTCTTAGATTAGTTTTGCAGAGGCATAAAATTCCAATGGCTTTCTCATCTGAGAGACTTGAGGAGTGGGTATTTATGAGCATAAATTCTATGGATCATTAGAGGAATTTGGTTCACTAAACCTTTATGGGCCTTTTAAAAATATCTTATCTGATATACTCAGTACAATTATTCAATCAAACACGGCAACTTGAATTTATTATTTTTGGCCAATGGCACATTTCACATCCATGTCTGGAATTTCTGAGCTATATATGGTGTATATAGTCTGATGTTTAAATAGCAATTTAATAGCAGGTTAAATGTCTTTAAATAGCAGTTTAATAACAGCTTATATCTAAATAAGGATATATGCTTAGATCAGTTATTTTCTGAAATATTCAATATTTGTCACTTGTTTTTAAAAATTTCTTTTGCATCTTCAGGAATCAAGCAGCAGTTTTACTAGCAAATAGAATATTAACAAATTTCCCTAACTCTACAAAAGCTATTGTATTCTAGGTATCACCAACCTGAACTGAATTATTACTGCATGGTAATTATGTCCTCAAAATAAAAGTCTATAATGCGAACACTTAAACTCATGTAATGAATGCAATTATTCTATTACTTTGCTCAGTGTATAATTACAGAAACTGGAGAATATTCTGGGCTTCCAGATTTTCTATTGTTGGACTGTTTGGTAAACTTGACTGGCAGCTTCTCTGTTAATATTTTTTTAACCTGAAGAGAATCAAGTCATGCAACCATTTTGAGTGACAGCTAAAGAATACTGGCTAATGAGCAACCACTCACACTGCATTCTAAAAATGTGAACACCATCCAGGAAAAGGAATTCAAGTAGCCAATTTGTATAATAAATGACTTTATAAGGCATGCATGATAACAGAACCGAGAAAAAAATGGGATGCCAATCCAGGTGGGCTTGCTGCAGCAGGCATCCACAGCACAGGATGCCTTTACATCTCAAAAGGCGAACACCACACACCCTGGCTAAAACATTGGTTAATTAAGTAAGTTGCTAATTATAAGTAGCTTGCTCTTTTTTGCTTTCCTGGGATGAAATAAAGGAAAAAGCCCTTTGCACTTTTGAAGGCAGACACTTACATAATCACACATATTTGCCATAGGAAATGTAGGTCCTTGGCTTTTGGAGTAGGAGGATGGATTGAGGGAGTTTGCCAACATGTTATCCTGGCATAAATTAAAGGAGCTTGAAGGTGGCTGTCATTTGCCTTTGCTGCTGACAGTTTTAAAGGGTTATTGATTCAGCTGACAAGCTTTGGAGGAGCGTAGCCACGTCGCCTTTCCCAAGGCCACAGTCTTTGCTCAGGAGGGAATGGCTGCTTGCCTTCCAGGGGATTGTTGCACACCAGAAAGCTCTTCTGCACTTCCTGGCTGTGAATTAAGGGCTGCTCTGTGGTGGGAGTAATTGCCTGTGTTTGTGAAATAGGTCAGCCTGCCAAGCAATGTAAGGCTCTTTCCTCAGCTGCAAAGCATCAAAGCCTTAGAAAACCACCTAAGCTAAATGTTTGTGAAAGAAGGCAGTAAGGGAGGAAGGAAAGCTGAGCAAAGGTTTAATGCATTGTAAGCAACCAGAAAACACCTGAGAGTCCTTCTGTGAGGAAAAATAAGGCTCACCAGAACTGCTTTTCAGTAGAGGGTCATAGTCACACAGAAAGAAAAGAGAACTGCTGAGGAACATAAAGAGCTTGTTTTTAATGCAGTTCTCTCTTGTGCTGGCTGTACTTGCCAACATTTCACCTTAGGGAGAAAACTTCTTGTTTGCTGACCCCTTGTACAACAAGGTGCAAAGGGAATGCACAACTCGGTAGGATTTGAGTCACGTTAAATCCATCGTAAGAAATTTGTGAAGTGTCCGGTTTCCAGTTTCAGAAGTAGCTTAAGCTTCAGCAGTAATTAAGTGCTGAACCCCCCTGATGTCAGTGGGAATTAGACATTAAAGCACTTCAGATTAAATCCTATGGGCCAAAATCTCCACATCTAAACAAAACACTGATGTTAAGTTTGCTGTAAGACTCCTACTACAACTCAAAATAAACCGTTATGTTGAATCCTTAGTGCCAGTTCCAATTCAGTTACAGTTTTGGAAATGTAACCTGAGGGTATATTGACCCAGTCCCTTGCTGAGAACTTGTTCACTGCCTGTCTGGAAAAATTAGTTTCCCCAAGACTTGAACTATGTTTTCAGTGGTAGTATTCCTCTGCTAACTGTTAAAAACTTCCTAGGCTGTTTCCAGGGCTCTCTCCAGCTAAGATACCTGTGTATCCTTTTTCTTCCCTTGGCCAGCCATGCACCCACAAACTTGCTTTTCTTCCATGCTGGAGCTCCTACTTAAAGAATAGAACTCAATGAAAAACCCAAGATAAGGCTAAAGCACCATTAGAATGACCTTCCAGGAGGGAAAGTAGACATGGCCAGCTTTTCTTCTGAATGAACTTAATACAAATGCTCAGAAGAAGCAGCAGTATAGCAAACTGCTTAGTTTCACCTAGCTGAAACATCAAATAGCAAGCTCAGAAAATGTTTAAAAATCCTATCCATGATTCTGATAGAAGTAAAATTATTTTTTTTCCCTAACAGCTTGTTATTGTCTTCTGTAATCCAAATGAATCCTGTGCCATAAGTTTCTTATTTTAAAAATTTTTGTTTTATTCAGAAAAATTTTAATAGGTGTTGAACATACTTGGGGAATTTTCAAGGTTAATTGTCAAATCCTTCATGACATCATGTCGACTTCTCTGTGGTAAATATAGGCTTGTGATCAGCAGACTGTCAACTGTACTTATTTATAAGCCAGTGTTCCTAGAAACACATCTAAAGGCTATACTTAGAGGTTGTGCACAATACTGCAGTGCTGCAAAAACTGGTCACATATGGAGGTAAACAGTTTTGAAAGGTTAACCCTCCTCACTTGTGATATGCTCTGACATCCTGTGGATGCCAACTGGCTGAACACAACACAAGAGGAAGAGCTGTGAGTATGTCAGAAAAGCAGACAGTTGCTTATTTGGATGAAAATTTACAGCTTAAAGTGATAGGATGGAAAATCTGCAGGGTACTGTAGGAAGGTCAATGATATGGATGTTAAGACCTGGAACAGGCTCACAACTGACTTAGTCCTCAGTGAGTTTTATGCCTGAGATCATGAATATTTATTCTAAATAATCAATTATTTATATTAGATAACATGCAAGTACATTTATTATAAATATGTTTTAAATACAGTATTAGTTAAAATAGGCAAGGCACCTAGTCACTTCAGACAAGCATGCAAAAACTCTCAGAAAGATTTTCAAGGTCTAATTTTGTACAGACTTAAAATAAATATGTCTCACACTCATCTATTCTGAGACAATCTCCTAAACTGAGTGTCAGTAAATTCAGTTTGGTATGCACTCCTCTTCCAGCTAATAGAGCCTACACTATCAAACAACTCTCTCAGTTAAAGTTCCCTCAGTATTTATGACTGAGCCTCAAACATCCTTGTAAAGTATTAATATGTTTCTATTCTCATTTTATAAATTAAAAGCTGAGATATTTCTTTAACAAATGTGACTTAAGCATTTTTTTAATGTTTAGCAGTGATGAACCATTAGTTCATCTCATTCTCTCTATGCAGCCAGGTTAGGTATTTTTAGAAATCAAGTGCAATGTGACTCAAGCCTTTTCCCTTGGTAAAAGATATCTAGGTAAAATTTAATAGCTGGAGATATACAGACAGTTGGACCTTAATTCCTATGAAACTCCAACTGTACTAATCAGCATAATGACCTCCAGGAGAAGTTCCAAGATTAATCCATTTTCCTATGTCTCTTCCCAAAGAACTCTGTAGAAGAGGTCCTTCCTTTTCTACAGGGTTCTATGTCCTCTTGCTAAGAAGAACAGATAACTCTGTGGTCAAGAATATTTTACAGAAAGCATCACTCTTTTTGCCTTAAGCCCAGCAATAAGTCTGCAAACACATGCACTGCTGTGATATTTCAGAAGGCATATTCCATGGAGACAAAGATACAAGAATGAAATGAACAAAAACCCCTGACTCAGAAGATAAGGCATAACTTACACCAGTCACATGTAGTCCAAGATAAAAATACACCACTTTGTTAATGTTCAGTGAAGTAAAGAGAAGTGGTAGGCCATTGTTTATCTAGTCTTGTTCATACCTGGTAGAATTGTCCTGTTCCTACATTAGCAGCCTTGTTCAGGGTCATTGTAAGGACCCCTGTTCTTAATGACACCTAATATGTTTGAGAATATGCAATACTCTTTTTCACAGAAATGAAATCACAAGATGATCACAAGATGATCACAAAAGTACAATTCAGAGAGGCAAACAACCTGTCCATATAACTCTGCAAAACCAGATTGTTCAACTTGATTGATTCATAAAAATGTAATAGCAATACCATCTGATCATGGAAGCTATTTATTTAGAAATAATAAGAAAAATAAGAAATAATAAAAAAATAAGAAAAATTCATTCACCCAAGCTCAAATCCATACACTTCTTTTCCTTGTAGAGTGTCTTTATAACAGGCTAAAAATAAAAGTGTTTTGTCAGAAAGAAGCCTTGAAAGAAAATACCATCCTTAAGGGTACTAAAAAAAGAAAGTTTGTTCAGAAGAAAAATGTTCTGCCTTGTGCAGGCTAAAACAGAAGAACCAGCAAATTCCATACAGGCTAGTGTAGGCTCACCAGTGAAGCTAAGTCATCCCCAGTGTGTTCCCTGCAGACCAGCTGGTAAGGTGTGTGGTTCTGTGTTTCAGGGTATGTCTGAGACTGTGCACCATTTGCACAGCTCTGTGGCACCATTTCCCAGTGTGTGCATGTTCCCCCACACTTCCCTTATTCCTTCTAGCAGGCTCTGCTGGTTTTGGCTGGGGTAGGGCTAACTTTCTTCCTGGTGGATATGTTTTGGATTTGTGCTGGACACAGTGATGGTAATACAGAGATGTTTTCATTGCTGCTGAGCAAGTCTTGCACAGAGCCAAGGCCTTTTTGTCTTTTTGCTGCCACACACGTAAAGAGGCTTGGGGTGCATGGGAGGGCTGGAGAAGACACAGCCAGGACAGGTCCCCCAGCTGATCAAAGAGATATTCCAGGTCTTATGGCATCATGCTCAGTATAGAAAGTGGAGAAAGAAGGAGGTTGGGGGGGATGCTTGGAGTGATGGTGTTTGTCCTCCCAAGTCCCTGTTATGTGATGGAGCCCTGCTCTCCAGGGGATGGCTGAACACCTGCCTGCCCATGGGAAGCACTGATTTAATTCCTTGCTTTGTTTTGCTGGTGTACATAGCTTTTGCTTCTATTATTAATCTGCCTTTACCTCAAACCATGGGTTTTCCTGCTTTTACCCTTCTAATTCTCTCACTGATCCTGCTGGTGGGGGTGTGAGAGAGGAGCTGCGTGGGGCTTGGTGCCTGCCTGGGGGGTAAATCATGGCACAGGCTGTGCTGGCTCACCTGACTTTACATGACTGTGATTGACTTTATGATGGGAACATCCTCAAAGATAATGGTCCTGACAGGACTATCATTAAGGTTAGAATAAGTTTTAGATGGCTGATGTAATTTCTGCAGGAGTCCATGCTATTCTTGAGGCAAGGGAATGAGGGTGATGGAAACCTAGGCCTTGCTGTTGAGAGGTGATAGCCATTGATGACTCCTACGAGTGGCTTTTTGCTTAACTGGGAGAAGTATCCAAAAAGGTATGATCTTTAGAGGGCTGATTCAACAGAAAAAGAAGTAATTTTGTGGTAATTCCCAATTTTATCAAATATTTTTAAAGTACCTGATTACCTGCAAAGAACAGTGTTAATGAGTCATTATTTTTATTATTAAAATAGCAAGAGGAAAACATAAACAGCAATGAAGAAAGATTAAGGAGACAGAGTTGCCACACAGGCTCAGGATAGATGCAAGAAGTCTTATATATGCAAGATGTGAAGATGCAAGAAGCCTCTGGCAATGGCCCAGATAAGTCACCTAAGGAAAGGTACAAAAATAGGACAGTTGAACTCTTCTCTTTCCCCAAATGTGAGCTGTGTGTCAGCTGCCTTCAATACTCTCTCTTTCATGACTGCTCTCAGCTTTGCTCTGGACTTGTCTAACAACCACCCAGAAGATCCTTGCACCTTAAATATACCCTATATGAAAACCACATATGTTTCTTCATTCTTAATGTACCAGCTGCTAAATTCCCTTCTTAGTCATCAGACAATGTACCAAATGAAAGTGCAAACCACTGGTTACTTCTCATTGCACTTGCAAGTTCTTGTTTCATACACATCATGCGAGCTGTCAGATTTCAGAAAAGGCTGAAAACACAACCCATACGTGTTGAATGTCTTCAGGGTAATAATGCATCAACTTTTTTGTTCTCCAGAGAAGAGGAGCTGCCACTAGGACAAAGAGACTGCAGAGCTGAATCAGGCACCGTGTGATTGACTCACCCCTGGTGGACAAAAGCCAATGTTAGGTTTTTCCTGCTGCATAGTGGGCTGTTCCAGTCAGAAAGATGAGGGAGAAAGATGACATAGCGTTTCAGAAACTCTAAGGATGAGACCCACCCAAAATGTCTGCCTGTACAATACTTCCTATTTATTTGCCAATCTTCATTTTCATACACTGTAAAGAGCAGTGAAATAGTTAATAGGTAGGTCTCAGTTCAATAACTGCCACTAAAAACCTGACAACACATTGACAAAAAAGATATTTCACAGTGTTCAACACCATTTGTTCAAAATTTCTGCAAACACAGGCACACATCACCTTCTTCATCTGGAGTTGTTTCAATTTATTTAATAACTAGAGGAGTTAGGAGCTTTAGATATAACTAAACTGAGATTCTGGAGGACAAAATACCAGCATCAAACAAAACCGAGTTACCTTCCAACTCATCTGAACTGAGCTTCTGGCAAATGCAACAGAAATTTCATGTGAGATTTTTCTTACTTTAGTCTTAGTTTCTGAGACCGTACAATTATCACTGCACACACCAAAATGTCAGATACAACCTGTTGAAGAGGGAAGAAACTGGAAGATAACCAGGATGATTAAAGTCAGAAGATCCACATGTATTTCTTATAGACACAGGAAATGACATTATTAAACAGAAGACTTCAATATATCAGTCACTCACTATCTCTGTTTACAAGCTAATGAAGCTTGAGGCATGATGTCATTTATAGGAAGAATCAAAGGAGTTAAGAAAACAGCTAAAAATCCCCTATAATTTCAACATGTACCTTTGCAGAAAGCAAAAGGCCTTGCATAGAAAGCAAAAAGAAGCTGTAAAACCTGCTTACCTGAACTTCTTCCATTACTAGATCACTTTTTCTGTTTTCCTCCAGAAAATAAGAATGGAGAACTGTCATTTCCTTGTAAGAGAAGTGATAATTTTGAATTGATGGTGAAATCAACAGGATGTGTACAGAACCTACTGCCCTCAAAGGCCCTAAATGCTGCTTACTCGGACAACTGTTCTAGGTTCAATTTTGGAAATTAGGCATTTAAAAACAAGTTGTTGGTATTAGAGCTGTCATGGTATTGTATTCTGAACCAGCAGTTCCAATTAGCTTTGACATGCATTAGTAACAGGTACTTTAGCATGAGGGTCCATGCGGGAAACTTCCTTTCTGGAGTCCCCACTTGTGAAGGGAAGATGATCTTTTTCCTCCAAAAGTCCAGTACCAGGGTTAAAAAGATAAATGAGACTCGCACCTTTGGTCTTCAGAGCTGTTTATTCTATTTTCTATCTCAAGTTCTGTGCGCCACCGAAACCTGGCTTAACGAGCCAGAAACACAGCTGAAAAAATCTCCCAATGGGAGATTCCAAGGTTCTTAAAGGTTTCTAGTCCAATTAACTCCTAAAACGTGCTATGTTTACAATTCTGTGCCAATAATTACAACCTATTCTAAACACTCAACCTCTGTGTCAAACCCATTCTAACAATGTCTCTGTGCCACCATCACGACAGAAAATGGAGCAGAAGAAGAAGAAGAACATGAGACACCACCCAAAATTCTCCATCTTGTTCTCATCTGTCTCCATACTAAAAACCCAAAACTATAAATTTTCACCCTGTGACAAACTAAACTACTATTTCTTTCCCACCTTCATTGCTTTCAACTCATCTCTGAGTGTTGGAAGCTTTTCCCATGGACTAAGGTTAAAGGCAGTGCTTTCCTGGGGTTCCAGCTGGGGTCTCGAACCCCCTAGGGCAGCACGAGGAGTTTTCCACATGCCCTGGACTCCAACAGATCCATGCAACAAGTTTTCTTTTCTTGTAGCAGTTCCATGCACATATTTCTACGGTTTCTATAAGAAATTTCCCCACTGGTTAACAAAGGGGCTATGTATATATATGTCATGGGGACTGAATCTGTCACTGTTTTCTTGGCAAAGATGGCCAGCTTGTGGCTTTTGCACAACTTCATCACAAGGGACATTCTGCAATGAGAGCAATGTACACTGTAGTATACACCACCAGCTGAAAAAACACATATTCAATATCTTGAACTGTTACAGCACATAGCAAGGAATGCTAAGAAAACACCTTACCTCAGTAAGCCTTGGCTGCAACTTAGGAAAAAAAAGAAGGAACCTTCTACCTGGAAAAGTCTGTGCTATTTGAAATAGTACAGTTCCATTGTATGGAGCCTGAAGGGTTTGCTATTTGAATAGACTACAATGGTCACCTTAGTGACTTGCTCAACACATCCATTTTCATCTTAAAAAGAAATACATTTCTTCAGTAGGCAAGTTTCTGATCTACTTGCACTGCTTGAATGATGTAATAGATGGCATAGTGGAAGTTTTCTTCTTCTTTATGGTGACCAAGTGTGGCAATAGGAGCCTTTGCACTAATGGAGCTTTAGATTCTTTATCAGACAAATCCTGACCCATTTCAGTATAATTTCACTGAAGATATCTTGTATAAAGTCTAGATTTTCTGCTTCCCTGTTTGGCAGGAATTGATGGCCAGGCCAGCTCTGATTCATGGGTCATAAATACATCATTCACCTAGTTGATAGAACATGCTTCTATCAAAAACATACATATGATTCATCGCTTTATTGTGAAGAAATATTAATTATTACATTATTAAGATTCTTAGCACAAATAAGTTTCTGTCCCATGGTCTGGATATTTTCATGTCATTTAATTTCGCAATCAAATTATGTCACCCCAGCCAACAATAAATGCTGTGACAAATAAATAGAAACCTAGTCACTATGCCTAGATCCCTCTATAAGAAACTTATGCAAAGATGAGTTTTCCAGAGAGCTTATAAGACAACTCAAGCCTTAATCATGTAGGAGATGCAGCCTAGAGCTCAGAAGTTCATCATGAAGAGCATTTTGTCAAAAGCACAAACCTGTACCAATGGAGTTGCAGTACTTCAGCAACACCAGCTGCAACAGTAAGAAATGGATTGCACCAAATTGCTCAACTTGTGTTAACAGCTGTTCTTTTGGCATGTTACTTGAAAGGGACAACATGGAGAAGTCTTGCTTCCTGAGCTATTTTGTGCCTGCTGTGTGGTGAGAGACTGAACTCTGCAAAAACAATGTGAGATTAGACACTGTTTTGTGTCATCCCTGTTTGCTAATATCAGTAAGATCTCTTTCCAGCTCTATGAGCTTTCCTCCATTTATCACCTTTCAGTCTGGATGGATTTATGCATGGCTCTTACAGAACACTACACAGGTCTAAGCACACTACATCTACTTGTCATCCGTACTTAAAAGGCCTCATGACAGGAGGGCAATTACCCACAGCTACTCATAAGGTCCTGCCAGGGGACAAAAGAGGAGCAATGTAAGGACCATATCACCCATCCTGTTAGACCTGCACTGCCTTTCACAGTAAGAGTTCACAGCTTCTCATAGCCCTGTAAGAATCAGTGTTTGTAATTTGTCCCTTTTGCTGCCAGGAATGGTATGAAATAGGTCATGCAACTTCTTTTCCACATTCAGATTCCAATCAGATCAGTATCTTTTCTGTACCGTTTTGAGGATAGTATAGATCTGAGATATTTTATCTACAAAGTAACCAAATGAGGAAAGCCCAACTAATGATCACTGGGACCAGCTCTCTAAGTCTGTTTGTGAGCAGCAAAACAAACCATTGTTGATGTGGGGGACTGCCAATGCATATGAGAGTTTCTCTGACTATTCATCTGCAAGTCTATGAGGAAGAATAAAAGACAGTAATGAGTTGCAGAAATGTTCAAGATAACATTGCACTGTCTGCTATTGAAGTAACAGCAATAGAAAAACCATTCCCAATTGCCATTGTAATAAGTCACCAAGAATATGGCTTCAATAAACACATAAACTTGTAGTGCTGCTTCATGGCCAGTGAACTTGGGATTTTCTGAATTAATTAAAATTGCAGAAAAAAAGCATCATCTCAGGGAAAATTCTGCCTCTGGTTGCCCAAAATACAACATTTGGCTTGAAGAAGCATTACAGTGTATCTGGATTGTAAATATTATTCATTGGGAATACTAAATGGAAATTGAAGCTGATATTCATTCCAGGGTTGGCTCATCTACAAGCATCAAATATATATTAATGGGAAACAGTACTGTAGTAAATTGTATTATTTTTGTCTGATCCGGATTAATACAGTCTTTTAGTCTTAGCAAATTTTAACTGCCAAACAGCTTTTTAGATAAGAAGAGTTAAATGTAAAGAGCGATTGAGCATGCAATAAGTACTTTTTCTCACAAACAGCTGTCGAATTTCTTATTCTGTTGTTTCTTTGATTCAAAAACTCCCAAGTGTTCTTTGGGTACCAGGTAAATATTTAAAAGAAGGAATACAGCATTTATATGATGTGGATGATCTCTGATACTGTTGCTTAATTAAACAGCAAGTTTTACAGAGGTACAGCCCAAGGCACAAAGCTCTGTTTGATTTAGGTTCTGGCTATCAGACAGTCATCAGGATGTGGAAAAGTGTTCTTAAACTAACAGTCACCTTTCATTAGTTGACAGGCATTTCTGTGGTAAGGTATATCAGAGAGATACCCTAGAGTCTAAAAACTAATTTTGTTTTTCAGTGACAGAACTAGAAAGAATTTACCTAAGGGTTTTCTGCCAGATTTGTGCATGAGTCCTGTTTACATTCTTATGTTGGGTATAGTTCCTGAAGAAAGTGTACCCTGTGCATTTCATAATGGTAAAATTTTATACAGTATCTATCACTGAAGTGCTATGTAGATGAAGTATTTTGGTACTGCCAAAAGGATATTCATGCTGGCCAAATCCCTGACAATTTAAACTGAAGAACATGATAGCTAAAACAAACAAACAAACAAACAAACAAACAAACACACCCCAAAACATTCTACAATACTACAACCTGAGCTAAATAATACAGATTTGCTAGGCAGCACTGTTGAAAACTAGGCACTGCTGCAAGATGACCTCCTACTACATATTTCCTAATGGGATGCACAATATATTATTGATCCAAGTTTAAACCAAAACAAGTTAATAACTTTTAGACTGATATGTTTTTACTGCAAAGTCTTCCGGGACCTTTGGCCCTTATGTAAGAATACTTACATATTCCAATTAAATATGAAATATAAATGCTAATAATATTACTTGTATTTGCCAGTGTAAGCTGACATCATAACTGTAAATGAATTTTATTGACAGTGATTTATTCACAGCCTGCTAGAGATTAGATCTTTCTCATACTTGCCTCTGAAGATTTTATAAGCTAAGTAGGGCCAGACTAGTTCAGAGTTAGAAGCAATTTAAGAAGTGCTATGAAAATTTAGATATTCTGGTTGAATGCCTCAATGCTAAAGATTTGGTCTCACTTTTATCCAAGTATTTAAATTAAGCTGAATTATGAGTCTATACAGAGACTTCAAAAGAATTTCCCTAATGTTTGAAAGTTGAGTAGAAAAAGCAGTTGAAATGTAAGCATGGTATTTCTCCACAAATATTAAAAGCTTCTGCTGACATTATTTGGTTAGAAGTAATTCAGTGCAATTTCAAACAAATGACTTCATACTCCTGTAGAAATCCCAGTTACAAGTATAGTTGATTTATGGAAATAATTTGGGATACAGTGGACACACAGCAAGATTTTGGTACATAAGCATGATGAATACCTGATTAGTACATGAGGCAATAAACTTTCATTCACCAGAAGCAAAAGACAGGGCAACACTGTCTTGTCTTGTGCTCCCCACCTGGCCCAGTTTTCTGCAGGTCACTGCAGTACTGGGGCAATGCACTGAGCGACTGGCATAAGCCTTGGGGCTCCATCCATCCTTCCATTCTTCCATCACCAGAAATCCCCTTTAATGGCAAGGTTCCCTGGGAAGGCCATGGCAAAGGTTATTTGGTACATATGGGTGTTGCACTAGGCTCAGGAATAAGGCCCTAGAGATCAGCCATTTTACCAGGAGAACAGGATTCTGTCTTTATATTAGTCTTCTTGGGTAATGGTTCATTTTCACTGAGCTCAGCTACGTAAAATCTGAATCCAAACACTTTTCTGTGTTTCTTTTTTCCTTTGTTCCCAGTTTGAGTGACCTGAATCAGCTAGAGAATAGAATAATGCAGTGAGTTAAGCATAGTAACTCTAAAATGATCAGTTTTCAGCATAGTTCTCCTTCAGTTTCAGTTCTCCTTCCCCTCATTCCTCTATGCTTTGCCCACTGCGGGTTAGCAAGACCTTTGCAAAGGAAACCCTTTTCTTTACTCCGGAAAGGTAACAAAAGGAATTGCCTTGATTTTCTCAGCCCTTGCTGATATAAACACAGTTATAGAGTGCACTGCTTAGGTGCTGCATGGATGTGAAACAGTTCAAATGCACCTGTTGGGCGTGGATCAGATAAACATGTCATGAATTGAATGGCACTACCATTGCAGCTGTTAAGAGGATTTATGCAGCAGACAGAATGCTTGGAATTGCTAAATGAAGGTTATGTTGTTCAAAAGTAACATTCAGTCTCTCTAGTGCATTTTTTAAAGGAATGTTGGACTCATTTCTAAAAGCTTCTTTGAAAGTGCTGATAAGACTGATCCACCAGGCTCTTTGTAGACAGACTCAACAGTTTGCAGCCACATAATGGTCAATACAGATATTAAGAGCTGCTGATAAAATCTTAAATGAAGAATTAATTTCTGCCAAGTTACTCATCTAAGGCTATGTCATTTACACTTATTTCAAGGTAACAGTCACGCGTACATCTAAACACATGTCAAATGTTAATTTCTTGACACTTTCAACAGCCTGAGAAATCCTTCTTTTATTATTACTTTTACCAGGTAAAACATTAGAACTATTACTGGTAGCCTTCTTACGTCAAAAGGTTTTGTCTTTCCTTTCCTGTCTGTCCTGCACTAATCTTAAAAATGCCATCTTTAAGGATGAACAAGGAGCTTATTCATACTCCCAAATATCCAAGGTTACAAAAGCCTTTCAAAGATAAGGACCTTCAAAAGAAGTAGCTCACATTTAACACGGGATGAAAAATTAGAGTTGACAGAGAGAGACACTTAGATCTGAATTTTTAAACTTAGTGAACATGGATTTTCATTGTCAGTAAAACTAAAGAAGAGTGAGAGCTATCCAAGGAAAGGAAACCCCCACAGCATAGGCCAGATAATGATCAGTTCTGTTATTCTTCCAATATAGAAATAGATTAAACAGCCATGAAAAAAACAGACTTTGGAGGTATTCTAAGACCTGTAAACATTGGTGACTTAGGAATTAGGGACCTTTGATTTTTGACTTTGTGCTTGATGAAAATGGGATATTAATTTTATTTAGCTGGACTCATCTTCCTTTAATGTAAAACAGAGGTAAAAGGAAAAAGCTGTGCATAGTTACTCTGGATAAAAAGCAAATACAGTGTGAGAGATGATTTCTAAAACAAAGCAGGTAAAGATACTCTTGTGGATTCTGACTACTCCAAGCACAATGAGGAGAGACTCGCCCGGATGTAGAAGGACTATGTAAGGACTATGGTTTAAGTAGAGTCTAGTCTCTCTCCCTTTGCTGTGTATCCAAAACAACAAATAATATTTCAGTTTGAATAACCTGCTGGACAATCATTCCAGTTGGCTGCTAGCTCAGCTGACAGATAATAACAGACTGGGAAACTCATGCTATTATGGAGAACATTAGGGGCTGCTGTGTAGATGTACGATGAAAACTGGCCAGGGTAAGTAGGGCAGCATCCTTTCCAAGAAGGAAACTAAGTCTCTTGCAAACTGCTCAGAAAGTATAGCTCACATTATACTGATAACTTCATCCACAGTCCCTGTGATGCTGGATGTTGCAGTGCAATTTCCAGTGCTGAGATGGATCCCTTGCTCTCGGCCTCGGAGAAGTACGAAAGAAGACAAGGAAGATGCTTAAGGAGCAATCCCTAACAGCCTGATCCTAACTGAACCAGTTGGAAAAGCTGAAGACAAAGCTGAATTACAAAACCTCCTGGTCTTAGACCTTTGAATAGACTGGTGCCTGCACCCAAGATGAGGCTGAGGTGGGTCCATGCAGTGAGGACAGCAAGCACTGGGACTCTGCTGTGCCAAGAACAACAGGGCTGGTTTCCAGGTTGGTTTTCTTTTTGTTTTGGTGAACTGACCATGTGAAGCAAGATGCTTACACTGTGCCTTGCAACTCAACAAATCATTTTAATCTTCAAACTGCTGTGCAAAATAAGTAATCCTTGCTGAGCCTCTGTGAAGTATGTTGAGTTGCTCAGTCACTCCTGAGGTGAGTGCATTGTGCAGGTTTGGATAAGGAAATTTACTGTCTTAATTTTATCTCGGGTGAAAACAAGGTAGGGAGGAAGTTCTTGCAGTGATTCAGAGGCTAGGACTACACTGAAAACTGATCATTTTAGAGTTACTATGCTTAACTCTCTGCATTATTCTATTCTCTAGCTGATTCAGGGCACTCAAAATGGGAACAAAGCAAAAAGAAAACACAGAAAAGTGTTAGGATTCAGATTTTACACAGCTAAGCTCAGTGAAAATGAACCATTACCCAACAGGACTAAAATACAGAATCCTGTTCAGACCAGACAAGACTGGTCTTTAAAGAGCAAAAAGATAAGTATTTTTTGTTCAACTGCTGATTGACTTTATCTGTCAAAGTTTGCTTTTCTTTGTTAATAGCTCACACTGTAAATTATTTATGTTTTACATTGAAAACCACTTTTTTGTGTGTATGTGAAAAGACCAGAGGAAAAAAAAATGTAATATGTGTAATAATTATCTCAGCATCTCCTTCGCTCTCTCTAGATATCAGAAACACAAAAGTTATTGTGCTGACCTTGTAACAAGCAGCTGCTGAAAATTCAATTTTTATTTTTTTTTTCCTAATGATAGTAAACTTGACCATACCATTTCTAATGTAAAAGTGTTTGGTTTTATTCATTCAAGCACATTCAGATATTCTTACAATACTTTTACATTTGGCCTTTGATCTCTCCTAGCAAACCTCTAATTTAACTAAGAGCTTTCCTATTAAACAAAGCTTTTTGGATGAAGAGTGGAAGTCTCTCCTGGAAAATAAGAGTAAGGTCTTTGCCCATCTCTCCTCCATAGCACTCTCAGGTGCCTATTCCACTGTTTTTTCTGCTTCCCTCCCTTATGCTAGAAGCAAACCTTCAATAGTTTTGCAGTTGGTGGTTTGGCAAGATGATCCAGTTTAAAATTTGAACAATTTGTTCATACAGAGCATTAGTTTTAGGAGGATTTTTGTGGCCCCAAAAGTCCTACCACTAGAAAAGAGAAAGGTAGAAAAAGTGCCAAGAAGAGGGTGTGAGAATTAATCTTAACTGATTATGAATCGATTGTGACTTTAAACTGGTGGGAGTTCCTTGAGATACTGGACAGAAAAAATGAATTTTAGGTAATGGTTACTTTCACTTTCCCACTTTGAGAAAATACTAAATAGAAAAATGCTTTGAAAAGAATGAATGTGTTGCAGTGTCTGGATCTCCATGTGAAGCATCTTCTGTGGCTTCAGCTGTTTCATTTCAGTGATCAGAGGCCACTGTTTTCTTAAAGATGTACATAGTCTGCTTTGGAAGGGCTAAAATTTCTGAAGGCCTACCTTGAAAAATTCCATTTGAAGGAAAAAAATGACACCTTTAATTCTGTAAGATGTGCTCAAAGATGTTTATCAGTTATATAGACCCTAGCATGGACAATTAAGAGTACCCAGATTCAGCTGAATGCATAGATGAATATATAAACAATAAGATGTACCCACATTTAGGAGAGTATTTGAAGAGAGGTGCATTTTATTTATATTTAATGCAAATAAAAGCACTCAAATACTTAAGGCCAAGTACTTCTTTAAGGATTTTGCTGAAGCAGAGTCTAAAGGAGAAATACCGATTTGAAAGATCAATAAGATCATCTACAAAGAACTGATCACGGAGTTCTGGGGTGATTTTTTTTTCTTTAATTGGTTTATATTCTAATTGATAATATTTTTTTTCCAAACTTGTGCTTTTAATGGGTAAAGGTCTCATCCCATACTTTTTACTCAGTAGCAACACTGAGTTGGCTTATCTTCTATCTCTTCATGTTTCCCCCATGTGCCTTGATCTTCACCTCATCTTCGGAAATATCTATATTATGAAGGAAGCCTTTGAGAGAAACAGGAGTTAAAAAAACTTGATAATTTAAGTTATCCAGTTTTGAGGATAATGCCCTAAGTAGCTACAACAGCACAAATGTGAGTGATCAGCTTCAGGAGGGGGCAGGCATGAATAGGTTGCTTTGAAATTTATCTTGGGGTTACAGGCTGAATTTGAATGACAAACTTATGAACCCAGAAACAGTCAGCATCACTTAAGATACATAAAAGTCTGTGTGTCTTTCTACTGCTTAGGTGTGCAAATGATTAGTTTATATGCAAATTAAATTACATGCAGACTATTTATATGCTGACTGTGGATTGACTTAAAAAAGGTGCCTTAAGAATGGTTCTCTGCTGCAAAGACACTGAAAGAACAATATTGCAGAAAAACCTATGGGGCATGGTTTGCTTCTTTCAAATCCAATCAAATTAATGTACAAATTAAAAGTGTACTGCTTTTACTGCCAGTAATTTAAATTCAGGATAGTCTTAAAAGTGACATTACTGTCTTACTTCAGCAACCACGAGAATTGTTCACCTGCAATTTAGAGCTGGACCCTGCTTCCTGGGAAGGTGCCTTGGTGCTATTTTGACTTTGTGAGGGGCAAAAGCTTTCCTAGGACTGACACACTGCTGACTGACAGAGAATAATGACTATAATACCCCAACATGCATTGAGTTTCAGGGGCAAACCCAGACGTTTTTCCCAGCTGATACAAGGGAAGAATGGGGAGCGGTAACTTGTCTTGCTGTGCCCCACTAGCCATTGTTTAGAGGCACTTGAAGACTGAGAAAAGAGTCATCAAGATTTAGTTGATGGACAAGCTGAAAAAGCAGCACTCCTTGCAGGTTTGTTAGGAGGCTCAAGGACCACTTGGGTAAAGGCTGTAATGGTGCTCAGGTATTGTGTTCTTTGCACAGCTTAGACTGGTTGGTCATGAATGACAGCTGCATGAAACTGCAATAAAGGAAAACAGGACGGATGGTTTATACTCACACTGTGTCACTCCTCTAAAATAATATTATTGGAGAAGGAAATGGACTATCTATGTAGTTCAATAAAGGAACTTCTTGTGTTACTTGAGAGCAGCAAATCTTGTAAAAATTAAAGTAGGGATTGGAAAAAGTCTCCGCTTTTTCAGCATACTCGGAAAACCTAGCACTGTTAAAAAATCAGAATATGTATGCTTGGTTACTTTACATCCCAAAATAACCATATGAGCCTAAGTTGACAAAAAAACTAGGGGGAGGAAAGAAGCAATTAAAGCTGCACAAAGAATTAGGTTGGCTGTAGTTATTGTAGGGGGTTGCTATTTTCTTCCTTTCGAGGAAGGATTGAGATCAGCTGTAAGTTGTGTCATTATATGCAATTCTTCTAACAGCAGCATGGTGAAAAGCTGCCAAAGCATTTAAAATTAATTCAATCAGGCTAAGAGGAGTATGTCAAACTGACTTCTTTGCCTGCAAATTACAAAATTATCTATAGTTAAAATTAGCTTCTAACCACCCTGGAGAGGGAGGAGATGAGCTCCTAAAAACTAGAGTATGCTGTGACGAGTGTGTGATATAGGCTTGATGGCCCATTAGCAGGACTTGCAAAGTCAATTGCTATTGGTAGAGCTGTTGAGGTGTATACATGATGCACATGTGATTACCACTGCAAAAGAAGGTGGTGATATTTGTTACTCTAAACTATGAATAGCAGGTTATTATCATGAAAAAAGATAAAACCACCTAGATACTGAGTTATGTTCTAATTTCTCTTCAAAAATCAGCACAGCATATCCTACTTAGCTCTTGCATAAAGTAAAATTAACTTTTTGACTTATCACTATTGGCTGGAAATGCCAATAAAATTTCCCTTAGCAAATTTGGTTTTGTCCACATCTATCTTCTGATTACTGTCCTTCAGCACAGGGACCATTACAGTCAATTACATTGTTATCTGACTTAAACATGTGGACAGCTCAGTCAGTAACTTTAATTACTTTCTCATCAAAGCCATGTTGGACAGTCTCTGAAATTCCTTCTTTGCCTCCTAGGACATTGCAAAGGACAAATGACTTTTGCATTCTGTTCATCAAACATGACAAGAAATCTTTTCATTTAGTTATCTCAAGTCAAGTTCTACCAAAAAAATGTATCTATACCTGGATTGTCAATGGGCTCATATCCCTTGAGATATGGCAGGCATTATATACCTTTAGCTTTATGGTTTATTTTCAAAAACAATAGGCAAAAATTCACATCTTCACTTGAAATCTGAAATCATTATACAAACAGAATCCTTTCCTTAAATTATTCCCTTCACAATGCAAAAATGTTTTGAAGTGTTCTCCTCTGGAATGAAGGTTCACAACATCCTCTGCTTACATGCAAATCAGTTGTGCTCTGCTTTAACCTTGACAGAACTACTGGATGGGTCATATATATTTTTTTCCCACTGAGCAGGGCTTCTGGCTCTAGCTGCAATTGCCAAGACACCTCTCTGCAGTTATTTTCTATCCTGTTCTAGAAATTTAAAACATCACATCAACAACAACAACAAAAAAAACCCCTCAAACTGTTTGTAGATTATTTTGAATGTGCAATGAACTTAATAATACTTAAGTACTTCTTATTGTTACTAAAGTCCATGGACACGTGGATAAAGAGAGGAACAGGATGCAATTACTGGGTGTTCATATCATCAACAAAAGGATGTTGCATTATTGAAGAAAGCAGGGCAAATACCTATAGCAGATGCATGTCACAAAACTACTGAAAATAATTGCCCCATGGATCTATAATTAAAACTTTTTAACCAAGAACACTTATTTCCACAGAAGGTGTATTTGAAATGTCACTGATTTCTGTTGATAGCTACAGCTGCCAGTCCATGCATCTAAAGGTGACATTTGAGCCAATGTTTGAATAAAAATAATCATAGTCTTTGACTGAATAAAATTCTATGAAATTATAGTCTAAATACTGTTGCCTTTAGAACAAACAAAACTGCAGCTGTTCATTTCATGAAAAACAGATTTAGACACGTGCAATCAGGGCGAGAACTGCTCAGAGATGTGATAGCTCTCTGATTGCAAAAGGGACAATTACTCCTACAGGGTTTCTAGAATCAATGAGGGACCTGGATGACCTAGGCAAACTCCTGCTCAGAGCAGCATCAACACTGAATACAAGCCAAGAGATTTAAGTGTTTCGATAATCTCCAAGGAGGAAGGGTTCACAACCTCTCTGGACAATCTGTTCCATGATTAATAGTCTTCTTGATGAATTTTTGTTCCCTCTTACATACAGCCAGAACACCTCTTGTTTCAAGTGATGATCACTGATTCCCATACTCCTGTTGTGCAACACAGAGGAGAACCTACCAAGAGGAGAGAGCAAGATTTCCTACACATTTTCCCTAAGTATCTCCCCTACTGGCCACTGTCAGAAATGAATTATTGGTCTAGCATGACCTTCAGTTTCATCAAGTGCAGTGCCTCAGGTTCCTATGACAGAACCTCCATCACTTTTCTCTGTAGACCCCTGAATAACAATTACCAGTTTTTAACACTTCTGCTGAGCTATGACTAATGTATAGAAAAATGAAGGAAAATAAAGGGTCCAATCTACAGATATTACAGAAGATGTTTGTCATTAGGTGCCTTGCATGTAATCTAGAAAAATGGATTAATTTCCTTGATAAAACAACATATAGGAAACACCATTTAACAACAGAACCTGCTGAATTACAGAGCAGGGATGAGGAATAGGAAAGAGCACTGAGAAAGAGCATGCAAAGAACCATGCAGATGCCAAACTTGCATTTGTTAGCAAATGTGTCACTGTGATTCTGAACTGGAAACTATCATCTCCCACTGACGTAGCACTTTTGTATCTTTGTCCTTATATAAATGTGCAAGAAGAAGAAGTTGCAAGTGGTACAATGGAGGTGGAGGTGCATGATTACAACCACCCCCACTCTGGGAGGTACCCAGGCATTGCTGAAAGGAACAACAGGTTCAGACCTGAAGGAGTGCAGTTTGGAGGTGAAGCTGTTGCAACAAGTGACCTGACAGGTTTATTAGCATGGGACAGAAACATGTGTACCATAAAGGGTTTGGGTAATGCAGTGGAGTGCTATCACATGACAAGAAGACTGATCAATAGGACTTAAGCAGAACTGCTGTCAGGCATTAAAGTACTGGTATTGAGTTTATGATCTGAGCACATGCTCTTGATCTCTTCAGAGAGTTCACATAGATTAGCAGAGTGAGCTCAAACGTACCATTTAAATATGTCATATTAATTTCTGAGTTTATGTTGCATATAGAGGCAAGCAGGACACTGGGATTTCTATGCTAAAGCTTAAGGAGAAAGTGTTGCATGCACTGCCCCCTGTGCAGTACTCTTTTATAACCTCTGCCTTCATCTCCTTTATACTTGGAATTCTTTGTGTGTGCTGTAAAACCTGCTACTTCTTTAAGAAAATAATTTACTTTAGGATAAGTTTGTAGAGGGAAACAATAAATTTTATTATAAAACCCTTCACTTTTATCCTCAGAGCATCATGATTCCGATTTGAAATTCACTTAGACAAGAGAGAAGTGGATTGTTTGCCATTCTTAGAACTGTGATCCTCATAGGCTCTATCAAACCACACACTACCAGTCTTAATTCCAAAAAAAGAAAGATTTGAACTACATGTTATGCAGAAAAAGTTTTTGGACCTTTAGTTGAATTGAAAGAAAGCCAAAATGTACTCCTAAGTAATTGTTTATTATAAATACAAAGTAACTTGTAAATATTCATTAGAAGCACAAAGCATGGCAGATCTTTTGCTCTTTTTTATTTTAGTTTCTTAGATTTTAAAACACTGTAGGCTTGGTTTATAAAACCAATAGTGTTGGGGATGTGGTTTCCATGTTTCTTATTGAAGGTAGTGCATGGAAGAACATATCTTTGGGCACCTATAAAAAAACCATAATCATTAAGGCACTGCAAATAGGATATGGAAAGTTTATACAGACATCACAGCTGTGCCGTGGACTTCCTTTTTTACTCTGGATAAACGTTTAAAAAATTTAAAACCCTTCTCCTCTAAACTATGTCCATTTGCATACTAATTTCACTTGAGAAGAGACAATAACCTAACAAATGAAGGCCGAGTACAACACAAACCAAGAGAAATGCAAATCCTATTCTGTTTACTGTAACTGCATGCACTAGACTGGCAACGGTGCCAGTTGGTTAAAATATTAATTGCTGCACGTATGTAAGTTTGTCCCTGAATACACAAATATTTTGTTTAGAAAGCTGCAGAAAATTTTTACAAGCCCACATATAGTCAAGTTTCATATGCTTTTTTGTGTGGTATGAGGGATTTCAAATTTTAACATTAAGTGTATGCCACTAGTTCATGCATGAATTGGTGGCACAAACTGGTTTAAGAAGTTACCACCCTCCCTGCCTTGAATTGGTTTACACCTCCACACCTACCCCAATGTTGTCATGGCACATGTGAAATCATGGCTCTGCAGCAAACTGGATCAGCTATGTCAGCCAGCCAAAACTGTTTCTGTCCATGTTAGTCTTCAGCAGGATTAGTTCTGTACAAAGAGAGAGTGGAGGGTTGGATGGTTGGGCCCAGAGGCTGGTGGTGAATGGGTTGTATTCTGCCTGGAGGCTGGTGAGAAGCAGAGCACCACAGGGGTCTGTCCTGGGACCTTTGTATCTTTGTCAATCACCTGGAGGATGCAACACTGATCACTCATCAGATGAGCTGATGGCACCAAACTGAGGGGACCAGCCAATATGCTCCAAGGCAGGGCTGCTTCCTGGACAGGCTGGAGGAACAGGGTAACAGGAAACTTATGAAATTCAGTAAGAAGAGCCTGCCCCTGAAAAGGAGGAATGTCTGGCAGCAGTGCAGACTGGGGACAGACTGGTGGGGGAGTAGCTCCAATGAAGAGGCCTTGAGGATCATGGCAGACAGTAAGTGGGACATAAGCCCCAAGTTCCATGGCTGAATGGCATCCTAAGTAGTGTCATTAGAAGCACAGCCTGTGACTTGAGGGAGCTGGTGACCCCATTTAAGCAGTAGCTGTTGGGACACATGTACATATATACATATATATATATACATACACACATACATACAAGTCCAGTTTGGAGCCCCCAGTACAAGATGCATTGATCAACTGGGCTGAGCTCAGCAGAAGTTCACTGAGATAGCCAGGGGCTGGAGCCCTTACCATGTGAGAAGATGCTGCAGGACCAGGGCTTGTTCAGCCTGGAGAACCCATGAGATCATCAAGAGGATGGAACCAGGCTCTTCACAAAAGTGCAAGGTAGAAGGATGAAGGCAATGATGTTAAGCTGAAATACAGGAGTTCAAACTGAACAGAACTAAAAATCTCTTTCCCCATGAGGACAGTAAGGCAGTGACACAGGCTCCCCAGAGTGGTTTTACAGCCCCCACCTTCAGAAATGTTCAATATCTGACTGGATAAAGACCTCAGCAGCCTGGTGGGACCACATGACTACTTCTGTTTTGAGCAGAGGTCACTTCCAACCCCAGTGACTCTGTGATTAACATGAAAGTCAGGGAATGCTTGAACTGGCTCTGCTATGGACTAAACAGATATGGAAGTGTGTTATTTATCCTGAGGATCACATAGTTGGGGCATATTATGTCAGCAAATGAAACACAATATTTTCAACCCCTAAAAATTCATAGAAGAGAAATACTGTGGTATTACACTCTTCATTAACAACTACCAGATAAGCAATGCAAGGAACTTCATTACTAGAGATTGTGTTTGTCCCTGCCCATGTATGCAGTCTATATTTTTGTGTATTTATATCCACGAGTATGCAAAAATATCACTGCTTGAAAGGCTTATCCCACGCAAAAATTACTCTGTACAGTGTTTGCTATGGTATTGCTTACATTTCTTAGCTGTCTCCACAGTGAGAAGAGTTAAACATTTAAGAAGCTTTTAGAGGGCTAGAACTGGTAATAAGGGTGTGGAGAGATCTGGATTATGCATCACTGATTATATGAAATCAGACAGTCGATGAAGCTGATCACTATAGACACGCTTGTGCATACCACACGTGCATACGACTATTTGAGATATATTAGGAAATAATTAGCTTGTTGTGCTTGTGTGCATTGTACTTCAAGAGATGGATAAAATGCTGGATTTAAGAGAAAAATAAATATCAATCCTTCTCAATTCTAACAGACTCTCCCATGATGCCTGTGATATGAATTACCAGTGCTCCTTTCCCATTGTACTGTAAGGCAGGAATGCTTCATCCTCGTCTTCTCAGATGAAGAAAGAGATGCACTGAAATTGAATGGCTTGCCCAGGATCACATGTTAAACCTCTGATGAAATCACAAAGAAAACTGCATATTAAGGACAGCATGTCCTGTGTCTTTCTCAGCTTACCTTTCATCATCTTTTTCTGCCAAATAAGGTTATGGGGTCAGACAAGCTGTTTTTTTTTACCTGCATGTAAACCACCAATTACAACCTACCTTAGTACCAGTTATTCATTCAGTCATTCCTTAACACTGTTATTCCTGCCCGTGCACAGACATGAGCTTTACCCTGGTCAGCAGCATCTGCAATTGGAATGCTGTGGGAGATGCTGATATCCATCTTATATCATCTAGTAATTTAGCTTTGTATGAGCAGAAAAAAGAGATCTTGGGAAAGAAGGAGCAAGAGAGAAAAAACAGAAAGAAAGGGAACACCTTTATGTGTTATTATAGCCATATTTTCCAAGTTGTGATAGAAAAACTAAAATATGAAAAGGCAAGATTAATATGAACAGTCATTAATATTAACCAGGCCACACAAAGTTCAGCCTGATCTGCATAGTAAACTTTCTGGAGGCAAACTTATGCTTATTATAACAAAGTGGAAAGTTTTTGTATGGTTCACTGCATCTCCTAAAGCAAATCCATAACAAAGTATACTCAAAGTACTTTATTGCATGAAAACATGGAAAGGCCATCATCCAAAAGCTTTATGATACTTTTTTTACCTGGCTTTTGAAAAACAGCTTCGAAGTTCATTCTGAAACAGATACACAGATTTTACCATGTGGACCACCACAGAAACAGCTATTACTGTTTTTTCATTTAATTAAATTGTCATAACTTCTTTTTAAGATGCTGTATTTGGGACTTTAAAACATCTCTCACTTGATTTCCCCCCCCAACTTAACAGAGCAGCTGTAACATTTAATAATAAAGAAAGAAATCTAAGATTTACTTTTCATCATTTTCTCCAAGGCTAAGCAAGTGTATTTAGACAATGTATTTTCAAGTGAAACAGAGTATCATGTGTAGATACTTACACCAGCTAAAATCTGACAAATTTTAAAGATTTCTCAATCAATTAAAAAATGTGGAAGTTTAATTTAATGGAGAAATATGTATGTAATTATCTCTTAATTTTTTTTTTTCCCTATGGATATACTTTACTCACCTTCTCTCTGTCATTTTTGGAAAGTATAGCAAGTTCAGCCTGCTTTTCCAAGAAAGTTTCTTACATCTTTTAAGTAAAGTAACACAGGTGAAAAATCTCATCTTTATCCATGTTCAGAGAGTGGGTGGGCACAATGTGCCTTTGCCTTAGGTCTGGTATTTCTTACATACGTACTCTGTGTCTTAACTTTTTCCCATTTGGAGGCACTGACTCCCTTCACTCTTCTGGGTAAAGTACTGTCTTTCTTCTTGCAAGGGCGAGGACAGTGACATCAATTCTCATCAAGCTTTAATTTAAAGAGGACAAAATAATCGAAACATTATGTGCACACTTGTCTGCCCTCAGCTTCACAATTCATCATAATTCCAAAACATTTAATAAGTGTTTTCATCTGAGAATGCCCTTTCTGGGCAAATGACAAGTTTGGGGTTTTTTGAGGTTTGGTCTATGGGATATGGTAGACAGGAAACAGAGATTAAATAAAAATGACATTAAAGAAAAATCCTAAGTACATCAGTCTCCTAGAAATTTTGCTGTCACTACTTTTCAAAGGTGACCCAACATAACCCTTCAGCGGGTGTCAAATGCTACCAAAACACAGGAATTTAATTTTTGTGTTGTCTGCTGTGTGAGGGGAAGGTGTGGAATGGGGAAAATTTGTCCTTTCTGAAGAGCAAAAAACCAACAGTCATAGAAACCTTAGGAAGTCCAGCAGTGAGGCAGTGCTCCAAGGCTGACATCCAACTTATTGCAATACATTCCTCATCAGCTTAAGCTACACAGAGAAGAAATAAGTGAAACTATCATATGTGAAGGGATACAAAACTCCTTGTACTCCTTTATCCCACACTGACCTCACCTGACTTCTGTGAAGTCCAACACCAACCCAAACCATTTCTGTGCACCCAGTGTTCAACTGAGAGTGACTATCTGTGTTTAGAAGGGGTGGGCATGTCTGAAAAGTCAACGATTCTGCATCTTGATGCCTCATTTCCCAATCTGCTGGGAATAAATCTAGTTCTGATTGGAGCCACTCAGTAAGAATAAATGTGAAATGTGGTATTAAATATCATGATTCCTAGTCCCCGAAAATGAAGCAGCATGACTTAATGCGTTAACCACACTGCTACAGCATTCCAGCCAGGTTTAGAATGGATTTTTCCAGCCTGCTCAGGAACGAGGCTTGCCCTAGAGGCAGAAGGCCTCCAGCATGTACCCTGTGCTGGGCTCCCTCCCTCCAACTGCTTACAGGCAAGTGAGTGCTCCTCACAACAAACCCACATCACCAGGGCGACCAAAGTGAGGTCAAACTTATTATCTGGTGTTACAACAGTTGTTAAGAAAACACATGTAACACTCAGGTAGTGGCTGTCTTGTGAAGGCAAGACAAGATAAAGATGATTAGAAACCAATTGTAGGTATTTCTCAGGCTGATCTTACAACTGTTTTGTCTTTGCTGTTCAATCCTCACCCAGGCACCAGAAAAACTGATTTTTAAGCTGCTCATAGTTTCAAAGGGGCCACATGCTGATGTCAGGAAAAAAATAAATATCACTGAGGGTTCAAGAAGGAGAATGGGTGGGTAACTAAAGAAGAAAAAGTAGTTCCAGAGATCAGTGCATGAACATTTCAAATTTTGAAATAAATTTGATGCAAGGACGATACCTATTTTGAAAACTGGATTAGAATTTTCAAAAGCAGGCTCTGGCCTGAACTTTAAGGGCACCTAAAATGCCCTCACTGAGACCAGTTAAGTTTAAGACAAATACAAAACAAAAGAACAAATTGCTGTTCCTTGGTCTTAGTCTGATTTTCCAAAAGTTATCACACTATGCATACTATTTTCAATTCATGAACCATTTAGGCATTATTTCACAGCTATAGTACAGAGAATTAAAGAAATGCAGTGAACCCGTATAATTTCTCCTTTATAAAAGTGGGCAAAGAGTTGCTGTCATTTTGATTACATCTGTCTATGCCAGCAGGAAACTGAGGGTGCATGTCTGTTGAATCACAGGATTGGATTAAAATAGATTTGTTCAGTCACCGGTACAGTTAATCACGTGTGTATATATACAGATACATATACAAACTACTTAAAGATTTAAAATTTCAGTAGATATGCATGCACTTTGATACATCTGATGCTAACAAGCAAAAGGGTCACAGTAGTTAATAGCCCAAGTGTAAAATGCTCTTAACTGTTGTGTGGCTGATGAGACCACTGAAAATCAAATGTTTCTGGTTTTAGGTGAGAGGCTTCCAACCTGGCAGTTGGGTAAGGGTGGAAGGTTACCCACAGGCACACTCCCTGGGGGAATGACCTGATCTGGATTTTCTACTGCCCCATCATGTGTCCCATCAATCCCACCACCAAGGAAGCAGGTGAGGAGGATTTTTCCCATCGTGCTTTCCTTCTCCTGGGCTCAGACTCCCTCTCCTGGCTTCTAGCACCACTGCACCTTGTCCCCCTCCCTTTTTAATCCTGTCCAGAGATTAAATGTGCCCTCAGTGTCACTGTTCCCCACAGAAACTTGGGGTCAGTTTCCCAGGGCTCCCTCACAGCACCTACTTGCGTCAATATGGACCTGCCTTTTGCTGTTTTCCCATATTTTTACCTCTAGCATAGAGCTGTGCAACACACAGAACAAGGGGACAACTCACAGTATGGGGATCTGAAGGGATTTCATGTCTGGACATCCCTTATGTGAGATGCTTCTTCTGAAGAGATGAGCTGCCACCTTACCTATAGAGACTTGCTGGCAAATGCCCCCAGCTGACAGCACGGCCAGCTCCTCTGGTTTTATCATCAGATGAATTTTATTTGCCAACTCTTAGTGTGTAACAATAGTCTATTTCAGTCTTGCAAAATTTCCCATTTTCAGAGTAGTCCTGGCTCAGAGGAGGTAAGATGTGGGCAGTGCTGGTGGTGCATTCTGCTACCCTAGTAAAGTGTGCATGTATTCCCATTGTTTCCAGGGAGACAGAAAGGCCTTAGAGAAGATTTATTTGTGAGTTCTACAAACAATTGTAGAAAAGATGGGACTGAGTGATGTAAAGAAGGAAGAAAATGGACAAGAATCATGTTGGATATAAAGCAATAAGAAGCAGAAGAAAAAACTTTGATGAAATGCAAGAACACGCCTAACCTTGTGAATAAAAAGGGCCAAGAGCCATTGTCCTGCCCTGAGAACAACATAATTTGCATCCCTATATTTATAATCTTCTTCCTGAGTCCCCTCCATCTCCCCAAAACCCCAAACACATACAAGGAGGACAATACAGTCCAAACTGCCTTCTGGAAGCAGACCCTAGGGCTGTGCTAATTCCCCATGTAGCCTAGCTGTTGCCTGGAGAGTACTGGTGGCTGGGGCTAGGGCAGTGAACATCCATCTCCACCCCACCCTGGTTTTGTTTCTTGTCCTTCAGAACATACAGATATACATACACATATGGAGAATGTGACAGCTGGCAAAAGAGGAGGGGAACACAGGCCACAAACAGATGTGGAGAATCACAGAAGTCAGTGGAGAAGCAAGGAAAAACATTATTTGCACAGCCTTCTGTACAGGCTAACTGCTGTGGGATGCAGAAAGGGAGCAAAGCAGATTCCCACCTAAGGAAGGGAAAACAGATCAGCCTTAAAGCAAATGGACAGGGAAGCCACTTAAATGCACAGGTGTTGACTTATTGTTTAAACCAAAAAAGACCATAGACAAATTTGAAGCTGTTAGTTTTGCTCTAAAAGTGAAATTATGACATGATAAGCAAAATCAATGCCATTAAAAGGACCACATGATTTGCAAGCCAATCTCTTTTTTATTCTTTTCTGAAGAAACACACTCTTGTTTAACACCTCCCTTTGGTACTGATGAAAGCAGCATGAAGGATAAAATTGTTCATCTCATTAGCCTGATACTATCAGTGAGCAGTGTGTATGACAGTGGCATGGCTCAAAAACAACATTCCTCAATAAATGAAATAGTTATCAGATCACCAAAGCAGAATTTACCTGCTACAAAGCATTCAAAGTTGATGAAAAATTTTTGTACCCTCTGTGCTCCTGCCTACCACTATAGGTCTCCCTCTTTTCACTGAGATTGTGTATGGGATCAGAGGTGAAGGCTGCTGAACTTTTCCATTCCAGACTGTAACTCCAGAGTCAGTGTCATCGAGAGGTGTGGGTGATGAGACAGTGGAATGGAATCCTTTCCATTCTGAAATCAGTGAAGGGGGAGTACTGGGTCTGGTGGGGATGGAGTTGACCTCTCAGCCCATATGGCACTGTGTGTTGCACCTTTTGGTTAAGAGTATTGATAACACACTGACATTTGGCTATTGCTGAACACTGCCTGCACAGCACCAAGGTTTCCTCCTTTTCCTATTTGCTCCCCTTCTCTCCTCCCCAGCAGCAGACTGAAGGTGAACAAAAAGCTGGAAGGGAACACAGCTGGGACAGCTGAGTTGAACCAACTAAGGATAGTGCATATCCTAAGGCATTATGCTCAGCAACAAAAGCTGTGGGACAGAAGAAAGAAGTTGGGGATTTTGGCTTCCAAGGTGGCTGTTGCTCAGAGACTGGCTGGGCAACACTCTGCTTTTGGAAATTGGTGAGTGATTGTCTTTGTAGCACTAGTAGAGTTTTTCTCCTTTGCTTCGCTTATTAAGCTGTCTTTATCTCAACTGTCAGGAGTTTTCTTGGGTTTACTCCTCCTATTCTCTTCCCTGTACTCCTGGAGGAGGGAAGAGGAGTGAGTAAATGGTTGTGTGGGTACTTGGCTGCCAGCCAGGGTCAACCCACTACACTAGAATTTTACACCAACCTTGCAAAACTTTTGCCAAAGTGTAAGGAATGTTATGCATATTTTTCCATCATGCATAGAAACACATGAGATAAATATTTAAAGTATGATTTTGTAAATTAAAAGGAAAAAACAGAGGGATGATTTAATTGCTAGCTTGATTCTAAATTTTAACATTGAATTGTACAGTTAACCAAAGTTGTTTTCAATTGTATCCCCAAGTGTAAACATGCAGAAAACTGCAGAGAAATGATATCTCCTAACCAACATTTTACCTTTATGATTGTAACACTAATCATCATAGCCAGCTTATTTTGATGACTGCATACAAAAATCTTGAAGTAAACCATCTGAATTTTTATTTAACAGAGACTGAAAAACCTCTAATATCTAAAGACAGAGATAAATTTTCACTCCAGTTTCTACTTGCTATAAAGACTCAGACATAAAGAGAAAATGAATGTCCTTTCTCATCTGAAAAATTTACTTCTCTGATTGGGCATATTTATTGGAGTGGACATAGTGTCATTATCTTTTAATAATCTTTGTGAAATTAAGTTTGTATGTAATATACTTTTGCTCAATTATGTCTTTAATTTACAACAATTATACTAATATTATTTTCTGCTTCTGCAGTCCTGTTTTGGTGATGACTTCTAGAAACAGGTTGGGTTGGTGCCCAATCCAGGACACTATGCATCTCCATGATGTGGTAGGAAACACAGGCATCATCTGCAAGCCATGTCTTAGTGGATAAGGAAAGCTAAAAAACCTTTAGAAAAGGAAATTAAATTTCTCTATTACTGCAATGAAAGAATCTTACGGCCTAATATTTAGTTCTTAAACACGCTGTATTGGCATAGGAACACACAACCAATTTTTCAATTCAGGAATAATTGCATGGAAAAATGTAAAGAAATGCCACACTGCACAAATTTCTATACATTATATTATAGTCATTATAATAGTAAATAGTCTTCAGAAGCTTCCTTTTTCAATCTAAAATTAGCTATTCAATTAATTTATGATGGTTACCTGCATGGAAGCTTGTTTTAACACAACACTTTCTTTTGGATGTGCCTTTCCACAAAGTTCTCCTTCCTAACATGTGAAGTCCTGGTGGTGGCACTGGACCCCTGGACACCTGCTCATCTTTCATTGGTGCAGCAGTCCAGCTGCTCTGCCCATAGTGTAAGTAAATCCAACCTCTGTCTCCCAGGGTCCTTTGGGTTGGAGCATGAACATGCTGTTGTTGAACAGAGAGGGAAATATTACTGAAGTATGGTTTGCAAAGATCCCAGAAACCAGACAAGTAAGTACAGTTTCCTCTCTTGTAGAAGGAGCTGCCTATATTCTCCTATCCTTCTCAAAGGTACAGGAACAAGGGCTGTCATGGCAAGGATCTTTTCTTCCTCGTCCAACCCAACATTCTTTCCTTTTCCCACACTCTAGATCTTTTATTAAGAGTTTATGCAGACTCATGGCAACCTTACAGGTTCTACATAAAGGATTTTGATAAATAGAAGGCTTGGTGGGGAATCTTATTAATGTATATAAATAACTGAGGGGAGAGTGTAAAAATAATGGAACCAGACTCTTCTCAGTGATGTTCAGGACAAGAATCAATGAGTACGAACTGAAACACGGGATGTTCTCTCTGATAATAAACACTTTTTTAAATTTTTTTTTTTAATTTTTTTTTTTACTTGGAGGGCCATGGAAACTGGAACAGGTTGTACAGAGAGGCTGTGGTCTCCATAGTGGGATATACCCAAAAACTGTCTGTCCAGGTCTGTCAGTGATGGCTCTGCTTTGAGCAAGAGGGCTTGACTAAATGATCACCAGAGGTTTCTTCCATCCTCATCTAATCTGTGATTTTGTGATTTTGCCATTTATTTCTTCTCCTAACTACTGTGGGAGGAGTTTTGGACCCTTGGTTTTCATTTAGTTTTGCAGCCAGCTATCCGAGGCACACAAATCTGCAAACATGGATTTACAAACTCCAAAAGAGATTCATGAAGGTTTGTGTATCTGTAGTGGATATTTCTCTGCTTGGTTCTGGACCCTTTTCTCCTCTCCTGGATGATGCACTGTAATGTAATATTGCAGTACTAGAAATGGCAGGACCCCTCCCTTGGCCTGACTTGTGTTCAGTCATTTCTTCCCACATCTCAGGAGGCATTTTAATCCTGTCTACATGAGTGGTATCAGTAAGGGATCATGTGCTACCTTGTAGATGGTATATCCAGTGGTTCACTGTAGCTGGTTTGTGCCTGGATCCAATGAATGAAATGAAGCTCTTTGGCCAGAAGTGCTTCAGCCTCCTGTCAGTGTTCAGATGCATTTTTGATTCTCTTTGCATTATGGTTTCTGGTCCCAACAGAGATGGGTCAGCTACAGCTGAGCAGCTGTTCTACTTGATGTTGTGTTAAACAGATCTTTCTCTGTGTACAGTCTGTCTTCCTCTGATCAGATCTCTCAGCTTGGAAAGCTCACCACTATATTGCACAAAACCTTCAAAATTCTCCTTGGGGTTTTCTTCCTTCTAAGTTCTTTCTGTCATTTGCTTCACTGTCACCATGACAGCTTAAAGCTAATCTTTAATGTTTCTGTCCCATGTACCTCCTAATTTCCAGCCATGAATAATTCTTGCTGTTGCTTTCTGTTCACAGATACCTGCCAGATACTGGCTCTCAAAACCAAATAATTTGGTCATGCTTTAGCCATTTCTTGATTTAGCAATCCCATTTTCTGACTTACTCCCAATGGATAAATCTCTGACCCTCCACATGAATGATTCCAGTGCCGACATGTTCCTGTTTCCCACCCTGCTTTTCTCTTCCTTAAGCATGATCTGCAACTTCTCAAGACTTTGAGTTTTAAATTACAACTGTGTCACCCTGTTCTTTTTGTCTTTTTCCAGCTTGTCCAGTCCACTAGCATTTCATGCCCCACACCATCAGTGATACACTCCTGTTCTGCCTGTCTTTAATGCACAGGAGTAGCTCTCAGCTCATCTTTTCCATACTAACAGAACCATCCTTTACAAGTATAATAGACAGCCCAGTGAAAGGAGGCAGAGGGCAGTAGGCAGTGTACCTGTTGTGATCAGGGCAGAGCATCCCCACCCAGTTTTAGGTAGATGACATGACCCAGGGCATTTCCTGGTCATTCTGCCCTCATGAGCACAGGGCAGCAGGGCTTCACACAAAGATGAAGAGGAGTGCCTCCTGTCAGACTTGAGGCTGCCTTACACTGTGACATTCACACAAGTAAGACAATGGGAAATTGAGGAATGCAAAGAGGAGAGTGGGTGTTTCAAAGCCATGCTGCCAGTTAAGTGAATATTGCAGAACAAGCTCCAGACCTGTGACCTAGCTGTAAAGTAGCAACAAACAGCTTCTAGTTCCCAGGTGTCTGCACACAGACAATTTCTTAAGCTTTGCTTACAAAAGCAAAAGTGTCTTGTGTTACCAAGGTATGATAGAGGGAAATCTAAGGCTGCTGTGGTTGAAAAAACAAATGTAAATGTGGGAAAGGGGCCCTTGTGCCAGTACTCATGCCACAGAGGGAGGTACTCCATGTACTTGATCTTGCACTGAGCTCTTCAGCTCTTGCAGTGTTGAGTTTCTAAGAGGCTCTTGACTTTTGCTCCTTTGTTCAGATTCTAGGTACTATGGTCAAGAGTCTTACTCTGGTAGCCAGCACTAGCCACCAGAAAAGAGAGCCAAGACAGCCTCTTGGAGCCATTTTAAAGAAAACCAATCATTATTACTTGTACTAAGTGCAAACCCCAAATACTTTGCTCCCTATCGCAATGAATTTACCATGTTGTTGAGGACAAAATCTGTCACATCCTCCTCATAACTGTCATCACACTTATCTCATCTACTGTCTCTCTGCCTCTGCTTTCCCCAAAATACAGCTCCTCATTGTCCATCAGCCCACATCTTCTTGTTGCTCTTTTATAGTCTCTCACTTGCAGCAATAAAAATACCTGGATTCATAACAAAACTATCCTCTATTTTTTTTTCTCCTCTTTGTGCTTCCTCCCATCTCATCTCCATGGATAGGTAAGGCAGATGACAATCTATGAAACCTTATTATATTCAGTTGTGGCAAATGGACTGCTTATCTTCCCTTTAATTTTTTTTAATGTTTCTGCTTTGACCTCCACATGTTTTAATTCACTATGAGTTACTGCTCTTAGTATATGTAGGGATGGGATATAGCTCAATTTGGCAAGTTTGACAAGTAGTTATGAATACTATCTCAACACAAAATATTAATGAAAGAGAAGGAAAGAAATTCTTACAATAACTTCTGTATGTGCCTTGACAGAATCCTGCTTACTTAAAACTTCTTCAACTTCCTGTTACTCTTCTATAAAAACTGTTATGGTATACGCTCTGATTCCAATTTCTCATCTTTATGTTCTCAAAGTCACACTTTGAATTTCATCTTCAAAAGACAAGATATCATGAAAGAGACACTGTTGAAATTGTAGCTCTTGCAGACCATTTGTGAGAAGAAAACAGGATGCTTTCATGTATTAACTTATTTGACACAAATGTTCTATTCTGCTCTGAATTCATACAGTTTGAATCAAAACAGGAAACTAGAATTTTGATTTAACATCATAAACCCTTCTAAATTTCCTGAAAAGTCTGAACAATAGTAATCTTTTAGTAATCTACACTGTTTCAGCGTAGAAAGCAATCAGTATTTGAGTCTGAGTTTGTTATGCAACCAGGGGCAAGAGCAGTCAACTTGAATGTTAAAGCGAACAATTTGCATTATACTGTAACCATTTTGTTGCTGAATATTGCGGTGTTCCTGCACACCACTGCTCTCTTCATTACTGGGAGTTTGATTTCTCACTGCTTTATGCCTCTTTAAGTGTTTTATGCCTCTGTAAAGTGGGTATTTAAAAAATACTCTTTTAATCATATTTCATACTTTCTTTATCCAGTATGAAGAGAAAAAACTTTATGTCACTCCAGATGCCCATTATGATAGACATCATGATCTCTTAACTGACTAAATCTGTCAATATTTGGAAGCATAAAACCATACTCATTTCAGGAACTAGTGCCTTGACATATCAAATTGCCATTTTTAAAATAAGTTGTCTTGCTTGACTCTTGCACCTCCATCTTCTCTTCCCCATATTAACATCATAACAGGAACGTAAAGAGATTTAAACATGCCAGATGGCACCTCTGGGGATGAGGGAATTCCCATGCCAGCGTGCTCCTAGACCACTTTCAGCTTGTTATAATGAAGCTGGAAGTTCCTGTATTCTAAAATGTAATCGTGGAAGACAGCACCTGGTTGCAGAAGCAGTTCTTAGAGAAGCCAGCAAATACAGGAGATGCCATATCTCAGTCCACAAAACCATTAAATTAATGAATGCATTTTCGTTTTTTACAGTGTTCAGACCATTAGTTGACAGGATAAGAGTAACAGAAGAAAAGAAAAAAAAAAAAAAAAGAAGGGAAAGACAACTTTAATCAGAGCTTTGTGAAGTGTGCTAATTATCTTCAGGGAATAAGATGCCACAATGAAAGACTGTGGTTTAAACTCCCCTTCCTGAGACTCTGGAGCCTGCATTTGTTCTGAGTGAACAGTGTGTTAGGTAGGGACTCTGGGGTAAACCTAGAGTGGATGTGTTTTGTGATCAGTGGACTGTATAATGAAATACTGATGCAATATATTTCCCTTTTTCTGCAGGGGAGTTCCTCTGGGATTTGACATAGCTACATTTGATATTATAAAGAATTTAAAACTGATAATAAATCTGTGCATATCTGTTCCTAAACAGCAGGTATGGATTTTGATGCACTGACTATTTATTATGTGTGGAATTTGTTGGGTTTTTTTTTTTGCCAAGCAGTGTAACAAATGTGCCTCTCCATCCTTTCTTTTAGCAGTTTGGAACTGTTTTATATGCATATCATGTATTAGCCCCAGCAAGAAAGCTGAAGGAGCCAGCAGGATGAGTGAAGCATCCAAACAACTGCAAGTCTGCACGACTACTCCTTTGGTAGATCCTCCTGCTCATCCTTCTCTATTTACAGTTGCTTTCAGCTTCCCCTTCGTATTGTGGGTTTCTGCTGGTATAGTTACTCTCACAGATGCAAGGAATGAAGTTCGACCTGAATTCTCATTTGTTTTCTTTTTCAGCTTGATAAACTCTAGATTATGTGCCCAGTGGCATATATTCAATCCCCAGCCATCCTGAAGAATACCACCAGAGCCCTTCCAAGTCTCTCCCAATATTCCTCAGCAGTTCTCCGAGGTAGGTGCTTAAAACGCCAAAGTCCATGCTTTGAGCAGCTGGAGCCATCCTCTCTCTCCCCTCCCTCACCCCTGCTCTTCAGCAGCGCTTCAAGTCCAGCAACAACTCGGATGTGGCGAGGCCACCAGGGGCTGGAGTTAAAGCCCCGTTTCCCCCGGAGGCAAGGCCTCTGTCAGGAGCGCTTTGGGGACTTTACATTCCCTCTGGAGGCAAGGCCTCTGTCAGGAGCGCTTTGGGGACTTTACATTCCCCCCAGAGGCAAGGCCGCTGCAGGAGTGCTATGGGGACTTTACGTTCCCCTCAGGAGCGCTGCGGGGACTTTACGTCACCCTCAGAGGCAAGGCCGCTGCAGGAGCGCTTTGGGGACTTTACGTTCCCCCCGGAGGCAAGGCCCCTGTCACAGGAGCGCTTTGGGACTTTACGTTCCCCTCAGGATCTCTTTGGGGGTCCCCCCCCAGAGGCAAGGCCGCTGCAGGAGGAGCGCTCGGGGCTGCCCGGGCGGCGCTGGCTGCCGGCGGCCGGGCCGGCGCTAGGTGGCGCTGCGGGGCTGCGGCGGGGACGGCAGCTCCGCACCCCGCGTTCCTCGCCGCAAACTTTGTCTCAATGAAGCCTAAGCGAGCCAGGAAAGCTTTTCCCTACGTTTTGACAGCGAAAAAAACCCCCACCACAACCACCACCACAACAAAACAAACCAGCAGGATCTGCCAGCAGAATAGTCCTATTCCCTCTCTCCAGCGTCAGTGACGTACCGGGAAGGGTTTTTCTGGGCCGTTCCTTCCAGCAGGCACGAGGAGGCTGCTGGTTTCTCTCACACAAGAATCTGTGTGGCCTGAAGGAATGGGAAACCATATCTCACAGCTCAGTTTTGAACTGTACCGCTGAGCTATGCCAATGCCTTTTGGGAGATCCTTGTGCTCACAAACACTTTGCATCTTTCAAAATCCCCCCAGATACATCTGACCTGTTATGGAGACCTTGTTTTAGCCTCTGGAAATTTCCCTCCCAGACTGAACATGCACACCCAGCAACTGAGAAACAACAGCTGAGAAACAAGAGCATTCCTGATGTAAAGGGGAAAAGCTGGAACTTCTTGGTTCTGCACACGAATGAACTGGCTGGACCCAAATTGCTCATTACAGACTCAGTCAGAGAAGCTGCATGAAAGACAGGGTGGAAGCAGATGAAATTCCATTTTAATTGCAGAGGAATCACCTTTGGCTAGAGCAGGCATAGAGATGCCCAATAAACAGTAGTGTTAGAAGCAATATCAGCCTTTTCACATTCCACTTCCCCAAAGTGAGGAAATAAACGTGCTCTATTAGTGAGGCTTTGAGGCTCAATATCTGAAGGTAGCATTAAGCCTTAAATTAACACACTGTTCAAGCATTAAAAAAAAAGAAAAAAAGGGATTAATTGAACATGTGACCTCGGCTCCTTGAAGCAGCCCTCAGTTTAATGAAACTCCTGGAAAGTGTTTGTTGTGATGACTAAGAAGCACTAAGAAGTACAATGAGTAAACTCTTCAATAGTAGAGGTGGCTCCTATTCTGGCTTTCATTGTGATTCATCACAATGAAATGTGATTTCATTTCTATTGACCTATTTGGCAAAGGCTATGGTTTGACAATTTCACATCCATACCACACTGGTTATATAACTGACACCATGGTAATTTTTGAGGACATTCCACCTAATTATGGGTCTTCTTTTGAAGGAATATAAAGCATTGCTCCGAAAAAACTTATAGTATTAGGATGATGACTTAGTATTTACACACACACGCGCAGATACATTTTTTCTCTGTAAGCCTCTGTCAGTAGTATGTCTGTGATGGAAATCTGACTTTTTAAGTTTAGTCAGGGTAGAGACATTCTGAGATAATGTAGGAGGGACAAAAGATCTTTGGAAACCATATGGTCATTTGTCACAAGGGAGATGGCAGGGAGTTTCTGGAAGGAATGGTCTCAATTGTGATAGGAGAGCTGTGCTGTGTTTCCCAGTCACAAGGCAGATTTCAAACCCAGAAAGGTCTTGCTGTTTCCTAAACTCTGTTTATCAGAGCTCACAACTGTTAGGACAAGTTTCTAAATAAGCTCTCATTTTGTAGTCACCTCAACAATGGCTAAAGAAAGCAACCCTTGTCGACCTTTACAAATGTGTTCCTCTCTACACCCTTTGTATAGTTATCATACTAATCAATACCTGAGTAACTGAAATCCCCCAAGACCAAAGTCGTGACTTTCTGACTGCCCTCTTCTTGATCTATCTTCTCCAACTCCTACAGTGAAGGGGAGCAACATCCAGAGTCAGATGATTCACTTTGCTGTGCTAAATGATAACCATTCTGCCAAAATATATCCCCTCCTTACAAGCTCAAAGAACCCCTTCATTTTCTCCTTCTGAAACCTTGTTATCCTTTACACTTCAGAAATTAATAAATATACTGGTGTTTCTACATGTAAGATGAAATTTCACTTTTTATCATAAACTGAACATGTTTTTTAGGCTCAATATCTTAAAAAAAAATAATAAGAATAAAATCAAGTTGCTACCAGTCCAGTCACAATTCTTATCTGGTTTTGCTTCTCATGGTAGAGAAATCCTGGCCACATGTGAGTGATGATAAAATTCAGGTGAATGGAATGACTCCAAGGTTTTCCTTCTAAGCATTTTTCAAGGCATTGTAGTTTACAGAGAAAAATGTCCTCAGTCCCAAGAACCTGAAACTCAAACCTTCAACCTTTTAATGGAAGCCAGATCCCTGACTCCACCTGAATCCTCAGTGAAAACAGCAGGTCTGTATGGTGTAGGAATAAACAAATCCCATTTCCAGATTTAGCATAAACTCATGATGAAACAGTAAAAAGATGCTCTTAGACAATGGTGGCTTGTGTGGGCTCACGGGACATGGCAGTAATAAACATTTTGGTATATATTTTGAAAAACCATGGGGTTTTTTGTTGTTGTTGTTTGTTTGTTTGTTTTTATTTTTTACCAGAAAATTAGTAATTTTTTTTAAACTTGTGTATCTTTTATAATGTACCTCAGTGCATAAGGTGGTAGCCTTTGGAATGATATTCATGCATTAGGTAGGAACTGAAAACAAAGCATGTTACCGCTAACGAAAATGATGGTGCATCACATTTAGTACTAGAGGAACACGTAGGACTGTGCCAGGCTCTGTATATTAAGCATTGTCATGAATTTCCATATTGCAATAGGACACCTCTAGAGAAATCATAACAGAGGACTGATTTGTATTCAACAGTCTCCTCCTTCAGATAAGAAACTTTTAATTTAGATTTTTTTGAAGACTTGAAATAATTAGTTTTGCACAAAATTTATCTTAGGATCGTGAAGTTTGCACTAGATCATTATTTTTTCCTAAACTATTCATATATCTTAAATATTGAAAAATTACTGCTGGATTTGGGTAGTTAAGCAGCTTGTTGGTCACCAGAACTTTGTCTAAGACCAGTCTTAAGTGTGCTTTTTTTACCTCTGTTATCTTTAATTTATTCTTGCTTGTTAAAAACCCAGATCTTTTGATTAATCAGCTTGAAGATGCTGAAGTAAGGGAAGTAAGGCCTTTCCTTTCAGACTTAATGAAGGCATTTTCCATTATTTGTGTCACTTGCATAATCTCTCACAGGAACAACAATATCTATCTGAAACAGAAAAGATTCAGCAAGCAAAACCAGCCAGACATAATCCAGCCTCCCTGGCATCATGTACCTTCAATTTACTGATTATTTCCATCCAATATACTTCAGAAGCAACTTCACAGCTCAGGCCTCCTTGGCTCTATTAGCTTCCTTTTTATTTGATTTGAAATCACTCTAAAGGTAAGAAATCACACTAGCTGCAAAATACTGTCTGTTAATTGCTCCTGCAGATAATGAGCACCCTAAGGGTCGAAAGAAGGTTACAAGGCCTATAGAGACAGATCAGAAATGCATAATTTATGCCTCTTCCAGCAGTTAACATTGAAATATTTCTGTATGCACTGTCTATCTTAAGCTGTTCAGCCTCCAGCTTTTCAGGCGTTTCATTTTTGGATGGTTCACCATTGAACAAACTAGTGAAACCTCACAAAATTTCCTTAGGGCTTTTTCCTCCTAAATCCTCTTCTGTCATATGCCTCAATTATTTGATGGTGAAGGATTTTCCATTTCTCTGCTCTTTGTTTCTCTCCTCACTTCCCCACTTGTAGTCCAAATAAAGTGCCAAGATTGAAAAGTATTTAAAATAATTAACTTGGCATCTTGTACAGCTTGATTGAAAAGCAGGAATTATTAATAAAAATAAGCAATGCCTGTAGGACCTTTAATATAATTGTTGTTTTGTTTATGCTGACAAACTATAATGTTTGCATTTTGTTATTCAATCATAATTAGGACTTTGAGACAGTGAAGTTATATCTACAATGTAAATGAGGCATTTATGACTCTTATAAGGAGAACTGTAAGTTGTACTGCAAGCTCTACATATGACATGTCTGCCTGTGAGAACCTGTTAACTCAGGCTCTAAGGATGGGCCAGAATTTCATATTTCATCCGTAGAAAACCAGTTACCTTATGGATGCCTCAGATGCAGTGGGATACAGGCATTTGCAATCAAGCAGTTTTGTTTGGCCTCTGTCCTCACCTCCTTTGCCCCAAGAGTTCTCTGAAGAAGCTGACGGAGGCTGGTTGTGCCTGAGTCAATCTACTCAAATGATCTCACTGATGAAATCTCATGTATCTTCTGATTCACTGAATTCAGATTGTGTCTGCCAGTTTGAATTAGGAAAGCCAGTTATATGAGGATAATCCCAAGGTATCATATTGGAGCATTTTCTTGTACAAGGCTGATCTTGTGGCAGGTGGAACAAGAGAGCAGCACTGTCATTTTTTAGGGCAGAATAGATATTATAATTCACTGTATGACCTGTAGCTGTATTAAGTCACAAACACTTGCAGTGTTTCTTATTACTGCAGATGTGACACACAACTGCCATGGGTTCAGCTGCAAATTTTTTAAGTGCAGAATCTTTTTTTTTCATAATCAACAAACTCTTAGTTTATTCCTGTGTGATAATGCAAGAAAACTTCTGTGGTGAAGGAATTAAAAATTTCTTAGATTCACTGGCAATGCAAACTCCTGGTATGTGCACAGAGCCATGAGAAATCTCTCTCCACAAATTTCTCAAGCATCTATCTTGCAGTGTAAGATGCAGAAGAAGTAAATGTGTGTCCACCTCCCTAAATTTTAGCCATATCTAAGTCAGATACTGAAACTAAATTAATTAACTGAGATCCATTTCTATCCATTGAGAGATGTGAGCATATCTATAGGGTAAGTCATTCCATCTATATAAGATGCCCCTCAAGAAGGAAAGAACGCCCTTCAGGTGCCTCTCTCTCTTAACTGGCTATAAAAGTAGCTTAAACAGAACATCTAACTTCTAAACAGAGCTGTAGTTCAGCAAGATTAATTCCACCCTTAACATGCAGTTTCCTCAGTATCATCTTCACAATTCAGCAAGGTATTTAAATACATGCCCAGCTTTCCACGGCTGAATAACTCTAATCACATGGACTGGTTTAAGTATCTTGTTACACCAGGACTGGATGGTTTCTTGAAAAGAAAGCTTAACAGTCTGCCTGGCTGCCTCTGTTAGACTCCAGGCTGCTTGTTTATGACACTAATTCTCTTTAGCTTTCTTGAGAGGCAGTGTTGGTATTTTAGAGAGCAAATGGAAAAAACAAAACAACTATTCTAGGTATTTTCAAAAGAAATACATGGCATTACTTAATGCCTTGCTCTGTGTTGCATGTCTGACTAAGTGTTTGAATTATTTCTGCTTTCCTTTGCCTAAATCTTTTAAATTTCTTTATTCTCTGCTATTATTTACTGAGACTGTTTTATGTAACTCTGTTAAGTGTTTGGGGACACTTTCATGGTGTGAAATGTTCCACACATAATAAAGAACCATTGTTCAGGCAGCTCCCATGGCAGTTGATGGTACAAATTAAAGTACTGGGCCATAAATTGTATCAGTATAGTGTAAGCAGGACATTGTTGACACTTTATGTTCCAAATTAGAAAAAAAATTACAAAAAAACCTTGCCAGTTTTTGAGCAGCTTCCAGTAATTACTTTACATGAGAATCTAAGAAGCATGCTCAGACAGTTGACATGTCTCCATTTGGCATAATGTTTATTTCAGGCAAAATTTTCCTCTACAACTGGCTGAAGAATACCTAGTTTAAGACACTTTTTCTCTCTTGTTGACCTAACTATGCATGCTCTTGCACAAAACCCTGGTGACAAGAAGAACTGGATATTCAGATGAGTATCTATAGGAACAAGCTCATTTGAGATATCTTGAATTCTGGCAGAAAACAAAATTAAGCTGAAACAAAGGTCAGCTCATTTAATATACAAGTCAGAAGAAGAGCCTAAGCCAGATGATCAATGGTGTTTGAGAGCACTGGCATAGTCCACCAGAATCCTCTAAAACAATAACTCACAGTGATGTCATTTGGGTTTTGTCTTTTTTCTTTTCTATGTTCTCTGTACTCTTCACACAATATATTTGTAACTCTGTCACCTATTGCATTAGGGACTTGTTTTCCCAGTACTTTTCCATGGTCTTTCCCTAAGCAGAAAGACAAAACAAATTCCAGAGCTCCAAGCCCCAGGAGGTACAAGGCTTCATGCTGTCTTGGTTCTTCCTGGGAACCAAGGCCAAGAACAACTCTTTGAGGTACATTCTCATGGACAAAGCACAGCTAGTGCTGAAGGGGGAGCTCCAGAGAAGGGGCTTGACCTGGGGGGCAATTGCATCACCACTTGTCTTGCTAATTGGTGCTTTTTATCAATTATGCTAATTTCCTAAAACCTATAAAATGTACTCACCCCTGGGGGGGGGTGGAGCTTTTGTGGACATCTTTCCATAACTGCCTCTGGAGGCCTTCAAATAAAGATCATCTTTCATATTACCTCCTTACTAAAATGATCTCAAGTTTCCTTTCCAGGTTGGGAAAAAGGCAACAACAGTAAACCTGTGACAGTGGATGATGCCTGAGAAGCATAACTGAAAATCACTGAGCTGAAATGAACCTGCACCTGAGCCAAAACCAGGGCAAATCACTCTCTATCAAGCACCAAAGGTGAAACTGAACTTGTAGTGTGAAATCTTAGTAAAATTCCCTTGTGTCCTCCCTCTCCTCTGTCAGACACCCATGAAAGGGACCCAGGACTGATTCAAACAGCTCCAGTGTGGTGAGGGAGCAGCCTGCCCCTGGGTGATGTGAGGCTGGCTGTCCTAAAGGTTGCAGCTGTGGCTGTCAGGGCTCACTCAGGGAGTGTTGGCACTGACGTATGGGGTGCAGGATGCTGTCTGCAGTTCCTGCAGGTCTTAAAATGGGAGTCACACCAGGTGGAGGGAGGTGTGGATGGGATCTCTGTGGGCAATGCTGAGCAGGGCTCAAGGCCATGTGAGGCCATGCAAGACTGCTGTGAGGCCTGGGTACCGCTCAGGGTGCTGGGGTTGTGACGGTTCCAAGATGGAATCTTGGCTGGAAGAAAAGATATGGGCCTTGTGCTTTCCTTCAGCAGTGTTGCAGAAGGACTCAGATCCACAGTACCTCACAGTGGCTTTGAGCAAAGCTTGTGTAGGGGGAGAATTAAAATGTAAATTCAAGGTTGGCAGCTCAGTTGCACGCTTGCACTCTGCTGGCCAGTCTGTTGCCTCTTTCTTCCCTGCTCATAACAGCATGTTTCTATTATTTTAGATCTAGTTTTCCAGTATCCTGGGGTTATGGCACTTCATAGCAGGAAGAAGGTATAATTTTAGCGTATTTTAATTCCTACGCCATGCTCTCTCAATCTGCCTCCTTATCTCCTTTTGTTCTTTTTCTCTTAAGCAGAAAGGCAACAGAAATCAGGCACTGAAGAAAATGAATACTGCTCCCTGACAACAAAATCTAGAGCCAACTGTTGCAGTCAGTTTCAATTTGCATTCTCTGGTGAAACCCTGAAGCTTACTGGGACATGGAAACACACAGGCTAGAGCAATTTATGAACATGCACGTAGCTACTGCTTTTTTCTTTCTTTTTTTTTTAAACTTCTTTTTCTTTCAGTTGTTTAAAGGAAACGTTAGCAGAGATGCAGACTTCTGCCAAACATATGTAGCTTTTAGGATGCTCACATGCAGGATGAATTCTCAGTCCTGGGTGAGGAGGAGAGGGCACATTTCTCATGCCCCTGATGGGAAACAATACAAATTCCATGCCATCTTGCACTGAAATCTCAAATTTCAGTCCTGCACAGTTTGCCTATTCTTGCCCCACTTTGGATATAGTTAATGCTAATTTTTATTGATTATTGTTTTGCATTTTGTAGCATAGTATTGTTCAGCTAGTTTCTTAGTGTTTCACAGCAGGAGAGTGAATTTTGTGATCCAAATACATTCCTCCTTATCTGACACCTGACATTAACTGTTGGGAGAGGCCATGATAAAAACACAGTATGAGTTGTTGTACCATTACAGCCCTGGTAATGGCTTTGGAGGGCTGAACATATTTAAATGATTGTATTCAAACACACTCAGAAGCTAAAGCATCTGGTTTTGACAACAGAAATACTGATTGAAAGCATTACCTCCCTTTTCTTCAAAGTTTATGACATTGCCATTAAAACCAGCATCTTTTGCAAATGACAGTGAGGAGAAAGTGTGTGTGGGTGGGGGAATAGAGGGAAGGACAAAAAGGAGGAAATAGGACTTGTCACCATGGATTAATAAGCCAGGGAATGAATATTTAGGCAGTAGTGCTTAACTGGAACCAGCATCAAATAGTCACTGTGAAGAACTAATAAACATTTTAGCACTCACTGGTGAGGTGCTAATGAAATTGTATGTGTTTTTTTGTGTCCATATAGGGAAAGCAATCAAACCCTAAATATTAGTTAAGTAATTAATACTATCCTTAGGGAAAAAAATTGTTCCTTTTGGCCATATTATCGGGCAACTAAAATGTAGACTCATAAATAAGTTAATAGTCTGATAGGTACAAGACACATCAATAAAGGAGCAAAATCGTACTCCCGCCAACCCTATTTATTTAAAGAAATATATATATTCAAAATTAGGTAATGATTTTATAGTGCTTACTAAGGAAGTCAGGAAAGTTCTCTAAGTCATGTCTTGTGACTGGATTATTACTGTTACAAGACTACAAGATATTAATAATTTCACAGGATATCATAAAAAGACTCAAATGTTTTAATGGTTTTCAACAATATATGATTTCAGTTTTTTAGTGGGTTAAGATGTCATTTGGATCAAAAAGTATATAGAAAATTTCTCTGCAACCTCAACGTATTTACAAACACATAACTGCAACTTTTTCTCTAAGTTACACATATTTATCTATTTGGAAAGCAGATTAAATATTTATGTGCTTAACTATGGATCCCTTTTCCTAACTTTAGACATGGAATTTTTAATTATTTTTTTAAAGTAACAGGTTATTGGCGTGTTTTAGGAAGAAACCAAAATATCACCCCAAAGATGTGATCTAAAAGCCTGGTGTTCTCTTCATTATGTTCCAGCTTTCCAAAAACTTCAGATCTCATCTCCTCTCCTCACAGATTTGGCAAAGTTTAATATACAGTTCCTGGAACAAGAAATTTGGTATCTGAGAACCATCTTTCTATAGCCTTCCCAGCAGGACTATTTTACTTAATAGCAGGTACAGCTCATATGTAGGAAAATGTGTGAAAGTCTCTAACTGGAATCCTTTCTTAGCTGAAGACTTTGCTCTACAAATTACTCATGTTCAGATATTTGTCTAACCATCTTCTATAATACCTTTCAATCTTACTTTTAACTTTTGTATATGCAGCTGTCTCTTTTGTTTCAAGACAGCATAAAGAATGCTCTACTTAGAATCAAATCTGGAAATTGATTCACAGTATGTACAGATACTGTCAAAGCAGAAGATATTCTTAAAGTGTCTGATCTTCCTAATTTGTTCTGCAGAGCTAGTTTAAATACTGAAGATATAATCTGAAAGACTTGGTCTTGCTGACTGCTATTGATAAAGCCTCAAGTAGGAGAAAAAGAAAAAAGCCCTTAATGCATAAGAGTTTCCCAAGCGTAGTAACAAACAAATATAACACAAGCCAGTTGTGATGGACTCGCTACTTCATTTGCTGGTAACAACTAAAGCAAGACACTTCACTGAATGGTATAAAAAATTCTACAATAAACAGTTCAGGAATAGCCTGCCATGAAGAAAAATGCTTTTTCTATCTCAGAAAGCAAAACTCTGAAAAACACAATGGCTAGATTGTAAGCATTTGCAGTTAGAAGGCTGAATAATAATAATAATAGTACTCATATTAACAATAACAATAATAATGTTCTTCAATCCTTGATCACCTTTACCTCTTGTGCTTGGCCTCAGTGATACCTGACTACAAAGGGATACCTCATACAGGCAAATGTTTTAAAGATAACGCTTCCTCAACACACAATTCCCACTTTGCCACTCAACTTAGTGGTCCTTCAGCTTTCATGTTAGGTGAAGTACAGCTAATGTGCTTTGCTAGAGATCATTTGCAGCTCTGTTCATTTTATCCAGCTGATCTTTTCAGAAGAGCTTTTTTCAAAGCTCTGTTCATTCTCATTGCCTCAATTGTATCTCAGTTTCAGAAACAACACAGGACCCTGCCTTGGGGGTAGCAGATTTTGCTGCCCTCTTAAATATAGGCTTTTTCATGCTAGGAAGCTTTTCATACAGAGATAAACTCCTACTGCTTTTTAGATTGCTCTGGGTCTTGGCCCATGTCCTTGTTCAAGCCCTAGCTAAAAGTGAATTCTTACAGCTGCTTTAAGTAATTGAGAATCAAAATTTAGAAGTGAAATGCTGATACCACCTTCCCCATTACAGCATTTAGCTGCTTCTGTCATGAAGCAATCAGCCGTGTATTGTAAGTGACTGTGTTGTGAGCCTCTCTGATCTAAACATGTGTTAGCTTAAAATATCAATTCAATTGCAATGCATTATGCTTTCCTCAGAAAACCCATCTGGCTCCAAAGGCTGCTGCCACAGGATGTGCTGCTGCTGCTGTAAAGCCAAAGGCCTGTTTCTGCCCTTGTTTGCACAGCTCTGCCTCTCAAGGAATGGCATTGAAGTGGCTGGAAGTGAAGCACCCAAGAGCAGGTGTGGAAATGAGTCAGCCAGGTATATGGCTACATCGTGCAAATTTCCCAGCTTGCTGTCCTGATTTTGCTGCTAGACTCATTATCAAGGAAGTGAAAGAAAACCCCTCAAAAACAGAGAGCCTTTGGAATTCTTTTTGAACAAATGATTGTAACCCCATTTCTTTTCTACTGAATCACCATTCAAGATACTTTCAGGCATTTCTGAGTTGTCTTTTTATAACAAAACTGACTCCATAGGGGTGGAAAGTAAAATCACGCTTTTTAAAGGAAATGCCAAGAAAAGAGATATAAAATATTCATCCCCTAGCAGAATTTCTTTTTACTGCAAATTACTTTAGTGTCTACTGTGCTTGCAGGTGAAAATACATCATTGAAAACCTCTAGATGAGAGTCCTGGTCTCATGGCGTGAGAGAGATCTGCTGGGACTACAGTGGGTCTGAAGAAAAGGCATGGGGAGCCATTTTCAGCTCACTGTTGCCTTGGACTCACGTTGCACATTTTCTGCCTTCTGCTGAGCAAAACCAGCACAGAGCCCAGTTACTGAGGAAAGCAGTTATGTTTTGAGCTATATTTAAGGATGACAAGCTGCTATGAATATGCAGAGAGTAAATGCTACCATGTCACTTAGGGTCAGGATCAAGAAGATCACCAGAGCTCAATTTTTTTATGGCTTTGGGGCATCTTACTTATTTAGCTTCGTTACCAAGAGTGACTAACCTAGGAGCTCAAAATGAGCTCTGAATGCCTTTCTATGGCACGGGAGACTTGGAAAACATCCAGCTTAACTAGATGGTGCTCGAACAGCTCTCTATCCATCCATCTATCTATCTATCTATCTATCCATTCATCCACCTTTCTGGTGATAATGAATCACTCAATACAGTCTCACTCCACAGGAAGGAGACTATGAGAGCACCAAAGGCACTCATTAAAACCTGAAAAGTGCCTGAAGTTGCATAAGCTTTCAGAGGGCTTTGACGCCGGGGTGGCAGCAGATGGCTGAAGGAGGGGTACACCCCGTCGTTCACTTGCCCCTGTGATGGGGACGGCAGCACAGCTCACGAAGCAGCCCCTGAGCTACTGCAGATTTTAGTACAGCATAAAGCATGAGACGGGTGTTAGTTTATTTCATTTTGCAGACTGGAAACTGCAGCCAGTTGGGAGGTTTTCCGTGAGTCACTCTGTTGTCCCCACCGCCGGGGACATGGCAGCAGCCTTGCTCAGAGCGGTATGGCAGCTGGCAGAAGGGGTTCGCTGCTGCTGATCTCTGCTACACGTGAGCCCTGAAAGCCCCGTGGTCCCAGGGCCCAGCACCTGCAGGATGCTCCCAATCAGTCCCTGGGCTGCTCTCTGACCCTGCCACGGGGCTCTTGGGTCTTCCCAGTTTCACTGGGTAGGAGCTCCAGGGAGGTTGCAGCTGTCAGAGCTCCTGCAAAACTCTGTGACAATCCTGGATGGCTGCTGGAGGATGACAGGGAGCACTACTTGTGTCTGTGCCAGGAAAAGTCACACTGAGGGAGGATTCAATTCACACTTTTGACTCAATTATGTGAGTATGGAAGAATTCCTCTGCATCTTGAAATGTCTGCAGGGTGGGAAAGGACACGCAGAGGCAGTGTCTATTAGCTGTAAGGGCCTGGGATCAATAGTAATTGAGTAACCTCATACCACGAGATCCTTCCTGCCCGAGCTATTTATCTCCCGAGAGCACACTAGCCACCCATGCACAAATGATATGCTAAAAGCCCCACTCAAAATTAAAACTAGAAATTCTCTCCTCAGCAGTAACACAGAAGCTGTTAATGGTTTGTTTTTAAACTGTATATATTATATACAGAGAACAGAATACTGTTTACCGTTTTATTAACTGACATACTGTGAGAAATAACACCCAATTGGAAAAAGAAAAAATATTTTAAATTCATTTTCATTATAACTTAGTTAGGAAACCAAAAACTAATAAAATAAATTTAATAGGTTTTTATCCCCATTAGGTTAGGTAGAATGTCATGCTTAACACAAAAGATGGCTACTTAATACCTTTTTGTAAAACAGTGCTCCTATAAATCCCAGCCTAGCAAGTAGATTTTATTCATTAAAACAGTTCTACTGAGTTCAGTGAGAAGGTGCCCACAGGGGTGAGCCTCCTGTGCCTGACTGGACCTTTTGTTTGAGTCTAACTGTAACACTGTTTATTCACTGATACTTGCAAAACTCTGAGCACAAAGCAAAAATGCAGTGGGTTTTTATATTTGCAGCTTGATGCTCACCTAACACACAGCTGAAAAATATAAACGTATAAAATAAGATACAGATGTGAAATCCCAGACAAATTTCATCATTTGTAGTATATCCTGTATACCACTAAATTTGGATGTCATAAAAGGCACATTTTAAAACCTGCATTCCCACTTTGACATGCAACTTGCAGCTAAAATCACTCTCAACAAAGAGGATTAGTTTTCTGGTTAATTTTGGGGGAAAAAAAAAAAAAAAAGCAATTTTGCAGATTAACAAAATAACATCCACTAATATGCACTAGCAATTAAAATGACAGAAAATTTCAGATCTGTGTTTTTGGCATGAAGCTGGACATGCACTTTGGCTCTGTGACTGAAGACTTAAAGGTCACTGCGTGATGAAGAATTCACATTAATTTTTATCTTTGAGGTATTGTGCAGTCTCTGGGTAAGACACAATCATGACTAAAATTTCTCACCGCTATATTAGACACAGGAAAGCTTTTTCTGTGCCAAGCATGCATCACTTTTTTTCCCATCCCTGGGCAAACGTACCAGTCATAAAAAAACACAGGAACCCAAATTGAAACTGGAATTTTTTTCCTTGGCAAGTTCACTTTTAGCACAACAAAAAGGGAGCAGAAGGATATGCCACCAACTTTCTGACATTCCCTAACAAATAAAATTCAGTGTGTAGGCAATATATCACGCTTGCAGGAACTAAATGCATTACTTTGTGTCTTAGGCTGCCTTTACCACTATGTATACATTAGCAGCTTTGTGAAGGCACTATTAAATTTAAAAACCTGTAGATAATGTGAAAATAATTTTAGTTGGGTATTTTTGCCATTCCCTGCAGCAGTAAAGAATTTCTTTTCACAGTACCTCCAGGCTTGCAACGCCCTTAAAGCCTGGATACCTCAGAGGGAAGCTGCTGATCTGCAGGAGAGCAGGGCTGCCCTGTAGAGGAATCTCAGAAGACTGAGAGGAGTGACAAAAAAAACAAACTTACAAAGGCAAAGGAAAACTCTTGCATGTTCATATAATTTTGAGCCACCAGTACTGGAAATACTTTCACAAACTGGAGCGAGGCCAGTGAAGGGTCTCTGAAATAAAAGGATCATAGAATGGTCCTTTGGGTACTGAAAGGCCACAATTAGGTCACTCTAGTTCCATGCTGAACCATCCTCATCTCTTATCCTTTCCTTGTAGGAGAGGTTCTCCATCCCGCTGATCAACTTGATGGCCTCTTTTGGACTCACTCCAAGAGGTCCACGTCCTTCTTGTGCTGTGGACCCCAGAGCTGGATGCAGCACTGCAGGTGGGATCTCACCAGAGCAGAGCAGAGGGGCAGAATTCCCTCCCTTGCCCTGCTGGCCATGCTGCTTTTTATCCAGCACAGGATATGGTTGATTTTCTGGGCAATGAGTGCATATTGCCAGGTCATGCCCAGCCTCCCACCCACCAGCACCCTCAAGTCCTTCTTATAAGGGTTCCTCTGGATCTGTTCATCCCCCAGCATTGGGGGGGGATGCCCTGACCCAGGAGCAGCACCAATGCTTGGTCTTACTAAACTTCATGAGATTCCCATGGTCCCACTTCTCTAGCTTGTCCAGGTCCCTCTGGATGGCACTCTGCCCTTCAGGTGTGTCAACTACACCACTCAGCTTGATTTCACCTGCAAATTTGCTGAGGGTGCACTCCATCCCTTTGTCTATGTCATCAACGAGGATATTAAATAAATAACACTGGTCCCAATATGGACCCTTGAGGAGCACCACTTGTCACCGATGTCCATTCTGAGCCATTGACCACTACCCTCTGGATGTGACCATCCAACTCCCTTGTCCATCTAGAAGTCTACTCAACATCTCCATCTCTTTTCAGTTTAGAGAGAGGGATGCTGTGGGGAATCATGTCAAAGGCTTTGCAGAAGTCCAGGTGTATAACATCTGTAACCCTTCCCTTGCCTGCTCATAGCCACAATGTTAGGATGTAGAGCACATGGTGCCTGAGCTGAGTTTGTGTAGCCTGAGGGAGGACTGGTAAAGAGGACTATGAACCAAGAGGACAAATCTAATTCTAATTGCCATTTTCTCCTGCCTAAAAGGTGAATTATACAAACCCCTCAAACTTAGAGGCACACAACGAGTCAAAATCACAGCAAGGAAAAATCTGATTTGCTGTAAGAAAAGGCAGGGTGGTGAGCACTGGTACAGCTCACCCAGAGAGGCTGTGGTCTCAGCAACCACAGAAGCATACAAAACTCAAACAGACATGGACCTTAGGAACCTGATGGAATTTTAAACATGGTTGTGCTTCCAGAAGGGTTTTGACCAGATGATTGATTGAGGACCTTTTGACCTATCTTATTCTTTCATTCTCTGACAAAACACTCAATTGGTGTGAGCTGGAAATTTCACCCAGAGGTGGGATTATCAGCTTGGTACTTGAACAAACTGCATCAAAAAGCCTTGAGAAACCAATCTTTAAATTCCATTCCTGTGCAAACCTAAGTTTATAAAACCTCTTATAATTATTTTCTTTCAGACTGGCATAATACTTCTAAGGTATGACAAAATATGCACCTAAGGTTGTGTTCAAATATCCAAACATATGACAAGATTTTTCAAAATTTAGTGAAGGAGGCACCTACCTATTATCTTTGGTAACCAGATGACTTATTGAGACCTTCCAACAGGTTTTTGAAGCTTAGCTAGAGACACCTCTATCTGCAAATGTAGCTCGGATAGCTAATGCCAGAAGAATGAGGACAAAAAGAGAAGCAGTAAAATGTATACTAAATCTCCTTAATACTGTTTTTAATGAGTACTTGCTATTAAAATTACATATGCAGATTTCATGCTTGTATGTTATGAAGCCTTATTGCTATTCACTCAGAATGACCTGAATAGTTTATTCATTTTCCTGTGATGTAATGAATGGAAAAAAAGTGTCCAATGAGTGGCAAATCTTCACAAATGATTTTTTTTTTTTGGCATCATAATGCAAACTCACATTTATATGTCTATATAGTGCTGTGGGATCATCTGGCCTTTTTACGACCAGTTAATAGGTAATAACCGAGGATAAAGATATCAGCATAAATTCACTAAAAACAGAGCCAACAGAACATATTATTTATGAAAAAATATTTGATGCAGTTCCCCTCATTACTAATGCTGCTAGAGAAATTAGGGTTATTTTTCTGCAGTTAAACAGAAAGAATAAAAATGCTCACTGTTCATCTCTGACTGACTTTCAGGGGTTGAGGTCCTGTAAAATGGGTTTGTTAAGAAGCAACACCTTAACTCTGCCAACTCCTTATCTTCCTGACAATACCTGTGTACATTGCCTCTTGCTTTTACAAGTTGTATGGATGCATCCCACTTTGAGACAGATGAATGGACAGGAAACACAGGAAATAAACACAGGACATGAATCATTATAGGGTTACAAAAAGAGCTACAGGGTTACAGAAACACCCATGGTCTCATAATCACTCCCTGGACATGGGTGCTGAAAGAGCGCTGGTACTCAGAAAAGATGGAAATAACGGCAAAGGCAGTGTGTGTGAATGGAATGACAGCAGCATGTTCAGAAAGGGTTCCCTGATAAAACAGATTCTGTTTGCATACAAAATCACTTTGGGGAAAGATGGTGGGTAGTTGTTAAAGAGTCTGCTGTAGAATTCCAGAGTTAAATTTGGATATGGATTGAGATGTTCAAGCCATTATTACAGGGAGAAATTCTGCACAGAATTGTCTTGTTATGGCAGCCTCTGATTTGTCAGATATAGGCTGGAGAACAAGTGCTGCTGAAGGCAGCCCAGATATTCCAGAGTGTGACAGCTGACAGCTTTTCTGAGAGGAAGCAGAGAGGATTCTTTCTAAACTTAGTTATGGAAAGTATAGAGGTTGTTACAGGACATCTAGTTGTAGCAAAATAGCATTGAATCACATAAGTGTTAGTTTAATTTATATAAAATGGAGGGATAAACAAAAATAGATCTGTTAGCAAGCCAAACAGAATTTTAGACAAACAAGTGAAGACGGCAGAAGTTAATTGTTCTTCTGTTCCCCACTTTCTGTGGGGGAGACTTGGATTTTCTTTGAGGCAAAGCACAGAAGGATTTCTGCAGTTTTTGAACACTAAAACCCAAAAACTTCCTGAAAAAAAGACTCAAAACCTACCTCAGAAATGGTTCTTTGATGGAAATGAAGAAAAGAATGTTGAGCAATAAAGGTTGTGCTTTATATGATAATTTTCCATAAGGGCTCTTGAAATAAGAGCTCATAGACAGAGCCAGCTGATAGAAAATAAGAACAGAAAGGAAATCTGTATTACTGTAGACGGAAGCAAAACTCAAAGTTCCTTGTTTTCACCCAATGCAATGAAGACCTCTCTGTCTCAGGACTCAAAATAAGCCAATGTATGAAATCCTGCTGTTGCTGAGAAGCATCTTAAGTATCCCCACACAGAACTGGTGCCATGTGATTGAAAAGGAGGCATTTCACAAGTACCTGGCTGAAGCAGGACTACAATGCAGGCTTCAATATTACACAAAGATTTAGAGGACTTTTTAAAGCAATAACTAATTGGAAACAAAGGTAGATCTAGAACCATAGGATGGCTTGGGTTGGAAGGACTTTAGAGGTTATCTAGTTCCAAATCTCTGCCATGGGCAGGGACAACTTTCAGGAACATCAGGTTCCTCAAAGCCCTGTCCAACCTGGCCTTGAAATATGAAAGTGTAGGAAAAGAATGGATACATTAAAAACAAATTAGATCATAAGAAAGCTACAGAGTCTAGAATAGCTCTATATCTTTCTTTTATAACCCCTTCCTCAACAAGTAAAATATGGCAGATCTAATCTGTCAAATGGCAGAACGGTGACTACAATGTGAATGGGAAAGTGCTGGTGATGCTTGAGAGGTTAGGGAACAATAGAAGAGAAATAAGGCAGGTAAAGGAACTAATTAAAGAAAGATACTGCAGATTACGTTGAAATGCTAATAAAGAACCCTTGGGGTGAAGTGGAGTTATTCTTACCTTTTCAAAACTGATTACACTTGGAACCAATCTTGCCTGAATAATTGTCCTAATGACCTTTGTTTAAAACATAATGTGCTAGTAAGTGTTTGGGAGATATTGTCAATGTAGGAAAAGAGAATGATATGTGGAAAAATCAGGGGTACCTTTCAGGCTGGAAAAGTAGAAAAGTAGAAAAGAAATGAAATTTTATTACATGCATTTTGTTGCTAGTACATTTTTTAATGCAGTTGGAGCCTCATCAGAGTGACATGACACCAGAAGAGCCTGTGTGTTTTAAAGGAACATGAAATAACTAGAATTAACTAGTTGAGTAACTGAGTGTATAGGGAATTACAACCCTAGATGATATCTAGTGAGATATTGCCATGAGAAATATGGGAGCTCTGGATAAATGTCATCTGGAGTCTTCTGTGCAGTCTTGGTCATCTGTATATACCAAAGATGAATTCAGACTGGGACCGAGGAAGAAAAAGTCTATGAAGAAAATTCAGAACCTCTCATGAGACAAGAGAATGCACAGCAGAAAGGAAGATTCCACTTTTCCATCAAAGTATCTCTTATTCCCTAGTCCCATTTATCACTCACAACAGTCCCACTGGGCAGGGGAAAGCAGTGCAGTTCCTTGTCTGGAAGGATGCATATTTGGATGACTGATGGCTGGTATGTAATAAAAAAAATATTGGCTAAAGTCTGATTGATTTTCCCTGTAGTGGTGTCTCTCCATTTCTAAAAATACATATTTTTAAAAAGTATAATTATTTGTATTTATTTTTTCTTTGTATTGGCTGCTTCTTTTCCAACATTTAAAAAGCATAATTATCTTTGAGATTTGGTTGTTCTTTTATACTTGATTGAAATACTGCAATGGATCAGAAGTTCTTAAAAGCAGGACTGAAGGACAGAATGGGCTATATAATTGTATAAACCCCATTTCCTTAGGGAACAAGTGTAAAAACAGGTGTGGTACAAGAATAAATATGGGCAGACTGCTGATAAAATTAAAAAGTCAGGACAGGCATCAGCAGGTCTCTATCAATCAGAAAATTAAGCTTTCAACTGGTATATTAGAAACTATGAGTATAACTAGTTTTAAGATTGTAATCAGGTTACAAAATGTATTATATGACATGATTGCCTTCAGGAAGTCCTCTCCTGGACTGTCAGAAACAGGTGCAAGCTAATATGATGGCTCTATCCTAATGAGCACAAGATGATATTTTTAAAATTTGCAAAAGGACCTGCAGATCGGTTTAAGATCATTTAATTTCCAGAAAACACATTTACTCTGTAGTATATCATACTTGTTGATCCTTGTCACTGGAAATCAAAGTATCAAGCAGAATCTGTAGCTATGGGTTGCTCTATTTTAATTTCTTTGTGGAAAGGTTGGGTGCTGGACTGCAGTAATGCAGAACCTTGACAATACAGAGAAAAGTAATGGCAACTTGCCCGGAACTCAAGTGCTGGACCTGATTTCCATACAAATATACATTAAATTGTATAAAATATTGCATCAGAATTAATTTTATGTATTTCATTTATTTATTGGGCACTACAAATGTAGGCAGCATTTTACAGAGTAATCTAAAATTGCTGTGAAGGTAACAAAAAAGAAAAGCTGTGCAAAAGCTTAACGTTGTGCACACAGAAAAATTGTAGACTTAAATGATTTTCAGTTTACTGTGCTGATATGAAAAGAGTCTGAATTCTTGATGCACAGCGTTGAGCTTTATCAGAGGATTTTTTTTAATCAACTAGTTAACAACATAATTTGCTTCTGCCAGATAAAGTTAGGACCTATCAGCCATGTCATAAACTGCTATCAAGTCTCTGATCTTCTTCTTCAGCTCAGGCAGGAGCAGCAATTTGTTTGGAGTAGAAGGACTGGAGAATGGTGCTTGGTGGCACTGTAAACTTCTGTACACTGGCTGCAGTGTGAGCATATGAATAGTACAGGGCTTCCAACTGAGTTGGTAGAAAATGGGAAAATTTTTGGCCAGGGAGATTTCCTGGAAATGCATTTTCAGCAGAATCCAGTTGCTCTGTGGTGTGTGGTGACTTCAATGAAACTTGATGAATTTATAAACTGGTCTGAACTTTTAATTTTGTTTATGGCACTACTGTCAGTCCACATTAAGAAATGTAGCTTTATATGACATAAACTTTGATTAAACTTTGATAGAGACTTTGATTAATAGCACTGTATAGAGAAGCCAAAACAAACCTCCCAGGGGCTGAAGAAAAAATTGTCAATGCAGTTAACAGGAATGAAAAGCTAATCTATAATTTAAGGAATGTGTTAACTAATACAGTATAAACAATGAAATCTGTGGCAAATCCAGGGAGTAATCTTGTCTATCTGCTCATCTAGGTGTGGTTAGAACACCATACCCTTGAACAGGAAAGTAGTACATGTATGATAACTGATGGGAGTCTCCTTCCAATCAGATGGTCAGCAGGATTTTTTGCTTGCTGGAGTTAATTAATTTTAAGATGAGAAGCCTTTCTAAAATCAAATGGCATAGTGGGAAAACCAAAATAAGTAAAAGAAGAGTGCCAGGGGATGACTGCTAGTCTGTGGGCAGGACTGCAAGACGAGGTGCCACATAAAGGGCTGGCCCTGACCTTCCTCACCTACCCTGATGCCATGTCCTCCCTTGCCACCCCAGGGCTGGCATTACCCATTGTGTGACATCCCCTTGTCCCAGGGAGTTCAGCTGAGTTTTGCTCAGAGCAAAGGCAGGAGAAACAGACTCCCATGAGGAAAAGAGGAAGGAATTACTTATTTCAAGGCACATCAGTCAGTCTTCTAGAGAGCAGATATTTCTTCAAACTCAAAGGAATCACCAGAGTGGAAAAGGTGGAGGTAATAGGGGCATTAGCACAGCTCCAGTTTAGTCCACTGTCAAACCGAGGTTGTTTGTCTTCTTGAGAAATTAGCACCTAGAAATCATCAGCTTCCCCACAGGCAATTCCACTCCTTCCATTCAGGTGAGACCTGGCTGCTGGCTGCAGGCAGAATAAGAATGAACATTGCAGAAGAGAGCTGACCCTCCATAAGGACTGTCAGTGGCCTCCCACACAAGCCTTGCTCTGCTGCAGGGTCATGATTCAGGGGTACACAATCCTTGCTAGAAGCTTACACTGCAGTTTTTAAGTTCATGCATGGGGAGCCCAGGGAAGTGCTAAGGGATCCCTGTGGTGCATCCTCTGGGCTTTGAAAGTGGTCCTTCCTGCAGTGCATGGGAGGCTGAGAGGGGAGGTTTCACAGATATTGCACAATATTTTTCATGATCCCCATAAAGATGCATGTACAGATCTGCATGTATTTCTTACCTTGTTTAGTAGGGCTTAGTTACAGAAATAAGAAATAATCTGAACCAAGCCAACACCCGTTACAAAACTTGGAATCTTCAGAATGCTGATAGCATTCTCCTGTTGGGAATGATGCTATTTTGTTGCATTTGGAATTGAAAATGTAGAATTTCATAAATAAAAATACGTAAAAGTTTTTCTTGCAGTAATTAATGGAATACACTGCTTACAGACCATTCATTTTCCATGCCAAATTTGTGGTTTGTGAAAGCCATATATTTTTGAGAAAATGGACCAGTGATGTCACTTAACAATTCTCATAATAACTTTGTCCTCTGGGACAGAGAACTAAAAGAACAACAATAAAAAACAAGTAGCATTCCCTAAACAAAGAAAATCAATCAAACACCCTGCTTATTGATCCATGTTGGAAATCTCCAACGGGCTCAGTCAGTGGACAGCCAGCTGAAGCAGATACCTTATGGCTGGGCCTTTTAAAGCACTCATTTGTAGCATGATACCACTGAGAGAAATTATGTTCTTCTTATGCAGCCTCACAGCTAATCCACCATCCTATGGTGCAATGCATTGTCCTTATAATTTCTTTAAGAAAAGAGAGAAAACAGAGGAAGGATTTTCACAGCTGGCAAGATGCTAAAATATATTCCCTTTTATCACGAGAGTATAATGGTATTACTGTTTAAGAAAATACTACAACCTTGTTTAATTTTCTTAGTTTTTTTTTTTTAATGGATCCTTTTCTCTGTGGAAGCTGGAAGAAAATAGGGGAAGAGAGCATAAGTAAATACCTTCAACCTTCTCAGCTGAAATCCATAATATTAGTTTTATTACTCTCTGGTTTCTGATACATTGGTTTCACAGAGCTGATTGCAGGCTGCAGGAACCATTTTTGCCTTTTAAATTGAGACTTTTCAGGTCTTCTCTAATTAACAACCACTTGTAGAGTTTATCACAGGCTTAGTGCCTACTCACCAGGCTCATTTCTCAGAAACAGATCTGTTATTGCACTAAAATGAGGACGAGAGGCATTCTGTATTAATAGTTTATGAAGATAGCTAAATTACAGCTGACCATACAGTATTCCTCTCCTAAGTCTCACTCTGGACTTGCTTTTTCTGGGGAGACAAATCTTGAAGTGATAATACCTTCTCCTCAATGATAATAGTTTGAATTTGTTGGTGTGGAGCCTCATCATTTTGAGAAATAGCTGTAGCAAGTGCTTAGGCAAACTTCTTGTACAAGAGCATCAACCAACTAAAATAGAAACTTTGGTTTTCTTTTCCTATTAAGATGGCAGAGTTTTAGATCTAACGAAACAAAACCACAGGAAGAAGGACAGCTCTTTATTACATGACAGTTCTGAGCTCTGTAAAGGTAAAGCCTCTGATTTATCCACAGGAAACTGCCCAGGATCAAGATCTTCACACAGTTACCCATTTTGTGCCCAGTCCTTTTTTTACCCAGACTCACTGTATGTTACTCCTAATAAGCTAACCAGACCCAACATTTTCTCAGAGCAAGGTGCTGTCACATTTTTTCTTGTACAGTGGTAAGCACATGGGCTGTTCCTTAAAAGCAAATGACAAAAATTCTGCATTTCCTTCCTCCCTCTGTCCCTCTGATTCTCCCCTCTTCACTCCCCACTTCCTCATGGTGTTTTTGTCACCTTCTGGATCCAAAGTTCTCATTCACTTCATTCTCTTGCTAAAGAATTTTGTTCAAGTGCAGCCATAAGGCAAAACAATGGCTCAATACAAAAGGACTGTCATGAAAAAAGCAATAGAGAATGAGATAATCTAATAAAACCATGACAAAACCATGTAGCAGGACATAGGCATGCATTTGCCATTTCAAAGGAGTAACCACACTTGCTGAAAGCATCAACCTTAGAAGGAAAACCAGAGTGTGAAGGAATGAATACTGCCCAAGAGATGATTTGTATTTTTTCAGACAACCACAGCCGAGAACTGATGGGCATAAACATTGACATTTTCTTCACAGAATTGCTGTTATCTCCTGAGCCATCTCCTGTTTTGCATAATGCCATGTGAACCTCATTACTGCAGTTTGCAGGGTTTTGAACATTCACAGAAAAAAAAAAAGCATAGGGAGAAGAGTAATAGTTTGATTGATGCAATTTTCACATTGGCCCAGTGGATAATCAGAAGAGTTCTTCTATTACAAGGACATGCAGAAAGCAAAACATTATAAATCCTACCAACAACCCAGGGCCATTAAGAAAGGCTAAAAAAACCTCTAATAACACAGGCTTTCTTGACAGAGTTTTTGTTAACAGCTAAATAGCAGCTAGCAGGCAAGATCTGCTCTTATGCCTGGACTACAAGGCACACAGCAGCCTGAACAAAAGATAAATATGTATGTGTGGAAATTGCATCTTCCAAAAATTATAAAAAATAAATAGATTAAATGAACCCCTACCTTGGAGAGCCTGGAGTGTACGAGTCTGTACAACAATACAGAGTTGCAGGACCAGCTGTGGTGCACTTTCCAGAAAGGTGGCTAGCAAATGCAGCATACTCACATCTGCATACTCATACACCATTTTCCAATAAAACCGCCATCTGTCATTCTCTCCACTCTGCCGACTCCGGATACCCAAGTACATTGTGTGAAAGTACCTGGAAATGAAAGAGAGTGGTCATAGAAGCACAGAATGATATTTTACAGGTTATACTTCTGCTTGCAAAGAACATTTCGTTCAACGTACTTCAAACAACGAACATTTATTTTAAAAGATTGTTGTATTTCAATTTATGTGATTATTGTATATATATGTATTTCATTTTGAAATACATATATATATATATGTATTTCAGTTTGATGTGATAAGAGTAAACTAAACTGAGGACAAGACTAGCCTTTATAAGGCCATTAGAAAAGAGTAGCACTATTTGTTAAATAGTATTTCTTTCAGAGACCCAGTTTTCTAACTTGAAATATACAGGTGATATCTTAATCATATGGCCTTCCTCAGAGGTTTTGCAAATAATGAGAGGAACAAAACTGACTCTTTAATGAGAACCTGCAAAGAAGTAATCTCCTTCTGCATGGCTCTATTAGGACTTGATGACCACCTGCACTGCAAGTCCAAGGTGGTCTTAGCCTGTAGCTCTGGTATGGCTGAGCTTATTGTCCTGCTTTTCCACCCATCTAATGCATTGAATATTTCAGATACTGCCAAATACACAGTGGTTTTTTTTTTTTTTTTTTTTCCCTCAGCATTTGATTATTTTAGTTGGAGAGAAGATGTAGCTGTGAGTTCCTATTTTAGCAGGCGTGGAGATCTGGCTGTGGGTTCCCTTGGAGATCAGAAATGACTCACTACAGTAGCTCCCATGCAGCAGTAGCTGTAAGAAGCAGCAGGAGCCAGGAACCCAACAGGCTGCTGCCGCTCCCCGTAGTAACCAGCAGATAAAGGGAGCAAAGCCTGCCAGCGCTCGTGGCCCGTGCAACCAGCGAGAAAAACACATGGCAACCAGCACATTAAGTAGATTTTGGTGGGTACAGGAGTAATGAGTGGTTTTAGGAAGCAAGGGGTGTATTCTGAAGGCTAGTACCCAGATGCTGTGATGCCTTGCAGAGCTTGCATCAGCCTCCCATGAGACACCTGAGTCACAGCACAGAGATAACACTGGGTGGCCTTTGATCCACCCTGTTATTCTGATCTGATCTCAGTTATTCTGTGTCAGAAAAGCTCCCACATTGTTCCTACAATTTTAGTTCCAAACTAATTAAGGTTGGCTGAAAAAAAAACCCAGTCTCACTTAATGAAAAACTTAGAAGATTAAGGTATTGTCTTGCATCAGGGTGCCTTGTGTCCTACAATAGTAGCCTGGTGGGCTACTAACTGATGTGGATCTTTGTTTCTCCTTTTCTTGAGGTATTTTTCATATCCTGACAACATTTTATGATATTTTCAATATGTTTTCACAGCAATTTTTAAGTGAGATCCTATTTTATAATAAGAAAAAGTTTAATAAATTTTAACTACTTTCAGTATGAATTGTTTTAATTAGTTAATATAAAGTATTTCAGTACTTCTTCTTTCCACAAGTTCTTCTTTTAAAACACTTTTCATAACTGGTGGAGCATGGTGAATTGTGAAATTTCTTTTTACAAAGGTTGCATGCAACCTTTAATTCCTACTCTGCTCAGCTGTAACTCTGGAGATGTCTTATGCTGATGAGAAGACTTTTAGCTTCTGACTGGTAAAGGGCCCAAGACTCGGTTGCCCCCTTGAAAAATGACCCAATGCACCCTTGTACCCAACGCACACTACTGCAGAGCAGCAGTTTTGATTCAGGAATATTCACCAGACAAAACCAGGGAGTAGCACAGAGAAACAGCTGAGAGGACAGATCTGAGCCTGCAACATTTCTCCTGACAATGCACATCACAGCAATATAAAAGGAAAACACATTAAACTCACACTTAAATTAAAAACACACCAGGTGGCTTTGAATTTTATCAAAGTCCCATGTGAGAGTGAAACAGCAATGAACTGCTCAGAGACGGAGACCACAGAGGTACAGTAAACAAGACACCAACTGTAACTCTCATGCACAACACTGAGCAGGTCTAGATGGGTCAGAGTGTGATGGGATAACTGGGGCTCTCTGCTGTCTTTGGGGTTAGGTAAAGTGAGATGGCCTGCTGCCCAGATCTGAAAGCCACTGAGCTGGAAAGGCATCTTTTGCTGCACAGTTCTGTTAATGGGGTCCATTGGACCCACAGGTTCTCAGTCACGATCCATTTAATTGTTCCTAGACCTCTCACTAAAGTCCTCCAGCACAACAGGGACAGGTAAGGCTTGTATTTCCTTCTCCAGTTTATTGTTTGGGTGGGGTTTGTTTGTCCTGCCTAACATGTCCTCCCAAGGGGTACAGCTTGGAACATTGCACATAGTGGGAGCAGACAGCATCTTCAGCATAATTCTTTTAAGATATCACTAACTCTTGCTATAAATTCCTAAAGGAGCTGTGGCTGCTGAAAGTTGTGCCAGGAGGCTCTAACTCTGCCAGTGGAGCCATCTGCAACTTCAGTTCTACAGCATTTGTACAAAAAATACTTTTCCTATTACAAAAATGACATACTGTGGCAGGTGAGGACCCCTAGGGTTCTTTACCTGCTCTGCAGAGTGGTTGTGCATGGCAAATATGTTGTGATTAATGAACCCGTATGGAAATATTTCCTCTCCCATTGCACTTTATTGTGAAACACTGGCAGTGAGTTATTGGGGACTGGGGAATCATTGCTCTTTGTCTACTTAGCTCTCTGCAATTTAAACACAGGACGTAGAGGAGGAAGATACTTTCTGCTTTTAGACACTGGGGACCAAATTTCAGCCTAGGGTGGTATTTTTTTTTTTTCTCTCCTTTCAATTTTGGCCAAATTAATTGCAGGCTGAAATGAACATTTACACACATAATTACTGTCACTGATTTATAGGCACAATCAGGTGATTAGACAGCTAAACATTCTGATTTGCATCCACAATTAATTGCACCAGCAATTGATGTTAGGTGTGCAAATTAGCAGTTATTAAAATAAAAAGATGGTCTCATAAAATGATTCATATATCAAAGCCAGGTTTTTTTCTGTGAAATGTAGAAGAAAAAAATGGGAGAAAGTGCTTTGTTGTAGTGGCTTCCAAATATAGCTTAACACTGCAGTAATGACACATTCCATTTTATATATATATGCATTATGTAATTCCACTTCAGACACCCTCACTGGAGGCCTATTGTCAGCAAACGCCATACAGACACAGTCAGAGGTAGTTCCTGATTTAAAGGGTTTTTATATTTTGGTGTTCTGGTATTGTTTTGGTGGAGATTCACATTTGTATGTGAGTCCAGGTTGTGACTCTTATATACAGTTATTCCAGAAAGATACAGGAAAAAGTAGTATTCTGCATTGCAAAATGTCTTAGGTAAATTGATGTCAATGAACCTGAAAGAGCAGATGTGGATGTTATTATTTTGGTTGTGATTGCATTCAGTCAACTACAGTCTTCTGCTGGTGCTTTACAAATATTCAAAAACTGCATTTAACTGATATGAAAAGAGATGAAAAAGAGTGACGAATTGAGAGTTAGAGCACCTGACAAAAAAAGGAAAAGAAGCAGAAATGGGAAGTGTGGTAATAATACTGCCATCTAGTAAAGTAACTACTTTGTCTAATAAATCAAGTTTGTCTTAAAGTTTCTTATTTCACTAGAAGAGTAAAACCAAATAAAAACCCACCACTCCATATGCTCCACAAAAGACCCTACGATTTCATAGTGCCCTTGTTTGTGGAGAAAAACTTAGATGTAACTGAGATTTTAGAGATTTTGCAGTTAGAATATTATGAAACCTCTCCTGTGAAGTCAGACTGAGAGGGAAGTTCAGCCTGGGGAAGAAAAGGCTCCAGGGAGATCTTATTGTGGCCTTTCAGTACCTGAAGGAGACTGAAGGTTATGACTTCAAAGTAAGAGAGGGTAGGTTTTAATTAGATATAAGGAAGAAATTCTTCATTGTAAGGGTGGTGAGACACTGGAAAAGGCTGCCCAGAGAAGTTGTCAATGCCCCATCCCTGAAAGTCTTCAAGGCCGGACTGCATGGGGCTTTTAGCAACCTGGTCCAGTGGAAGCTGTCCCTGCCCATGGCAGGGAATTGAAACTGGAAGATCTTTCCTTCCAATCCAAACCATTCTTTCAGCCTGTGAATCTATGAAATGCACTATGAAAAAGCAATATTGATTTTAAATTAGTCTTTTACTCTCGCTCTTCTTTTTTTTTTTTTTTTTTTTTTTTTTTTTTGGATAAAGACAGACCACTGCTTGGGTTGTCAATGCTGATTTAAAGAAACTTATATTCAGAATTAATACAATGGAGTCAGAAGCACTGTATCACTGATAATCAGATGGCAACATATTTGAGTCTTAATGTCTTAACCCTTGAAGGAAGTAGAGAATTTTTCAGCATTTTATTGTTTTCATTTATTTCAGTGCATCACACAGCAGAGTATACAGGACATCAGTAAAGCATAACTCTGAAGGATGTGAATCTGACAACGGACACGACCACAAGTGGCATTCTTTTTCTAGTATATTAATGAGGGAAGGGAGTAAAGTAAAAAACAAACAGAAAACCAGGCTACTCCTTCTGCTGTCCACAACAGGTGTCCAAGATGCAAGACAAATAAAAATTTAAAAAGTGCCTATATTTGTATTTGGAAAAAAAATGTATTTTGGTTTCAGGGAGAAAGACATTCCTTCTGATAAGACAGTGGCTCTTCAGCATTCCCAAAATCAAGAGCCCTCATTTTGCTCCAGATTCACATACCAATCTTGAAGATGGTCAGCATAGAGTGAGATGTTTGAAATCATTTTGGTAAAAATTCACTTATACGATTAAAGCATAGCCACTTGTGCATTTAATTGAGATGGGGTAGTGTAATTATACGATAATACCAAATATTTATAGGAGTGCTTTCCATATTTAAAGTGCTGCACAATCACTGCTTTATTAACTAGGATGAATGAAAATAATCTTACAGAGTTTGTTCCTTAGAAGTTGGCAGCTGACCAGCCTAATACATTTCTGCAGGAGCAAGGTAACACTTTCAGTCAGCACACACAAATCCAGCTGATATTTCAGAAGCCCATGATTAGGAGCATGTGCCTTTTTCTTGTGTGAAGAAAATTCTAACTCCCTTCTCCCTTATTCTTAGGAACTTCTCCCCTGGTCTTGCTCTGGTACAAGGCAAGCAAGGAGGCCCCCAGAATACCTACCAAACAGGAGACAATTCCACAGAGTCAGTTATTCTGGAAGAGTGTTTAGGTGCCACAGCCCCTGTGTTAAAGATTCCAACCTGCCTAAAATTCATCTACTCTTTTATAAAAGACCTTTATTGAATATCCTGGTATCATTGAAATTTAGGGTGTTTTTGGCAGTGATTCAACGGAGCTCGAGTTTACTTCATAGTATCTGCATGCCATTTATGCCCGTTGCTTCTAAGAAATTATTTCAGAAGCTGCTCCATTATGCTTCACAGACAGCATTCTTTTTCATACAGATAGCTGAGGTATATTATAAATGGAAAAGAGAAACCAAACCCTTATTACTGGTGGACATGTTCCCAAGCATGTGGGACTTGATTTTTCTTGCTGCACATACTTTGGCTTGGTCAGTCTTCTGAGCTCCTCCGGGATTCTCACCCCAAAGTTTGCTATTTGCTTTTACTTCCTTTCTTTCAGTCCCACAACTTGTGCAGATCTTTAGCTACAAATCAAGATCTTTGAGATTTGGAAAAGTTATGTTCATCTGCTGCCCATTTAGACAGCATGCACAAGTATGTGCATATGCAAGTGCAGAGCCATATGCGAGTCCAGTCTGACTATGGCTTTGAGCACTTGCTGCAGATTTTCACCATAATGAAATTATCCATCTGATGATAATATATACGGCTCCAGAAAAAGGTCTTCAGTTTAGAAGTGTCAAAGACTACATTGTTACCATGTGCTTTGTCTAAAAACTCCTTGGGATGATACACATGAATAAGAGACCATTTGCATTCTTTGGAAAAATGAAATTATTCTGATTTCATGCCTCATGTAGTCCATTTTATTGCAATTGCCGAAGTCTGTAGAGGACGCCTGCTTATGTTGCATAATCTAGTGAAGCACTTGTGGGAAGATCAAAAGTCATTAATGGCTAGTTGGAGCAGTCCTAGACATCTATTCTGATGCCTAATTTGCTCCTACATCAAACACTATATTAAACAATTTAGCCATACCATAAACAGTTGTTCTTTCTGTGTTTGAGGTGTAGAGGATGAAAATCACTACTGCAGAGCTAAAAATCAGTAGAATAAACAGCAATTCGGATAAGTGGTATTTTCTTCTGTTGCTTAGTTACCAGAGAAAACTTAACTGTGTTTGTATCTCAACAGTATTTGCCATGTTAAATAACAACAGATTGTTCTATTTTACTTCTTATGTGCCTTTTTATTAGGTGTGCCTGAATACTTAAAAAAAAAAAGTTTCTTTAGAAGGAATACTTACTGCCTCAGCAGTACATGCTAATGCTTATTTCTTTTTGTTCTGAAGAAACAAACAAATCCCTTCAGCTTTAATTCCTTATTCTAGGAAGGAAACAACAGCCAACTTTTAATTTTCCAATCAAATTATTTTTGATGGAGCCATTAAGGTTTAATGTGCAAAAGGAAACTGAAATGCATTCTGGAGCACAGCAGTGACCAAAACTTGTCCAACTAAGCACGCTTCTGGCAATTTACCAGCAGTCAAAAGTCTGGACTTAATTTACTTTAAATTATGAGTGCAGCATCCTCATCTGTGCCACTGAGATGAGATCCATGTGAGGACAGATCCCGCTGGGGAATATTTCATCATAAGAGACATTAAAAGGCTGATTTCCAGGATATGCATACCCTACAAAGATAAAAAAAAAACAAAACCCAACTCCTTGTATTTAATTTTACTTTGCAGTATTTAAGATATCAGAAAAATAACTGCTTTACTCCCTATAACATAAAGCAAGGCACTTTATGGGCATAAACAAAATGATTACATCTGTTTCATTACGACCTATAAAGCATTCCCCAGCATCTTCTATGACTGGGCGATCCTTCTCAAATGGCCATGAGTCGAATTACAGCAGCATTTTATGGTCATCTAAATTTTTATGACCATCTGAATTTAGTTGCTTTTTGAATTCCATAACTGTAACCAGCCATACCCAGCACTTTCCTTCCTTTCCTGACATGTGCAAACTGCAGATCTCCAGTTTGTGAACCAGTGGCAGAGGGAGATAGCAGGACTAAGTTGGACTAGGTCCAGGTTTAATAAGGAGAAGGCAGGGTGGTCTAAAGAAATCTCTGATGCAGCCTGCTCCCCTACTAACTGTTCTCACCCCTGAGACACAGCTGCTCAGCCCCACTGCTCAGCCCACTGTGGGATTCAACCATGTGTGAGGCAACAAATCTCCAGGAAACAAATCTCCTTGTAATGGAATGACGTGCAGCCTGGGCGCTTACATTGAGCAGCATGGATTCTGGGCTTTCCTCTGCCTGGAACTCTCTAGCTTTGCAGCAACTTACTGTCCCCTCCTTCTCTCTGTACCCTGCAGATTCGGATGAGACAGGCAGCAAACCCTCTGCCTCTGCGCACAGTGAGGTGATATCCCCACAGCATGCCTGGCACATGCTGGCAGATCAGTTGGAAGTACCCCTGCCTGTTTGCTGTTTAGTTTAATTGTCTCCATGTTTCTACTCTCAGAACTGGAATATTCCCAGGATGCACTTGCCTCCCAGGGCTCCTTGTCAGCCTGAAGGCTCTGTTGCATCCCAATCAGCCTGTGAAGTCCTGTGCTGCCAAGGCTGCCCCTGCCATTCACCATTCACCAGTTTACCATTCACACTGCACACGGGGAGATGCTCAGGCCCCTCTGGGACAGCTGAGTTTCTCCCAGCATCCATCTCTCAGCCTAGATCTGCAGGGACATGAGCTATTTATCAATCTGAACAGTTCACAAGGGAGGGTTCAACACGGAGGTGGTGCAGCAGAGCAGCTGCTGAGGTAAACACCCTTGAGCATTCCTGTGCCAGGTCACCACTGCTCATCCCTGGGTCAGCTTTCCCCTTGTACAGTGCTGGGGACCAAGGGCAGGGGGCAGATGGAGCGTGGTGGCCATGGGCCCATAGGACAGGCAGCTGATGGTGCCACTGCCAGTGATAGGGATGGCATAACCTTGTCAGGAAGTGTGACACAGCCACTGGCCACAGCTCTTCTAGATGCTGCCCAGATACTTCTCAGGAATAAACATCAGTGTGGTTTTTTTTGCACTATCAACTGTGGGCTAGAATTGGAAAGGAGAATGCAGAAGTGAAATAATAATAAAAAAAACCCACCAAAAACCACAGTATGCTGCAAATGTGTATAGCTTTGTTTTTCACAGTTGTTTCACCAGGCATTGCCACTGGTTCTACATAACAGCTGCCTTTCCCATTTCAATCATGGGATAAGGCCATTTAGACAAGTTCAGCAGCACAGCTGAGAAGTTTTACTGCACTGTCATCACCTGCATGGCATTGCACACCCGTGTGTCTTTAACTACAAGCATTGCTTTATCAAAAGCTGATGAAATCACTTTGGGCCTCAGAGGTTCTCAGAGGCTCCCTTGGTTTCCACTTGTGGAAAACACTGGAGTTTCTTATGTATTGTCAAGCCCTGCATATGATGCCTGTGTGAGATCAGACCCCTAAGGGCAAGCAGCTTCCCCAGAGATTAGATATCTGCCCTGCTCTGTGTCCTCTGAGAAACTGAGGGCTTTCCTGCTTTGTTGAAAGGGTCTTTATGGGTTTCCTGAAGCAATACTCCACTGAAGCTGCTAGGAAAACATGGCTCTGTTGGTAAATACCGGGGCACTCCAAAGAGATCAGTTAAAATCCTGATTCACAGTCAGCTCTGTGACTGTCTCCGTTTGGTTTCCTCCCTGCAGCCTTTCAGGGTTTTGGGGGTGGCCGAGTGGAAGGCTATATCTGTCCTACGAGGAAGAGCTGAGATTCCCAACCAATAGTGGTTTACAATGACTTTCATTCTTCTCTTCTCCTCCCTTCCTCCTTGTGTCATATTTTTCATTTGCTTCTAAGCCTGTCTGCCTGTTAGTCATCCTAAAGCACCCTGAGAAGTGAATCCTGGTTTGCCTCTGTCTCAGTCTGGAGATATCAAGAAGAATCAGGGATCAGAAAAGCACAGAGTCCCCCAAGGAGCTCCAGGCATTCCCTGGAAAGGTAATTAGTCATGGCCAAGGATCTGTACCATGCAGCTGTCACAGGAATATAATCATTATCATAGGCATCCTCACTTCACCAGCCCCTGGGGCTGCAGCAGGAATTGAATTGTTTCCCTATTCCTTTCCAGCTCTGACAGACTTATGATGATAGCCCTTGGAAATGGTCCTGAGACCTGCCATGTGAGACTGGCAAGGAAGATGCACCTGTGTCCCAATCACCTATTTGATTGCATTTGAAGAAAAGACTGCTTGTAGAGGTAAGAGTGGGCACAGATGGAGAGCAGTGTTTCTGGCTTGTCAGCTTGGGGTACCAGGTGTATATCCCAGATCTCTGGAGAAGCAGCCAGGCAGCCTCCCATCACCACATAAGGATAAGACCAGCAGAAGGTATTAAGAACCCTTTGCCTATCTTACCACTGTTTTCACAGGAGCAAAGTGTCCCATGGCACACTCTGCAAACCAGTGTTCTGTGGCTGGAGACCTTGCAGTCTGGAGACAGCTCTTCCCCTGGGTACCAATGTTTACCATTCACACTGCACACGGGGAGATGCTCAGGCCCCTCTGGGACAGCTGAGTTTCTCCCAGCATCCATCTCTCAGCCCAGATCTGCAGGGACATGAGCTATTTATCAATCTGAACAGTTCACAAGGGAGGGTTCGACACGGAGGTGGTGCAGCAGAGCAGCTGCTGAGGTAAACACCCTTGAGCATTCCTGTGCCAGGTCACCACTGCTTTGTAAGGGAACCCTTCCATGGTAAGTTCTCAACCTCATGGTCAAACTCACCATCTGGAAGAGGGAATACCTTTACATGAGTACTCACAGGAACCCATGTTGTTTGTCCCTTTCCCTGATGCCTTTGATAAATTAAGTAGATAGCTTCTGATTATGCAGCATTCCAGTGACAACTTTCACAGAACAAGAGCAGACAATTGTGATTTCTTTGATCTGAAGGGAAGGAAAAATATGCATTTTTAAAGCAGGGGAGGTGCCTGCAGTATCTTTTACAAAAGTCAAGGGAAGCAACAATACTACAAACACTAGAGAATCAGAATGGCTAGGGTAGATGCTATATTTTATCCCCACAGACAAAATGTAATGTGTTTCCTGCCATATAAACATCTTTCTTTCATGACCACTGGTGTGTGCCAGGATGAATCTGGGTTGTGTCACTCTGGGGGCCTAACATGTAATCTCACACTGTGAAACAGCAGGAGCTAGCTGCCTCCACTAACCAGTAAAACTGAACTATTGCCAACCTTCCCCTTCCTTCCTCCAAAAAACCTTCCAAATTGCTTATAAGAGCTTTTATAGGACCTGCTTGCTCTTTCTGGCTCAGAGAAAACACACAATTGAGAATTCTGTTTGGGAATATGTCTGCTGTAAATAACTTTTTATTCATCCTATTTATATAGCAGTCTCTGCTTCAGCTATTTCTTTTGAAGTATTCAGGAGAAGCCATTAGCTAATCCTGCAATAAAAAAAACTCCTAATAAATTGAATGGTCATTGTTTGGATGGAGCAATCTATAAACACTCAGCAAATAATGTGGGATTAGTCACTCATTAAGATATAGACAGGCAGTGCTCGCATGATCTTTATGTGATATTCAAATGGCTGGCAGTGTTATTTAACAGGAATTTAAGCTACCTTCCTCTTGGTGCTTATAAGTTGTCTGGACTAATGGAGAATGTTCTTTAAATTTTGCCTGCTTGAAGAATTTTATATAAGAACCAATTCAAAAACAAATTTGCCAGCAAATAGCATTAGTAGGGCTGAAAAGCGTCTCACAAAGAAATGGTCTTGAATTCCAAGCTGAATACTTCATACACTATATCTGCGTGCTTTGCAGACCTTGTATTCAGAAATCTTACGAATAAAATTTCTGGCTCAGGTTTTGCCTAGGGAAAAAGCTCTAGGGCAAATGACAGCATTTTCATGTCAGCCTTTCAGCAGTTCCCATAGGCCCAATAAAAGGGCATCAGTGAAAAAAACACAGAGGAATCTAGAGGGAATTTTGCCCATTTAAGGACCTCCCAGTTTTCCTCTTATCAATATATTATAGAAAAAGAAGAAGGAATATGAGAGGTGACATGTTGGCAGCATACAAGCCAAAGGAGAAAATAACATGAGCTGGCAAGACAGCAATTACATTTAGGACTAGAAAGCAAACTATGGTCATTAGAGATCTACAGTTTTCAGTCTAACTGGAGTTCTATATTCCAGTATTAGTTCCATCTTAAAAAATAGCACTAAGTCCAAGAAGCACTGAAGGATAATAAAGTGCCTTTAAGAAAAATGCTTCAAGGAATGTCTTGAAGCCGTGGCTTGAAGTATCAAAGGGCATGAATTTATATATGCTGAGACTGACTGAATTCAACAGCCATTCTGTTTAAAAAACTTACTCAGAAAAGAAGGCAGAGATAACACAGGCATGAAACAAGAATTAAAACAGATTTTTTTTTTTTTTGCTATGGCAGGAAGAGAAGAAAGGTTTGAGAAGGTTCAGCTAAGGTTTGGTCTATGAACATCTTTTAATACTATTTTTAGCTGAATGTAAGATCAGTTTTGCAGCACAAAACACAACCATATTTGCATATATATGCATATGTATAATCTGTAATTCCCCTGCAGTGTAGGCATCTTATTCCAGCAGAGAAGGAAGACTTGTAAAACTTGGGAGATTGTACTGTTGAAATGCTACAAATACAACTAAACAAATATAAAATCTATGTGCTGTAAGTCCCTAATGGACATACATGTATGTATAAACAAGAGCAGCACTTTCTGAACTCATTATCACGCTGAAAATTGCTGAAATTAAGAGCCTGATGTAGAACAGGAATGCTTTCAAGGCAGTCAAACTGGACAGGGACTTGCCAGGAACAATAGGGCCATCTGCTCCTCTCCAGGGTGGGCAGGGATATGCCAGAGATGGAAGGCTCTTTTGGGACTTCTGGAGGGAACATTTGTGCTCCACAAAGCATCTGGCACTATCCCTTTGCACCTGGGCAGAAAAAAACCCAGTTCTAATTCTCCTAAACTCAATGAAGGTTAAAAGAACTATGAAGAATATCCTAACCCTACTTTGCCCATGGTATATCCATTGAAACTGGCAAACATCGTGCGATCTGCTTCACCCTTCTACTGCAATCTTAATCACAGACTAAGAAGGAAAGGGGCCTCTGGAGGTCATCTGATCAAGGAGAGCCATCACCTAGAGCAGGTTGCTAAGAGCACATCCAGACAGCTTTTGGATATCTCCACAGATGGAGACTCCACAACATTCCAGACCAGAACAACTTGTCCAAGTGCTCTGTCACTCTCACAAAGTTTTTTCTGATGTTGAAAGGGAACCTCCTGAGATTCATTTTGTTCCTATTGACTCTAATCCAATCACTGGGCACCACCAAAAAGAGCCCTCCAGATATGTGAGATGGTCCCTGAGCCATCTCTTCTTTGTGCTAAATAGTCCAGCCTTTCCTCAGAAGAGGGATGCTCCTGTCCATTAAGTATGTTTGTGGCCCTCTGTCAGACTCTGTCCAGTACTCATCTCTCTTGTACTGAGGAGACCAGACCAGGACACAGCACTCCTGGTGCTGTGCATGGCCTCACCAGTGCCAAGCAGAGTAGGATCACCGCCCTCAACCAGCAGGCAGCCCTTTGTCTAATGCCACATGGGACACCATTAGCCTTCTTTGCTGCAAGGACACACTGCTGGCTGATGCTCAACTTGGTGCCCACCAGGACCCAGAGGTTCTTTTCTGACAAACTACCTTCCAGCAGAGAATATTCCACAGTAGGTAGTGGTGCATGGGGCTGTTCCTCCCCAGGTGCAGGACTTGGCACTCTCCTTTTTGAATTTCATGAGGTTCCATTTCTCCAATCTGTGGAGGACCCTCTGGTGTATCAGCCATTCCTCCCAGGTTTGTGACATTAGTGAACTTGCTGAGGACGCACTGTGATCCATCATCCAGAACATGTAATACTTCTCAAGACACTAAACAGGAGCAGAGCTGGCACTGACCCCTAGGGTTCACTGCTAGTTGCTGGGCTCCAAATAGATTTCACGCTGCTGTCACAGCCCTTTGAGATCAGCTGTTCAGTCAGTTTTCAGTCCACCTCACCAGCTGCTACCTTCAGGCCACACTTCACCAGCTTCTCTATAAGGATCATATGGAGACAGTGTCAAAAGCCCTGCTCAAGTCTATGTGGAAAATATCCACTCTTCTCCCCTCCCATACTGGGCCAGTCATTTCACCATGGAAGGTTTATACAAAAACTAAGACAAGATTGGTGTGGCAGGACTTATGGTCAGATTTGCAAGTACAGCATCGGTGAAAATGAAAGCTTACAAGGAAACAAAAATTTTAAAAAGATCTTCTAGCTATCCATGCCCACATTGAAAATCCCTCAGACATATGACAGATGCCAGTGATAAAATTCCTTATTTAGACTGACACCTCATCTCCAAAATGCCACATGCTACAAGTCTGATTCTCAGCCTAGACTTTACTTTATGACTTTTTCAGGGAAAATTTGAGACATGTCTTCCTAGATCTTTGCATAATGAATAAAAATTCTCTCAGAAACGTAAGTGCAACTGAAGTAATACATAACACTAATGATAATACTATTAATAATAATAATAAAAATTATGAGGCTGTTTAGCCTTATTTGCTTAAATTGGAAACAATTCATATTAATACAGACAGCAAATTGTATGAACTTCCTTTAACCTCTGGAAACCATTAAGAAATTCAGTGTTTTTGGCAAATTACAGTTGCAATTCACAGGACCTGCTTGCCTTCTTAGTTAGATAGGTAAAATACCACCATCTCCTTGACATTTCCTTCCTCTGTGTATCCCAGTTACCTAAGTGCAGAACTGGGTTTTCCACATTTGTGATCACTCTGAATTTAAAGAGTATTTGAGGTGAAGGTGGAGAGGGATGTAAGTGTCCCTGATAAAGGAGGCAGTAAAAACTACAAACTGCTTTTCTCAGCTTTTCAAAAGCACAATTAAGAACTTGCTTTATCTGCTGCTAAAGAGGAGACCAGAAGCTAAAAGAGCTTGGGGAAGCAGGAAAAAGTAATTTTTGCAGTTACTTTCTTTTTTTATTTTCCTATGCAGATTATTTTAAGGAGACACTTTTCCTTTTTAGATCTACCAGGTTCCTTTCTAAGAGCAATCTGCCTGATTGCTGCAGGCTTCCAGGCCACATATATGTCCTTGGTTTCCAGAGGAAATTCAAAAAGAGGCAATGTAACTCATAAAACTGCCTCTCTACACAGATATGTGCATGTATAGAGAACGTAAAGAAAATATACAGCGATACAGCGAACAGCTCCTTCTGGGTCCTCTGAAGAAAACAAGGGACCTGTGATGGATTAAGAGGGTGAAAGACCATGCAGATGGCTTTGTCACACCCACAGCCATGGCTGGTCCCTATGGGTCCCTTGATACTTGCACCATATTCTTGGGATTTTAAGCCTTCCGCGCTCTGCAGCAAAATAAATTTCTAAAGCCTAGAAAGCATTACTAAAGCTAACTCTACCAAGGGCCTGTGTACTAGTGTTCAAAGATGCATATCATTTCCTACAGCTAGAGGCAGCCATTTAGTTTTGGCAGATGTTATTTCATTTGTTCAGGCTGAAAGGTCACTATAATTCTGTCAACTTTATTTTCTGTATTTAAAATGTCACCCCAAACAGGTAGCTAAGGTAACACATTTGCTTTCTACATATCTTTTACCATTTTTCATGTCAGAGAAGATCTTTTGTGTCTTAGGAATACTAATTAAGCTTGAGAACTGATCTTTGAAAAAAAACACTCAAGGAAGTGAAGCACCTTTTTAAGACAATTACCTCGGTTCCAGACGTGCTTGATTCCATTTTTTTTCTAGGGTCTTTGATGTGTTTGCTTCTGGCATGATTTCTTTGCTTTCTCAAAGCAACTCTTCATGTAAGAAGACAATTATAATGATCTGGAGGGTTTCCTGCCACTGTCCTCCATTTCTCTGCTCTACTTGTACCTCCCGTTACAGAGGTGTGTAACAAATGTGACCCTGTGCTTTGAAGGCCATTTCAAAAAAAGCAATTAAAGCCATGGCTATAGGGACACCTGCATTGATCTGTTTGTTGATGTCCACCATCCACCAATCCTGACTGTTCAAACCAACTCCCTCCTTCACATGAACATGGTTGAATCTGTGCTAAGCTATTTTGACATGTCATGCAGGTCAATCACTATCCCTGTTTTTCTAATTTAATTTGGGTTTGTTTTCTGTCATCTTAGTATGCTGAAATGGCTTCATGAGGACTGCAGAGCACTAGAGCCACAGGGAGAGGCAAGAGAATAACAAGCCATGGGCAAAGGGAGGAGGAAGGTGGAACCACATCAACCAGCACCTGGATGGAGTCCCACTGCCATGGCAGGACATCTTCAGTTATTGGAAAGACCTTGGTGGCTCCAAGAATGCAGTTTTTCCTTGCCATATTTCCCCAGGGAATACTTCACTTCTTTTTCCAATAAGAAACCCCCTACCTTTTACTGACATTTGAAACACAGTTATCTAAATGCATTTAAACTCAAATTTTGGTCAAGTATGGCTAACTGTGCTCCAGAGAATTATTAACTAACTTATACCAGGCATATAAAGGTAATAAAGATCTCTTGCTGCATTGATCAATTCAATGCACTGTATATATATTTTTTTTTAACTGGAAAATTAAAGCTCTTATTTTGTGGTCTAAATGACTTGAAAAGATAAAAACATTCCAGTTTTGGGATATATTTATGAATGGTTTTCTTTGAACATTATGTTTTTTCCATCATGTCCTTGTCAAAATGGGCATGAAAGCAAAAAGACCAAAAAGAACTCTACAAAAGAATACTTATTTTCCTTGTAAAATATGGTAATGATCAATGCTGTCTCTAAGAACTTGTGATTTTTTTCTTCCATATTATTTGTAAGTTCTAAACCAAACTGCACACTGGTATGATATACTTGTTAAGCACTGAGACCCTAGGTCACAATAAAGACCATAATTCACTCCTTTAATTTGCTGTTAACATTAAGTTTGTAAAAGACTGCAGAAAAGCTGTTCCTTTTGTACCAACTCTTTAGGTATTTTCACAAATGTGTTTTTATATATTTTTTTCTTTTTCCTTTCTTTTTTCCTTATTTTTTTTCTTTCCTGACCACATGGTCTGAACATACAGGTCAATGTGACCTTACAACTTCCTAGGGAAAAATTAGTTGCAGAGAGATGGCAAGCAAAGAAAATGCCACTGACAAAAATCAGTGGGTTTTCTGCAAAACACATTTACTGCTTCTTGGCAGTCTCTGCCCTCAACTCCCACCTTTGCTTTAGTAGCATCTGCTCTGATTTTCTTATCTTACACTGAGTGGTCCAACCAGAATTTCATTATTTGGAAAGTGCTTTCCATTCACTAATGTGTATCTGATTAAACTTGGCTCCAGATTACCTTAAGTTAGAAGCACATTATAGCTACATCTTCACCAAACACTGAAACATCCCACTTCCCAGAAAGCATTGGCAGAGGCCCAAATTTTACTGAAATCACCAGGACTGAGATCTCCAATTTCCTTTAAATATTGAGACAGGTTGATAAAGTGGGACAGGCCCAGGACTGTATTTACAGGCATACACACGTATTTGTGAACATGTGCCATGCAAGCACACACACTCACATGCCGCACCAGACCATTATACATCTACTGGGACCTGCTAAAGGATTCTGCATGCTTGTGTCCTGACATTTTTTTTTTTCCCCAGAAAAATATTCAAGAAAACTCTTCAAGGTAAATGAAGGCAAAGAACTGAGCTGACATCAAAACTCTCCCACCTAAATCCACCAAAATGGTGAATTCAGGAGGTTCAGACAAAGGCAAAGAGCAAGCCCCAGGCTGTTTCTCATGCCAGTCCACCTTGCAGAGTGGAGTCCCCCTGCGGTCCTCAGGCTCGTGTGCTACTTCCCTGGAATGAACAGAGTTCATGGTACTTTTCTCATGCTACAATCCACTGTCTGGCTCTAAATGTTTCTGCTGCACCTCGCTGCCCACAGGGGTGAATCTGGCATTTAGCATTAAGCTGCCATAGGTAGGATTTAGCCAATTTGTCTGAAAGAAGAGTAGATTAGAAGGAAGTGAACTTGGTCTCCACTATTCAAAATGAAAAGCAAACAAACAAAAAACCTGCCCTGAATAAGCCAGTCCAAATCCCCTCATTTAGCTGGCTGTCAACATTTTTTTTTCACACTCTGGGACTCTGGTATATCAAGCAGGCCTGGAAGCTGATGAAACAAATTTCAGCAGTCTGAGAATCTGGCCTGTGTTTGCAACGGGTGGACCTTAACTAGACACAGGGAATGCCAGAAGTCATAAAGAAGACTGATGATCCTCTTGAGATCTCCAAATTAATTTTAATGAACTGAGGAATTTGACTAAGCTCCTGTTAAGCTTTTCACATTTGGACTGCTGTTCCAAGTCAAATCTATGTGGTTTCATCCATCTCAATCTTCCTGGCTTGATTTGAACTCTATCCTGATGACAAAGGGAAACACTTCAAGCAGGAGGGAGGAAATGCTCTAAAGATTGGCCTCAGCAATGAGCAAAATCCAGTCCTAATTCTCAGTCTGTATATTTCTCATAAGCTTGCAGAAATCACTTAAATGGAGATAGGCTAACAATATATTCAATACAAAAGAGAAGGCAGCGGTCCACAAAAAGCAGGTGTACTCAAAGAGTTGAATGCCACTCAAATTAAGCACCTTTAGCCAAAGACTGAGGAGAATCTTGACTACTCCTCCGAGGAAAAAACCAACCAGTGATGTCTATAGTTTCATCCACTAGGAATACCAAAGCAGTGGCAATGCCCAGAGCTACCACCACCCTGTCCCAGCTGAATAGCTCCATATCTGTTCCTTGCTCTTGTCCATCCATACAGGATATACCAAAATTTACATGTCTGCTACTCTGATATGGGCTCAGTATTGGCTATAATCTCATCTGATACCAAAATTTACATGTCTGTTACTCTGATATAGGCTCAGTGTTGGTGATAACCTCATCTTCTGTCTAGTAACTCTTAGAAGATGTGAGACTGGGGCTGGGGAGAACCTGCAGGAAGCCCTTGCATTCCCTGCACCCTTCTCTGCCCACCACACTGTAGGTCAATCCAGTTACCATTTCTACAGTTTTTAGACAATTGCCAAGAACCAGCAGCTAATTTTCAGCATCCACTACGCAACAAAAAGCAGATGAGATTTCAGATATCCTCTCAGTATGTATTTCCTCCCAAGAATTCTCCTGTGCTTCAGGTAGCACAAGATGAGCCATTAAGTCTGGTACAATATAGTAGCTTTATCTCCTTGCACATCTCTCATCATGTCTATGTGGGAATGGTACTGTTCAGTAACACTGTAGATATGTTCAGAGGCTAATTAAATTAGAATCTGAAAAATACTAGCTCCCTGGGAAAGCAGATGCTATATGAGTGAAAGATATTATATTTAAAGTGTCATGCTAAGAGAAACTTCTTTTTTTTTTTTCTCAGAAGATTATCTCACAGAAATCCTCGATGAGTTTTAAAGCTGAAATTTCATTAGCAAGTTGTCAACACCAGCCCATCCTCCCAAACTTCTCTTTTCTCTCCCACTCTTTCCTCAAAACACCACCCATCTCTAAGTATCTAGAATGGCAAATTTTTATGGCATTTTTAAAAGAGGAAAAGAATCAAAGTAAGCAACATGAAGCTTACTTCTCTTTAGGGCTAAAAATGCTTCCCTGTCTCACACTTTATATACAAACACATGTATGAACAAACACACTCACAGAATGCCAATTGTACCATGCTTGATAGATACATTTATGCACAGAAATACAATTACCAGTTAAATGAAACAAAACAGCAGAGAAATTACTGGGGACTCCAGCCCACCTTGTTCCTCCATTTTGAACTATTTGTAAGCCTCATTTTCTACTCAGTAAATTAATGAGTTAGCAGAGGACTGTTCTAGTCCTTCTAAAAGAGCTAGATGCAACTAAGGCTCCTACCAATTCAATTTTGACAAAGAAAATAATCACTTCACCGTAGATACTGATTATAAACCAAAATTGCATGAGTCCATTCCATTCATGGCAATCACAGATTCTTCCTAATGAAGACTGCTACCTGTATCACATCAGGCACTATTTTCTCCCTTGCCTTTTAATGTACACTAGTTTCCAATGGTTATTAAAAGCATCCTGACCAGACATTCTTTTAAATTAGCATCCCCCATAAGATACAATATCCTCTTGAATTCCCCAAGAACAATTGCAGCTGCAATCTGCACTTAATATTGAATTTGCACCAGAGAAATTCATTAGCTATGAACAGTATAAGACTTCCTTTATCTGTGATTTCTTTTCATTCATCCAAACCCACCTTATTCCTTGGCTGCAGCAAACAGGTTTGGCCTCTTCCCAGTAAAATCAACTGCTAATGCACACACTGAAAAATATGTTCCTATATATTCCTATATATTCCTATATATTCAAAAACAATAAGTTACATCTTGGATCCAGAGATTTTATCCTGAGTATCTTTTTAGGCTTTCGCAGTGGCTTATAAGATAAAAAAAAAATAAATCCTGTTCATTACATATATATCAGAATACTCATTCTACTTATATTCTTAGCAAAATATGGGAATATGATACAGAACTATGATAATAGTTGTGGACTACAATTCTAAAATCAGATACTGATACTGATACTGATCAGATATCTGATATTTTCCGGTATCAGATACATAGATACTGGACAGATTTGAAACATTTAAATATTTATTCTTCCAACAGTAATTTGAATATTTAAGTTGTGGAAGCAGACCTGTTCTGCTTTTTTATAAATAGAAAAAATAGAAAACAACACACTATATACACATAGACACACAAATACATAAAAATATTCTGTGTTTTTAAAACTTTGTGTTAATGCTAGGTCATATTCACTCAGAACAGGTAGCAAAACTAATATTGTGCTCTTTAAAAGGCTTCCAATGCTGTAATAAATTACTACCCTCTTTGAGATCCCAACAAATAGGAAAGAGCCTGAAAAATTAGTCTTACAAAGCTTAAACTAAGAAGTGGGCAAGGGTACTGACTTGAGCACTGCAGTATGCATAATCCAAATAATTTGTTACTCTTTATCTTAAACATAATGAAATCTTGAAAAATTACTTCTACAGCTTTTTCCCATAACAAATGTGGCTCTACATACTATACTTCTTTGAAATTTTTAGTTGGAAAAGACCTCTAAAATCATCAAGTCCAACCATTAATGCAGCACTACCAAGTTGAGATTCTCCCTCCAGGGATGATGATTCCACCACTTCCCTGGACAGCCTGTTCCAGTGCTTGACAACCTTTTCAGTGAAGTAATTTTTCTTATATCTGATCTAAGCCTTCCCTTGTGCAACTTGAGGCCATTTCCTCTAGCCCCATTCCTTGTTGCCTGGGAGAAGAGACCAACCTGTACCTCACTAGAATCTCCTTTCAGTTTCTCTACAGCTTGTAGAGTGATAAAATCCCCTCTAAGCTTCCTTTTCTCCAGGGAAAACTAAAGAAACCAACAGACTTGGTTCCCTCAGCCATTTCTCATGAGACTTGTGCTCCAGACTCTTTGCCAGCTCTGTTGCCCTTCTCTGGACTTGATGCCTTAAGTTTTAGCTTTCATATTTTTCAGGTTCTGTACTGCCTTGGTGTGTGGCTCTGAACTTCATATAAAGTGTTAGCAAGTTCTCTTCACAGGGTAGTGGGACAAAACAATCCTTTTCCAGTCTGGGTACCAAGGACACGGTTGTAGCTTCAGGCCCAAGAAATGTAAACAACAGCGAATTGAAGAGAGCAGTCTGGGAGGATGGGACTTCATGACCTGAAGCTGTAACTGGACAATTGACCCCAGTATGTAAATAGACCAAAACCTATAAAAGTGTGAAAACTCATGACCAGCCATCTATCTTGGGTCCATCTTGGGTCCATCTTGGGTAGAACCTTGTCTGGGCTCTTGTGCTCCCCAAGGTGTACCCTTTGAAGGCCTTTGAATAAATACCTGCTTTACTCCTTTAACTCTGTCCAGCCTCTCCAGTTCCAAGTAGTCTCTTTAGGAATCAGACTCACTCCAGCACTTCAATGTCTTTCTTGTAGTGAGGGGCCCAAAACTGTACATGGGATTTGAGGTGTGGTCTCAGCAGTGTTGGATACAGGAGGAATTATAGCAGCATAACTATAGACAGACACTCTCCAGCCCTCCATTTTAAAGGGTACAAAATATCCTGTAATTGTGTACCTTTCAAGAATGACTGCACATTAACAGAAGCACTGAAAGCAATTATTGTGGCAATCTAGGACTCTTGACAGTTAAATTACAACTACTGACATAAATGGGGATAGGATGCTTCAATACCTGATATTGTACCTTTTGGAGTGAACAGACTCAGAAAATATGTAGGTTCCTCTGTATATTAAAAAGGCTTACTTAAAATTCATTAATTAATTTGGACAGGCTAATTCCCACACTTTTTCCTGAATGCAGTACTCTTTAATAACTATATTTTATTAAAACCTTTCTTAAAATTGCATGCAATTAAGGTACAGAACCAAAATGAGCAATGCTTTTCTAAAATGCAGTCACTCATGAAAATTAAGAGAATTCAGCTATATACAGAGCAGATTTGTCAAGGATTTCAAGCAGCTACATCCCCTTTCTTTTTCTGGGCTTCTCTAGACCATATAAAGCCAAACTGTGGAAACCAGAGAAAAAAAAATCTATTAATGCGTTGTATGGCTAGTGCCTTTCAGAGGTAAAGAAGCCTTAAACTGACATAATCAGGACCCAGAGGAGCTCAGTATTTCCTCTAAAGAAGTTTTGCTTAAGTGCCTTTATTTAAAAAAAATGGACACAGGTTATCTACGTGCAAAATAACAGACCAAAAATCTGACATTGATTTTCTTTACTATACAAAGATTATTATATCTGTAGCAGTTCTATTCATATCAGTGCAATTACACCAGTATTTGGCCTAGACTTGCATATAGCAGGGCAGAAGTAGAATTACATCCCACTCTCCTATTTTACACTTACTTTTCTACTTCAGAATTATTTCTCATGAGTGCAAGCTTGTCTTTGTCCTCTGCTTCATACTTTCTGTGCCACCAGGTCCTAAGGTGACATTACTAAGCCCAAATTAAGTCCAAAGTTCTATTTTGGTGATCATTAGCATACACTGAAGATCTTTACATCTCAATGGGGAATCAATCTATGACCTTTTAAAGCACATCTTTCTAGTTTGTAACCACTATTAATATCTTGAATTTTCCTTCAAATTCCATCATAATGATGTGACTCATGAATTTGATTAGTCTTACAGTCAACATGAATGTCGAGTGCTGTCAATAAGCTTGATGGTTCAGAAGAACAGCAACACATATATTTTTCAGTATATAACTGAAATATATCAGCCATAGAGGCAGTGGATTAGGAACATTACTGGAATAGTGGTCCCTTGCACTCCACAACCTCCTCCAGGCAATACATGGTGAGACTGAAAATTCAGGTAGCAGTAATAAAAATACAGTTTGAACTAGTGCACCTCTATTTTGTTCTTTTATAACCCGGGAACTTACACACTCTAACTGCAAGCAAGGAAATACAGTAAAGGGATGGGTTTGGCAGCTGCCTCTACTATTTAAAATGTCAAGTTCACATTTTCAACAATTGCCTTCAATTCTAAGGCAGAAGTTAAACTATTCTAGCTTGTGGAGTGGAAAAAATATATCAAGGACTACGTTCCATGTTTGATTTAGCGAAAAAGCATGAGATGGCCCACTGGTTTTTTGCACTTGTCTATATCATGTAGCTTTTCTATGTGTTCAGATCTTAGTGGCACCAGCAAGTAGATTTACAGATCTATTTATTCACCAGGTTCTTAAATTCTGTCCAGACTATATGCTCTTACATACTTTCCTTCAGGAAAAAGAAAAGTATTTTAAAGATGCTTAGATAATTTTGTTAGCTTGTTGGTGTTTATTAGCTTGGTGGTTTTTGTTTTTTTTTTTTTTTTTTTTTTGTTTTTTTTTTTTTTTTTTTGTTTGTTTTTGTTTTTGTTTTTGTTTTTGTTTTTTGTTTGTTTTGTTTTGTTTTGTTTTGTTTTGTTTTGTTTTTTTTGTGTGTATGTGTGTTTTTGGAGGGGGAGGTTGTGAGGGTTTTGGGGCGGGGGGGGTTTAGGTGTCTTGTTTTGTTTTTGTTTTTGTTTTTCAGAATTTCACTTATTGTTCATGTTCCAAATCAGAAAACTTTGTGAGAATAAGTATAACTAAACAAAATTTTATTAAATTATTGCTTATTCTCGACTTAGTAGCATGGGTTTTTCATTCCACTGATACACATTCTGGTTCCTTGTTTCATTTATTTTATGATACAAATATTTAAACTGCTAGAGTGCCCAGCTGGTGCATACAGAGCACACACCAAGGACTGTCCCATTGATTAGACTGTCTGATCTGCCTGCCTATACCAGAAACCACTGACAAACTCTTCCCTCTTCCGAGTAAAACCCATGCATGCAGACACATCAGTTTTCTTGACTTTTACTGAATCTTGAAAGCTGAAGTACTTTGCAAATAAACTTCAAAACATTTTGTGGTGGTTAATGAGAACATCATTTGCTAAAAATATGGAGAACTCAGGCACTTGATTGAGCTGGTGCAATTTTCTCTTTCAAAACACATTATTTCATGCAAGCCTGTATGAACTTACAGTACCACAAGTATTCCAATAAAGTGGTGTATTAACCCAACCAACTGGACCTCATTACTGTCCTCTGTCTCAGAGTGCATCTTACCAGGGTTTTAGTCTTCATGTCTTGGTGCCTTCACCCAATGTAAAAACAGTCTGACCCAGGCAGCAGCCTTCTGAGCATTTGTGATGATCTCAACACATATGGAATGCAATAGACTCAAGAGATTCTTTTTCTGCTCCCTCTGGGACAATGAGAGAGTGAGAAAAAGCCTCAAGATCATTCATTCAATTTTTTAAAAAGTCTTTAGAAGCAAGGTTTCCAGGAGAAAAATACCAGTACCATATTGTGTGCATATTTAATTTTGTGTTTTTCTGGAACAAAATGGCCCAATTCTGCTGGGCTTTCTATGCCAGCTTGTCTCTTGGCTGCTCACACATGCCAACCTTTTACAGCTTTTCAGGTTTCCTTTCAACTTGAATTCTCCATTGGTAAGACAAGATTTTCAGTATCTTTGAAATCAGGAAGATGGTCTTTTAAGCTGACAGCTCCTTCCACTGTCTCAGCAATGTATGTCAAGAGGATCTCATTTGAGAAGTGGTTATGATGTTTGGTATGGATTTAAGATAGACTAATCATGTGGGAAAAAAAATCTTAATGCTATATATTAGTCAGTTTTTCTCACATTTGGTGTTGACCTCACTTAAGTTTTAAAAAAAGATAGTTTCACTGTCTTATTTGTTTGGGAATAATCCAATACTTAATTATTCTCAGTTATTCTTACACAATCTCATTTCACTCCGAGGTCATTAAAGCACATGTGGATCATCAGCCTTTGTACAATGCCCTGCAGAAAGCTGGCAATTGACCTACTTCCATACTGACCATAAGCCATCTATACCTCCTCTTTGTTTCCCTCAGTCAATTTATAATCTTATAACGCTGCTTTATTTTGGGCTGGTCAACCTTGAGTGCTTAATTTCTTTAGATACCATTGACAAAACCTTATGAAGATCACAGGGCCATAGCTGGATTTGTCCACTCTCTTGATGCAGTAGCATTGAGGTGGCAGAGCTGGGTTCTCAGAAGCCTAGAAAGGGTAATTCAGATAACAGAAAAGATCCAAGAAGTATCATGCATATATGTGGAGCATTTCTTTTGTTTCCTCCTTAGCACACCCTCTACAAAAGTTCTTTGTTTCTTATATCTCCAACAATACTTACTCTCCTGCCTTCAACAGCCTCCTGGTATGACAAATGCCAGATATGCAATCCTGTTAGAGAACTTTGGCAAAGTCTCTTCAAAAGTCTAGATAAGGATCTGGCTGACACAACATTTTCTGCAATTGTAATGGCAGGCTTAAATTCTATGAAATTAAGAATTAGATTTCTTTTCTTCACGGAAGCTGGAGTGATTTGTATCTATTATATCATGCTTAGTTTAGTGTTCTATAAGCTCTGCCTTGCTTTTTTCAGCTGTTGTTCTGGATCCTAATGGAAGTGCTTTATGCTCTTCAAGTCTTCCCCTACTTTTTTTTAAAAGAAGCATAGTATTTTTTACAAACCAGGGCTGTAGAGAAGCAATTGACTAACATTAAGCTACATTTTTATCAGCAGCTCAGGCACTTCTCAAACATTCCTGTACTTCTTGCATGAACAGTGGTTAGACCCACTATTTAATTGCAGTTTATGGCTCAATTTTTGAACACCTCATCTCCCATTATGCCTAGATTTCATTTACAAAAAAGAAGAGTTATAGTAGGAGAATATGTCTCATCTTCTGTGCTAGGCACTAATGCAAAGTCATAATCAAGCTGCTTTGAAATCACATTTCAAACCTGCCTTCCTCTGACTCAGGGCTTTGACTGCAGCAATGAAGGAAGAAAGAACTGCACTCTCTCCACTTTTCCATTGGATGAAGGAAAACATCCTTTGAAGATGCATCTGCAGCTTAGGCAGGACGTTGGGCTTGTGGGCAAGAAGTGCAGGTTATCTGGCAGAGCTGAGAAACCTCTCATTTTCCAGTTTTTTCTAATTAATATGTCTGTGTGTTTAGAGGTAAAACACCTGTGACTAGATTTGAGGGGAGCAAGAAATAAAGGTCAGGCTGTGGACCATTATCCTTTGAGAGGCAGTAAGTGTGGAAGGACTTGCTTCCCTCTGTCCCACGGCCCTTTGGCAAAACCCCCACAGTGCTGTGGGATGCAGGATGTTTATGTTACACTCTCTCCAGGTGACACTGTAATTCTGGGAGATTTTTAACTTACAGACAGGAATTTTGTGGCGGCTGGTGTAGCACACACAGACTGGCTTTTCCTCTGGCCTCTTTTGGACTATTACATCTATTATATGGTTGGCTGTGTTTGCAGGCAACAGACTCAATGATCCATGCACTGCCATCCATTCCTATGGGGAATAATGGGGGACAGCAGTAAAAAGTACTCTATGATTTTAGAGAATTTGGGAGCCTTGTTCTTCGTTTCCCCTGTGTTCTGCAAGAGCTGCTGTGAATTCTTTAGCTTCCCCAGCTTTCAGAGGTGTTAAAAGGTTTGCAAGGCTTGCAGACCTGTCTGGGAACTCAGAGACATTGAAAAATAGCAACAGAATGGCCCGATGAAAGAACAAAGGGCTGCAAGCCAGAATCTGTCCTTTGCCAGATGGTCATCTTAATAATACTTTGCATAAATGTAACATTAGGAATTTGTACTTTGGCCCCTGAAGTGGATAAATATCATTAAAACTGTTTTACAAATGAGGAAGCTGAGGATTGGAAAGGTGCATTCAGCAGCCACCACATTGCAAACACGTATGTGAGCAATGCCAAGAATTTTTACACGCAGGTTATGGAGAAAAGGTCTTAGTGGGTACACTACATTACGGAGATCCTTGGAGTAAACGGGGATGTTCAAAGAGAACACAATATGTCCCAGCAGCCACACTACAAACCTGAGCTAAAGGAGATTCCTGATTTTAGAGATAGAGATGAGTACAGCTGCTTTTGAGTATTAGAGTTTGCACCATGCCTCATTATGAAGAACACTGTCATAGAGTCAAGAGCTGCAGCCAAGCATCATGGTAGAGTTCAGCATCAACACTGAGGCAGGAGCTGTGTTTTACTCAGTGTGCCTCAGCAGGTCAGAAGATTTTTGTCAATATGTTTGGCCTGCACATTCCATGGATGAAAGCTTGCTTCTGCCCATGCTGCAAGCAGACATCAGTTCAGTTTGCCTATACTCAAAAGCAGTAAAAAGGTCCATGGCCATATAAAATCGGGCTTGGAATTATGCAGATAAATTCATCTTTCCTTAAATTTCATCATGTATGCCTAGACAAGATACCAATATGTATGTATGATTTTCTCCCCCAGTAGCTATGCATTGATATCAGCCCTAAAACACAAAGAGTAAGCACATCTTCAATCTAACTCTTCTACACTAACCTTTAAGTGGACTTCAGGGTTTCATCCCTCTCATGTGGTAGTGAATATAATTTTGAAAGAATTCAGAAGTATGCCTTTAAAGCATTACTCAGTAAGACATACTTCCAAGAACACTGCAAAATGTCTAAACCCAAACTGTTCTTCACTTCGGCTCCTTTATGTTCAATGTCATTTGTCCCTTGGCATTCAAGTACAATTTGATACAAAGGATACTTTAATAAGGATTTAGGGCACTATTTCTGAACCAAAGGGTCACAAACACAGAAGGACAGTGAAAATAAATCAGGGTGACTTGAAGTACTGTAAATTTTATTATATGATAAAGCAGAGAGAATGCTGGTTTCCAATTCTGCACACATACCCCAGTCATTCAAGGTCAAATAATCCGTTAACCTCTCCAAACAGATGCATGAACATAAGCTTATATGTCCTTCTTGCTACTGTGGATATATTCTTTCTTCTTAGGTCTACAATAAGTGGAAGGAAATCATAAATAATTGATAAAGACCTTGCCAATTTGAAAAGCTTAGGAACACTGTTCCAATTTACGTTTTAAGAAGAAAAAAACCTGGGAATATTTAATCTGCAAATAGCTGCTGAAAATGGTGGGTTAATAGGAAGGACTTTTCTTTGAAAAAAGTTAGGCTTAAATAACAATGCGTGGAAATAATAGTCACTTTTATGTTTCGGAAAAAAAGGATCATAAAAAGTTTGATGCTCTAAGTACTATAGTTATAAAAGCCTCAGTAAGTACAGCTTAACAGTGACTTCTATATGCTCCTACTTATGCTAATGGGATGTATACTAAATACTGAGTACACTGAGGAAAAAAAACCTATAGCATAAAACAAAGGTAAGCAGAAATTATTCTCACATGGCATGTTACACCCACTGACCCCACCAGCTCTGAAGTGCCTACCCATTCAGAAATCCTGTTTCAGAGAGACCTTCAGAAAGCCAACTGAAAATCGTGAGACAAACAGTGTCTTGTGATTTCACCAAAAAACCAGATACAAACCAGCTGAATACCAGTGAAGTACTGTGACACATTCTTATAATACAAAAAAAAAAAAAAAAAAAAGAGAGAAGCAGAGACATGAACTTACCAGGGAAAACACCTGCTACAATATTAGAAACAGAGGTATTAAAAGCAAAGAGGTGAACTTCCCACCACATCATCCATACACACGAATAACTTTGTGTTACTGCTAAACCATGGAGGAAATGGCCTTGTCGTGCAGTGGCAGAGTTGCTTTGTTTAACACAAACTACTTCTCGATTATACACAAAAAAATTACGGTATCATACAGAGTCTGGCATCTGTTTTAGCAGCTGTCACACTAGTCCTGCAAGGGAGCATTCAGAGCTGCGAAAGAGGCCAAAGGGGACTATATTCTGCACAATCATCACCAGGAAAAGAGGGTGCCAAGTGGGTATTTCAGTCAAATTTATAAACCAACTTGCTTTAGAACAGTGCTTCTATTTTTAACATGCAGGGATGAGCCAAGAAACAGTGAAATAATGCAGTACAAATTACAGAAAGATATGATTCTGGCCTAAGTTTCTCCCTTGTGCTTTTAATATTTGAGCTTGAAGGCTCCATTCAGCTTTGGGGTAGGTGCATACTGCTTTATTTAGAGAAGGAATAAAATGGAAATTGCTTACAATAATTCAAAACAAGTGCTTAAAAAAATATAATTCCCTGTCAATGGCTGCTTAGTAATTTATAAATTATTTTGGCAGGCAGTAATGAGTAAATGAGTTAAGTCTTTACTTAAATAAAATGAGCCATGTCTTTTGGTTCAATATGTCGCATTTTACTTTATGCTAATGTCATAAAAGAGTATTAAAATTATGTTCCTCTCTGCCCAAGACAAGGCAACACCCGACATTCTCATGTTCTCTAGGTATCTATTGGATAACTGTAAAAATTCTAGACAGTAGAAATCCAAATGCTGAATTTCTGAAGATTTTTTCATTTACACATTTTTTTTAAATTTAATTTTTTAGAAAAGCAGACTAAACCTCTGGATTTACACACAGTACTTTTTTGGCTTCTGATTAACACAATTTTAATCATAGTCTAACAGCTACACAGAGCTCTTAGTATCACTGATTTGCATCAGACACAGTTTCTCAATATTTTGGAAATTTTTACTCAAATTTACACTGGATTTTCATTTGGGTTTTCAATAGGGTCAAAAATATGTCTCTTCACCCCCATTGAAAACTACCATGTAACAATGAATAAGCATATGCAGTCTCATTATTTGACCCAATTTGCAAAGTTCTGGTAATCCCTCATCTCCTTTATGAATTTACCCAAAGTTCACTAATTGTGAGTCCAAAGCTGCACTATCAGTGGAAGAGCCTCATATGAAATCCACACAGAAATTAGTTGGCTTCCTGGTACCATCAGCCTGTGTTAATGCTTGTTGTCAACCTCCAGCTTCTGGAACATCAAGTTCAGCAATTTTTTTTTTTTTTTTCCCATAATAGAGAATGTTTTAACAGGTCAACAGGGCAGCTTTCAGCACAAATGGGTGTGATATCCTTTCACTGATAATTCATGCTCAAAGCAGATTTTTGTGAAGAGATGAAGACATGCTATCCTCCATCTGACTCTTACATACAATTGTGGCATTCATTCTGCGTGTCATGCTAGGTTAAAATTCAGGGTTTGAACTCTGTTCTTGCTTCTATATAAAGTCCCCCAGCCTAAACCCTTGTCTCTTGACCCTTGTTTTCAAAGCACACTATTCTTCCAAGGTCACATTAAAGTCTATCAAACACATCAGTAAGACAAAGGAGCTTGTTTTGGTCTTTATACTCTCAGAAGACGTTTGCCTGCAGGAATTTTGTTTCAAGTATCCTCATTCCCAGGTCAGTACAGTCTATTTTTGTTGTGAATTTACCCTGTCTCCCTGCCACACATATTTACCCTTGGACAACACCTAGTTCTCAACCTCACCAGTATTCAGCTGCTACTTTGCAAGCTGTCAAACAACCACTCAGGTGTTAAAAAACCCAACCAAGTCTCTCTAGAGCCTTAATTTAAGTGTTAGCAGGGAGCTGAAAATTAGCAGCAACGTTTCTGCCTGCAGCTACGGGAAAAAGTGTGAAATGACACTTTAATGATTGCTAAGAAAGGGTGGGTAGTGAGTTTGCTACTTGCTCTCCATTTCACCTTCCCTGCCAACTGCCGGATGCAGAAGCACTAAGCCTACATTCCTGCAATTTCTCCCGTGAGTGTAGGAATCTGAGCTACGGATGCAACGTTGGAAGTAAGTGACCATGTCAAGTACATTGGTGAGGCCCCACAGCCTGCTTGGGAAACTCTTACAATATTCCTCCCACTGCTGGCTGCACTGCAGAAAGTTTTATATGCTGCTGGTTTTGAGTGCATTTGTCCACAAAACTTATTAGAGATTTCAGAGCAGTCACCTTCTTCAGCATCTACTGTGTATAACTTTTATCTCCCTGATCCACCTGGAACTCCTCTATTGGTTTTTTTAAGCTCTTTAGGCATTTATTTTCAGGTCCTTATTCTTTGAGGCCTTTGAGGCCTTTGAGGACTTACTGCCTCTTTGGTGTGGACTTAGCAGCTATAGGCCATACAACTATAGATGGTGCTTGTTCTGCTGAATGCTTTTAAACCATTTGTGTGTGCTTTTCACTTTCAGAACATCTCCCCATGTGTCCTTGGTGTACACAACTGCTTCTGTGTTGGGGCAGCAGCTGGTTCTAATACACAGAGAGTACATCTCAGCATTTGCCTTGATAAGGTTGATTTTCTACCACCAGCTGATAAAATTGGCTACCAAGACAAGATGAGAAACACTGTAAACGTCAAATTTGCTAATCTGGTGAGGGATCTACCACTCACACCCGTCTGACATTTGCCTCATTCGCTGTTTGCAGCCACACTAGTCAAGGTCCACTTTTGTTACGCTCAAAGTGCAGTTGTGTGCAGCCATGCTGCTCAGATAGTGTGACCCAAATCCATGCTGTCACCACTCAACAACATCACTCTGCTGCACATCCACCATGACGGTTTTTCAGCTTGAGTACCAACACACCCCCAACTCCTCAGTGCAGATTTCTTTCCCTCCTCTCTTCTTCTACTTCATCTTAAATATGAGGATCTTTGATGGTCAGTTTGGCCATGTCATAACTTCTTAGTGGCACAGTAGCATTTTGCCAGCAGACAAAATGAGTTCTGATCTGCTTCTGTGCAGAAAGCCCATCATTCAGACAGCAGTATTTGACAGACTGCATTACCTCTGGTCCCGCCTAAATCGCTGGTGTCCGTAGCCAATGTGTAGGCAGCACCCACAGCTGGGCTTTCAGGACAATCTGTGTTGACTACATGGCCAGATGCACATTGTGATTAACTGCACAGGGAACGATCTGCTGGCCAGGGAGGCTCTAAACACACCGAACACTGCCAAGATTGTCATGGTTTGGTTTGGCCATTTGTGCACATACTAAGTATAAAATTACAGCAGTAGACACCAGGAAAAACAGTTAACTTCTGACAGAAATCTGTCAGAGTGACAAGTATCAAAATCTCACATCAAAAAAATTAATCTAAGACATCATAGGCCCAGCTGAACTCTGAGCCCAGGAGCACTTTCCATCTGCTGGCTCTGATGTGCACCTTGGCTACGTGACAGCCCAAGGCTGATGATGCAGTTGGGATGGGGATGGTCACTCTGTGCCCTGGCAGGTCTGTGCACCAGGGGTTGAGGCTGTGGGGCATAGAACTGAACACATCCCTCCTGTGGTTTAGGCTCTGTGTGACAGAAAATGGTGCAGGAAGCGATAAAAACTGGAGAATTCATATCTTCTGCAATTCATATATTTTTCTTCATAAATAGCTTTCTCTACATGAACCTTGACATCTCAACTACAGTGTGCAGTTTTTCATAACAGAGAAGATACATGGGATACCACAGGGATTCTAGGTTTGGTGGAGTGTGGGCAACTTTAGAGATAATATGAGCAACAACCCACAAAATATGAGGCATTTGAGAGGTATTGGTGTAAGTGTCTATAGCAGTTTATGAACAGATTCAGAGATGATGGTTCACAGTTCACCTATAAAACTGTAAATAGTTTTGAGAGATAGATTAATTCCATGGAACATCCTGGAAATGCAGTGTTCAGCTGTGATATTCTCCTAAAAGTTAAATGCATTTGTACCATCTAATACAAATATATGTAGGGGAAAAAAAAATCTTTTTACTGAAATGAATAATCACTACACAGTGTTAAGTGGTGCAATTCTCCCTTTAATTGTCTATTCCCTAAACCTGGTTGTTTCAGTGATTCAAGAATAAATATAAAGAATAAATAAAGTGTATGCAAGAGATTTCTTAATACATAATGTTAAGGCTCCACTGTATAGATGAAATCTCAAACAATTAAATCGTTACATAACCAAGAGTCTCATGGCAATTCAGGAATTGCCATAGATGAAATCTGATTTCTCTCTCCTCTGCCCATCCTCACTGTAGCTCAATCATATTCTATTTCTGATTTAAGTTACAGCACTTCACTGACAACATTACGGGCACCAATAGTATCTTGAAGGCAAAGGAAAACTGTCTCTCTGCAGCCCTGCAAAACTGAGCCATGCATAGTAATACCCATTTTTAAAATAAAGTAACTCATAATTTACACATACATTTCAAAGAAGAAATCATTACAGTGACTAAAGAATACCCCATCCCAAGAAGTGTTCAGGGACAAGTTGGATAGGGCTTTGAGAAAAGTGGTCTTGTGAAAGGTGTTCCCACACATGGCAGAGGGGTTGGAACCGGACGATCCTTAAGATTCCTCCTAACTCAAAGCATTCTGTGACTGATACTATGCTTCTGTGATTCAAAACAAAGCCTGCCATTTTTCTCTTTGCATGGCTACCAGGAAGGCAGTGGTGTTTTGGGTACACTCACATCATAGTCTGATGACGTACCTCCACTCATCGTGCATTGTCTGAGCATACTGAGCACAAAAGAACGGCTGTAGGACAAGGGGGCATCAGAAAGCTCACCCATGCTGACCATCCCTGCAGGCTTGTTTCTCTGCAGTTTTTCTCTCACAGCATTCAGATTGTGCCCTTGCTCTCTCCTATGCCTCTACTTTAGAGTAAATAGGACCAGTTCCAACCTGTCTTTTCCCTGATTCACTGCATGCCTGTGATTGAGATGGAGTTTGCAGCAGTCTGCTCATCCACACCAACTGGTGGCAGGAGAACCTCTGCTCAGTATGATAGACCTTGTACCATTTTTATCTGAACCTGAATTCATATACTTAATGGACTCTACTTCCATCACACTTGATACTATATAGTGGTGATATAATGATTCAAAAATAAAACTTTGAATTTTATGGAACTTAGAATTGCATGAAAGCTTCTAGTTACCCCTTAGCCTTGCTATAGACATATACATATTTTAAAACCTGAAGACACCACCATATCCACCTAGTTTTGTTTCCTGAATAACAGAAGCTAAAAAGATCACCCAGCAATTATGTGAGGCCTCAATTTTTCCCTTCAGAAACTGTTTTCTGCTATTGTGTAAGTACAGACACTACACTCACATTGAACTCAGGTCTCATATGATTTTTGCAAGCAGCAGCTGCCTCAGTGCCTTGTCATTATCCTGTGATTGGCATGAGGAATGCAGCTGGTCCAGCGTGAGGCAACCTGACACCAGTGCAAAAGGGGCAAGAACCTGATACACCTATCATCATCAACGTCCAGGAAACTGCATCCCGAAGCCTCACATCCTGAAAAATAGCCTCAAAAGCCAGCTTAGCACAGCAATGGCATCTGAGGTAGCAAACCCAGATGTGAGCAGACATGCCTGGAGAGGATAGAGACCATAAAGAGAGCTTTAAAAGGGCCCATTCCCTTAGTTTCTGAGGAACACATGCTTTATTATCAGTGCTCTAGTTACACTCTTATTTAAGTCCGAATGAAACCCTGAGCCATGCTCTCATTAAAGAGCACTTACATCCCTATAGTCTGTAGGTAAGCAGCTAATTTTAAATGGACAGAACGCAAATTAATTACATTAATTTTAATAACCTTCCATTTAGAAGTCTAGGAGAAAACGAAATGAGACCAGTTAAATAGATAATGTTATAAACATTCTCTTCATTTACTGATTTATTAGAGACATTCAATGTTATTCAAGTAGCTCCCTTATTAGAAAGGCTGCGTGGTATGAACCACAGTCATGTGTAGTAGCAAATCAAGAGGCTTTGTCCCTGCAGTGATCCAGCTACAGGGCACTGCCATGGGCATTGTGGGGTGAAGTCTGATCATCGCTGAGGCTGCTCCATGTGGATTTTCTAATTCATCCCTAGCTGAGACCAATTATACAAGTGTAACAAGCTCCTTGATGCCACTTCCCTTTCTAATAATGCTAATTTAAAAATTAGAAATTTTGACTAGCTTTTGTTACTGCCTTTTAGAGCAGTAAATAGAATATAAGTTGCTACTGACCCCTGAAACTGAATTTTTAAGATTAAAAATACTGCTTTGGTATACAATTTTTCTTAAACGTATCATGGAAAAATAATTACAAATGTTTTCTTATTTTACTTCTGAAAGCTTTCTGAAACTCCATGCTTGTTTTACCATCTCAAATTTTGCAAAAAAATATTTTACTGAAAAGTTTTGTTTTCATTTTCTGAACTTTGCTTCAGGATGTGTAATGGACTAATAATGTAAACAAGATCTGCTGTGATCTAAAATCAAAGACTAAGATATGCAGTTAGAGAAGTAATATTAATGAGGTTCATGTTACACAATGAAAGAAGAATATTATCAGCTTGGACCAGTTTGAAAGTATTTTCCTTGCAAAATATAAGAGTCAAATCTATATGTCAAGTCAAGGACACAAATTCTTCTTGGAGCAAAACCTCAAACTCACGTGTCCACCTCCCAGCCCTGCCCACCAATCTACTGAATCACAATCTGCATGCCCCTGGATATTTAGTGTGTCAATGAGAAGGTCTCATTTGGTTGTACTTTCAATTACTATGGCATATTCAAATTGGGGAATCTACCAGAGAAGAGGAGGCACAAGTTTCAGACAGTCCTGCACCCTCTCTCACAATGTTTCTTATGTTAAAAAAAAATTATCTGGCTCCTGCACAGCAGGATCAGTCTAAGTAGCACGTCAGATACGGTCTCAGTTGCCTGAATAAAACCTTTCCATCCTAATTTGATTTTTCCTCTCAAGGGTGTTGCACATTGACTCGTGCAATGATTCCCCTGCAGTTATTTAATTAGAGCCTAATCTTACCTTCTCACACATGGCAAGACTTCCTTGTACTCACAAACTGCAGCCAGATATTTGGCAACAGTGGTGATTTTGCTGATAAAAGCGCTTTTTCCTCTTTAGCACTCTCTAGGGCAGGATGTTCTGTTCAATGCCCTCCAGTCTTGCTGCCACTGCCCTGGTCAGCCATTCAGCAAAGGGAATCAGGACAATGAAATCCTTGGTCCGGGTCAGCCCACAGGCAGCACCCCCAGCAAGAGCTGGGACACAGCTGAGAAGGAGCAGTCAGATATTGATGATGCAACATAATGCTGGGGAAGGAGGTGCCCCTTCACCATGGGTGAGGAAAGAAGAATAGAGCCAAGAGCAATTACTTCAGTTACCAATTTCTGTAACACCAGAGCACTGTGAGGCTGCTCAGTGCTCACTTGGAGACAAGGCTCCATTACCTGTTATTCCTTTACTCCAGTTAACTCTTATCATCAACAACTTGTTCAAATTAAACATGTGCTTCTAAAGTAAATAAGAAAAAAAGACAAAGGGAGTCTAGATCCTCTCTCAGGTATGTTTTTATAAGAGTCAGTGGGATGAGAATCGATGCACCAAGTGCAGAACAGACTATATTGATGGTAAATTACATTGGTATAAGACTAATTTTTTTTTACTTACTACCTTGTAAATTCTTCTACTGCTTCTACTATTTAGAGAGAAAAGAAAGTATTACTAGGCAGATTCTCTATGTCTCTATGGCTCCCTCTAATGCACAGGGGAAATGCATAATTCTCTTCACACCACTTTTGAAATTTCCATTTTTCCTTGTGTTATTGCTAGATTTAAGAAGTAGATTTATATTATATTAACATACCAAACCTCCCCTAGCACCCTTGGCAGTCTTTTAGATTTCATATTCACATTCTGTAAGCCCTAAAAAGTATACAGGTTACTTTACTGGAACAAAAGCATTTGTGTTTCCTTGGGACTCTGTCCCCTTCTAGTTCAGAGCATGAAGCACTTAAAACACTTGTAACAGCCAAAAGAGAACCTAAGCAAGAGCGAGGATCATTCAGAAAGCTAATACAGACACAGAATGCAGATAATCTCCTTTCCACCATGAATGTCCTGAAGGCATCTTCCTGTAAGCAATATTCATGGGAACATCTTCAAATTTATAGCTACATGCCAGGTTTCCTCTGAGAAGGGACATCTCTGGAAACAAGATAGAATTATCAATCAACAGATTTTATTAATGCAGAATGGAAATTGTAGCAAATAGGAGCAATCTTCTGTCACACTGTCACTACCATCCAATGTGTGCTATGGGCTGGAGGTTTAAGTATCATATCTAGGAAAAGAATATTAACTGTATTAGTGATTTGAATTACATGTGCTGTACCCAGAATCTGCACTCTAAGGCCATACTGATGTGCCTTCTGTGCAGTAGGAGATGGAGAAATCCACAGCCTGCCTGGCTTGACACTTGCTGAAGATACTGTCTCAAGTGCTGATAAAACAAAGTGGGGGGAGGAATGCAGAATAAGCTTAGAGTGGATGAGGGGAAAAAGTGGCTGATACAATGGGAAAGTGAGCCTGTTAAGAGTCCATAAGCAGAGTATACAAACCAAGTTTAGGAACACAGTCAGCCACCCAGGCCAAAACCTGCCCTTCACAAAACTTCAAATAAGAAAGAATATCCCAAAAAGGAGCAGAGCCTGGATAAATGAGGTAAGGCAGCAACGGACCTATTAACACTTGCAGAAGGCAAGACAAGGAGCCAAGAGGAGGAAGAGGCAGTTTGTGATATTCAAAAGAAGCAGGTCCGAGCAGATTCCCAGGCAACCCACAAGTTCCCAGCATGTCTTTATTGTGACAACAGTGCTTAGGGCACAGCTTCTCTCCAAAGAGTTCAGAAGTCAGTAACCTGGGGAGTGATTGCCCTCAGCCAGCAACAGCTAATTACAGAGACCATTCAAGGCATTCATTGACATATGTAACAATTTATTTTATTTTTTTTTTTTTGCTAAGTTGCCTGTAATAACTTCACAGTTTCCCAGACCCACCTTCTGAAATTCCAATAAGGAATGGACACAAAAGGCCTCATGACCCCAAAACCCTATTGCTCCCAAAAGAACAAAGGTATAGTTTTCTCTCAGTTCAATCTATAGTTTTGTCAATTTTATATCATCCTGTGCTTTTTTGCATAATCCATTTGTGAGTCACTACAATTCTGAGTAGCCTTCAATGAGAAAATGAGTAAATATCTGATTTAATGGTTTCCATTAAAAAAAAAGTATTGTAAGCATGCTCCTGTACTATTTGTTACCCATAACTGGGAATTGGTTTTATCACAACCTAGCACCCAGTGCAAATTTTTGTCCATGAAATTTTTAGTAAAATAGCCTAGACAGCAATAACCTAGTGTTGGACATATTTCCTAGTGCTCTGAATTGGTGAAAAAAACATTTATGAACAATACTAAAATTACAACATACAAGGGAGAGACCAAAACAAAGCCTTGTTCTCTTCCAGCAAAACACTAAATGAAGCTTTTTGGAGAACAAAAGCATTGATCTTCCCATGCTTTCTTTTTCCTGACTTAGCTGCTTTTTTTTTTTTCCTCCAGAACTCTTCTGTCAATTTGCATTCCAAAGTTTCATACGAGAAAGCTGGCCTCAGAATGGAAACACCAGGCAGCCTGAGCTTAATGCTGTGCTCCCCAGCCTTTCAAAATTTATCTTTTCCCTTTCCATTGGTCCATTTTAATTGCTGACTCCATTTGTGTTCAAGTATTACTTATTTACAGGGCATTTTTGGTGTACCATACTTGTGTCCTGACCTGACCCAATTTCATAGAATCATAGAGTGGCTTGGGTTGGGAGGAACCTTAAAGACTATGTAGTTCCAACCCCCCTGCCAAGGGCAGGGACAACTTCCACTAGACCAGGTTGCACAGAGCCCCATCCAGCCTGGTCTTGAACAATTCCAGTAATTTTGGTTTACATCTTGATAGTGCTTAGTGTCCTGGCATTATTCAGAACACTTCACCTTCGGAAGAAGCCGACAGGCATTTTGGAGAGTGACTGTTCACAAACACATGAATGCTCTGCACCACTTTAAGCATTTGCTTTACTGACAGAAGACCTTCCTACAACTCAGATTTAAGCACATCATTTGTGTGGGGGCTTCCCTCCTTTCACTGCATGGTTATGTTGGTCTTTCATGCTCCATTCCTCTGCTCTGCTGCTTAGTCACAGATAACACTGCATTTCCAATCACATTAGTTAACCCTTAATTTAATAAGTACAGCCCTTTATGGAATGGAGCAGGCTTGGGGTTGAATCTTAGATTTGCATTTGCTGTGTCATTGTGAGCAAGGGTGCTGCCACAGCTCTGTCTCCTTGTACAGAAGGATAAACACTGCAATACAATAAACACTACAGTAAGGATAGACACTACAATTCCATGAGGGTGGGAGCAGGAAAAAGGCTCCAATAACTGAAATAAATAAAAAACTGAAAAGTTGCAAAATCCAACTGTGAATCCAAGAAACCTAACCCAAGAGTGTTTCTTGAAAAATAGATTAGGTATTTTTGGGTGTTTGTTTCTATCAATTTGGCCAAAGGTTGGACCTGATGATCTTGGAGGTCTTTTCCAATCTTAATGATTTCATGATTCAATTCTGTGATTGTCTGCTGTGTTGCTTGGAAAGAAAAATTACTGTGTGACTGTGCTACCCATGGATTCAAATCACTGAGTGGAGAAGTGGTTCCATGATCTGTAACTAAAGTTAGCTCTAAAAAGTACAAGATGCATTTTAAGCCTGAAATAAAGCATTCTACAGCAGGAATGAGAAAAAAAAGAGAGATAACAGGGTTTTGTATATGCCTATCTCAAAGACCGTTGGTTGTTTATCACCTCATACCAATACTCATGAAGAACAAGGAATTGTACATGGTTGATTGTACATGGTTTTTCAGATAAATTAGCCTTATTCCCTGTATTTTATAGTTTTCCAAATCTACAAATTTAGTAATTAATCAAGCCTAAATCACATAAATACATTTTATATTCTAAATTAAACAACTATTTCTACTATTTTTTGATCATGCTATTTCTATAGTTAAGAATGTTTAATTTTGGTTTTCCCCCGTATGTTCATCTTTCTCAGAAATGGTTTTTGTTTTTCTTTTACCCTGTGCTTTACAAATAAACTTTTCATTTGAACAGAAGTTAAGACTATGAAAATCTCATTTTAAGATTGTCCGGAAAGAGCTCTGTCTCTAACCAGTGCACTATTGGCTCATATCAGATGCAAAGCAGATGAGCACATTTGGATAACATCGTGGGGGGATGGAAAAAGAGTGCCATGCTAATACTAAATGAAAGAACTACTCCAGTCCTAAAACAATGGGTAGATTCAGCCTCTTGACAAGTCCTTTTAAAAGTGATTCAATGGAAACATTTAAAGAACATTGTGCCAGATTAGAGGGGTTGCCATATGTAATATGTATCTATTAATTGTAGTCAAACCCCATCTTTCCATCTTGATTTAGTGCTGTAAGACAAATTTGAGTAATTGTTGTGGGATTTTAATTTTGCCTTATTTTAACCCTTGCTGAAGAGGAACTGGGATCCATTTTACCAGTTTTTCAAAACTGTATTAAGTAAATTATGCTCCAAAAGAGCTTGTATATGGCAGAAAAAAGGGCAATGAGAAAAAAAAAATTTAAACAGTATGGCATCAGATCAAATGCTGGCAGAGTTGGAAATAGACCTCTGGACTCAAACATCCCACTCCAGTCTTGTATCATCTCATCTCTCCTGCCTCATTTATTTGCACTGTTTTTCTTTTCTGCTGCTTAAATGAATTACATAATCTATGTCAATAGCTGAACTTACAAATTGGGTATATCATTTAATAAGAAATGTTTAAAAATTTCATTTTAATTGTCAGTGGTCATACATCTTGCTCTAGCTCTCTTCCTTCCCTGAACACAAACATATGCTGCTTTCATTTGTGTAAGTTACTGATCATTTATCTAAGGCTGGAAAGGCAATTATGGCACTCATGATAGCAAAAATCAATAGAGCTGTAAATAAGCTTTGCTACATTTCCCAACAATTTTAAGTCATTCGTTATCTAGAAACATAATGCCAGCCAAGGAAGTACATTGGTGTTTACACTAGTTTCTACACTTTTCCTGTGCTTGTACCCACTACCTTCAATGTGTGGGTCAGAAGAGAGGATTCTGTAGACCTGTAAAGGTAATGAACATGATGCCAACCCTATTACGCATAATGTGATGATTTTACTGAATAAACGTGTGGAAAAAGATAATCAGTGTGCAAACTTACATTCACAGAGACTTCTCTATTTCCTTTACAGCCTGCTTTTTTGGATCAACTCCTATTTCCAAGCTCCCAGCCAGGTTTTCCAACGGCCTCCAGGAAGAATAAAGTAATTTTAATAAATTCCAAGCCCATTTTGGCCTATGGATGGACAGTCAAAACATTCAAAACACAAGGAGTTTACACTAGGATTAGAAGGTGAAACATCAGAGTGTAAAAGGACAAGGCTTCACAAAGGGAAGGAAGAATTTGGAAACTAAAACCGCTGCTTAAAGTATGCTAAAATGGAGACACTGAATTTGAACCCTTTCAGAAAGGCAGTGAGCAGGAGAATTTGACAATCTGATTGGAGTAGTCCTGGGTAGGAGGAGACTCAACTACTGCAGAAGTAGTAAGGTCAAATACATTGGCCATGGACTGCCTCACTTTTCATTTTAAACTAAGAAAACCAAAACACACTGTGGAATGATGGAATACTGCATCAAGAGACAGGACAGGCGAGAAAAAGGCATGATATTTTGAGGTCCTCTTCCAAATTTCTGAGCAAAGTAGTCCTGTAAACCATATCCCATACCATTTAATACATTCAGTTCAGCTCTTTTGATCAAGAAGCAGAACCTTGGAGAATTTGCACAGGCTTTTAGCAAGGAATACCTCCTAATTTTCAATTTTTTATACTTCAGTTGAAATTGAGTTTTGTCTTACCACAACATGAAGTTCCAGTTCCTCACATACTTTTGCAGAACAAGTTGGAATCTGTGGGGTTCGATAAATACAACGGAAAATGTGAAGCATTGGAAATCCAGATAATCTTGATGTGTTTCTCAGAAGACCAAGAACGAAAGCTGGATTTGATTGCTTGCCAAAGAACAGAGGAAAAGGTCTTTAAACTAAATCTTACTGGATCAAAGATGACATCTGACCACTGAGAAACAAATCTTTTGCAGTTTCGTGAATGGCAAAAGCCTAAATAACTCCACCAGAGCACCATATATTAACACACGTTTGACAACTTTGCCAACAGGAGCTCTTACTATTTAATCATAGAGGAATTTTGGGCTTAGCCTCCCAGGCAGAGATATAAATATTTTCTGAGAAGAAAACCTGAAATTTCTATGCAGAGTGCACACATACTTTGCTTCCCTATACCTCTCTACACACAGTGTAAAGAGATCTGAACTATGTCAGGTATTTTCAGCCTGGGACTGAATACACAACCTCAGCCTTCTCATGCGAGGCTCAGACTGTCTGTATTAATTTAAGCTTGATGTTCACAGTGGCTGAGTCCCCTCAGCTTCATCTAGAATTAAAGAGTCCAGCACTTGTAAATAAATAAGCAAGTAAATCAGATCCCCATGGCTGATCAGTCAGATTTACTACTAGACATGATAGCAGATACTTTCCTAGTGTAGCTATTTGCAAGGAACAGCTTATCTCCTAATCTAGGAGTCATTAAATGAGGAAGATTTAACTTGAAGAATGCTCATGTCCTAGATACCTACAAACACATTTGTCTTGGAGCTCAGGTGTCCTTGTTAATTGGCACTGACTCTATATAGAGCCCATAAGAATATTCATAGAATTGAGAACACATTTGTAAATGATTCATGTTACCAATCCTCAATTACCCATTTGCAGCACCATTACCATATTAAATATGTGGTGTTATGTGCACTCTTCATTATGTTCAATGTCATCCCTTATTCTATTTATAGGCCAAAATCTGATTCTGAAACAGACATATCAATTTCTGGGAAACCTTGTCATAATTTTAGTGACAGAAATCTTGATCAGGGTTGGGGGGGAGGGGAAAAAACAGAAAAGGAAAGAAAACAGTGGAGTTTGACTGCAAAATCATTCTACAGGCAAGACAATGGAAATACTGATATAAATTTATAAACTAGATTAGCTTTTCTTTCAATCTCCAGCATGAAGCTGTATCAAGCATCCAAAACCTAGATTTGGGAGATCCTGTAGTATCAGTTATTTTCAGACAAGATTTCATCATAGGCACCACCCTAATACAACAAAATTTAATGTATGCACCACTTCACACTTCCTCCCACACACATTAGCGTGCATGGCTTATGCAATGTGTCTCACTTCAGAAACACCAAGCCAAAATTGCTCAGCTATATGAGGCTTGAAAATAGCTCCAGTGTGGCTCCAGTTTGGGAGATAGAGCCTGCAATTAATAAATGGTTTACCTGGCAGGACAGTTGCCAGGTAACATTTTACTGCTAAGGCACAAGACTGCAGCCTAGCCATGCCCTCGAGGTAAACTCTGGAGACTGGCTTGATATTCCTGGGACAGTCTTATGTGAAGCAGTGTAGGCTGCTTCTCAGCATCCCTGCATCTGCCTGCTGGCTGGCCCAGCATTTGACTCAGAGAGTCAAGAAAATTTGAAGAGCCAGGAAAACTTCAGCTGAAAATTAAACTCAGTATGAACAGACTAAGTTCAGCAGTGGAATGAAGGAGTTCATGAGGAAGGGGGTGAGAATTAGAAAAGTTTGCATGGTAATTCAAGCACTAACCAACCAACCAACCAAAACCACCCCAAACCCCAAGAAACAAAACCAAGCCCTGCTGAGAAACAAAAGTGAAGGAGTATACCTCTACTTCTTTGGCTTTATGAATATTTTAGCTTATGTGATACAAAAAATCATCTTGCTAAATTGGAAGTTGATAGATTGGGAGTTCTGTCAACATTTAAAGAACAATTTAGATCTACATGGCAGATTTTGCCTGTGCAATCCAAAAGTTAGTGTCTTCAGATAGCTTCAATTGCTCTGAAAACCAAGATGGTGACTTCTCAGAGCTTATTTTGAGAATCATGGAGCTAGACTGCAAAATACCATGAGTATTTTGGTAACTACAACCCTGACATTATTTTGGTAGGTACCCCTCAAATACAACTCCCAAAAGAAGTTAAAAGGTCAGGCTCAGGAGACATTGAAGAGACACAGAGGATCAAAGCTGAGACAAAGCTATTTAATTCTGTGAGAAAAATGGTACATTTGGGAAAAACAATGGATGTTAAATTTTGCCTTTTGACCTGTTCTTTCCTCCTTGCTATAGTCTAATGAGATGAGAAGCTTTCTTTTGAAGAAGCTGTTCTCCGTAACTATATTTTCACGGAAATCATAGATCTGTGAAAAATCTATAACCAAAAGCCTCTTCAATAATACATTTGCTAAACAGGAGGTCCCATTATCTATTGACCCAGGTAAGTAACAGTGACTCATGTGTTTCCACTCGTTAGAAGCTTTGGTCAGGCCAATAATCTGGAAAGAACTATTCATAGAGAAAATCAAAGACACTGCATGGTCATCTCATAACATTTAGCTCTGTATCATCACTGCACAGTGTGAGAGCATGACTGCGTGATCAGGGCTGGGAGGTCTAGAAACATTTTCTTTTTTCCTTTTGGAGAACCTGTGGCTACATTTGCCCTATAAAACAATGATCTGAGACCTTATCCATAAGTAAGGTGTCCTTTGGGATTGTGTTAGTGACCTGTCACATCAAGGCCTGCCCTTGATCTTGTATGGGAGTGACAGCTGGCCCATGCCAAAGCTCAGGGATGAGGTTAATGGTGAGGGCCATCACACGCTGGTGCTTTGGCCTTGCTTCATTATGACTATGTACACAGCCAGTGCAACCTGGTATCCAGCTCCTGATGTCTGACAAGGACATTCCACTGACATCTTGAGCTGTCACCCACCTGCTGTCCAGCTTCCAATATTCCTAGGTCAGGAATACTCCCCAGATACCTATGTCTCTACCACTGATGAGCTGAAAAGCCACTTAAACTTCAGCTCCCATAGCTCTGCCCTATGTCTTGAGACACAGAGAACCAGGGAGACTTGGAAGGGGACCATGGTTCAGGTGGGGGAACACATATTTCATCACCACTCCTTCTGTGGGCATGCCTTGAGGGGACCAAATACACTTCACATCCTGCATTAGGTATGTCACAGCTGGAAGGAGGGACAGGAAGCTTTCCACACAAGGCAGAGCAAGGAATACAGGTAAATAAATGCAAATAGCCAAGAGGAAGCATGAAGCTGAACTGGTTTGACAACAGAACATGGGCTACTTAAATACTTGATCTGAGTTAGATGATCAGTTCCAGCAGTTATGGATGCTTGAGGACAAGATGTGAAGACAAGAGATGTGGCATTCACCTTGGCTTACCAGCCATCCTCACAGCCTCAGGTACTGAGATGTCCCCCTGTCTTGTACACATAGCTTCCATTTCACTTCTGACTCACAGGACTTCCATCAGCTAGACATTTTCTGCACACCTTTCCTTGAAATTCCTCCTGTGCACATACTGTGCCACTGTATTGAAGCCAGCAAGGGTAAGTTTTTGTTACAAGGAGTAAAATAACAGTTAAATGCCAGTAAATATGGACTTTGGGAACCTGCAAGGAGATATGCTGTGTACACATGTGTGACCAAATGGATATGATCAAACAACTGAAATCAACATGTGCTAAGGCCCAGTCTACATTGTGAAAGTGTGTGGCACTCAGGCTAGCATCATATCTAGTACAAATGCAGAAACCATCACAAAATAAAACTGTAATCAGGGCAGCTTAATTTAGTAATGAACTCGAATTTATTCTGAGAGCTGCACTCAGCATTTTCCAATTTGACAAAATATTCATGCATAGATATTCCTACCCCTAACCCAGTTTCAGCATAAATGATATTTAATGAAAAATGAGACTTGAGCAGTAAATATTGATAACAGAAAATGAAAAGGAATGAGGAATACAAAATTAAATTTATCATAAAGGAAAAGCACATAACCTATTTTGACTTTTTTTTATTCTTGTACTTTTTTCCTCCTGTGTGGTAGATGAGAGGAAATCAGAAGGTGATCATAAGAAACATGAGAAGCTTTGGAACTTTGTGTGTAGAATGGCTTGAGGGTCACTGCCATCCTCCCAGCTCTCTGCAGAATGTTGATAATTTGATGCAATCTGGAAGCACCTCGGTGCCAAAGAACAGTGGCTGCCTTCCATCACCAAAGTTTACTGATCTGGTTTCCAGGTTCAGTGATTCAACCCTTCCTTAAGATTAATGCTATTCTTGCCCTTATTCTTCTTGAGGAAGGTATTTTTCTTAACTGTGATTATGAGTGAGTGAATAATTTTAGGGTACAGTTTGTACCCCCATGTACACATTGCAAAATACCTGCAAACAGATCATAATTCCCTTCAGTTTAGAATTTTTTTTCTGTGGATTAATCATTAAAATTATTTGCTGTATTTGATATCTGAACAGTGCAGCTTCACTGCATTAGTCAAACAAGTCACACAATCTTATTTCAGTCATCTTTGTGGTGCAAGATCTTCACCTGTGCTAAACACAGCCCTGCATCTACTCAGGCATATTATTTCACAGCAGTGCTTTATAAGAATTTCACTTGTAAAACCCCATTCCTTGGAAGCTGAAGAAGGAGCAAAGGAAAAAGGCAAGGCTGGCATGCTTCCTGAAAATCTGGAATAAATGATTAGTGAAATAATTACAAATTAGACTAGAAAGAGAATGCTTAAAAGGTGTAATTTAAAAACCTTATTTCAAATGTTTGTGAAGACTCCAGTACAGCTGCCTTCTAGCATGGCAATATCAAATCTCCCAGAGCACTTCCAGGTCATAGACCTCCCCTGGAGGCAACAGATCTGCGCCTGACCACACACATAATTCCCAAATGCCCCTAGGTCTGGCTGTCTGACTCAGTGCAGACATCTACAGCATTTCATCTGCAGAATTCAAAACGTCTTGAGCAAGTCCACCCTACATTTTGCTGAATTTTCTTTTCCTTTTCGAGGTATTTTTCAGGTTTGTTGTTGTTTGGTTGGGTTGTTTTTGTTTTTGTTTTTGTTTTTTGGTTGTCAGGCTCCAAGAAGGATGAATTTTCCCACTCTGTTCCACCTCAAACATCTCCCTCTATCTGCACTGCTCTCCCAGGGAGAAAAGCACAAGGGAGGAATAACACAAGAGGTCTTTCCCTACCACTGGGCTGTGGCAGGGAAAGATCTCTTTCCCTACCTCTGGTGCTGTGCCCAGGGTAATGAATCTGCCTGAGAGCAAAGGCTGGTGCAGGCAAGCTGCAACCATGCTGTCTGCAAACCCTGCGCAGGTAAAATCTGCCTGGTGTTGCACTAAGTGATCATAGACCTCACAGGAAGGCATCTGAAGGTGATTACACACCAGCTAGTGGAAACTTCTGCATGGTGGGTAAGAACATCAGAAAGGTAAAAGGAAATCCCAGCAGTGGAGGACTCCAGCCAGAAAACCCTGTGTAGGGCTAAATGATTACTGTGCATTGGCTTTCATTGACCTTGGTCCCTGGACAAATTTCAGACAATTGCAACTTGGAAGGAATTTTGTCAGATTATCTGTTAGAAAGTAATTAATGCTTTAGAATAAATTAAATCAGAGGATGCTACTGCTGTGATGAAAAATTTTAATGCTGAGTTTCTTCGGGAAAAAAAAAAATGCCAAGGCTGGAAGGCTGGAGTAAATATATTCTCCTACATATTAATGAACTCTCAGGCTGTGATAAAGTATAAAAGTATATTTGACACTTGTCTTAAAGTTGAGTACTATTTATCATTGTTCCGTTTGGGCATGTCTACTCTGGAGTGGTAGAAAGAGAAAGAGCCCGTGATGAGTGAGATAAGGGCTGGCACCAGGCACAGAACAGAGGCATGAGCGCCACGTATGCTTAAGAACCAAAGAACTCTCAGGACACACTGCTGTCAGGATGGGTTTTTCTTATTTTTTATCCTCTGCCAGAGGGATATGGGTGTTCCTTTTTGTCAAAGTGATTTTAGAGAGTTGCTGAGCACCATACTATAGCACAAGAATTTGACTGGAGTAGACTGTTTCTTGTTTTGGAATACAAACTCTCTGCCACTGCCTCTTATCCATCCTCTCCAGTTGCAGTCCTTTTGGCTTCTCTCAGGAGGGAAGTGACTCAACCTGACTGCCATATTATCAAGAATTTCTTGTTTATTCCCTTCAATTATTTTTCATTTACACTTCCATATAGTCCTCCTTCTCTAAGTTCCATCATGTTTTAAAAAAGGAGTGGGAATCCTCTACTCATGAGGTTGTGCACTAGTGGTAGTCCAGATTTTTTGGCTTTATCTTCATTAATAATTGTATTATAATCACTTTTTTGCTGTTTGCCACTTTATTTACTGCACCCATAGCATACATCTTTGCAGAGATGTGTCTGGTACACAAATACTTGTTGAAGAAGTAAAAGGAAGGTTCAAGTTGACATTGCAAACACACATTTTCATAAGCATTACTCACATCAAGGGTACATTAATTATTTGCTACCTGGCAGAAATCACAGGGCTTGCTAATACTCATTCTAACATTCAGTTTCTTGACAAATATCTAACCATAAATACATTTATTTAGATTTTTTAATCATCTTTAAATAAAGCACTGGCATGTGAAATGGAAGCCTTGGCCAAACACAAAACTAAACAACAAGCAATATCACTTTCAGAAACAGAGTACTTGACAAGTTGGCTCTCAACTGCCAAGGAAATATTTTTTATGATGAAGCAACAGTTTTTCTTCAAAAATGCACCTATAAGAAATTTATCAGTTTTGTGAAATTATGTTGACTGTCAATGTTGCTTTTCAATGGAAGAAAATCAAAAGTTAAATTTTGATAGTATTTGATTCATGCTTTTAAGCTAATAAACTTTAATACTAATTAGATGCCTACAACTCATGTAATTTTTAAATTTTATATGGATGTTGCACTAATGAAAAAAACCCCAAACCATCAGCACTTGTACTGAAGATAATGAGAAGAGAAAGAATGTCTCTTTCATAAGAACCTGAAATTTGGGGTTTCTTTCCATTTCACATGAGCACAAATCTGCCACCAACCTACGCTCCAAATGTTGGAATTATGCACAGATTTGAAATGTCTATTTCCTACCAACTCTGGTTCCTATTACTGTGTCAGTCAAAGCCTTCAATGTGCTAACCACTGCTCCCTTCACAAGAAAAAGCCTTGTGAAAGAAATAAGCAAGCCTTTCACAAGTACAGGGGCTGGCACAGTTGGACTTCAACTACAGGCTTAACACGGATTCCAGCGCCTCTTTGAAAACTCCCTGCAGCCCAACCTCTGGACATTACAAGTGTCTCATCTCCAGCATGAGATGCAGACAGAGCTTTTGACAAGTGGGACTTCCTGATGGAAGGGATATTTTTTCCTGTTATTGAGTCTCATTTTGGTCAAAACGAGACTAAATGCAAATGTTTCTGTTTTTCCAGAGAACCAGAATTCCCCTGAGCCTTGCAGCTGCTTGGTGAAAGAGACTTTTCCATCAGACACTGCTGATGCCGTCAGGGAAATAGATGCTCCTCTTTTGAACTCTGCTTTGGTTTTGTGGAAGATTCAATCAAACACAGCACATTCTGAATCAGAGAATTCTGCCCCAAGGAATGAGCATTTCAGGATGAAACTTTGTTCTGTCAGATATTTCCTTAACATGGTACTCAGAGACACTCAGCAACTGCTGCATCATATGACTAGGAAGAGACTTTTTTCAGTAATCAGGACCCACACTCAGTATTTGCACTCAAAGGGAGATGTAACTAGGAATTTAGTCCCTTTTTTCAGCCTTTATAGTTGTGGTGTCCTGCTGTTTCCTTTGCTAAAGATTTTTAATTTTACCTGGTCAGTTTTTAATCAAGACTACTTTTACAGCATAATTATGTAGTATATTTGCCAGTTAATTTGATACTGAAATACTACCTCTTCTGGGAAAATCTTAATGCATAAGAAGATGGCAGTCAGCTTAAAATGGGAGTTTGCAAAGATCAAGCATTCCTTACAATCAGCTTGCTGTAGCATGTTCTGTGAACCTTACCACTTGCAAAACTGCCTTTGGCATTAGTGCACTCTTTGACAAGTTCAGTGTGTGACAGTGCCTTAAACCAGGATGTTTTCCTGAATATCCTTTGGCTTACAATCATTTTAAGTAGAAATGTCTTGTATGGTAAGGTGCAATCACTTAGCAGAAGTGCTTGTCATGGATATTTAAAAATACCACAGAGCCCCCCCCCACAAACCCAGCCAGATGCCATTGTCACCTCATCCACCTCAAGTGCAACACTTGTGCGTAATCAAGGTGTCTCACTTTATGAAATACATGTGCTCCTACAGACCTGATGCAGAAATGTGGAAGTGTATATGATCTGGAAGGAGTACATTTGCTCTTCAGGGCAATTGCATTGCCTGAGTCAACCCAGCAAGGAGCTGCACCTCAGCCGTGCCCTCATTTATACACAGGATAATGTTGTGCCACAAAACATTTCATTACTTACAGGCTGAGAGCTGCTACCTGGTTTAGACTAAATTTGTTAAATTAAGAGGTTTAGGCAGTTTTCTATGAATGCAATTAAACACAAGGAGATCTGCAAAGAGGAACAGAAAACAAGGAGAAATATTGCTTAGCTGTAAAGTCTGATAAGTGAATTGTCCTAACACTATTTGACATTTCTATTTAAGCCAACAGCATATTCACTTGGGAAATGTCTTCAGATGAAAATAAAACAAGAATGATGTTTATCACTCTTTTTTTTTTTTTAATCTCCTTTACTAATTTAGTGACTTGACTTCATGTCAAGATCAGAAAACAACTGTTCCTGGGTGGTTTGCAATATAAAATATTCTTTGTGTGTGTCTATGCAGATCTTTGGTTTGATCTGCTAATCTTCCATCATAAACACGAATTAGACGAACAGTGTCCAGAGTGCAGAATGAGGATGACAGACAGAACTGTGTTTACTCAAACTGGACTATATCCAAAGAGCCCTTATTTGGAAGAAAAGACTTTTGTCCCATCACTTGAGCATTGCATTTTGTTGGGAATCACTTATTGGGAGTTATATTCTCCTCACTGAAAGCATTGGAGATGATTTTGATTGAAGAGTTTTTGCATAAAGAGAGCAATTGAGAGAAGGACAGTACAAGTTTGCTTCTTGCAGGGTGATGGAGGTTTTAAAACTATCTCCATGGATATAGAATGATGGTCTCCTCTTAAGCATAATCAGTTCTCATGGTTTTATTGCTTTTATGATCCTAGGTTTCTGCAGAGAGATGTAGTTTTAGGATAAGAGGCTTGTCCATCACCTGAGCGGTGATTTAGAATAAGAAGTAAAATTAATGCTGCATGTACTTTAGAGTCCTTTCTAAGCTACTAAATAACACACAGGTCTAGCAGGGAGACACTGTCAGCAGTTTTGTTTTCAGAAAACCTCACCTGTAATGCCTTGTTTCTGAAAGCACAACAAAGATAGAAAGGGGAGGGAAAAAGAGGGAAAAGCAAGAAAGGGAAAAGAGAGAAAGTCAACCCAGATTCATAGAAATAAGACAGCACTGCCTGACAACATTGAATTTCCATTCTGCCACCATTCCTTTGATGTAAATGACATGAATGAACCTTAGCTGGAAATTTCAAATCATATTATTAATAACAGCAGCTACATTCTTGTTGAAGAGTCCTCTATTTTAACAGCTATCCAACTCATTTGAATAGCATTTTGACAGGAGGAGTGTGCTACCACTCTATATTTTAATGAAGACATGGAGATGAAAAATGGAATGATACTGTAAGGAAAAGGTATGATTCCCTGCGAGGAGTTTATTGAGTCCTTAGGGCCACTGTTGAACTATAAATAGAAATCTCCAATCACTACATTGCCATAATTCATTCAGGTGTTTGCTTCTTTCCATGAAAAATGCCTATGTTTTTATCTCAGTACCCAAACAGGATAGGATGAGCTAAATACACTTTCCTCATCCAGCAATAAAATTGACAAACATATGCTTTTCCATTATAGAAGCAGTATATTATGATCACTACACGACTTTGTGAAGTCTGTGACGGCATCTGGCTGATGTCTAGGTTATTTAGCATAAGCAATCACATTCTATCCATTATGCTAAAAGAATAATGATATCTTCTGGGCTATGAAATGACAGAAATTCACAGTTTCATAGACTTTGAACAGGTTTTTGCTGATTTAGCAATATGAAGTTCTACGGTTGAATACTCATTCAACTTTAAGGGAACACTAAAAGAGAGAAAATGTACGTTTGTCTCCTTCCTTCCCTTCAGGAGAAAATTAAACTGTAAAAGCAGTCAGAATAATTTCCTGTCAAAATAAATATGTAAGTATGGCCATGTGCACTTTATTTCTTCATAGCAATAACTAAAATGTCTTTCACCCAAGAAAGAAAAATATCTGCTTAATCTAGAGCTTCACAGGACCAACCTCTATAAAGGATGAACCTGACTGCACCTTTTCATCTGGAGAAAGCTTTCTTTGAACACAAAATAGAAACAATCTACTCAATGAACTCTATTCAAAATCATGGATAATAAATTAGATGACGTCTTATATTATAATACAAGATATTGTCTAATTTATTATCCCTGATTTTGCCTACATCTAATAATTTCCCAGTGATGCCAGGAGGTCTCTACTCCAAAAACATTTAAGATTTGACCCCTCAATTGTATTTAAAAAAAATCAGGCTCTTGGTGCTTTAAGGAGCTGAACAAGAACTCTCTGAAGAGATCAGCTGTTGCTGATATGTAAAATGAAATTCAATAACCTCTATTTGGGTTAATTTATAGTAGCTTGATAACAGTTACTCTGTATTTAATGAGTGTTGGCTTCCTTTTAAACATTAATCAAAATCTAGTGAGTCACCCTAGGTATAAAAATTGTGTCAATTACCAGCTTTGAAGAGCTACATCCACCAAAAGTAGGTCTTTTGAGGTACACACCTTATCTTTCTGCCCACAACCCACAACATAAATAAGAACAACTATGCATAAAGCATTAATAAAGTAGGTTCTATATTTACAGATTTAAAAAAATTAAGTCACAGCTTGAGTTTGTAATATTAAAAGCTGAAGGGCAATTAAACCATTTATATGCAATTTTAATTCTGCTTACAGAAGCTAAGTAGCACAGCTGGAGCCATGTCTCTGTAATTCTACCACAGGATGGCTATAAGGTATTAAATAAAGAAAAGAAAAAAACAAACACCCTGAATTTCTCAGGCTCTTACAGAACAATATGTTCTCCTTTTCCAAAAAGGCACTTAAACTTCTACAACCAGTGACATGGCATCCCTAAAGGAAATTAATTTTATCAACATCATCAGTAGAGATGAACTCACAACTCCCATACTGTTGTCAAAGCCAATATTTAAGAAAAGTTTTATTTCAAATGGGAAAGATAAATGTTTCTGGGTAGGGATGCCTTCTCAGAATGCCTTTTGGGGAGAGAGAAAGAACTGAATGTTAGTCAGACTTGTAAAAATTAAGATAAAAGTAGAGACCCCAGTTATGAAATGCTATAAACAATAAATCCTGACAGTTTGGCATTATAGCTCCAGTTAATCCCAAAATAGAAATAACAATACATAAATAAATAAGGCACATAAAGCATTCATCCTGGGAAGAAAATATACAGAAGTAAACATTTATCAGGCTAATATCACCTGTCCTTACGCAGCTGGCATGAAGCTGACCTAAGGCTACAAAGCTGTCCTAAGTTACATATAGCCTAGTTCTGACTTGGCGTGTTTATACTGCCTCCTGATCCAGCACCACACAGCCAGGGTGTGCAGGACTCAGTCCTATGAGCTTCCACACAGCCCTGATCCACAGACACCTCAAGGTATTAGAGGGACTGACAAAACCCTGCATGTCCAAAGCACCTCTCAGGCTCAGGCCACCTCTGAGCAGAAGAGCAGAAAAGTGATGGGGAAGTGTTTCTTTGAGGCAAAGTATGAGGAAGAGACCAGGTCCACTGGTTAGGTGATCACCAAAATAAACTGACTCAATCCTCTAGAACACAGTGTTTCAGCAAACAGCCTTCCCTGATCCTCCTCCTAACCCTCAGTGGTAGGAATGGATTTTTTTTGTGATTGGAAAAGCTCTTGACCAAACCTGAGAAGTCTTCACAGAAGAGGTGACTTGGCTTTTCAATGAACTTTTTTTTATAACTCTTCTCTGTCGATTTAGTTTATTTATATCATAAATCAAAAGCTTAAGGTTAAAATGAACTCACATAGAGAATTCCTTAAAGATTCATAGCAACATCATCAGTACTTCATACAAAAGTCAAAAAATCAGCAAAACATTAATTTTAATTGTCTAGACAAACAATTATTTTAACCAGTAATCAGAAGAGAATTCTACCTCCATAAAAACACATTAAAATCTTCAGGAGGCATAAAGTTCAATCTTGGGCTACATAGCTTGCCAAATCTTACATTAACAAATGATCAAGAGCTAACAGGGATGTCAAATATTTTATAGGAGAGTGGTTAAGTGCATTGAAAACACAGTGTTAAAACCTTTGAGTTAATATCCACCATTAAGAAAAAAGAAGTGTAAAACCAGGAGAGATACATCTTGAAAGTAGAAATTTTTGTACATGTAGCTTCTCCATAATGTCATGACAAAGCCAAACCTCAAAGATACAGGAACTCCCTGTTAAAGGTTAGAGTAATAAGCCCACAAAATGAAAGGTATATGCAGATTAGTAGTAGCCTAGTCCTTTCTTCTGATAAAAAAAGATCCCCAGTATAATGATTTTTTAGATGTTAGAGGTTGCTATGCATTATAAACTTAAATTAATTTGCATCTCCCTTCTTAGAAACAAACTGCTATTTTTATATGGAACTAGGATAGAAAAGAGATTTCATTAAAGTCTTCACAGGTTGGACTCTCACTGCATAAAAATTGATACACACTCAAAATCTTTATGTGCTCTTGCAAACAGGCAACTACTATTCCAATAACTCTGGACAAAAAAAGGTAAATGTTTTAACAGTACAGAAGAATTCAGAGATAAAAGAAATGTCTCTGTCACTTGTATCCAAAGGGACCTGAGAACAGGAAGGACAAAACTCTTCCTCAGCATGCGGAGGATCACCATACTTAATAATTTAAAGATTATTTGAACACAAGCGAAACAGCATCTGTGAGCTCAGCTCAAGGCAGTGACAGTGCATTTGGTGACCCTGGCAAATATTCAAGGACTCCTAAGGAATCTGAACAGATTCTGTTCAGTAGGTTATGATACGCTTTCACCAAACCCTCCTCTGTGAGCAAGCATGTTGGAAAGTCCATGTGGGATTTTTCAAATAGGTCAAATTTGATAAGGTACGTACAGTTTCATGTCATTGATTTTTTCAGTTCCTTAAAATAGAAACAAAAATGTGATGCTCAATAGGGAAAAACAAGGAACTTCTTTCCCCTTCCCAAATAGGACTACTCCTTTTTCTCAACCCTCCTAAAAATTCAGAGCTCCCTCCATGTGTGAATTGTTCACACTTTTAAGTATATACTTGTCTACTACATTAAGTTAGCAGCTATCTAGGAATAACATTAAAAAAGCCCATTGGTTTGTGGAGGTTGTGTAATATATCAAAATATGTCAGACACAGATCTGCTGCTCATTGTCTCTGAACATCATGATAAACTATTGGTGGTGAAATAAAGAAATGTATCTCGATTCTCCAAAGCAATTTGCTTTCAAACTGTATTGCTCAGACAGAGCTGTACATTAAAAACAGTGCAGAAGGAATAAATAGACTGTTGCACCTTCTGGATGAAGGAGTTCATGTGGAGTCTGAGAAAAGGTTATACACGTGACTCCTCCCTCCAGCAATAAGGTTCATTATACAAAATTTCTCCTTGGCAAGGGTGTCATGAAATTTTGCCATTCGCAATATTCATACCGCAGGAGACTCATGCCATTTCATTCAACCATCTGGCCACAGAACTTTGTTTTTCAGGGTATTATCCAGTCTGCTCAGATTTGGGTATTGCATCATCTCAGTTTTACGTCTTTGGCGAGGGAAAGCAGTTTAGCTTGCCCAGCTTCTCTACAAGTCAATGGAGTCAGATACCTTTGAAGACTTGTAAAAGTATATGCAGTCTTCCTAGTTTATCTATTTTTCCTTTTTTTTTTCCTGCCAGTTTATGGAATTCAGGCATTTCCAGATATCATCAATGCTGTCTGCTTAACTGATGTGTACAATCTTTCAACTGAGATCACAGAAAACTAAAGGAAAATTTCGCACTGCTCCATTCACTCAGTCCACAGAGTGGTGGCACTTCACAGAACTGCATTGGCAATAAAAATGTGTGAAAGAAGTGAAGACCTGGATGCCAGGCTATCTGATCAGAGCTGAGGTCATGTCTCAGAAAAGTGGCCTACTGATTACTCAGCTGAGAGCTGTGTCCAAATACCATGTCATTGTGTCCAAGAACGTTGAAGAAGAGCAAATGCTGGAAAAGCCCAAGTCCAAGTTACTACTTAAAGCATTCAGTTGTGAGAGGACTTATTTATGCAATTCTCCTTAAATCCCTGTCATACTGCTGATATCCAGGGGCAGAAACTTAGATCCCATCTCTTTCTGCCTTCCCAGCACTCTCCTCGTGTAAGATGAAGCCAGAGGCACACATCACACAGTCTAATATTTAGAGCTTCTTGCTTCTGGTACCTTTCTGCGTCATCTTAGATTGCAATATACCTTTTGTCACTCAATTCCCCAGAAAGAAAGGCTCTTCTGTGCACACAGGCTGACAAAATGTTAGTGCCTAGGGAGCATTCAGACTACATGGGAGGTATCTAATGAATTTCAAAGCCTCCTGGATTTAATAGTCTTACTAAGTAAGCAGGCTGGATCAGTGTCTAGGATTCAGCAGGGTTAAAGCATTCTAATCCTATTGTAGGCAAGATTTAGGCAGACTGGATCATAGCCTCTCTTTTTCATGTCCTTAAATCAAGAAGTAGCAACAAATACTCCGAACTGCAGTCCATGAGATATTATAACAGTTCACGGAGACAAGCTTCACCAGAAGTCAAGTTTCTGACTTCATATGCATATATATGTTTGCTTATATTATCAGTAGTCAGCTGAGATCTGATGTAAACTCTACATAAAATAAGCTGACACGTTTTTAAGAGTTAAGAGGCTCCAGAGTTATCAAACGTGAACAGCTTGCTCCCACTCTGCTAGTTATGCTACAGAGAATGTTTGCCATGGTTAGAAGCTTGTATATCAAAAGGATAAAAAAAATGAAAAATTCTCTCTATAAAGGCCAGGTACCAGTTATCCTACTGCCTGAGACAGAACTCCTGAGCAGTTAACATTTTATAGTGTGGGAGAAGGGAATAAACCAGATCTATACATGCAGGTCTATTGTTCTTTCAAAAATTTCTGATATTATGCTTTCCTCACACTCATCAAACCTACTGGTACTTTCTTTTGCTAAGGTGTACTGTGTTTTCTGTTGATCACACCTCCCAAAGCAGAAGACACTCAAACACAAAATCAAATTATAAACCTGCTAATTTAAGCATCTTTGCTACAAAAGCCATTGAAGATTTGAGCTTGAACTTCTTTCAGTCTGTGAACTCACCCCAATTAAGACAAGAAGTTTCATACATAAGTGGCATACACTTCTAAGAGATCACAAATGTAGTTTGGTGTATAACTCTGTCATTCTCAACAGCAATATTGTACACAGAGTTAGTTACTCCTTTCAAAAAGAATATTGCTGAACCAATGGAGGTGCTCATGGAAGAGAAACAAGAACACTTTTCAGAAAAGAAAAAAAACTTCTGTCCATGAGTATAATTGGAAAATACTGTTACTGTCAGCTCTGTGAAAGAAACAGGAATGATACTAAAACAGAACTGATGTTTTGCTTTGGCTGCTGAACAGAGGGTTACATTGAGAAGACTTGACAAACAGGTAAGGACCTATAACCTCAGTTCATTCCTCAATTTCTGCTATTGATATAAAAAGAAGAATTCATCTGTTAGACTCTTCCTTTCTTCTCAGTGCAAATCAATTCAAGTTAAGGAACAATTTTCAAGAAGAGAGATTAAGATAAGCTCTTCCCAATGTCTTATGCAGACTGTGTTAGAGGTGTTCTCTTTTGATGGCAAAGGACGTGGGCTGAAGCTTTCCCAATAAGGAGGGGGATTTATGCCCAGATCCTGTTAGCTACTGCTCTCAATGGCAGAACTTGGCATGAACCAGTTTTCAGTTCAATTTGTACTTATTAAAGCAGAGGAGAATACAAATATGCAAAATAATTCAGGTGTAAGTTAGAAGAGTTAGAAGTCATAAACATGAATTGAAAGGGAACCCAGTGAAACAGAAAAAATAATATTGCTGTAATTTTTGGCAGCAATGTTGACTCAAATTTCTAGATTTAAGTCAAACTCCTATTAATCAGAAGGAAACTGAAAATGGTCTTCATCTTTATATTTTTACAGAAAAAGGATGTAAGAAAGAAAGACAAAGCCTTAGAGAGATTCTCACAATAATCAGACTTTGTTAACATGGGGTCTGATGTAAAACAAATACGTCTACCTCATTTTTTTTTTTTTTGTCAAAGACATCATAAACACAACTTCTAGTCAGTTTTAATAGCCAAATTCTTTGGAGCCTATATTTTATGTCGGTAGCTTCTCTGTACAGGCAGCTAAACTATAATCACAGCTATGGTTTATTTTGAAGCCAATTGGTCTGCTCATGACCAGTAGCTAAAACTATCAAAAAACCAAAAAGCCAACCAAACTTCAGCCCCTCCCCCTGAAAAAAAAAACAAAACAAAACAGACAAAAAAGTGCAAAGGATAGGAAGAGTGCTTAGTTTTCAGGAGAATCTCGTGGGAAAGTGGTTTTTCAGAAGCATGCTGGAAAGATTGCCCTGGGAAGACAAACATCTATTCGTGAAAGGAGCCCTTCTCTTTATTCCAGCCATCAACCACCTGAAATACATTTAGAGTCAGCACATCACAAAGTAGATTAGACTGTAGTCAAATTTGCTCTTATCCTTTAAGTAGATGATCTTGTTTGAGCAATGAACAATGTTATTCTAGTAATCTGAATTCAGATTTAAGTCAAAACTTTCGTTTGCTACGTATCTCAGCCTATTCTACTTCGGTATTCAAGCCTGACTGCCATCGTGTCATTCTGCTTTGATACAAATTAAAACACAGGCATAGTTACCTGGATGTTCACAGTCATCAGTGACCTTTTTGCAGGTCTTCCTGGATTGACACTACTGATTAGGAAATAACTTTAGAGGATCTCAGAGCACAGAGCCGTGGACTCACAGAGGCCACAAGAGAAACAGGCTCTGATGTTGATCCTCACATTCAGCCTCCCCTAATGAAAATACCCATTGCTCCACACAGTAGCCTCACATAGTACCTCATAACAAAGAGAAATATAAATGCCTCCTCCCACTCCTGAGCACCCTGGGTCTATGAGCAAGCTCTAGGAATTATTGGAGAAAGGACTACTAAGAGTATCTCATAGCAGTTTTGAATATTAAACAAGCAATTTCATTCTGCTTGGCCCTGCAGACTATGAAGAAAATTGTTGCATTACTCTGATTTGTCCTGCATACATTGCTTCTCACTTGCTAAATACCTGTTTAACTTGAAGTTCAGGCTGTTGAAATAATTAATACATTGCTACATTAAACACAAATATTACAGCATTAGTAAAATAAACGAACAAACCCAAAACTCCAGGACTGAAGCAATCAGGGATGTTATTGCCTATAACTAAATGCCTCAGAGCTGTTATTGAGTGCTTTTCTTTGAACGTGGGAGAACTACCAAAAGAGCAGTTCCTCTGCTCCCTCCTTCTAATCATGCATTTCAGTTTGGCAATGTCAGAAGAAAGGTTTCCTGTGCAAAATTAATCCAGTCCCTTTGGTTACACCCATTATGATACAGGCTTGTAATTACACATTCACACAATATTTTTTCCCTCAGGACCACTGTTGTATTCAGTTAACAGGAAGGAAGAGTGCTCTGCTAAAAATCATCTGGACAAGCTTCAGTTTCTCTTTTGTATTGTCTTCCAGGGTTGGTATGTGGTCCTGTGCCATCGTATTTACTGGTTGCTCCAGTAACAGCGTCAGCATCCTCACTTCATTTTCAGCAGTGCTCTTCACTGTGATATTCAAATGATTCACATATATTAACTGATTTATTTTTGAGCACTTCTCTGACTATATATATAGTATTATAACTCCTATTTGGCATGTGAGGAACAGCCTGGAAATTCAGGTATAAGTTTCCACTCACTTTGAGTGGGCATAAACCAAGATTTAATGAATGCATCTGAGCACCCAGAAAAAAAAGAACAGATGCAATCAGTGTCCATTTGTGGAGGTCTGGTTTAAAAGATTTATCTAGTATTCTATAGAACTTATGGCAGGCACAGAATCCAGGTTCACAAAGGAAAATTTAGTTGTCTTGAGCTTGAAACTCTTTTTCTGAGCTGCCTTGTGCCATTCAGAAACTTTCACATTTCACAGAAGATTAAAAGGCATTTTACAGAAAAATCCAAGCTCTGCTACTGCACAGTCCAAATTCACTCCATCTCCCTCGCTCACTCTAAGAAATTTGGTAATGTGTTCATTGTTTGACTCCTTCTGCTCCACTGTTATCTTTCTTACTCTTGATTCTCCTTGTAGTCTCTCCCCCCACCACCACTTTTGATGGCAGAATATTTTTATTCTAAACACACTCCAAACCCTGTTAAAATTTTGGAAAGACAATACCTAGACATTACCTGTAACAAATGGTAGACACTAAGTTCCCAGAATAAACAATTTCTGCTGGCCACTGTAGAGCCTGGCACATGCACAAACAAACATCTTTAAAATAAATTTAACAGAACATTCATGTCATTTTAGTGAAAATTGGTATTTTTATTCAATAGCGTGCACACAGGGAAGGAGACTTTCTTACAGTATGATCCTTTATTGAAAGAATATTTACACCTGCAGAAGCTGGGGTCTGTCTATGCCTAAATTTCTTTGGGTGGAAGGAAACCTTTTGTTGACCTGTGCACTTCTTCAGTCGAGGACATTCAGTCAGTTTTCTTATATAAATCATATCAGTTCATAATTTTCAAAGCATGAATAGTAATGAAGTTGCATTTATGATGCTTAATTTGATTTTTAATTTGGCCTCTGTGGGTCAGTGCCTCAGAAATACTGCTGCTGCTGATAGGCAACATCATGGGAAGAAATCTGCATTCAGGCCAGCTGTGTTTATGTATCATTCACACTGGTACCATACAATGAAGAAAATCACAAATTTGACTCTAATTGTGGCAGCTGTGTTCAGTGAAGTGTCCAAATTAGAAGCGACCTATAAAAGACTGTATTACTTGTAAAAGGAATGTGCTCTGGGGCATTTTCTACACAATGGAATATTTGGAAGCAAGCTTTCAAAACAAATAGGAGATTATATGTGAATAAAAATCATGAATGATGCATGTAACCATGAATGAACTTTCTGAATGTACCTTCACGCCCTTTGATAAAAAATACTTCCTAAAAGTCTCAAAACATTTGCATTTTAAGTTCCAGTAAAACTGATTGAAGCAGGACCTGACAAAAAAAATCATTAAAGAACAGTTTTGAGACAAGGGTAAGAATATTCTGCAAATATTAAAGCTACAGCTCTGCATACACTGAAAGCAAAAAATGTCACTTCTGCAGCATAGACTGTCAAGCCAAAAACCATTACCTCACCCAGAGAGCTGAATCCAGGAATTCCAGCCAATTTGCTAGTCTACCTGGTGGTTTTGTCAACTGTATGCTGGAGTTACTTATAAATTACATCTAAATTCTTCTGTTGTGCCACACAGATCTCACTGACTGAAGGACTCACTGAAAATGCTGTGCTGGAGTTAATGACACCTTCCTGGTAAAAAAACAAATCAAGCCATGAATATTCACATATATTTTTAGATATAATTAAAGTGTTTTCAGTACACTTTTTATTGAAAGCATTGGCTTCCCAAAAGTGTCACTGTTTTCTATATATTCAAGAAAATAGATTTATGGAAATTTCAGCATTCAATATTTTTTCTATTTCGGTATAGCCTGCACCACAATAATAACCTGGTACTTGCTTTACTGAATGCCTAAAATACTTGCAGAATAAAATAAATTTAAAATGACTGAAGCCTCTCTCGACTGCCAAAAGGAAAAAAAAAAAAAAAAAAAAAAAAAAAAAAAAAAAAAAAGAAAAGTTTTAAAATTTCTGAGTGAATCAGACTCTGACAAGAAGATTTGGAATATGCATGCCCTGGTTCTGGGTTACAGCAGATCTGTTGCAGAAAGATTTAAATAGAACATTCAATTTACGGCTTAGTACTGCAGCATTCCAAGCATTTTTTGCTAACTCCCCAAAATACAGCTGAATTCTCAGTCTCCAAAACACAAATTCCACTCTTAAGTAGGTCATTAAGGTTAATTTTATGTAAAGAAACCCATAATATGAAGAAAGCAGTATGATGCTCCTGTAGACTTAGAAAACATGGTCTAGATTAAATCCTCATAATGGGGCACTTTCTGCTTGAAAAAAGCTCTCCCAAAGACCACTTAAAATAGGGTTTGGTCAAAATGAAATGGTTATCCAAAAGGACCTCTGTGTGGTTTCACCTGAAACCCATATCAGTCTTTTTCAATGGATGATGGAACAAAAGGGGCAAGAATTGCAGATATTCCAGAGGAAGGATGAAAACTCAGTGGTACTGGGAATTTCAAGGAATAGCCTGAATTTGATCCTATGACATCCAAGATATGAAATCCAAGCATGCTTGGCAAAAAATATGGAATATATCAGTAAATGAGTAACAACTTGCTAGACAGTAGTGGGATCAGGAATAATAGCAGACTATGGACAGATAGGACTAAGAGCATGATGATATTGCACGTATGTATCCAGAAGAAAACCTTCTGATCTGCTTTATTGGTGGTGACACAGCTGGAATAACATGTCTGTTGTTTCCCAAAACACAGTAAGGCAGTGACAGGCAGACTGTGGAAAATTCAGAAGACAGCAACAGAAATCGTTAGATATGGTGCTTTGGAACACAAAGTTGCAAGGAAAAACTGGAAGAGTTATGTTGGTTCAACACGGACCAAGGACAGAGAGGGACATGTAAATAGTGCACATATAAAGACAGTTGCTAATGAGAGAAATGAGGAGAGTGTTTTACTAAATTATCTAAGTCTGCTGCAACATTGATACATTAGGCACATAAATAATAATTTGATTGACCCACTAAGATGGCTGCACTTCCAGCCATATTTTTTTTTCTTTTTCATAGACTAGTTAAAGACCCAAACATGTAAATATAGGACTTTGAAATGCTGTTACGCAGCACCTGAATAGAATTATATAAACAGGTTCCTGGAAGGTTTCCTGAGGTCAGGACTAACCCCCAGCATTCACAGCAGGAAGATGTAGGTGCTGAGCGTGGAGAGAGGTGGATAAAGGAGCGCTGTATTCAGACATAGCTTGGGCTGTTGAAGGCAAACCATAGGATGTCTTATACATAGGGTTCAACATATAGTGGAGCATCACCACCTCAGGAAGGGCCCTCATTATGGGGCAAGTCCTCATTGTGTCGTTATGCATATTAACTGCCAGCTGCAGAACTCAAACCCTCCCGCAACGGTAGCAGGATTCAGGGAAAATTGTCTTAAGTAAATTTCTGTACCTTTTCTGTTCAAGCCTGAACAGGCTTCAGTCACGTATTGCATGCTATGTAAGCTAACCTCTGCCTTACAGGAGAGGGCAAGACCATTTCACAGGTTCTGTTGAAGACTTTGAGGTACATTCTACAGCTGCATCTTCAGAGAGCAACCCATGGCTGCAGTCCCTGTTAAGGAGGAACCTGGCTGGGTCATGTTCCACTGCTGACTTCTTGCATTCCAGTCTTAGCCGCATAAACACGGCACCTCACAGAGAACAAAAAGCTAATAGTTATTAGTTAATAATAATAATAGTTAATAAAAACTATTCCTGTGCTTGAATAAGAGACTGGAGCTTTCATTCACATATTGACTTGCTTCTTTTAAAAAATCCTGATTACTTCTGAAGTTTGGTTCTATTTCTTTTTGGGCAAATATACCAGGAGAACAAAATTAATTTTCAGTGTGTCTCTCTGTTAGCAGGAAGAATGCCTTGCTTTTTTGGTGTACTGTGTTGTCTCAATGGGAAAATAGCTTGAGCAACAAGTGATAAAAATGCAAGCAGTTTAAATCTAAGAAAAGGGACTTCTTTGAACTGAAAAATGGTCAAAACAGAAGATTCGTAAACAAATATATCTAAAGTTGACTTCTTTGTAACGGTTGCAAAATGTATACAATATGCTCTCATGTTTGAAGAAAGGTTGCATTTTGCTGAAATACTGAAGTGATTTCAGCTTTCTCATGCCTGAACAAAAGGCAGAGAATTTTTCTTTCCATTTGCAGTGCTGCCATTAGAATATCAATTTCAGGAAAAAGAAAAAAAAAAGAATAGAAATAAAAAGCCTGTAATTTATAGGGAAACTCAGAAACTGATAGGCATACCTTCGACTTGCCACTTTCAAATCTTCAGCTACACTTATTTTTCCAAACAGAACTACCTACTTTGCTGGTTTAGTTATGTGTATAATTACAAAGCATTGTTGTGAATTTAGTCTCCGTTACTTTCACTGCATTTAGTAGACCGTACATGTTCTTTATGCTACAACATTATTTCAGACCTCCCTGGACTGAAATGTAATCTTCTTGGATGTTTTTTCCACTGCTGTTGTAATCACACAGCATTCAATCATTTGAGAATTCTTATCTACTCCTCACTCTCTTCAGCAACTCTAATGGATGACCCTTGTTCCCAATTTGTTCATTCCACCTTCCCAACGAAAGGCACCCAACAAGACACATTTCCATCTGACTGGGTAAAACAGAAGCAAAATAGACATTTGCATTGCATTCTGCTCACTCAGAGCAGCACAGTTGATCCAACACAATCCTACCTGACGTGTTCATTTGTGTGAGTTCAATTTGCAGTCTGTATTTGATTTCTTCTTGAGAAATCAGTTGTGAGGCTTCCTGGCCTTTTTTTTCCCCTTGTTGTAAAATTACAAGTAAAAGACATACTGTAAACAGAAAACCCATATACATGTACACAAGGGATAATAATTTTTTACCTTTTTTTCCCTATTAAGATGAAGTAAAATCTAGAAGCAGAGGAAAAAGAATAGCCTTTGCTTTCACATGAATGTAACTCAGAATGAAGGTTTCAATTCTAGTATGACTAATGTGACTCATGGAAAAACCTAAGGACAGGATTTTCTCTCATCTTAAATCTTGATGGACCAAAAATAGACATTTGCTTATACAGTTTAAATCTTTGAAACCATATGTTAACAGAAATATATGCAAAGGGCACATGAATTCTATCAAACCAAATCAAATCAACAAGTAAGAGATACAGGGAGAAGAAAAATACAGTGAGGAGAAAGGAGAACAATACCTGCATCATTTAAATACTTACATTAGACATAAAAAACACATCATAGACACCTCAGTTTATGTGGTCCAATAGTTTTAAAGCACAGAAGGATACTATAGATGAAGGTATCAGGAAACTGAAAAAAATCAGAGATGAAGTCTTTTCATTGAATGGTGCCTGCAGCTATTAATTGGAGAATATTGCTGCTTGACTATAACTACTCTAGCAAATAGATTTCTTTTTTTTTCTTCTTCTTTTTTGGAAGAAGGCAGAGAGAAACGAAAGACTGGTGATGAAGATGAATGGGGCCATCACTAGAAGCCTGAGAGAGTTCTGAAAAGGAAAAATCACAGTATCTGCGGTTTGTGGGTTGTTTGTTAAAGCAGCTGAGCTGAACAGCATTTCCCAAAGCTTGGGAGAAAAGATTAAGTTTTTTGTAAAAGCAAAGATGTGATTTGAAGCTTTTTTTCCATTTGTTTTGATAACCCCTAAGCTAAAAAAAATTTCTGTTTTGAATAAATTAGCTTGGACTTACTTTAATTTAGTTGCAGGTATGAAAAAAAGAAGCAAGATAGCTGAGATGACATATGGAAGTAAAAAATGCATACATCAGAAGTGAAGTCCTTCAAAAATGGCATTAAAATTATTTAATTATTTAATTCTTTTTTTTACCTGAAGTGACTGAAGCACATCTATTAAAGTACAGTTAAAATTACCTACTCAAAGGCTGTAAGCAGCAACAGCAATAAGAAAAATGGACTTTACATTTACCATTGCCATTTAACATGGATGGATGGATGGATGGATGAATGGATGGATGGCTTCTATTAATGTCATAGGAGAAATCCACCTACAGTTCACAGAACCTAGTCCACTGTTCTGAAGCCTCAGTCAAACACCATTGCTCCACAGCCCCTCTACTCAATAGCCAACAGAGAAATGTTATATTGAGAAACCTGCATTAAACATAGAAGTTTCACATTTAGTACAAAATACAAAGCAAAATGTCCTTTGTAATTCAAAAAAACCAACACATTTAAAGAATTAAGTGCCCAGAGCTTATTTACCAGAAACACTTACGGCAGAGTTGCAGCTGATGTCTTATTTCATTCTCAGTTAAAGTACCTGATTCAGTGCTACACCAACAATACTCTTGAGCACATAACATGACTTTTGGGGATGGTGCTGAGCAGGACTGGCAGCTGGAATTGATGATCCTTTTGGGTCCTTTGAACTTAGCTTATTCTGTGATCTCAGGCCACCAAAATCCACATGGCCTCATTCTCTGCTGAAGAACTACCTGCCTCCAAAATCCAACCCAATATAACTCTTCCTTTTCCCAATGAGTGAGTATGTTAAATTACATCTTAAACCACAGCTGTGTTTTATATTCAGCCAAGACCAGTCTATAAGGTAACATCTTCATGATTAGAATGACATTCAGTCATGGGAGACATCCAATTTTCCCTTCCAGCATGAGGTATTTCAAAGCTAAGAGTGTGCAACTACCCAGTTAAAAGGGATTGGAAATAATTTTTTTCCTACTGAGGTGGAGACCACAGAAGAGAGTAAGGCCTCCAGGACTGACTCCTCTCAGCATGGTTCCTACTGAAAACACTAGTGCTATATAAAAGACGGGTACCATCATTACTTTCTCTGATGGGTCCATTTGAAAGAGTGCATAGCCTTTCTCCTCATGGGAAGGGCCTGAATCCATTATTAATTAATTCAGCAGTTATCCTATTGTATTAATAATGTGTGGTGGAAGTAATACAAATGCATTACCATGCTGCATCCTTCAGCTGCTCTTTAAAACCTTTTGAAAAGTATTTTTCTCATAATCAGAGTCATTGAAGTCCTTTTATCGGCAGAAGAACTACTGATGATGTTCACTCTCTGGAACTGGAAAAGTATTAGAGGCTGGAGTCTCTGAACAGAGTTTTGAATGGCGCCAGTGTTTAAACTTGTCTTAAACTCTGTCAGTGCTCAGTGTGAAAAGAAATAATTTAGGAGTCAAATATTCCAATAACTCCTATCAGTGTCTTGAAGTGACATAGGTTAAAATGGTTCATTCCCTCAGTGGTCTTTTGTTGTCGAGGGAAGGCAAGGGCTGAACAAAACAGTGTAGGCTTGGGCCATGGGTAAGCTCCTGGGAGTTACTCCTGCAGCTCCTCTTCCCCATTCCCAGTCGCTGAAGTCAAGCACAGGTATCGTAAAATCATAGTGAGCTGGAAGGGTTCAAAAAGTAATCTTGGCCACTTGCTAAATTGAATTTGCCAGCACAAACTGAAAGTTCTTCCCTCTACCCTTGAAAAGATGGTTAAAAAGAAAAGAAAAAATCCTTGTCATATACACTTCCAATACACGAGAAATGTGATAATCAAGTCCTTTATGAGACACTTGATGGTCTTTTACCATCCATGTAAATCACTGTTCAACACTGAATAGCCAAACTCCCCAAAAGCCAGAGTATTTTCAGACTTCTCTCATTCAGATTTGTGTTTACTGACATCTACTGGCTATTCTAACTCATACCTTCATTACCAGTGGAATGAGAGAGGTGAATCCATTTAGTCTGCTGCAATTCCATCTACTTTGGTACCACCAGCCACATAAGAGGAGTCTGGTCCTTCCTGTCCCAATGTATAACACAGACAACCTAATTTGCATGTACTACTTCTAAAAATTATCCTTCTAAAAATATGATTCATTAATAAGCTGCCTATAAAAACACCTCAGGTGAAAGGACACACAGTGGAATACATTTGCCAAATTCATCCCTCCCTAAATACTTTTCTCCTTTGTGAAACCCAAGCAGAATCCAAGGAGAATCTTTCTTTAACCAGGCAACACAGGCTTCACAAAGAAACCCTGCTTGTATCATTCAGTCAGTAGAATTATCTATTGGACCGCAAGAATGAATTAGATGATGCTTCTTTCACAGTGTGTTTTACCAACAGATACAGAAATAAATCACTCACTGTAATGGGATAATTCACTAACACCTATTAACTATTTAAGAAAGAATACCCCAGCTAGTACCCTCAGAAAAAAAAAAAAAAAAAAAAAAGGCAAGAAGAAAATAACGAGTATAGACTGAAAAACAATGATGGTACATTTATTCAACGAGATAGATGCTGAAGGAATTTTTTCAACTGAAGTCTTAATGGTTTTGTCACCTCACCTGAAAGATGACAATTTCAGGGAAGGTTCACTGCACATTCTTCTATTGTGTCTCGGTATTTTTTGAATATAGTCTGGGAAACACCACTGATTCTTGTGTCAAAATCAAACAATTTTCTCTGAAAAACTGTCTGAAAGGAGAGGAAGTCAGAGTTGGCTCTTTGAGCTAAAACAGCTGGTCAATATGAATGGCAAAATTTGAATCATCTTTAAAGAATTTCAGAATCCCATATTTTCTTTGCTATAAAAAATTGTGCTAGGACTTGAATCAAACTTCCAAGAGAAGTATTCAGAAGATTAGCATTTAATTTACTTCTAAATCAGCTAAAGACTTCATAAGAATGTTTCACATGGTTTCAAAAGAAGCAGTTTACCTCCAAGACGAATTTAAGTCCAATGCATGACTCGGTCTATAACATTTTCCTACCAAAACTGATGTTCTTCTAAAATCAGCCAATGCTCTCTGATGACATCAAAAGTTGTACAAGTGGCAAGGCTCATAACAAAGTGTCATTCTCCCTTTACCGATGAGGATAGAATTCTGGTTTCCTGAAATTCCACATTTTCTTTTCTGTCTTGCACACTGAAGTCCTCCAATAGAATTATCATAGACATTAAAAGTATTTACCCCCATCACTCTTCCTTAAGTAGGTAACTTTTAAAATAAAAACCCAGAACACTGGATAGGTGTCTATTTTAAGTAAATCATGACTTCATGAGGTTCATTACTCAGTGTAAGAGTTTTAGATACCTGGATTATTTAGGTCAAATTTCCTAATTTTAGAGAGGAAGAGTTAGAAAGAGCACTGATCTCTTGTGGATGAATAGATGAAACAGAATACTTATTGATAAAGAGCAATGTAAAAGAAATATGAATCAAACTGAAGGCAAAATATGGGATTTCAGGCAAAAAGTCTCCCAGGAACCCAGGGAGATATGAAGAATATCTGAACAGACACTGAAGAGTTGGACAGCTCACTACCAAAAGCAGTTCAACTTCAGTTCATACATTCATAGTCCAGAGACTAATAATAAAAATTCAAGTTAATATTCCAATAAACTGAGAAGGCTTATTGGTATTCTGTACCATATGCTGATAAGGAGGTTCCAAAATTCTGTTATTACCCTCCTATGAATATATACCAAAAAGTTTAACAGGGTTGAACAATACTGAATGCCAGAAAATTCTCATGATGCTGCACTGCCAAATAATATTCCTTTTGTTCCATTCTGTTAGGTGCTACCTGAGATGGCAAGGGCAAATTAGGAAACTTAGTAATATCACAGATAAGTGCTCCCTTTAAATATGGAAATGCATTCTACAGCTCCCAAAATAAATTCTTAGATGAACATGCATCATCCTGTGAAGTTTAATTAACTAGTGTTTGGGTTTATTTATTTTTTTAAAAACAGCAGCCTTTTTGGAACACTCTATAGAAGCTCCTTTTGTTGGCCATTGAAATGTTCAAGGTCTGACTTTCTCTCTGAAACAGACACACTGGTTTCTGAAAGCTTACTTGGTCAAATCTTTTAGCATGAATCTATGAAAAAGTTAAAACCAACATATTTTCATTAATAAAATATCCTTTCTACATAACCCTTCTGATACAACCAAATGAGGGGCACTAACTTAACAGGAGTATCAAGTGTATGGTGCTCACACTTATTTTTATTTTTAAGTAAATTTAATTCTGTCATCTAATCCTTTAGCTGTATTGCTACAAAAAAAAAAATTGCTGTCCAATACATGTTTAAAGTACAAAATGCTGTCATAAAATTTCCTTTGTTAGAATAACAGACTTGAAGTCCTGTCCTCTTTATTGCTGGAGAGGGACAGACACCACTGGCTTGATTGGGCTTGATGACTTCTTGGAGAGGTCTTCAGAGAAGCACGCAGAAGAATTATAAAGCATGGTAATCTAGGTACAAAGAATTAATATTTCTCTAGCAGCAAAACTATTTCTCATGTGAGACATATAAGTTCACCACTATGAACAATGCATAGCTATAAGCTTCATAAAGGAAATAACTAACAATAATAAGTTTCTGCTTTCTTATTTTCTATAACCTGTCCTGAAACTTTCCTCAAAAGCAAGGTGATAAAGCAGAGAGGTTGCATACCCTGAAGATCACCAGCACCTTGAAGATGTACTAAATAAGAAGAGAATGCATTCCAAAATCGAAGGCCATTGCTAGAAAGCTGGTGCTCTAAATTCCCACCTGAAGAACATCAACACTACCTGAGAATCCAATCAACACAACTCCTGAGTTTCAACCAGAAATGGGCAAACAAACAGCTACATTGCAGATCAGGAGATACACAGGTAAAACACTGCTTTAAAGAAACACCATCACAAGGTAAGATGAAAATGTGGCTGGATATATAAATTAATCCTAAATGAACTTGATAGAGCACCAGAAGTAGTGAGAGGGTGTAGTATACCCTGTTTTCTAATGGTTTCTGCAGAATCAACTACTTCAAGAGCTAGACCATCTTTGTTTGATTATACAGGCAACATTTCATCTTTTTGTAAACAGATGAAGCACATTTAAAAGCAGGAGCAGTTATTACAGATATTATATAGATTTTAAGACTTTTGTGTCACCATAAATGAAGGTAGCAAAACGATCTCTTTTTAAGCCAGTAGGTATTTTAGCCTTCTTCAAAGATGGAGGCATACAGACCACATGGGACCATATTGAGAAGGAAAGGGGAATGCTATCTGTCCCTTACTGGAACAGGATACATTTTTGCAGCAGTGCAAGGATCTTTGCCCATTTGTGAATCTGAGCAGATGAAGATCCAGTAAGACCAAAACCCAAAGTAGTAACAGCCTGCCACAGATTTCTTGGGGCAGAGTGCCTTCTGGAATTGCTAGACCAAACACATGCAAAATTACAGATTAGCTTGCTTACTCATCCATTACACCAACATCCCTAATCTTTGACTGTTGTTATTTATTAATAAACATAACCTTGCTTTAGAGACTTTTATTGGTAAATCTCTAAGCACTTTTCAGTACTGGTATTTAGTTAACTCTCCATTCTTAGAGACAGGGAAGCACAGGCTAAATTGATTTTGTTGGTTTCTCTGGCAAGATTCACAAAGGGGAAGGGACTGTAGCATTAAAGATACTAGCCAAGTAGCAAAGTCTTTAACTTCAATATTGAAATAATTCTCTTTTCATTCATCCTTACCAGAAATCTTTTTACACTTCCTGAAGGACCAATGAACACCCTGACAAATTTCTACCTAAAGATATGCAGTGTCTTTGAGAAGAGTCCTACTTTTCTTGGGCAACAGTGGGGATGACAAACAGATTCACAACTGAGCAATAACAATCTAAAAAGAATTTGTTACCGTGGTTTGTTTTCAGCAAGCCATGCAGCACTGTATTGAAAACACATAGTATTTCATCACCTGATTTACAGAGTAGTAAAGAGTTTCAGAATGAACTCTACCATGTGTCTCATACTTCGAATCCTGTAATATTTCAAAGGATGCCTCTTGCCCATGTTTATTGCTTCTCAGTGATCACAGATGAAGAATATCATAGTCAGGGAGACAGCTATTATTGTTAGCCTTGTAAATAAAGTCTGGAGTTTGAAAAGCAAGCTGTGTTCATCGTGATCATTTATCAGCAAGATTTTGACATTCACAACTTCATTAAATAACTTTATCCGTGATAAAAGACAGACTAGTGTTCTTGTTATCCTGCTAGGCAACATCACTATCAGCACCATTGAAAGCATAAGAGGTTTTCAAAAGAATGGCTCTTAATAGAAGGAAAGTTCTACAATGTAGTCCTGAATACACACACAGAGCAGACTGATGAAGAAAGGATCATTTTAGAAAGCAAAAAAAAAAAAAAAAAAAAAAAAAAGACACCATCACCAGTCTAAGTCCCATTTAAAAAATACATGTGTTATTTAATCCTCTTCCTATTTTAAATAGTATACTAAAACTCCTATTAGTGTTTTTGTGACATTACTAAAGACAGATCCCACCCAAGGAGTTTACAATCTAAGGCAGATCAAAGAATCTCATGAATAACCTATGTTATTTTTAACTAAAAATAACAACGTATATGATTCTCAAATCTGTTTTAGATTTATAATGAAATAGCACTCTGAAAGCCAAATTAAATCAATTTTTTTTCAGAATATTTGAAGGCAAGACAACCTTTTTTGAAAATGCTTATTTAATCTAAAGGATATTTTATATGTTCATAGATACATATTTACAGGTTTAAATATGAAATTGGATCATAGAATATATTTCTGAACAAAACATTGAAAACACAATGCATTGACATATTTAATACCTCAAATTAGTACAAATACATTCTGAGATTAAATTGCCACTATTTTTAACTTCAAAAAGGCAAGAGGACACATGCAAAGGACGTGCAATTGGTACCCCTATTGAATTTCAAAGCTGTTGGGAGGTGTGGGAGAAAAGAAATGAAGCACACCTGTGTGGATCCTCTCCACCTTGCACATTGCCCATGAGATATCAGAATATTTGGGGCTAACTTTTCAGAGAGGACTAGGTAAGGATACAATGAAAATTAGCTACAATGAGATTTTAGGAGAAAATAAATCCATGATGATGCCAAACATTAGTATAAATTCTGAAAAAAATGCCATTTCTCCTGTGCCAAATGGAAGCTTTAGAGAAGTTCAGCCTCTATACCTTCAGAACTCTTCTAAATGTCTTAACCAGGGTAACTGGGGCTAAGCACTTTACAACATGACACTCTTCATTGACAGAGACTGTGGAGCTGCTCCAGAATGAACCCAGTGATTGAATTAAATATTTGGGATCAGCTGAGAGGAACATATTTCTGTGTGAAGCACAGCCAGAGCAAATTGGCTTGTGCAATCTGCATTCAGCAAGAGACTCACTGCTAGTTCTTCAGTCTCCCTCTATGGTACCAGTCACCAAGAGGAGCACGTGCCTCCCTCTGGCATGCTGAGTATGGCTTCCTGGCTTGATCTTACAGGATAGTGCTAATAATTCCCCCCATGCTCATCTAAGGATCCTATATGCCAGACACAACCCTTCAGTGAATGTCATGCTCCATAACTCATGTTTTCCAAAGGTTCATAGCCCTGGCAAATGGGACCTGCCATGCTGAAGTGCAGCAGAGTGTGAACTGGCGGCTCTTTGCTTGAAGAAACCCCAGCAGAACCCAAATTTTTCCTCTGCTACAACCTAAGCCTTCTCCATCAAGTGACCTTGCACATATGAACCATGGTGCATATTTCTGCATACATGAGGTGTTCAATGTTGAATGAGAGCTAAATTGAGATATCCGCTGAAATTCAAAATTCCATTTAGAAATCAAAATCATGGAACTACAAAATAATGTCAGTAGAAAAGGCCTAATAGAGATTATCTGCTTCTAACTGGGGGCAACTCTGAAGTTATATCAGGTTGCTCAGAGTCTTTTCCAGTCACATTATGAATGCCATCAAGAATGGAGATTTCACAAGCTCTCTGTGTAACCCACCCCCCTGTTTGACTGCTTTTAAGGCAAAGAACTTGGTCCTTATGCCTGGCAGTGATTTGCATGCATTGTTTCTCATTCTTTCACTGCACACCTCTGAGACTGTCCTCTACCATGGTATCTCTGAAGTCAGAAAGCAGTTTTGCTCTCTGTAAATGATCAGGGATAACATCTGGCTCCGAAAACAATTTCAGAGTTTATTTAGGTTTTCCCAGTTTGGTCAAATCAGTTTATTTAGAACCCCCCAGTGACTAAAATATAATCTGCAGCTTTCATTTTACAAACTATTACACAGATTATACGGTACAATAATTTTTCTTTGTAAAATAGGCTATTGGCATATTTCTCTTTTTAATTGTGGACAACTCGAGAAGTGGTGCTAAAAGACACCACTTTTTAAGCATTTCTGATAAAAATCCGCTAAGCCAGCTCCACGTCACATCATATGTGTTCAGAACATCATCATGGTCAGGAGAGGCTCACAGCAGCTCTGTCACAATTCATATTGCAGCTTAATACTACCAGAGAGTGTTCATCTAGAATGACTACTTCACTAACAAACCAGATGTGGTGAGCTGTACATAATGGAGGGGGTAGCACAGGTTGGAAAGGGGTTGGAAAGAGCTCCTTTTTCTGGACCCACACTCTCAAAAGAAGCATGTGCTTCTTCTCCAAATCATAAATTATTAAATGCCAAAAGGAAGGCATTGGTATCACCACCAGCCACATGGCTTGAAATAAGCTTGCTTTGCTTATTGCTTGCTTTGTGGTAAGAAATAAGCAGAACTATAACTGCAGAAGATTTTTGAAATTGCATTCTCTCCTCAATCTGAATGACATTCCTCTCTGCAGGCTGGAGAGAGAGGAGTGGGATGTAAGTCACATGCCAACAGATTTAATATAATTTGTTTTATTCTAATAGGTAAGGTATTGGCACGGGTAATTTTTGGATCAATTTTCTTACAACACACATTTCAGTACAAATCTGCAGTAATTCTGTTTCAGTAACTGGCATTGTACTAGTGGAGAACAGCTGTTATTTAGTGAGGATTCAGACATTTATCTAGTTACACATTCACAGTTCACTCAGCTGGGTCACGAGTGCAAACCAGAGTGTCTGACAGAAAACCTACAGGGTGCTAAGGCTTTGCCCCAAAGAAACAGTGGAGAAAATATATTCCAGAAGGGTCAAGAGAGAAGAGAAAAAAGATAAGAAAACAATCACACATCTAAAGTGGATGTTTAAATCTTTTTCCCTCCTGGAAATGTAAAATGACAGTTCTGGTGAATGGCTCTCACATGATGCTGTCACCCTTCATTCTGTAACTCTGGCTGAATGACGTCTAACAGAAAGCTCTTTTCACCTCACCTTCAGGGATTAGAGTCTTGGAGCATACTTAGGTAACTTCTAGATAAATGTTTGAGGCATTCAAATCTGTAAAGCAAGGAATGGTCTGACAAATGCCTCATGGTTTATTCCTGTATACAGCTAACACACTGTAGTGAATAGTAATAACTATTGGCTTGTACAACCTCATTATATCAATAAGTAATAAATCATTGTTCTTTCTTTCAAGTAAGAAAATATACAAAGTAAAAGCATCATATCTAATATACCATTATTTACAATGTTATCTGTGTATAGCCCATCCCTAATAGGTATGAACACCATTAAGTATCTTCCCCAGCACATTTTTTGAGACTGGGCTTCTATGTAGCAAGCTCCTTGGCAAAAAGATCATATTATAGGTACAGTGTTACCCTTTTTGCTTGTTGGAAGTTCTGTTAATTTAAGAAATCATTGTGCTTCCCTTTTGCATTGAACCACGTTGTTTAAAAAGCTCCTACAAATCATAGCTGCTCAGTGTATGCTAGGTCAGCCTTTTGTTCTGATATCATCTCATATCAAGACTGTTCTATGATAATCAGATGAACGCTGGAAAGCCAAAGCAAAGCAATGCAGCACCACCCAGAGACACCAAACCAAGGCTAAATGATCTAAACCTGTGTGCTGTGTGGTGAGTCCTGACCTGATGAGTCCACAGCCTGTAAAAACAAAGTCATAAATGGAAAATGGAAAGTAAAGGAGGCAACGCCCCCAAGTCCACAAAGTCTGACATGAGCACATAAGCATGTGCTGGACCATGAGGGCTAGTGAAATGACCTGGGTAATAGCAGACACAGGTTTTGCTGAGCTCATGCAGTTTGTTGGGATTTGTGATCACTTTCTGTAATGATTTCTAGGCAAAGGACACTGATGAAGGCTGCAATGGTAGTGAGAGTATTGAAAAGTAACTTAAGCTAACACCAGGAGTAGTATTTAGCAATATCATCACTGGATTATAAAAGTTGTCTCTCTCTGTCCTACATATGGTTATTCTGCAAAACTACTGCAGATTTTTTTAGTCACATTTTTTAGTAAAAATATATTTATTTAAAACCTCTTCAGCACAATAAAAAGCAGAAGTTGCAGATGGGTGCACAGACGATCCTCCAAAAGGTCAGACAGGTCAAGGCTAGCATCTTAAAGAAAAGGATAGTCAGATTCCATGGCAGGAATGTAAATGTATCAATTACCTGATGTAAGTTAAGCAGTAGTTCAGCAAATTCTAATCTTAATAGTGTCTAAATGCTGCAATTTCTTTTCTACAGCAATAGCAAGCATTCAAGTCGCTCTGTTGATGAGCCTTGTTATCTGCTGTTAGTAAAGGTACTAACATTGAGGAAGACAAACCTGTGTGGATGCCAGAACTCTCTAACACCAAAAAGTTTTATTTTGTTTATTTGTTTCCTTCCCCAGAAATATCTCTATGTGTTTTTTAGCTATTATGGTGCTAAGATTATTACTTCATGATAAAATTGATGTATTATCTTTAAATTTAGGACATGTGATGGCTGGTGAAAAAGCTTTGCAGAGGTCTTAAAATTCCACTATTCTAAAAACCTCAGAATTATGGAAATATTCTAAATGGAGGTTCTTTGAAAGACTAAGCATAGAGGAATGCACTGAGTGCATGAGAAAGGTCTTTTTCCAGCCAGCAGAGTGAGACTGAAAGCCTAATTTATCACTCACATTAATACAGCAGATTAGCATGCTATGTGGCATACATTTCTCAAACCCCAAAAGTCACTGTAAATTATCAAGACAGCCACTCAGGTAAGTCAGCTAATGTATATGGACATAGCTATATGGGGGAAGAGGAGGATGGCTCCCTGCTGAGCATGGTGCCAGCCTGGGCACACACACACAGAAGCACGACCTTGCCAAAGTTCCCCAAAACCCAGGGGAAGAGGAAAGGTCCCAGCACAGGACTACCCTGGCTCTGCCAGCCATCAGAGCTGGTGATGGCTGTGCCAATTTCCTGAGCTGCACAAGGCTCCTGGCCAGCACAGGAACAGGGAAGGGGGTTTGGGATCAGCTCTCTTGTGCAATAAGTGGAAATGGGAACAGAAGATACAATCAGAAGAAAAAAGGGTGTAGAAAGCTCTTGGCAACTATAATCATCCAAATTGATATCCAGTGCCCATAAGAATTCTTTATCTTTGCTTCAGAGATATTATTCCACCATACTAGCAATGTTGCTCAAAATATACCTCTAAATACTATAAACCTATTTACATCATATACAATCCATCTATTGGTTATCTGTCAAAAATATACTACAATTATTTTGGTTACTTCGAAGTAACTCTTTTCCCCCTAAGTTACTATACTAAAAATAATAGTTTTTTCTTTTCTGTTTGGTGATCCAAAATATTAGGTGAGTACAATATAAACCTCAGGTGAGCATTTGAAAGGAAGATAGTACCACTCAAAAATAAAAGAATTTACTAAAAATTGGACAAAACACTTAGGTAGATTAGCAAAGGGTTTTACCTAAACCCAGTCTGCAAGTTTTGGTAAATAACCATTGAAAAAAGTTTGTCTGCATTTGTGTCTTGTATTAATTTGTATCCTGTAAAACCTAGCTACGCTTCTGCCCAGCAATTGTATTTGCACACCTACTGGATTCACACCACAGATGCTTATTAAAGCCTTGTCTTGTGATCTGATCTCAACTACTGACATGTAGGCTCTCCCAACTCCTCCTGCTGGGTTAATGCTACACTAGAAGAAGACTTTTCTGCATAACCAAAACATCCACTTTTGCTTATACTTCAGGAGAGGTCTTGGACTGGGATAACAACTGCTGACTCCCTGTAACCTTGGGCAGATTGCCTCACCCTTGCATGGCTCATTTTAATCTTCTGTTCAACATGAATAATAACACTGGAGAGCGCTTTTATGTCTTTGGATGAAAGACTTAATATAGTACAAAGTATTTTTATTTAATATCAGAATATAGCTTTCACAGTAACATCTTATATGGAGTGGAAAATGATGATCTTATATAATCCGTTGTATACGGACACTGACAGCTTATCCTTGAGGGTTTGGCAAGAAATAACTATGAGAAGGTAATGGCTGTGAAAAATATTTTTCTCTGTCCATGACACATCCCCTAGGACACAAAGGTCTCAGCAATTAGTTTTGTTCCTCTTTTGAGAAAAACACATTAAGCAGTATCAAGGAAATACTGTAGTCACTTGGGGAAATGCACCGAAATCCCAAGTGCTGTTTTGTATGGACAGAATTTTTCCCATTCCAGGCCCTAAGTAGCTATATGAGCCCCTTCCAAGATAAGCATAATGAATGAGCCAATAAACAAGGCACCATTTATGTAAATTTCCTCAAAGGCACAAAAATTGATTCTGATTGTATTTTGAACACAACCCAAGCAAGAGCTCAGATTCAAACTCAAACTGAAACAGTAAGTCAGTGCAAGTCTACTCCCATTCACACGCCCAGGGCAGCTCCTGCCCGTGGGTGGGATGGAAGATTCACTCCCTCCCCCTGGATAAGAGATGCTCACAATCTGGGCCATACACCTCTGGATATCACGTGGCTGTGCAGGAACCATACTGGAAGGGTCGTATGAGGTATGTCACAAAAGTAGAAGGAGTTTCTACCCTGTGAGCTTTACACTACAGTCATTTTAAAGTGCACGTGCTTGCAAAGCACCAACATACCAGCATCCTTCAAATGTATAGAACATGTATCTGGGGCCAAGAAATTCTCCATATCTGGACCTCCAGCTAATGCGTAATGAGGCAAGCCCTACGTCAGACACCATCAGCATGGAGCGTGTTGAAGGGAGCTCAGGCTGGAAACCCCAACTGGACATTTATGGAAATGCTTCCCCCTACTTTTGGGAGAAAACAGAGCAACTCATAGATGGATACCGAGCAAATATTTGCAGACTAGGGGCTTTAATGAGTTTGTTTCAGTTTTCTAAGTCTTCTGTTCAGAATATGTCTCTAAAGAGAAGACAGTTTAAAACAGAAGACAGAATAATCTCTGGGACTTTGATGTGCAAAAAGAAGACCTGAAGACAACAAAAGCATAGAGAATGTACAACAAAGTGCAAACCCTTCTAAACTAATAACACTGCAAACACTTTCAAGCTGAGACTGTGGTCCTCTAGTGTATTTCTAGACACATTGAAGTGTCTTGGTGAAAAATCATGCAAAATAAAATCAGCATTTCTGAGAGCATTTTTCTCTAATTTGGTAATTAGAAATTGGGACAGAATAATAGAAAACCAGTTAAGGGATGTGTTAATTTTGAAAAAGGAAGTAGAGTCTTAGAAAAACAATTCTGCTTTTATCTTTTTTTTTAGTGGTGGTTTTGGTAGTATTTTGATTATTTACTTTTCACTATCAGATGATCAATTCAATAAACTGTGTGGGTCACACATGGGAGAGCTGATAAACAAACGGCTAGAAGAATTTAAGGCAAATATCAGCTTCTCCATTAAGGAAATACTCAAAGTATCAGAATACAGATATACTGAAAGATGACTTGGAAGTATAGCGACACAGCTGGTGTTCCACAAATAAATAACCTCAGGAAATTTGTATCTACTCAAACGGAGAAGAGATAGTAAATAAATATTACCTGTAAATAAATCTCTAGCAAATGCTTCCGTAAAACAAACAAACCTCTCCAACACAGTAAATACAGATGTTTGTTTGCATGCTGCTGAAGCCAAAAATCTTGAATAATTTTGGCCATTAGAGTGTACTTACTCTACTTCTATTTGTCCTTTCCTTTAAATAGAATCTAATACCCCATTCTCCCTTGAAGGCTTATTAGAAGATAAAATGCCACAGGATAAAACAAACACAAATTAAATGGTGTTAAGAATCCCAAGAGAAGAGTAATTCAGTTTACATTTTGGGGGGTTTTAATTGCTGGTAAATTACACTTCTGAAATCATGTTCAGAGGATAAAATGATTTCTGCTCTGCTTTGTAAACCATTTTCATAATTTTCAGGCATGTAGCCAACTGACTACAATGACTTATAGAAGTCCGGAGCTCATAGGAACTCCACTGCCCATACATTCACTGGCATAAAGAACAGTTCAAAGCATGCAGTATACTCCTTAAGAGAACAAAAAAATTGTAGCTTCCCTGCTCATAATCTACTCAGTTACACACCAGTTTCCAAGTAAAAAAACAACAACAACAAAACAAAAACAAAAACAAAAACAAAAGCAAACAAAAAAAAACCCAAAAAACCCCCCAAAAAACCTCCCACAAAACCAAAACAAACCCCAAATATGATAAACAGATGATAAGCAAAAAGAAAAAATTCAAATATTATTGTTGCTTGTGTAACCCCATCCCTAACAGCAAAATACAGCAAAGTATGTAGTTAGTGAATGACAATTTTCTAGGACACAGCCCCACTTTCTTACTTAGCTTCACTCATAACTGACACCTGACATTTTAGAACAGGGTTTCACTGCTGCTAAGGTCAGCCTTCAAGTACCAAACATCCACAGTGGAGTACAGGTATTTTATTAAGAACCAACAAACCACAACATGTAATGGCTGCAAAAGCTGGGAGTGAGAGAGAGTTATTATTATTATTATTATTATTATTATTATTATTACTTTTTTTTTTTGGTAGCTCATGTTATGAGCAACTAATAATAATGAAAGGGAAGCAAATACTTCGGTATTCAGAAATGAGGATCATTCTTTAAACATTTGTGCATCTATCTGTGTATTGCAGTGGCTTAATTATAGGATGGGCTGGGATGCACTGCATATTAATAGAGGTCAAGTAAAACAGATCTTTCACCATGCTAAATGTTCTTAGCTCTTAAGGGCCTAACTCTAATCCTTGGAGACACAAATGTCCTAAAGGAGGACTGTTCATAGAAGATCCATCCCCTCAGTCTTAAAAGTAAAATTCTTACCAGGTGGATCTTGTAATAAGGTTTTGTCTTCAGTATTTTTCTTTATTATTTTTAATAATCAAACTATTGTTAGACATCAGGACTCAATCATGTGAGTACTTAAAAATACGATGAGTCATCCCACTAACGGCAGTGAAGTTAAATAAATCCAAGTCACAGGTGCTACACTGAAAACAGACATGGTTACAAGGTAAAAATGTCTCATCCATGGGATCTGTCAAAGCTCCATTTCCACCATTATCCAGACATCTAGGGATAGAAGCAGGGAGCAAGTGTTTTTAAGTTAACTTATTTTCTCTCTTGACATAGTCATTTGGCTGCTAAGACCTCACTATGGTTGGTTCATAAACAATTGTTCAACCAATTTATACACTTTCACAGCCATTAAAAACAAGCAAAGCAAACTTCCTCACCCCAAAACCAGGGGCTTTTTTATTTTTAAATTATCTAAATTAAAGATATAATAATAATAAAATAATAATGTAGCAGTGGATTAAATCCATTGTCCTTTAACCATATAAGAATTCTTTTCATGCCAAAGCAGTGTTTTCTGATTTACTGGCATTATGAAGGGATAGCTATGTTTATGCTAATTTACAATGCACAGAAGAAAAGGTCTTTTGATCAGACATTTTATTTTCATCACTTTGATTGACTGTCAGCCATACTAATTATCATAGAACCATTGATCATCATTTGCTGCTAACTAGAAAATGTTGACATGTTTTCTATGGCATTATTTAGTATGCAAATTTAAGAAGAAATGGTGCTAGACCTAATAGGCAGAATTTTCATGCCCACTTCATTTAAGGAAGTCAAATCTTTTTAAGAATAAAATAAATTTCAACAAGAAAAGTCCCTCAAAACAACATACAAAATAAAGAAATGGAACTGTATGCATTATAGAAATGCTTTCTATTTATTTGTGCTCATGTTCTTTCTACACCTTTCTTGCTGAAATCCATTCCTTACCCAAATCCAGCTCCTGAAGCAAAAAAACCCCTTGAGAATATGGTTTAAAAAAAAAATTAAGAGCATTTCAAAACTAAGAATACAGTGCAAGTTCAGCATAACTTTTTCAAACATATCTTTGCTTTAAAAACCACATTTAAAAATCATACCATATTTTTATCCAAAAAAGTATGTTTTTCTCCTTTATGCAGCAATCCAATATATAGAATGAAAGGAAAGTATTATGATGCACCTCAGAAACGGAATAAACAACAATATTTATCCACAGTTCAAATTGGTGCACTGTAGAACTGTGGAGCTCTAATATATTAATTAATAAATAATAAATTGTGGTAATAATAATAATAATACATGATAATCATAAATAATGTATTGTAATGATAATGATAATGATAATATATTAATTAATGAATAATAGATAATTAATGAATTATCATCTTTTTAATTGCTCCATAAAAACTTTGTGTAATTTCATGAAGTCAACACAGTAAAACCCTTTTTACTCCCTTGGCAGCTTCTTCATTATGATCAATAAAAAAAAAAAAAAAAAAAAAAAAAAAAAAAACCAACAACAACAAAAAACCACAAAAAAAAAAAACCAACAACAAGAAAAAACCACAAAAAAAAAAAAAAACCCACAAAAAAAAAACCACAAAAAAACCCAACCCAAACCAAACCAAACCAAACCAAACAAACAAAAGTACATTTCCCCACATTTCCCCTTCAGGAGCAACACAATTCAAACTTGTAAATGCAGCTTCAAACAATAATATTTTTCTATTAAAATGTCCTCTAGTAACCACAAAACCCCTGCCTCATCAGTCCCTAATCATGATTTTAGCATTGCATAAGCAGTGCACAACTAAGAGCAGGACCTCACAGATTCCTGTGGCCATGGGGTGCCCATGGTGCCTCTGTAGCACCGAGAAACCACAGCAGTGTTTCACTGCCATTCACCAGGAAAGCAAACACTGCTGCCAATAGAGCACAATACTCCTTAAAAAAAAAGATGAAAAGCCACTAAAGAATGGTGTTTTCCCCACCATTTTTTGCTGTTCCAGATATGAAAGCTGTCAGCTGGTTGAGTAAAAAAGGTTATATAGTCATTTTTACGACCAGGAGGAGAAAGCCATTGCATATCTGGCCAATTGAATATTCTGGGGCTGGATCTAGAGGTTTGCAGACAGTACCTCCCTCCCTGAAAAGTTTTCCTTGCATCTGGATACAGGGCTTTTTTCAGTATATGCGATCCAAGCCAAAGTTATTGGTTTGTACCCCTGGTCAGGAATGAGTGAGAAAACACAAGGCATGTGAGTTGACATTGTGTACAATCACTAAACTATACATGGTCTTTATCTTTAAAAAACCTCATAGGTCTAAAAATTACTTTTTCTTTTTTTAGAAATGTGCCTGTATTATTGGTATTATGAGGGACAAATGATTCCTTGGGTGGGAACAATTCTCTGATGCATCCTACCCATGCTTCCACTCAAGGCTACAAAAGTTTAGGAGCCACAATTGCATCCCTGTTTGGTCAGCAGCCCTAGCTGTCCTTAACTTTCTCTGTCAATTCAGAGAGAAGACAGATGCTAATTTTCAGTTGCATACTGTAATCTGCTTTTAACATGGTTAAGGGAAACAACTCATATTACCAGCAAGTTTTATCAAATTATATTCTTCCCTCAAAGAAAATAATTTTTTCTGATATCTTTGAAATCAGCATTAAGGATGATTCTTTCTGATTGCTGTCAACACTGAAATGTCTCGTGTGGTTCTGTGGCTATACTAGCCTTGAAATCTGGATTGTTTTTTAATTCCTATGACTCCTTTCAAATAATTTTCATTAAAAGCAGTAGAGGCTTTTTTAAAAGTCAATGGGAAAAATAATGTGTAATGGCTTTCTTCTCCTACTTGTATTTTAGAATAACCTTTTGTTCTGTTTTTTAGGTAAAAAGCCCCACAAAATCTTAAAATTACCTGAAACCACGATCACTTTTACTCCATTTTTAATTAAAAAAGGGCTTTTTTTTTCCTTTTAGTGGATGAAAATCTTTTAAAAACCCTATTGGCAATAGGCAAGTATAAAAAAGCTTGTTGTGCCTTAACTTCGAGGTATCTAGGGCTTTGAAATAAAAGATTTTTGCAGTTAAATGTTGACTTGATATTGCGTGCAAGTTTGAATGTAAATGTTACAGGTAAAAATAGCCTAAAAAAATTCCTATAGCTGTGAAGCTGGATTTGCCAGTGGTCTGTATACAGTCATACAGTATACAGTAAAATTTCCAGAAACCAATATGGTTCAGCCAAGGAGACTGAGGATGAGAATGGGATGAGGCACAAGCACAAGAAAAAGTCAACCTGTAGATCAAACTTGTGAAAATGCCACATTCTTAATCAATGTTTTATTCAAACACTTTATTAAGAATTGTAAATGATTATTTTTGATATAATTAAGAGCATTAGTGAAGACAAGTTTTGCTACAGCAGCACAGAGGTGCAGTAAATGAGAAGCATCACCCTATAGTTCTTCTGGGTCCGTAGCAATGTACCAAGAGTCAGCTCCTTGCCAGTCTGTCATCTAATCTGGTAATTAAAGCACAGGAAAGAGGATATTATCCCTATGTTAGTAAGAAAAACAGAGGGAATATATGGGAGTTTTGTAGGAGCAGATGCAGGAATTTATCCCAATCTATATTTCTTTACACCACTCTTTCTTTAACCACTTTAAATCACTTTTAATCATGTCTACACAGCAGAGCCAGCCTGGCTACAGCAAACAAAGCTTAGCTGGAGCCCAGCTTAGTGTAACTGTACTGGGTCAGCCTCCCCACAGCAATCCTTGCAGGGCTGTGCTTTGTGTTGGCAGCAGGAAGGTGTTGGTGGCACACCAGTGTTCTGGTACTGCTGAGCAGCACTGGCACCACTGCACCAGCAATGCCTTTCCAATGTTCTGCTTCCCTCCTCCGGCAGCTTGGGGGTGGACAAGGGGTTAGAGGGGGCACAGCCAGGGCAGCTGACCCATGCTGACCAAGGGGTCCATAGCATATGAGATGATGTTCAGCAATAAGGGCTAAGAGAAAGGAGGAGGAGGAGGGGCATTAACTATTAAGGGGTTTGTCTTCTGATGCAATCACTACATGTACGAGATCTTGGGTGGAATCACCTGCCAATGGAAAGTGGAGACTGAATCTTCACTAAATTGCCTCTATCTCAACCTGTAAGCTTTTGATCCTATTTTTTTCCCTCTGTCCCATTGAGGAAGAGAAGTGGGAAAGCAGCTTGGTGGGCACCTAGCAGCTGGCCAAGGTCCACCCAAAATAACACATAAATACAGATAAAGTAGAATATATACATCAACTGAATAATGACACTTTCCTTGGCTTATCATCAGAGCTTGTTTATGCTGATATAGACAAATAGAGATTGGCAAAGTTTGATGAAGAATCTTTGTTTTAGGGGGTTCTCCAATAAGAAATCTCCTTGATGGTGGTTAGACTGCACAACTGTATTTAGTTTTCTGCACATAGGGTAAAAGTTTTAGTTATAGAATGACTAATGTTGATTTGGAAGCTACTGAGTGACTGCAGCTATAGCCAGATTCTGTTTAATTTCAATAGTCAATTTTTAGTATTGACAGACATTTTAAACACAAAGGTTTTCTTTTGAAGCATTAAAATCTATTCTGTGGAACTCTTAATGGACACATAACATGTTTATGAAGTAAAGTCAGTGTTATATTTCTCTATCAAGCTACAATAATATTTGTTCAAATATCTTTATTCTTAGTCACATACTGTAAGAAGTAATATGATATTATTGATGCAATTTCTCATTCAGGAACAGTGGGCATAGGCATATTTCATAACCTTAAATAGCAGAATTTATTCAGCAGTTTGTGCCAAATAATACACTCCTTACAGCCAACCTTGCTGGTTCTAGAAGGGACTTGACAAATAATTTTTCAGGTACATTTCACTGCTACAGACATAACTGTCTCCCATTTTTAAGTATGTCTAAGTGCTAAAATGTGCAATTTACTTTTATATTCTTTATGCCATTTATTTTTTTTCTGACATCAAGATGTCTGAATAGGCTATTTAATCCCTTCAGAATCCTTCAGAGAAACCTTGGTATTGCCTGTGTAGAGGCTGTATTTTATGTAACGTGTTTTACCACGCAGAAGGAAAGGCACAGTGAACTTGCAGTGTTCATTGCTGCAGAAACTAACCTCCTTCCTCCTGTGGGTTACCCATTCTTTCCCTTCCTAGCTCTGACCTTTCACATGAACCTTGATCACACTACCTATTGTTAATATTTATTTTTGCAGAATTGTTACAAGGGAGAAATAATCAGGAATATTATATATGATGTTTTTCAAGATATTTAAACACTGTTAGGGATAGAAAGGGACTAGGTTCCACCCAGCATTCTCAGTAACTAGGTATAAAATTTGATAACCAAGAAAGAAGAGGAAAATTTGGATGAAGAACACATTTCCCCTGCTTGTTCTGCCTGGGCAGTATAGAAGATGACTGTGCTGCAGCCTCCAGCTTCAAGGCCTGTGTCTCCCCTGCACTTGACAGGGGAAGAAAAGGCAGAGTTATGGCATGTTGTTCAGGCCATCTGCCTTTCAGCAACACAACTGCACAGCCAATGGCTTCCAGGCAGCTTAAGACTCCCAATCCTCTCCTGGCAGAGACAGGCTAAATCCACTCTCTCACAAGTTGCTAACAGATCTAAGCCCACTGACTTGCTGCTTTGCATTTGTTTTGGTCTATGTGAAGGTACCAGCCTGATGTGACCATGAGTAGCATGGAAAGGGTTGGCTGTAAAAAGTTGTCACTGCCATTTGACTTTTCCAGAAAAATTGATATTCATCAAAAGTTAAGCCTTCTGAATGAGTTATCACCTTCCCAAAAATTGGGGTTTTTTTAACATCAGATGCTGATCACCTTAAAAAATGATAATAACCAATATTCAATAGCAATAATATTTGTAAGCTAGACATTTTTGAATTCTGAATACAGTTTATAGTTTGTGAATACTTTTCAAAGTCAACTTTTCCAACCTCTCCTCATGCCTAGTACAATGTCACTATTTACTTGTAACACATCCTCACCAAGAAATACCAACCAAAACCAGGGTTTTCACAAGACAGTCCCTCTATGAAGAGTCTCTACTCAAGGAGGTTCAGGCTAAATCAACAAAATTAAGTGTGTATGGAACTAGAAGGGGCAAACCAAGGGGGAATGTATTAAAACTGAAGGAGAGACGGATTAGATTAGATATTGGGAAAAAAGCCTATTTACTGTGAGGGTGGTGAGGAACAGGTTGCCTAGAGAATTTATGGATGCCCCATTCCTGGAAGTGTTCAAGGCCAGGTTGGATGGAGCTCTGGTCTAGTGAAAGGTGTCCCTGCTCATGGCAGTAGGGTTTGAGCTAGATGAGCTTTAAGGCCCCTTCCAACCCAAAGCATTCTGTATCATATGATGATTCTATGAACTCAGAGGTGAGTAACATCTTAGCAGTCTGAAATGTATATCTTCTAAAGAGAAAGCTCGTCTCTGAACACCACACAACCTGAGCTGGAATCACAAAATGGAATTTCATTGACTTTCATATGTAAGTAGACAGCCAGAGCCAGTTCAGGTCTCTTGACCTGATTCCACATAGTGTTTTTATGTGGAAGTCAACATTCCTTTTCTACATAGGCACTTTTACATTTCTTGTAAAGAGGGTTTAAGTGGTTTTCTCTGCCCACAGCTCATTTCTTGCCCTTATGGTACAGTTTGTTTTCTGCTGAGTTGTGACATTATGGCTGTTTGTGGGCTGTTCCACAAACAGGGTCACAAAACTCAACCAGAGCACATCCAACCCTGTTTTAACAACTGCTACAAAGGGGTTCAGGAGAGATATATAAAGTAGCAAATAAACTTTCTGGATAAACTCAGGTGTTGAGATAACTTCTAACACGTGCTTTTACAGATGCTGTCATTATCCTATATATTGATAATACTCTGAGTCTCTGAAGTTGACTCAAAGAGCAGTTTCAGTATTTAACCTGGGGGATTTTCAGGACCATCTACATGACAGGGGTGGTATGGCTGCCTGGGTATTGCTTACAAATCCTCTCTGTGCTAATGAAATTGCTGTTTTACTGAATAATCCTGGGTAAACGGAATTGACACAAGGTTGTGCCATGTCTCTCTCTAGCTAGGAATAAGAGAAGGTCCCTTGTTAGAAAGACCTATTTAAGTGCAAGCACCCCATAATAATGAGATACTTCAGAAAATCCCCCTTGGAGAGCTTCTTTGAAGGAATTGGGCTAGAAGGAGTGGAATTTCCTCAAAAGCCAAACAAAAAACCAGACATATTCCTGGGTTTCAGAGGCCTCAAAGCGTGAACAACTTGAAAGGAACTGACATTCTCAATGTCACAGGAAAAGAAAAGGCGACAGCTCTGCTGCCTTTACACAAGCATCTACTGTAATTATCAGACCATGGATGAGGTAAAGTGGCTACACAGAGGAATCAGAAAGTGTCCTTTTACTCTAAAGAAAATAATGAGGGGACCACTCACAGATCTCATTCATGACTCTCATTAATACTAATTATATCTAAAAAAAAAGGTGAAGAAAATAAGGAAAATATATATGGATCTGCTTCTCTTCAAAGGTATACACTCTCTTTATCAGTTAGAGAGGTTTCCCTTCCTCCCTGCTCAAAGGTTTTCTTTCTGGTCAGTTCAGCTTTCAGATGTCCTTTGGCCAACAGACATATAAACATTAAAATGACCGTATTCCTGGGGCTCAGGGGGATGTTCAGGGTGTCCTTCCTTTGGGGTTTTGACTTCAATCAGTGGCATTTTTCCAAAGCAAACCCCACAGCTCCTCTCATTTACTTTAGGAAGGCACATTATCTTTTGGTCACAAAGAGATCTCAGGACATGCAACCACTCTTCTTTCGGACATAAAAACCCCCAAAGCCATGACACAGAGTGCACCTAACCCACTTGAATTTTTAGTGAGCTAGTCCAAAGAAAAACAAGGGAAATTCTGGCAGCATGGACATGGGGACTTCAGCCAGTTTCCCTCCAGACTACCATGCCAGTTACTGCAACCACATCCTTACACATTTCTACAGCCAGATATTCTAGGGCTGATCACAGATGCTTTTTATCAGAGTAATGCTGGGGTTTGTGTCTGACAAGCTTCACAAGACTCCAGAAAACTTAAAAGCCTCCAGTGCAGCAACCTGGCATGTGGCAGTTGACAACACATCCATGCAATTTCTGATAATTTTTGCAGCTAATGCCTTTTAGTTTTAAATCTACACATTTCAAAAATTTCATTGCCATGTTTATATCTCACTTGATTGAAATAACTCTCTACCATTTTAGATTTAATCACAATCTCCAAAATAATGTGATTTCTTATTAAAATACACATATTTTGAAGACTATCAGAGACTGACAGAGTATTTGCTAAAACTACATGAGGGAACTCTTCTGTGGACTAAGAAGAAAGAATGACTGAGACAATCCATCAACATAAATTTAAGCTGTATAAATATTTTTATCTTGCAAACTAATTTTCCAGGAATTAAGTGTTCTTCTGCACCAGTCATGACAGCACATTTTATTCAGAGTTTTGTGAGGTTTACTTCATTCATTTAAAAATTTTCTTTCAGAAACCAACAGCTAACTTGTTAAAGGAAATTTGATTAATCTTAAGTAAGCTACTTTTTATTTCACTACAATGCAGTATTAATGGGAATAACATAAAGGATAATGGAATTAAGAACTCAGTAACAGCTTAGACAACATCCCATTACATCAAATTCCAGTGTGTTTCTGTAGTAATCTGTTCTGCACCACTCCAGTGTGCTTATGCAATCAGAGCAAAGAGCTGTTACCAAGGAAACCAATCAACCCAAGACCCCTCGTGTGTGGAAAATGCAGATATTTAACACCAAAAAATCCCATAGAAAATAACTTCAAATAACAACCCAGACTGGACCTACCTCTGACATTTATAAGCTCATGTAAATCTGGCCATTGTTCTAACCTTTCAGTTAATCATTTTGCCACTGTGGACTGAATAAGCAGGTCTCTGTCAAAAAAAAAAAAAATTAAAAGGTGTATTGGCCCAATAGACAGAGAAGTTTATCCAGTGTAATTAATTACAATAAAAATGCAAATAGCTTCCCATAATTAGTTCTCCATTGGTTTTATTAAGCCTATAGCCAAAAAACCCTAGGTCTGCTCTCAATATTGGTCAGAGAAATGCTAATTCTGTGGCATAGCATGAACTGATACAAAGCCTTGTTATCAATGAACAGGTTAATCATAAAAGAAAGGCTTGACTTTATCCTTTCATACCTAGTGGTAAGAAACTTCTTTCCAAAGGTGCTAATCATAGTTAGCTACTTAGCAAATGATAATGCCCAAATTCCTGAAATACATATTTCTTGTAAATGCCTACAGGACTGGATACCAAGTAAGCTGCATTCTCCAGCAATGTACAGACCTGGATTCTACACAGAGAGAAGCAGAAATTCAAATCCACCTGTTCATTAGGGTTCGAGTTCTTAAAACTACCAACTAATTTTGCTAATAGAGGTGGCTAACTTCAGAAGCTCAGTTACAGTGAACACAGATGAAAATTTTAATTTTTTTTTTTTCATTTTCATTTAAAGATTGTTTTTGGAGAGACTGTTTGCAACAGTAGTGGCTAAAATTCAAAGCCCAAGTTTTCTAAGATGTACAGCTCACATAACTGGAGATTTGAGAAAAACTTTGTGCTAAGAGAGAGAAATTGCTGCCCATGGACACTGAGAGTTCTTAACTGACAATTAAGTCCTCCAGACATAATTTATAAAAGCATGGGAATACTACTTAAAATATGTGTGTAGATAGCACAGAGCTACTTTTCTGGGGGTTTTTTTGTAGTCCATTAGCTTTGTGGCACATAATCTTGAAAATGAGCCTGTATTTTAATATGCATAGTACAATTTACTGTCTCTAACAAGCACTGGTACTATCTTATTGTAGGACTGTACCTGTAAAGGACACACTGTAGATAGAAAGATTAAATTGGAAATTAATTCCTTACTGAACAACAGACGGCCAAAAATGAAAAGATTTTGAACATATGGAACTAACAAATACTAATCAAGCTTAACAAAAATTTGCATGCTTCATGGGACTTAACAATAGCTCAAAATCATCTGTGTTACTAAATATGCACACTGCTTTAGAGAGATCAAACCGTCCAGTTAACTTCATTTGTGCTCATAAAAGTCAGGAGAGAGATGGCTGTCCTGCTTCACTGGTAGAAAGCACCATCAGAGCTAGGAGGCAGTCACACAAAGCCCTAGATCACCCTATTTGTAACTCTACAGAAGTGAAATTGTTTTTACAGAGGTATCTGTCACTTTTAGGAGAGAGACATTACATAAGGAAACATCTATGTTTCTTGCAGCATAACTGAAAACAATGCTGCATATGATAAGGTTTTATAATTGTTAAATTTAGTGTAGGTAAATGCAAAGAGAGCATCTGTCTTAAGGTTTCCTTGAAGCTATGTCAACCCCAACTGCTCATCTACCACCTGCATCAACTCTGAGAGCTTAAGTGATTATCTAGAAGTAAAAGAGAAACAAAACCCATTTGGAGGGTTGCTTTTATCTCAGATAATCCCTGTCAGACAAAGCAAAAAAAAAATTTTCTTGTAAAAGGAATTATTTTGAGATTTTCTAGAGCATTGCTAAATATCTAGCATGGAATCTGTGTGAAGTGCATTTGCCAGGCTCATTTGGATGTTCCTCTTCTTCTTGTGGCCAAGTTGAGAGGAGCTAACTGGTAGTTAGGGGTTTCAACAGATAAGTCTATTATGTATCATAGGAATGCTAAATAAAGCATCTTTCCTTCTGGTGCACACAGTATTCCTTTTTTCCCTTCCTTTTTGAGCTAAATAACCATTGCCATACAATAAATTGAACATCTCAGTTCTTGTAAGAGTCACTTGTTTCCTTACAGATACACTTTTCATATCCTTTTTTTTTTTTCTTTTTTGCTGATAGGAAAAGATGATTGCACTGAGTTAAAACGCTAAGTGTCTTCAGATTAGTTATGTGGAAATTAACATTGCAAAAGCTCTGGCCCTTGAAAGTCAAGGCCCTTTTGGAAAGTCAAATTTAGTGTTTTCTGGTGGCCACATCCTCCCTGTTTCCTTTGAAGTTTACAGTGCAATCTTCAGGACAGTCTTAAGATGCCCAGGCTGATGTGCAGTGAAAGTGGCTTGGGTACCAAGCTGACTAGGGGTAATGGCACAGCAGGGCCAAATTCACCATGCTCTGAAGCAACTGTCCAAGAAGAGGGGTAAACTGTCATTCATTGTGCAGGTGTAGCCTTTGTGTGTTTTCCCTATTTATTTATTTATTTATTTAGTTAGTTAGTTAGTTAGTTGTTTGGGGTTTTTTTTGTAGTTAATTAAATTGCTAGTTAATTGCTAGTTAATTTAGTTCAAGTACCTCAACGCCACAATAAAGCACAGCTATGTGCATCTAGAAACAAAGTAGCTAACAAAGATATTTATGCTACTTAAGCTATAACAGGATTCAATACACTCCCTTGTAGTTTAATCAGTACTTTGATGCTAGCACAAACTGTAGTAACAAATTTATTTCAGTAACATAAGCAGATGAGTCCTGGCAGCATTGCAAGTAACAAGTCTACTAACTAGTCTTTACCATATTTTATACTTATGCTCATTCTTTCATCTTTTTTCATGAAAAAACAAAGGCAGCCCTCTTGTAGAAGGCATCCTCAAACAGAAGTGAATCACCAAAATCTAACTACCTTGCATGTGTTCTCTAACAAGTCCATGTGCTCACAGAACACATCCTCAGAGCCTCTGGGCAGTTTTCATCTTATCCATCTCCTCTCAACACACGGAGGAACAGATTCTCATCGGCAGTCAGGCTCCAGGAACCCAAGTCACACGATGCAGTGCCTTATTACATGGAAAAAGATAACTGCTTAAGTGTGAAAACATTATCAAAAAAAGCATCTCCCTCTGTTAGCGGGAACATAACTGCTGCTGACCTGTGTTCAGTGAAGGTGTTAATGGAAGACATAACTACAGGATGTTTTTTGATCTTACTATGTTTAATAGCACACACATTTTGGTCTTAGGCAAAGAGAAGAGTATTAGCTTCCAGCACGTTGGAAAGGAAATCTTGAAGGCTGAAAATTCACTGCTTTTCACAGAAAAAGCCTACTCCAACCAGAAATATTATTGAGATATTTTACAGCAATACTTGCAAAATAAGAGCAAATATCGCTTTCACATTAATGACCATTAACTTACTAAACCCTAGTTTAACAAACTACAATTTATTAAAAGTAGAGGATGAAGACTGGTTAAAGAGGAAGTTCCAAATAAAATGCCTAGTCATTAATACATTTGTTCTGTACTGGATTATTCTTCTGATACTTCTGTTACTGGATTATTAAATGCATTGAAATCAGTAACTGACTTGTAAATTAAGTTCTGAGGTTTTTGATAGCAGGCATGACAGATGTTTCTACATTCAGTAAAAACTCAAGTTGAAATCATAAGACAAAACACATTAAGAATGGCTATACAGTATAGGCACTTCATACAAGGAGAGATTGATTCACAAAAAGAGATTGGAAGTGTTGTTTCCTTTCTATCCACCAAAATTTAAGACCAAAATTCAAGATTTGTATATATGACTAAATGCAGCACTCAGTAAAAGGCATTGATCCTTGCTGAACTGGTAAAGGATAATTTATTTAGAGTTGAACTCAGATAAATATTTATACAGCTTGCTGAATTACAGAACGGAAAAGTGAATTGTAAAAGTGTCATCAGAGGGCAAGACTTACTTTTTGTATTAAATACCAGTGATTGCTGTAATATGTACTAACCTTATATTGAAGAACCAATATATTTTGATAGCTGTATTTGAGCTGAGATTCCTACCAGTTGGTCAAAAGCTTGAGCAAATAATATTCGGTGGCATTTTCTAAAATATGAAAATCTCAGTCATAAAAATTGATTATTATTTAATGCAGAAAATCAACAGAAATTAAAGACTGATAATGAATTCCTGTGTATTTGAAAGAGGATTTTAATACACACCTGTTCATTACAAGGACTAATGGTGGCTATAGCAACACACAGAGAAAACAGGATATATTATCAGGATAGTAAATATTTCTGTTGGGGTTTGAAAAAAATTGCATTAAGTAACTTAAAAAATAAAATTTATTTATGTCAACGTTTACATTAATCTAGGCAGAATAAGCAATCAGATAGGCTTATTAATAGCCTTTTCAGGTTTAAGTATTCACTCAGGAATTTTGTTCTTATCTCTATTTTGTTCTTATCAATATAGGAAAGCTTTCTTTGGCATTAGCCTAGTTTTTACACTGTATTGCTTCAAAATGTTAAGTCAAATTAATAAAAAAAGTAATAAGTTTAGAATATTTTGTCCATATGGATTTTTCTACTCTCATATCAAGTTATGCAATTTATGTAAACCAGACTTCTAGTCTTAATTGGTAAAGGAAAGACAAATCCCTGCAACCTTTAAAAATTATGAACTGCATTTTCAAGAGACCAAGACTGACTTTGCCTTATGTTGGTTCTGCCTTGGCAAATTAATTGTAGGTGCTCTGTTTAAATTACGTCTTGAGATTACTGTTCGTTTGGTTTTTTTTAATATGCTCCTGTTTTTAAGGTGGATTGTAATTTATATAACAACCACTTTAGTCAACACTGAGATAAAAGTTATTAACCCAAATATATATACACATACACATATATATGAAAAGACATGAAAAGACCTGAGAAATCAGGTGGAAATAAAAGATACATCTGAATTCCCTGAAGCTTTTTTTGACTTCAGAACATGTGAAAACTTGTTCTTAGTGAGGACTTCTCTAATTTAAAAATATAGTCATGGTACTTAACTGGCTGCTGCCACTTCTGATTCGAGTCTTTGTTTTGACCAGGAAGCAAAGAGCTGAAGCATCACTGGAGTCAGCAAAAGACTGCAGAAACAGCAATCAAATGACTCAGCATTTAATAGCAGATGACTGCTAAGCTCTTGCATTGAATCAGAAGGCTAGTTATAGTTTATGTAGATGAGAAACAGGAATATTCTTTATGCAGTGGAAAAAACTGTTCCTTTTGGCACAGTACAGTGTGCAATTAGCTAATAAAAAGTGGAGAAATCACAGTGAGACCAGTCTGACTCTTATAATGAGAAGGAATAAATGCTATTTACCCATTCTCTTTGCAATATACAAATAATAAAGTGACGGTCTCTGAAAGCCTATAATTGCACCAGCAAAAGAATTTAATTTAGCCATAATATCAGGGCTGCCCATGCAATGACATTAAAACCTTCTTTACAACAACAGTATTTTGCTTTCACCATTTACCATGAGTAATCATGACCTTGGGTCAGAGGTCTGCTTAGCCCCAAGGATCTTTTTGTTTCATCTCTGGCTTCTTTGCAACAGCCCTAATAATTCCCTCACTGCTAATTGCCATGTGGACATCTGTCCACTTGGAGCTCTATTAAGAATATTGGGTTTGTTTCATAAGCAATTGCAAATTAGTAGCAATTCTGTCAACCTGGGTGGCTTCAAACCAAGAACCAAAACAAAGTGAAAACCTTGACCTCCTTCCATTATGTAGGGCCGCTAAATTAAACTTAATCCATTATCTGTGGAGCTACTTGGCAGCTGCTGGGATAACATCCAAGTTACACAAGTCCTGGAAAGATGACAGCATCAGGGAACTGCAAGAAACAGACTTCTATACTCAAAACTCACATCCTGACTCTGGTGTAAAAAGTACTGACAAGGAAGAATTTCCTCTGTTAAAAAAGGGCAATTTCTAGTGGCAGGGAAAGAGAGGAAGGAAGAAGAAAGTGGTACTTCTGCATTTCTTCTAACACATTGTGACTAATCCAACTACATGACATACAACTGTCCAACAAAGGAAACAAGATGGAAGAGTACATTTTTGTCATTGTGTTGCACAGGGATTTAATTATACAGCTCCCGTAAATGTTAATGGGAATCACATGATCCCATCCTTGTATGGTGCAATTAAAATGCACCCAAGAATATCAATCACTTCTCAGACCAGAAAAGGTATCTTAACATTGCTAAATGCTGAGATTTAAAAAGGGTGTGCAGAGCAAAAAGAGCATTGGATGTGAAGGCTGATTTGGGAACAGACCCAGGAGGATATGAGAAACTCAAATTCTGTCATAATCTGTAAAGGGCTGAGATAAGAACAAAAAAGAAAGAGACAACAAATTGTTTACAGATAAGAAATGTTGGTGCTAACAGTCTCTGCAGATACAAATTCAATTTGGTTTAAGAATATTATATCTAGGAGAATAGTTACAGTGAAAATAGAAAGTGGGATCCTAAAGCCTGTAATCCATAGACTTTCCCTGGGTTTACCCAAAGTAAATGGGTATTGTTGGCTTGTGGACACTAACAGGCGGCTGGTAAATGGCACATTGCAGGGTGTGAATGTCCAAAACTGAATTTCTGAGTCCTCAAGCAGACGCCTACTCTTGCTAGCTATAACTGGTACAAGCTGGGAGGAAATTTCTCTAACACTGGGCTAAACAGAACTGGCATGTCCTGAATCCTCCTATTAATAAGAAGACATGAGACAGAGCCACCAATTAGGAGGTTGGTTGCATCATGTACTTGTGCACAGAGACTATAAAGACTGGGAAATTGAGGGTTTGGGTTCTGGTTAAAACAACTGCTGTCAGAAAGGATTGCTGAACAGAGAAGGTGGTCTCAGAAAGATGAATCATATAATCAGAATGTTTTGGATTGGAAGGAACTTTAAAGATCGTGTGGTTTGACCCCCCACCCCTTCCATTGGTAGGGACAACTTCCAGCCTGGAAAGCAGTTTAAGATCTTGGCTGGAGGAGGGATCCTGGAAGTCAGGGAAGATGCTAGAGATTTGCTTCAAGGTGATAGATGCTGTTGGATGCTTAGGGACCTTGGCTGGGGATGCTTGGAGATGGGTGACTGTCAGGTAATATGACATGAACAAGCATGACTTTCCTTTCCATGGGCAGCAGAGATCCCTCTGTGGAGAATTCAAGACCAAGGAATTCAAGGGTGTAAGCTAATCAGGCAGGGTTAAAGCTCTGCTCTCCTTGGCTCTTGAATAAGTCCCTCTATACTGGTGTGCTACAGGTTGCTATTTACTTTGTTTCATCCAGAACAGGCTACTGCACATTTTGAGTCCCATGTTAATAACATTTCAGAGTTTGCCTCAGCTATGCTGCCCTCTAGTATTCAATCTAAAAGACATGTTTTATTACACATTAATGGAAATTCTATTTGATTTCCAGTGATAAGCACCTATGGATTTTGGTTAAAATGATCTTGAATTTTATTCCAACTTATGATCCAAAAGTCCAAGGCTCTGCTGTGTATTGCCTGAAAGAAACAAATTGTTGGAGCCAAACCACTGGGAAATCAAAGACAGTGAAGACTTTAGAAGTGGAAACACTTTTCTCAGCTTTCCAGTTGGGGAAAAAAAAAAAAAAAAAAAAAGCTACTCAAGAAAGTATTTGCCATTGCTTTTCATAAAGGTATAAAGTTAAAATTTGTCCTTTCTGTGAATTAGTTAAAGAGCTTACAGACAGCAGGTGTTATAAAAGTACTATATTAGATTTAATTATAAAATATATTTCTTGGAAGTGATCCTTAGAAAAAACAGTTGAGACATTAAAGGAATGAACTCTGAAATAAACTTAACAATCTTTTTATTGTGATTCAGTAAAATATGCAAGAAGGCATGCATTTCATTGACATCTTAAGACCTAAAACTCCATGGCAAAAAAAGTCCATAAAAATACAAGGCTTCAGAAATTTTATTTATTCCACTCCCATATGCAATCAAAACATGCTAAATAAAGGATGGACAAGGGGAAGCAGGAAAAAGGAGTAGGTACACAGGATAATGAAAGTGAGGGATGTCCCTGAAGCTTGACTTGATACCAAAGAAACCTCTTCTAGTCACGCTTATTGGAAACATTTGATTTCATAGTACTGAATTAACATTTCAGTGGGCCAAAAATAAGCACATAGGATCTTTTGACCACTCCTAGAATCAGCCTGCTCTTTACCAGCTTCCATCTGAAGTAAAAGAACTCTGATGGGGAAAAAAACCAGAGAGAGACTCATTCCACAGTGTGAGGGGGACCCAAATTCATGCCTGTACTCTGCTCAGTTCTTTGATTGAGGAAAAATAGATGAACCATTTCTGTGTCTACCATAAGCCAGACTGTTGAACACAGATCTCTAAAGCAAATCTGGATCACTCTACTACTGCTACTGCTACTGCTACTGGGTTTTCTTGCTGTTCAACAAGAATTTCATTCTGGATCTCATTTAAAAATCACAAAGAATTATTTTTTAAACAAACAGGTTAAGAAAATGTTCCAGCTTCTATCAAAACAGCATCTCAGATCAAAATCTTTTGAGAAGTGTTTCCTAGAAAGGTTTATTAAAAAATTAGCGCATAACCAAAGAACGGAATGGAGGATAATGTATACAAAGCAACCTAATGCAACAGATCTTTTTCTTTTCCTTTTGTAGCTCTTCACTCCCTTCCTGTGACAGAAAAAAAAAGCAAATTGGGAGAGTTTGATCATTTTGTATTCTCTTCTTCCCTTGTCACAGTAGCCAAGGACCACCTGAGTGCTCTCCTGATCATGACTGACTCTGAGGCTGTTAATGGAATGCTATAAATCTCAGAAATTTGATGGAGGAAGAGCACACCCACTTTCAAAACTCAGCTAAGAAAAGGAAGGGGTTCCTGCATTAAAACAAAACAGCAAAACAAAAAAACACCGCCCCTGCCCCACAAAAACAAAACAAAATGACCTAGTTCCATCAGGAACTGTAAGTTAACTGTAAGGTGCTGAGTGCTTTCACATTCTATTGTGTTGACTAGGAGTTGATGGAATTCAGTGATACACAGAACAAATACCCACATGCTTGGAAGCTCTACGCAGAAAACTCTTATCATTTCATCTGATATTGTTACACTAAGCAGAATGCAGAACTTTGCCACCTCCTCACAGATTTACAAAAGCTCTACACCATGCAATGTTGCCAACATCTATATGTGATAGTGATCTATTTTAACTTCCTCTATTGTATCCCATATAAAGACACCAAAATCTTTAACTGTGAGCATAATCCACCCTGACAGTCTCCAGCTATTGTTTTCAGTAGAGGTAAAGGGCTCTCTGGCTCCAGAAGATCGCCACTTCTTTTTGGATTCATGAAGCACCATAGCTGGGATTTAATTCATCAGTCATAGCATTTGTGTGGCTAACAGCAACATATAAGAATACAAATGAAGGAAGCAAAAGCTGTCAGACCATTATTGGTTTCATTGTACCAGCATGGCATTCTCTACTAGGGGAAAAAATGACAGCAGCATCCCTCATAAGAGCAGCACTGCAATTCCATCCTCAGACATTAAGAGCCACAAGGGGCAGCCATTAATTAGGAGATGGTGGTGATTCCAGGCTTCATACATTTACAAAATAAAACTAAATTGCTTCTACATTTAAATGTTTGTTTGGGGTCAGAAATTACCCTCACTGATATTATGTAGGGATTTCTTTTCCCCTCCTGTTTTTATTACCTCTGAAAAATACATGAAGAGGTCGGATGGAGTTTTGAGCTACCTGGTCTAGTGGAAGGTGTCCTTGTCCATGGAAGGTGTTAGAACTAGATGATCTTTACAGGCTCCTTCAAATGCAAAGCACTCTATGATTTTTAAAGTTGCCCCAAATCCATCTTTCTTGAAAATAATTGGTTGTTTTCAACCACTGGCAGAACTCTGCAAATACAGGTGATGATAAGAAAAGTATTTTGACCCCTATTTAGTTCAAAATGCTATGTATTCTCTATTTCCTGAGAATAAAGGAGAAAAATATTTTTAGAAGTGCCAAGCCAGCAAAAAAAAAGCAGAGTATTTACTGATACAGATATTGCATATTTTTCATGAAGGTCATGAGATAAAATTGGCATTCATTTAAAATAGCTTGTGCTTTGATTAGCCATTTTCAGCCCTGCCTTCCTTCACACAGATTCATTAATATACCCCTAGAACTATCATTATCCCAATATTCAGAAGGCTTCTAATTTCAAATTAAATACATTCAGCATCATTGTTCCTTCAACTGAAAAGAGACTGCAGGAGTACATACATCACTTTTTCATAAATATTTTGCTGTGATAGCTGCCTGAAATGAGATGTTTTCCTAGTCCCTCTTACCAGAATACTATGATTATTTCAGTAGAACTGTGAGGATTTTCCAAGATCAAACACCTCAACAAATGTTCACCTAACCTGTCCTAGCTACTGTTCCCCTTATATAGCCCAAACTACCACCACCATGGAGTCTGTGCACCACTTTTTGGGCAATCCACTCAGTCTTATCCACTCAGCTGCTCCCTCCTCCTGCACAGGAAGTCTTTCCTAACAGTCACTCCAATTTGAAGATTTCTTGGTTGTCTTGGCCACTGAGTACAAGTGATTACTTCGTCTTAAAATAGCCATTTGGAAGGGAGTTATTTGTCTTCTCTTTCCTTTATCTTGACAGGGCCCCTGAATACTTCTGTGAAGTAAATATTGAAATGAAATAATGAATACAGCAATAGTTGCATATGTAATAAATATGAGAATCACAGCATTACAGAATATGCTGAGCTGGAAGAGACCCACAAGGATCATTGAGTCCAACTCCTGGCCCTGCACAGCACAGTCCCTATGACCACATAGGCAAATTCTGTTTTTTCAGAACCAAACCCCATGATTACAAGGTATAAATCCATGTTATACCTACCATCAGAATGTCTTGTATGCTCTTACACTGCCTTGAAAATACCCAAGCATGGGACGCTTTTACTTCAAAAGCTTTAATACTAACACAAGCCAAATGGAACCTTCCAAAGGCCCTGAACTTTAGCCTCCTCACACTAACTGGCATTAATATTTTCAGAGTGGTCTGGGAACCCAACTCACAGACGAGTCTTCTTGGAGATCTCATCCTGAATTATAATATTTTGAACTACAGACTATTAATTAAACAAATCATAATTTGCCCTTTCAGTTTAGCTTTAATCAGGAAAGCCTTTTGAATGTGGACATGATCTCAGTGCAAACCTGCAGTATTACTAATTAAAATCAGCAAAGCTACCTCGAATTTATGAGAGGGTAAATGCCAACAGAATTTGGTCTCTTGCATGCCACTGGTCTACTCAGTCTCTACCTTGGACAATAAATCCATAAAGACAATAAATCACAGTACATTCTAAAGCCATAAAACCCTTCAGCTTGGCAATTGAAGCACTAAATGAACATATAAAATTAGCTTTAACTCATTATTCATGAGTTTTAACAGAACTGGTAAAGACAGATATGTTGTGGTGCCTGTTTTGAGAGATATGAATATTACTTAAAAGAATTCTAGAAAGATTTCTGTGAAGGGCGGCAATGTTTAAAATATGAAGTAATCCAAAAAAGGCATTAACCTATGGGTTTTCTTTTGTCTGCTCTATATCTGTTCTTTTTATCACTTCTCATGGGATCCACACTAGAGAACAGAAAATATTGTCACATTACTCTCTGTGAGCTTTTTAGATTTTTTTATTTTAAGATACTTAAAGGGTCAGCAGTGAGATTAGCACTGTCAAGAAAGGGGTTTCTCAAGCTATTCCCCATGGAAAAAGAATTAACACAGCAGATTAGTCACCTCAGTGCTGAGATATTAGCATGTGATACGCTGCACCATACCACGCTACCGTTTCAGTGTTGCCAACTCATGCAAATCACACAATAATTGGTATTTTCCCTAAGGCTGGTATAATGAGATTATATAAAAATAATACGTCTTTAAAAACTAATACAATTCTGAGCCATATGCTTAGGAAAAATCTTGAAGTAATTATTCATGATCTTAAAAAGCCAACAAATAGAAGGAAAAAATTCTGAAATTCATTACAGTTAAAATTTCGTCCTTATTAAGGTCATGGAGATCACCTAAAGATCAATTTGCCAGCACTGGACAAATGTCAGCACAGTTAATGATCCCATTTCCAGACCACAACTACTGTTAACATTTTCTGCTTGCCTCTCCATCATATATTATGTGGATTGGTTCTGGATTGGAGCTTTTTTTTATCTTAGGTATACATCACAAGTTCAATACGTGTCTTTGAGGGGAAAGAAAATCTTATTTAATTACAGTAATTTAATTCTTTTATTAACTGGACACTGTCTGCTGTTGTTTAGCCAAAAAAAAAAAAAAAAAAAAAGACTACAGGGTTGTGTGCATTCTCCCTCTTCAGTGGATCACTATAGAAAGTCAGTGAAAGAACTGACAACGTGAGAAGGAGCAGGAAAGAATTCACCACATGAGGCATCTGGGAGAAGCATCATTGACTCAAAACCTTCAAAGGAGAATTATGTGGCACAAACTAGATTGCAGCAGGGCTGACAGCAGATAGTGACTACTGGAAGAATTTTGTAGTTTCAGTTCATCAAATATTGCTAGTGGCAGTTTTGCTACTGTGCTGTGCACTCACCAAACAGGCTTCTTTACCTCTTCCAAAATTGAGTTACACAATGGAATATATAGAAATATGAGTACATCACCATAATCATCTTCTATTACACTTTCATGGTTCTTACGAGTACAGTAAGAGATGCCTGCCCTCAATTTTTTAAACCCTTTATTAACAGGATGGCTTACCTAACTTAGAGCAACATCAGGTAACTTATTCTAGCTATTCATGCCATGACGCTGCAGATTAAGCAGCCTACACATTATACCTCTAAGTCATTTGGAAACCAAAGCTAGGAAAGCATGTGTGTCACACGTTACACAAATACCTTCATATGTATATCTAGGAACTCTTCAGAGGCCAATACAATGTAGAATGTGAATTCTGTACTCTAGCATATAGAAATAGTAAGATAAGGAAATTGACATAAAGCTGCTTAGGGCCAAGACAAGCAGAGAACTGACTTCTTCAAATGGTTCAATCTCAGCTGGAAGCAGCTGAAAGGCACAATCTGCCAGCATCTGCTTCCATAAGCCATGACCTCAGGATTCCCTTCCTTTGTGGTCCTAGGTTTTACTTTGGCAGGTCAATAGACCCAGCTCTGCCAAAGTTAGGGCGTGTTGCAGGCTGTGGCCTCTCTTATGTTCTCTGAGATGATGGGTGAGAGTTTTGAAATTATTGTTTATAGGCTTTGATGCTGGTTGACCTCACATACATACATTGTGGTAGACTTTGGCGTGCTACTGTCAGCTTGTGTTTTATGTGCAAGTATTTCAATTTGACAACAAAGACTCAAAAGGGAGATGAGAAATGGGTATTCCACTGGTTTTCTCTGTTTTATAGGTAGATCCTAAGACCTGGGGGCATAGAGAGTTCTGTTGGACATTTCCCAGTGCAGAAAAAGGCAGGCATTCAGAACCTGAAGTACTTAAATCAATAATAAATTATTTGTAGTTTTAAAGTTTTTCATGGCATACATACTGTTTTCTAAATCCAGTACAGAGAGATGCCTTACAAAATTGATCCTATTGATGAACGCTACAATTTTACTTCCTATTTTTCTTTCATACTATTTTTTTTCTACTGATAAACTCCATGAAGTTTATTATGCTTCTGCTCTACTCAATGCATGAGATTTGGTCTGCCTAGGGAATTTTTAAGAAACAAATAAAAAAAAGAGAATTGTACACATAATTCTTTGAATAATACTTAGCATCAGAAATGAAATATCTCAAAATCATTGTTTGTTGGTTTTTATTGTTACAAATTTGGAACTGAATTTCCAACAGGAAACTTCTCTGCCTAAGGGAATGAATTATTGCATTTAAGTCCCTTTAGTCAGTAATTCATTGTTTCTGGGTAAATGAAGCAATTTTAAAATAATTATAATGAGACTTAAACTAACTTCTACAAAGGAGTAGTTAAACATTATGCAAATAAAGATTATTCTATGCTGATGGAAAATGTTCCTTCTTCTAAATCTTTCCCTGGTTACACTCTACCCTTCGAAATTACTTATATGCTCTTGGCAGTCTACAGCAGAGAGACTGCACATTTGATTTTACAGAGACTCCTTTCCTAAGACAAACCTCTTATATACAGAACTTACCTTTTCCTGCTTTGCAGAAGGGCCTGATCTTCCTTCACCTATAGAAATAAGCTACAGCAATGGTCTCCAAAGTATTTTGATGTGAAGACCTATCAGTAAAAACATTTTCAGCAAAATAATTTTCATTCATTCATTAGTTATACTAATGTTAATATATTATGCATATTGCAAAACATACATAAAAATTAAAACAGAAAAGGATGAGCTAAAGATGAAATAAATACTATTTTTTAAAAATTATATTAATAATAAATAAATAAACTACTATTATTTAACTTACTAATGGTACAAAATATTTTTTCTGCCTACAGCTCAATGGACTGTCTCAAGTGTGGACCCTATTTGGAGACAACTGAGACAGAGCACCAAATTGCTTATAACATGTGGGGCAAATGCACACCACAATCCTATCTGAAGTTTTGGCCTCTGTCACCAAGATCAGCTGATCTGCTGGTGTGTACCTTTCTTTTCACTCTTATACCCAGGCTTATTTTCAGAGACACCAGGGGTATACACCCAGGTTTTATCAGGAAATAATATCAAGGTGTGTTCCAAGGGTGAGCACCCTAAAAGCAAAAAAAAAAAAAAAAGGCCTGGGTTCTTCATCAGTTAGATGTTTTCAGTCTATATCAGCCTCATTTTTCAGCAAGTCCTAATGAGTCTGACATCTGCAAGGGACATCTCTCTGAAGAGAAGGCAGGATGATAAATACAGCAGCTCAGAACAGCTTCTTTAGAAATCATAAGAATAAGCAACTGGAGAAAACACTGACACAAAAGCCAGGTTACATCTTCTCTTCCCTAACTTCAGTGTTCTCCCTGAGGCCTCTGTCTGGCCCTTCTGAGTCTGGACAGTTTTGTTCCTCTCTCTCCCCCAGGGAGCAGGAGTGGAGAGTCACGATTGTCTTCAAAATTAGCTAGCTCCTTACTTTTTCTCTTAAATGCCAGCAGAAAGGTTGTCTAAGGCCATTGCCATGTTCCTGGGTGTGTCAGGTGTCAGGTAGAAGTTCTCTCTTTAAAATCAGGTAACAGTTCAATAATCAAATTGTCTAAGACACGTGAAAGTCATAGGATCTTGATAGCTCAGTAATGATTTTTACTGTCTCTTGGCTCTGACAGAGAGTGTGAACACAGGATCTTCAAAGGCTGTAATTCAATCTTCTATGGGATATACAAAAATTCTGTCTTTCTGCTAAGTCCTTTAAGCTGATTCACGTTTTACTTAAGGTATCCGTACAAAATATCAGCTAATCTTTCAAATGAGTATGTTACAGTCTTACAACTGGAAAAAGATTAGCCAGAAGTTTCTATTTCTAAGTATTAAAAGAGATTATAGACTCATAGCAACTCAGATACGGTGTATTTGCTCAAAATCCATCTCATTAGAAATGTTATGTAAAATTCCTCAATCCTGGAATGCTTCACAAAGAACAATACTAAAAATTTTTATAATCAAATATTATAATGAAGCAGTTTTAATCAAAGTGACAATTCTAGAGAATTGTCTCAAATGATACAGCATCCTTATGCCAGGATTTTACAGGTTACATCATATATCTCAAACAATTTCTCAGCACTTCTGGGAGGTTCTTTCCCTCATTTCCAAGTCCAAGGACTTAATTTTGATCCTGAGGGAGTCACGCAACTAGAAAAATTGATTGTTGGAAAACACTCTCTGGATTTCACCAATCTCTGATCCCAACAGGCAATATGTAATCTTGTCAGTAATGCAACTAGCAAATGTTTTTCTATGACCGAGGCCAGATTTATTTGAAGCAGATATTATCTATAAATCCATTATCTATAGAAATCACTAATGCAAAATCCTCAGTGTGTAGATTTCTCTTGTGCTCTCTTGTTAGATTAAAAGCACTGCTTTTAGACAGGAAGCAGTTAGGCAGAAAGGCAGGCAAACCCTATCAGCAATTCCCTTTACAGGCTACAAGTGAAGAGCACTGGCCCAAACTGCCCCTCTACTCTGATGTCTCAAATCCCTGAATCTGCTGTCTTAGGTGCAATTGTGACATTTTCACTGCTGTCCTCTGAACTCAGCTAAGAAAGGCGGAGAAATTTGACATCTTCAGTTGAAGACATCCTATTTAAGACTTGGATGTCTTTTAGATGCTCCAGCTAATTCTGTAACCTGTACTGACAAATTTTCAAGCCTTATTCTTGCCTATCTATACAACTTCATGTCCCCCCAAAAAATTAACAAATTGCTTGACATCAGGTCAGATATGCTCCAAAAGTAAAAAGAAATTGGTCCCCATAATTTAGCTTGGGTTAGAAAAAATCAAAGGCTGTGGAATTTGGAAGCTCTCCCTGTCTTGCACCCATCAGGGTTCTCTGAACCTCAGTTTGTCTCCACATTCTACTTCAGGGTAAACTGACATTTTTCTGAGAAGGTGCAACCTTTTGATAAGGCTGCCCTCTGATTACACTAAATATGTCTAACATATACATCTATTAAAAAACAAAAATACTCCAAAGCATCCAGGTTTGAGATCCTCCAGACACACCTGAATCAAGTAGTCTTTAAAGGGAACTAGAAGGAAACACTCTCTTTAAACAGCTAAGTTTCTCTTCCAAGGATTAGCGCTTAAATTTCTAGTTGATAAATACTTGGCTACCAAGACAATGTCTGTTTTACAGAAGACAAAGAACAGAGTCTTGAAGGAGGATGATATTCATGTATCCAGGCATTTAAAAACAACTTTGTAGCTGAATACTTGGATGTTTTTCATTTGTGTCTGGTTCATAAAGCAATGAGTTTTAATGCAGCTGCCTTGAATGGATACTCAAGAAGGGAAGAGCGCGGTTATTTACCAGCATGCAAGTTCTTCCAAATCACAGATATCTAAAAGATAAAAGCTCAGATTCACCCCACAATGCATGAAGAGCCATCTGTAGAGCTGCCAGCATAATTGCTCACAGAGCTCCCCAAAGAGCCAGATGCCACCACTTGAACACGTTCCCAACTTAGTCATCTGAGTACTGAAGACAGGAGGGAATAGCAGGAAGTTGAAGGGTCAATGGTATGCCATTTATATTCTGAAAAGATGAAACGGATTTTTGGAGAAAATTAAACTGAAAGGACGTCATGCCAAACAGAATGTGCTTTAGCAGCACAATTTAATACTAGAAATAAATGTGTGTGTCACTCTGGAGTTTTTAGAATATGAAAGGCATGAAAATTGTGCTCTGATAATAATACAGAATGAAAATGTGGCAAAATTTCCTCATAATTAAAAGATGTAGTGAAGATACTCTTGCAACTTGTTTTTGATTCTCTGCACTTTTCCAATCAGAGCTTTGTTTCCAGAGCTTATTCTTGCAGTAAAATTAAAGCAGGCATTCAAAATCTCATTTTCTTATGCACCTGTTTCTCCATTTTACTAGCAATAGCTGCTGTAATTTCTGTAAGTGCTTGGAGGATGATAGTTGGTCTTAAAGGCTCTTGCCGTGGACAGAGGATAACAAAAGTGGGTAATAAGAACAAAGATTCAAAGTACAATTAAAGCATTAATTTGATATTTTCTCAGCTTCTTTGTATCATGTTACCATTACAAAGCACCAAGTCCTGAAGTCTCCAGTCTACAAATTACTTACCACAAAAAATTATGATAAAACATCAATAAAGAAAAAACAGCTGACCAAGATAAATATGGTAGTCTCTGCATCAGCGAAGCAAGCACTACTTCTGCAAGAGGGCAGCTGAATCTTTATCCTTCTTTCCTGATATTTTTCCTACCTCATCCCAGTTGTGAATGTGCCTTTTTGCTCTTTGCTTGATAGTACTTGGGTCTCATATGGCACCAAACTGGATTCTCCTTACATGTTCTTTATATCCAGCTGAAGGAAGAGGCAACATCTCTCTTTCCATGCTCATAGCTGAGATAGTCAACAAGTCCAAAGCATCACAGCACTGCCAGGAAAAATGGGGCAGATGAAGACAGTGGCTCAGGGAGGCCCTTATGGGCATGGCTTACTGAGGTTTTCCACTCTTCATCTCTTTCACCCCAGCTTCAGCCCTATCAGGTCCAGTTAATGCTTTAGAGCTCATTTGGGAGACCCATGGCCCAGGCTAAGGTAGGACATTGCCACAGGAACCTGCACCATTGAAAGACCTGTTCTCCCCTTCCTCTTCCTTGTCATTCCCCTCTCCATTGTTGTGCAGATGTCAAGCCACCTAACTGGCAGTACTGCAACCCCTCCTCGTTCACATGATTTGATCATGGCACTGAATATTTTGCTTTTTCTTTATGCCATGGCAGTACTCTCCTCTTGACATCCTCATCTCAATTGTTCCCTTCCTGCTTATTGTCAAGAGAGGATTAGGACCATGGTGGTCTATTATTTCTTTCCAAAATGAAAAAAAAAGTGTTAACTGAACTTCTCTATCCTCCTCGCTATTTGAGAAGCACTGTTATTCTGTTCTTGTAATAGCAGAAATACTTGGTATCTCCCTGCTCTGATGTTCAAAACCAAATCATATATAGCAACTTCCTGTGGCAAAACCAACTATACCACCACGTGTACTTCACTTCTGGAGCTGCACAACTATTTTCCTTTTCTTTGACAGAATGAATCATATTAGTGAAGAACAATTTCTGACGGAAGAAATAAAGCTGCTTCTTGATTGAACAAAAATTTCAATACAAAAATCAAGTCTCAGCTACTGGTTGCAATAGCAGTCTTTTTTTTTTTTTTTTTTTTTTTTTTTTGAGATTAGCCTTTCTTTGACTTCTTATCAAGTTACCAAAGGTTTGCCAGTGCAAGGGTCACCCAGGAAAGTTAACTGAATTAATTTTTAAAGTGGATTAGTCAAAACATATTAAACGTCTGTGTAGACACTTTCATTCAAAATTGCAGCACACTTAATTAACTCATTTTCTCTGGAAATTAAGTTAAATTGAATCAAGACACTTTTAATTCTGATTCATAGTATCCACATGAGAGTTTAATGTCATTTAATTAATCCACTGTGGATTCACACTTCTATTTAATTTGGATTACCTTTTTGGAGAGTTCCAGTACACAGTAGCTGTGATGCTGGACTTAGGCCAGGATTATCAGAATTTAAAAATAAACTATGGAGTGGTGATACAATTAAAATTCATGACAGAAAGCTACCCTCATTTGATTTCTGTAATTTATGAAGTGTTAAGCTCAATGAGTTAAAACAAAATAAGTCATTTGATAAACATTTTCATTGAAACATTATACTTAAAGCCTCCTGGAATTAAATTCAGATGAAATTTATCTGTTTATTTTTAGCATCGACGGAAACCCGTATCATTCACAGACCTAGATAAGATTTAGCTGATTTTTCCCTGCCCCTATTCTTGACTGTTTACTTCACCTGCCATGCTTTTTGCCTTGTCATTTTTCACTGTACTGTTGGAGGCACCTGCTCCCCACCTGCAATGAGAGTCCTTCAAGGCAGAGCTCACCAGTAACGCACTGGGCTGCCATCGCAGGCTGAAACAATCCATCTCCTTGGCTGACAGTAAATGGTGTGAAACATTTTTGTTACAGGGGGATTTAGTGAGCCTCACAAGCATGCATGCCCCACAGACTCTCCAGCAAGTCACCAGCAGAGATGATTTTCCAAAGAGTTTATTTCTCCCTCAAGGCAGGCCCCAAAGAGGGTTTATACCAAAACAGCAGGGGGGAGGACTATGGGTGGTGTCGTGCAGCTTGATGGTCCCAAAAGCCACGATGCACACCATTCTGGACCCACAAATGTGCACACCATGCCTCCTTATACACACCAGGCAGGATCAATGGGGTTCATGTGGAGACTTCTCAACTTCCACCCACTGAAATGATACACAGTTATTAAGAAACTCTTGTCTTCTCAGGAATCGCTGCTGGAAAACTGCTGCTAGGCTTCAAGATACCACTGATGGAAACTGGAACTGGTCCAAGTATAAAGGGACAACATTTGTAACTGTCTGAAATTCATGCTGTCACACAGCACCAGAAAGAGGGCTGTAAAAACAGTCAGAAACAATGGATCTGAACGTGGTTAATACTATCATATGCAGGTCTGTGCATTAATCTTTATGCTTATGCTCTCTCTTATGACAATCAACTAGTGTGCAGAAGGGAAGGTCTGTGTGTGCTTGCAGGAATACAGATGCATATGGGGCTTTTTTTTTTCTTCTTTTTTTCTTTTTTTCTTTTTTGCTTTTTTTTTTTTTTGGCCTGGATAGAACTCTCTCTTCAAAAGAAAAAAATCTTTTATTTACCTCACTGTCTAGAACAGAATGGGGTGCTGCCTCTTGGCAGAATTCAAGTGTCCCTTAAAGAGAAATTTTGCACTGACAGCATTCAAGTTGAAGCAATGTAATTAAGCACTTGCAGAAAATATTTAAAGAGTTGAGAATTTTTAAAAAGAAATTTAAAAAACTATTTTAATCAAAAGCTATTAGGAAATTTTACTCCACTTAGTAGAATGGCTTTGAAAAAGTAATTTTCCTGCCAATAGTACCAATAAGGATTTTAAGTTTCTAAGTACTGCAACAAAAATTGATTCAGAATGGAAATGTAATCGTTAGTGTCACTTCTTAGCAGCAAAAGCAACAATACCATGACCCATCTGAGTAAATTTAGAAGCTAACAATTTTAGAAGTACATGTTGGGGTCAAATATTTTTTGCCGTACAGATGCTTGCTGACTGCTGTCAATAAGAAAACTGGCTCTTATTTTTAGTTAACTTCTAATTATGCTCTTCCTGACTTCAGCATATGAATAGAAAGTTCTTTTAGGAAAATCTTTCACATCTGCTCTTTTAACATTGGCAACAAAGATGAACAATTTATTTCTTTTTTACCAAGTCATGCTGTCGCTTGTCTACAGTTTTGTGAAGTCACCAGGGGAAAAAAAAAAAAGTGTTTACTTTTCCCTTCTGAATGTAGCTGTGTGCATGCAGAACAGCATCTTTCTCATCTAAATTTATTACATCTGCCCTTCACAAACTGCATAGGAAGGACTGCTACAGGGACCATATCTTAACACACTGACCATTCACCTCTGGCTACCTTCAGTGCCTTCAACCTTGGGTTGTGTCACAGGTAAGTGCTGTCAGTTCAATGCTGTTAACTAACACCCAAGCACGCCACACAAATCTCTCTCAGACTTTTGGTAGTGCTGCTGGAGGCATGATGGCTTCAGGATAAAAGGCACAGAGTCTTGTAGGAATGGGAAATGTCTTTTATTAGTCCTGCAGATACACTGGGTGAAGCAGCCAACCATTAGGATTTGCTGTCCCTTCACCTGACCTCACACAATTCCCATGCAAAAAGATGTTCTGACTAAAAAAAGCAGGCATCTCTATCATCAGGAGCTCAGATACGTTACTCAATTGTGTTAATTTCTGGGAAATCCCCTCATTAGCTTCTGCTATTATTTTCTGATTCCAGGCATATTACCCATCATTGCCAAGATACAAATTTTCTAAGCACTTTAGTTATGGTGTCTGCCTGACAAAGTTTACAGGTGAAAGGTCCAGCCCTGCTCAGCAGGCTTTCAAATGGGGCTACTTAGTGTAATTACCCATAGAAACATATTTTAAGAAAAGACTTGGGAGGTAAATGAAACAAATATATAAGGGAGAAAAATTTGCTGAGAAGGGCTGAATTTCAAATTAACTGGGAGCTGACACCACATTTTCTGCCTAACATACATCTACATATACTTGAGAAAAAAATACCAAGATTTTGTTTGTGTATCGAACTTCATTTTGCATGAGTAAATAACTATCCAGATGAACAAAATACAGGAAGAAGCTGCAAACATTTTTACGTGGCTTACCCTCATAATTAATTTGTAGCCATTAAGGAACAGTGATCACAACTCATTACTTGTCTATGAGAATTCAGACAGCTCATATCCTGGTTACAATGTCATTAAAACCCCTATCATATGAAATTCTCCAACTGTTTAAGAAGGAAACAAAACTGGAGTTACACATGTTTTTGCTTAACAAATAACAGAAAATATTTATGTTTTATTGTAGATAGTTTTCATCTGTGACTACTTAGTATTCATCTACTTAGAAAAATAAATTATCTATGAAAATAAAGAAAAAAAGTAAAATAATATGACAATTTAAAAGTAAAAGCTCTTTATAGACACTATAGTTTACATTTATGAAGCCTTCCAAATAGCTGGTATCATCATCTGTATTCATCCTTATATATAAAGCATTTATCTTTGTACTGCTTAACAGACTAATGAGATATGTCAATTCTTTTGACTTTACAGAGAGAGAACAATGGCTTTTGCAAAAAGGCTTAAACAGCTCATTTACTGCTGTAAGTTTTGAAGTCTGGTAAAAAAATCTTCTCCACGGCCTGCAAAATGAAAAAGGACAGCTACCTCTGGTACAGAACAGTTATCTTTCTATCCTCCACACAAATTACATGATCAATATCACAGGATATGACCACCAGAGTTGGATCAATGTTACACAGAAGGCATTTGTGAACAGGAGAAGTAACACTCCCACCTTTAATCTGGTAACAGGGAACAAGAATGATAGGAGTAGGCAGGGAGAATGTCAGGAAATTCAAGAAAGGGACAGCAACAACAGCCCAGGGCTAGAAATACAGAAGTAAGGAAGACAGCAGGGAAAGCCACTTGGGGAGATATTTACAGTGCCTGACTTTTTCCCATGCTCCCTAGGTTCCTCCTACAGGCAGCAGAGAAGATGGGCTCTTCCAGGGCTATAATTCAAAGCACCAAGCAGCTATAACCAGTCTTCTGCCATCAACTCCCCTCCTGGGGGAGACTCCCTCCTCCAAGCTGAATGCAAGATTAGATTTCCTAGGATAAATTCAGTCTTTGTGAATTCCCATACCACAGATTTTCAAAACTGTCAATCTCCTAGCTCTCATTTTAAAAGCCCTGGTAAAAATTCTCATTGATGTGAGTGGCAATACACTTTGGCCAAGGCTGGTATTCGTGAGTAGCCTGTTGTAAGCCCCACTCTGAGACAACCACGGGGTGATTGGTAGCAGGTGCTACACCTGCAAAAAGTCTACCCACAGAACCTGAAACAATACCTGAGCTCATGATTGCAGAGGTTTTGATCCTAGAAATATCCACTGGCAACCATGCAGACTCTCTGTCTCACTGCATCCCCACAATAGATACGTGGAACACTTCTTAATTTCCAGATCCCTGGCAGAGCTATGGTGACCCAGAACAAGCTGACCAGCTCTATTAATGCTGAGATAGTTCTACATGTCTTTTTTTTCCCCTTTTGTTAGTCATAAATGTATAGCTTAAAATAAGATGCCCACAATGTACTCAGAGAGAACGTTTCCAGAGAGATAGTGTCTGAACTGAATTTCAGATTGAATTTTGGATGTAGACACACTCAATTTCTATGATACTTGCTGCTTTTTGCTTTTTTTTTTTTTTGCTTTTTTTTTTTGCTTTTTTTTTTATTGGTGACATATTTTTACTTATCTCAGTTCTTCCTCCAGCTAATCAAGTATTATCTAATGATAGTTCAGGTTCTCCAGAGCAGTGTTATAATTAATCAATTATTATTTTGTGTTAGGGAGATTACAAGAGAATATACTGTATGAATAATGCACTAATAATTGTGTTACCACTGCACTTCCTAATAACTTTTCAGTTATTTGTGTAGCAAATGCAAACCCACTCATATGGCCCTGGAGACATCAATGGTCTCATACTCTATAAGTGGATGGAACATGCAACTCAGTAATCTTCAGCCCAAAGAAGTACAACTAAACAGGATAGGAAAATACGTGACCTTGGTCATACTGCATCATATTAGCAGATTATTCCATCAAACAACATCTAGAGTTTTCAAACAAAACAAATCTGCTGTTATCCTTTTGTTAGAATCCACAGCTGTATGTTTCATTAGCCGTATGTTTCAATTTGCCTTTCAATTTTGCTTTTTTTCTGTCGAAATTTTCTTTCATGGAACTTCTAGTATTACATCAGACAATCAGAAATTTTCTTTTCTAAAAATACAGACGGGAAAGAACATTCTTGGAGATCTTGTTGCCCTTTAATGTCTGTAGACACTATTGTCTTGCCTGCTTTCCCAGACAATCCATAACTGGGGAGAATATAGCTCTATTAACCTTGCTTTATCAGCCAAGATGTCAAAAGCTGTGCTATAAATCTTCATCTTAATCATTTATGATTAAATATTCAGATGAGATTATGTGCAACCTAATTCTACACATCCATCTCTACATCCCTAATTAACAACAGACAGCAACAGAGGGGAGAAACCACCATCTTTCTGAAGTAATGAGACAAAACTGAGCTTTTGTAGACAACTTTCATTTCTAAGCACTTCTTTTTAATCACCATTTAAGAAAGAAATGTGATTAATGACGTTATGTATATCAAATTATACATCTGCTGCTTCACAATAGGCTGCTAAATATTGCAGTGGTTTTCCCTGTAGCCCCAAAACTTCTTATTTTTATGAAGCCTCACTGGTTTCAATTTTTCCCCATCTGTCAGAGAATTTGACATCCATACAATGGAAGATGAATGGGAGAAAACCTTCCAGGGCTCAGTGGGTAAAACTCCTCCCTGTTCGGAAAATCTATCTAAGACTTAAGAACCACTAAAACCCCTCTTGGTCTTTACTTCTATGTAGAGCTGCTTTAGCTTTAAGCACCAAATTTGAGATATTTTGAATCCTAACTTCGAGAGGGAATGCAAAAATGTACCTCGTACTGAAACTGAAGTTGTTGATACACATCACCAGATTTTCAGAAAAATCAAACTTGAAAGCTACAAAAGGAATTAATTACTTAAGCTGAGACAGCCAACTCAACCTGTAAATCACAGGCTCTAAACAAAAGAGATCTCCCAGGAAAAGACATAAAGTCTGTCCTTCTATCAGCCTGAAACTGACTTCTCATTATGCTTTTTAGAACAGTGCAAATAACAGATCGTTTGTTTGAATGCGATGATTAAAAAAAAAAAAAAAAAGAATAGCTTAATTAAAAATCTCATGTTGGGGAAGGAAAGAAGCAAGAAAAATATAATTATGTACTCTTGCATCAACCTGGAACAAGTATGACCCAATTCATAAATGAAAGCACTAAATTTCAAAATGACAAGTTGCATTTTTAGCATGAAACTTTCCTCCCTAATGTGCAGGCATTTTCACAAAATTACTGAAATATAAGCTCTTCAAATTTGTCCCTTCTCAGCCAAAACTACTTGCTAAATTCAACCTGACTCCATTATTATTTCCCCAAATGACATTTTTCAAACTTATTTGGGGAGGAAGCAAAGGAAGGCGGGGAGGGGGAATTGCCTGGCTCCATCCTCTGCTGGTTTTTCTAATTGCATTTAAATGATCCGTGCAACTGGTCTCCTACGACTTCCCTGAGGGGTAATATTTCACAGTCTAGCTAATCTCCCTATTGAAATGTGTCCTGTTTTTCAGCAAAAAAAAATCACTAGTATAAAGCAGAACTGGAATAAATTTTGTTGACTTCTAAAAGTTTTTAAGTTTGTTTTAAGATCAAGAAGTATATGAATACAAAATATCAGCAGACTATACAAGCCTGGATGGTTTAGCAGGGCAAACCTGCCCTTGGATGGCAACTAATCTGCCATCCAAGGTGCCTCATGTCTACTCATGAGTCCAAGCTTTTTGGTCCAACAATATTTTGCTGTATCTGAATGAAGGATAGTTACCTTTCTAAAAAGAAAGGAAAAAAAAAAAGGAACAGAAAAAGAAGCAATGTAAGGTCCAACTTTTTTTTTTTCACACTACACACACTTAATACTTGATTTATTTAGTCATCTATTTCTCTCTCTCACTCATGTGACTGAATTTGTCTGAGTTTAGTAAGCACAGGCCAGATTCTTCATCTGCTTGTACGTCTATTTAGCACAAGTGACATGGTGCTTGCAGGACCAGAACTTTGTATACATCTCTTTCCTCTGAGGGCTGCTGAAGCATCACTCACCAGATGAAAATCCCAGCTCTTCGGTAAAAAAAAAGAAACTCCACTGCTCTACTGCTCTCAGTGATTGAGTAATCCCTTTTGCAACTATTATTAGCAACCTTACTATACAACTTAATGGCCTGATTCTATATTTTATTTTTTCCCCCTAGGTTGACTAAGATACTACGTGCTTTGTGCATTTCTGAAGTGGAGTCAGTAGGCTGGTTAAGGGAGTCAGACACATTAGTGAGCCTGTGGGGACTTCCTGTGGTGCCTAAAGCAGGGGTGCCTCTGCCTGCAGACAGGCATGCAGGGCAACGTGCCCACTCACCTTTTGTACTTTAAACTGGTTTGACACTCAGTAAAGTACTACCTAATTAGTTAGGGCTGTGGCACTCTGCACAGGAGGGAAGGCAATCCAGGCTCAGATATAAGCATCTTGTTCAGATTTACTCTGTTTCTGAATCACCTAGCACCTACATTTACATAACAAGGGAAAGGAGACACATCCACATCTGAGGTTAAAAAAACTCTAGTATGAACCAGTCAACAAACACTACTGAGCACCCTCTAAAGAAAGTGCTTCAACGCTATTTGACATATACTTGTGTCCTTACAATTGTAGACAAGGAATATATATTCTGGCCCAGTGATGCAATACCATACCTTTTCTCATTTAGTCTCATTCTCTGGCTGTTGTGCTTATTCCGTAGCAGCAGGTGAGAATGTTTCAAATTATTAAAATTAAAATAAAGATATTTCCACAGTAACACGGCATTATTTCCACATTTTAACTTAAGGATGCTAAAAGATTCTACACACAAAACTCACAAGCACCTCAATTTGCAGGAACTGATTGAAGTACGCTGAAACCCCAAGCAGGCAGTCTTTCAAAGTGCAAGGCTCACAGTCAACTAAAACACCCAGGCTAGCTTTTGTTTGGCATGGTTTATCCCTACACATTGGATCTAAATGATATAAAGTTACTCAGTCTTCAGTGACAGCAGTTTCTTCCATCACCTTGCAGACACGGAACTCAACACCTGAATGCTCCCAGGTGATGAGCAGCCAGTAAGCTCTCACCAAGATTAGGTATCTCAACTGAGTATTGTACCTTGTGAAAAAACTTGGTCCTGCAGATATATTGTCATAGCAAAGCTTAACCAAGATTTTCTGGCATGTCACAACATATGGAAAGCTCCAGTTTAACTGTGGTCTCGGGGTATGCCACAAATACACAAGCTGGAATCCTATTTGGGAAGATGTTTAACGGAAGCTTAAATCATTGACTCTGAAGTTTTTAAACCCCCTGATTTCATAGCATGTGACAATACATCTCTGTGGAGCAAAATTAAACTGTAGAAAGACTCAATTAGTTTTGACTGTATTTCTACCAGCAATTTTTTTTATCTGTTCAGATCATGCCTGGAGAATAAACAAAGTCCCAGTATGCTCAGACTAGGCTGTGAAATGCAAACTTCTATCTGATATAAAATTCAGAATTTTGAAAACAAAAAGAGCTATAGTTTGGAAATTCTGGCAGAATAGAATAGTAATGCAGTGATTTAAACATATGTCTCCTGGATGAGAGGCTGAGAAGGAAGAGACTAACAGCAGGCATGTAAGCTCTCAGTGTGCCACGAGCTTTGGGTCACTCAGTGAAGCACTGGCTGTGTCCACACAGTGTCCCTCATAATTCAGCTGTATTGGTTGTACTTAAACACACCTGCCAGTGAATGTGTTCCTTTCATACTCTACAATCTCTTCCTAATTCCCTTCTTGTCCAGCTCTACTGAAAACTTCCAGGGTGCATTACAAGATTTTCCTTGCCAGACAGCAAACATGCAGCACACTTCCTTTCCCTATAAAATTCAGTAGTGTACTGGGAAAGTTTCCTGGCCAGTCTGGCAGTGCCAATCTTTAGTAAACCCTGTTAGAATTTATTTTGTTAGTCTATATACAGACTTTATTCCCCCCTTATCCTTTTAACTGTATGTCTTTCTAAAATTTTTAAAGGAAAGGACACTTACAGCATCACTCATAGATGGATAGTTTTATTTTATTTCCTAAATATGTATCTGTTCTCCAGTCTTATGGTGCCACATTTATATTAACAGATTTAAAACACAGATTCAATTCACCAGCTCTTTTAGTATTCTGGAATTGGAATTATTAATTCCCTTTGATTTTTCAAAGAAAAACTCATTTACTGTTGCTTTCACTGCAGCTGTGGTTATTTCTGTTTACTATCATCATATGCATTATCTGTCTTCCCTTTATCACTGTGATAATAGAATTGTCTTTACTGAAAAGTTAGGGAAATCATCAAGTTTATCTAGATTACCTTTGATATCCCTTCTCATAAAATAGCAGCTGTCTTTCTTCCTTTTTTTCTGTCCCTATTACATAGCTGAAGAGTATTTTGCTATTTCGGTTTTTTTTTTCTGTAAAGGCCAGATCAGCTTGGTTTTGGACAGTTTCACTTTATCTCCAAACCTCTTGACCTCTGGGCCTTAGTGCTGCTTAAACAACAGAAAAGAAAAGGAGGAAAGGTGGCGAGCAATTACTTGCAGATTCGTGTTGCAAAAACACACTTCATTTAAGAGCTACACCCTACAATGTTTTTCTCTTTTTCTAATGTTCAGATTCTCCACAGTTATAACACTATCAATTTCAAAGAAATTTAGGATTTCTTTATAAATTTGAGGGAGCAAATTTCTTTTACTATCCAGTTGCCTCAGTTATGAAATTTTGCTCTTTTGGGGAAAACAAAACAAAACAAAACAAAACAAAACAAAACAAAACAAAACAAGCTACTTAGCAACTTTATTTCTTCAAGAAACATAAAAGGAAGTTATCTGTCATCATGCTGTTGAAGGCTATTCAGTGTTATCAGTCTTCCACTGTGTCCTCATTCCTTACTGAGAAATTCTAAAAGTTTTGAAATATCCCCATCAAAAACAGAACACTGTGACACATCCTAATACATTAGCTACTGGATGAAGACTATTAGCTACCACATGAAAACATCTATGATGGTTGCTAATATGTTGTGCTCTCCAGTATCTGTTTAAGCAGTTTAAATGCCCCACAGCAGATAACATTTTCACAGATTTCTGGAATGCCTACTCTTCCCTTTTCACAACAGGCCAGGTAAACCACCTTTGCAGACCTAAAAAATTACTTTTTGAACATGTCTATCCCACTCTTTCAAGTTTTCCTATCATTAATACTCAGTAGAATACCCACAGGTCACTAATTTCACTTCTCTTTTCTTGGTAGCACACAACATTCAAGTCCCTATTTCTAGTCATGAATTCACATGATTCAAGTCCTGCACAGGTGTTTCCACTTCTTACCCTTCCTTGCACAGGTTTTTGATGGGTCTGTATCCATGTTTCACCTTTGTCTTTAGGGACAACATTCAGCCACTGAGCCAATCAAGCACAACCCGAGGAACTATGTGCCATTGACACTTTATCAAGTGTTCTCTGCTAACCAAATTCCTGTTAGCAATTCTATATCAATGTTCAATCCTCATTTTCCCCATTTTCCTCCCCTTGCACCTATTTTTTATATATATATGTATATATATAGATATGTTTAATGTCTTCCAGATGTATCAGAAAAAAACAGACCAGTTTTTAAGTCAGACAAGAAGAATACATCTTTAGAAGTCTCTTTCATCCAGCTGCACAATAAGCTGATGCTTCAAAACACATGCCTTGTTGCATTGTGAATTATGTGCTGATCACCATTGCTCCATCATGCATCCAATCTCTTATCCCACTGGAACATAAAGGAAATTTCTGAACATCTTAAAGACACTTTAAATCAAAGTAGAAACACAGCCACCACTGACCTAATGTTCCTTGCCTCTACATGTCACTGACCTAATGTTCCTTGCTCCTTCCATGCATGCTATGTGATCAGCAAGCTGTTTCCAAAATGAAAATCTCTGGTGGAGCTCTGATGAAAGGGCAGGTTAACCAGGAAGTTAAAAAACAGGACCAGCACTCATTCACAGCAATGAGCCAAAACCTGTGGCATTACCTTCCCTCTAGGAAGCAGGGATTTTTATGAAGATGATAAGGCTCCCCTTGAACCATTCTTAAATCTACTATAGGGAACTCTGGAGAAAATAATTTCTCAGTTATAGCCTTCCTTGTGGGAAAACAGGTTATGAGAGAAGTCCTGGCTTTTTATCTTATCAGCCAGATGAACTGGAGAATACTATAGAAGTTTGAAGGGCAATTATTTTCTTCACAAGAACACAGGAATACATGTTACTCTCAGTCTCAATCTGCCATTTTCCTGGAGAAGTACAGTCTTGAACTGCCTCTTATTAGCAAGACAAGTCTCTATGTATGATTTCATTAAATGCCTTTGACATCAACACTGTCATAGATAGAAGACTACCTAAATAAAAGGCTTTCTAGAAGATAGAGATTGTAAGAACACAAAAATTAAGCATTGTACTTAACTTCTCTTGGCTGTAGGCATCCCTTGCCTTCCATACAAATATACTTTCATGGATGGAAGATACATTACTGTGGTTTAAATGATGATAGCCCTAAACTTTCATAGGAGTGCTTACTGTCATTCAGCCGAAACAGAAGAAAATTTATGCCAAATTTGTGACAAACCAGCATGAATACATTCGAGCCACTCCAGAAAAAGCAATGTATGAAAAGAGAAGTCCTAACCTGAGTTCAGATATGACAGTTCTAGTAGTATGCCATTGATACACTACGAGTTTTGTGTTTTCCTATCAACAGCCACAACTCTAGAGTGAGAAGGAATTTGTCTCTTTTTTTACCACAGCTATTTATGACTGTGAGAAAAACAAATCTTGCCAGGTCAACCAGTAGCTAACACTCACTGGTGTTGGGTTACTAGTGGGAATGGAAGGGGAAAAAAAAATAAAACTGTCTCTTTGAAAAAGCAAAAGAGGTAAAACTTCCAGAAAGCATGTTGTCCTCAGCTGATGTGTCAGGCAGTTCAGGAAAGGTAGCTGCAGCCTTTCACCCACGGGATAAATCAAATGTAACTAATATACTGAAACACTACCTCAAAATAATAAGTTAAAAACAAGTGACAAGTTTGTGAGATGCTGGTTAACAAGGTTCAGAGAAAAATATTCACATGCTGTAAAGCGGGTCCTGGGCTACAATTTGGATTCAGAGCACATGCAAGCAAACTCTGATTTAAGCATGCAATTAAGAAATCCTCCCTGAATTATGCAACTTTCATTCACTTCTTCAGAAGATATGAGAACACTGCAAGTTCTCACTTGCCAAGTTTGATCCCAACATGCCATGGGGCAAATGGAGACCCTAAACTGTCATATTCCATTTAAATCATATGTAGGCTAAAGTGAGTGTGATTGCTTGGTATATTAAATTACTACTAGTGTGTTGATAATTCCTCATGAACAATCTATGACTCTGAATTATTTATTGAGGAGGAAGTGGCTTTTGAAGTGAACATTATTTCTCTCTCAGAGCTAATGCTTGAAGATGATAAAAATACTTGCCAAGAGAAAAAGGAAATTAAAGAAGATACTTCCATGACTGACAGTTCTGAGATTCTACCTTATTTCGTCATGGATTTCTTCTCTTTGTGAAGTCTATAGGCAAAAATGATGTTCATATAAAGGAGGAAAAAAAAAAAAAAAAAAGTGGGACAGCCTGTGTAAGAAAAGCAATTGCAACAAATCCCAGGTACATACACATTCAGTGATGGCAATTAATATTATTCCTAAACTATTCCCATGGCTTTGTGCTTCCTTGTTTTTAGAAGCCAGTACTGCTTATAGAAATAGAGCTTTGAGGGAGCCACAGAGCAGCCTTCCTCTGGCATCACAATGGCAGATCACAGAATCAAAGTGCTTTGGCTTGTAGTGCAGATGAAGGACACTTAAGAGAGCATGGAGTGACAGCAGGACAGAGAGAAGGACCCAATTCTCCCACTGGTCCTTCAAGTTTGCAGACAGACTTTTCAAAGCCTTGTCCCCTCAAAAGACTTCACAGATATTTGAGGGGAATTGAAAGCACAGATGAAGCAGTGACAGGCCCCCACATAGTAAGATAAATCCAGTGTGAGGCATTCTCCATTATGACCAAATTAGAATTTCATTGCTAGAAGAAGTAGTCTCACAATAAGGTGTATTCTTGAGTCACAGTGGTAATATTTACACCCAAAACAATTGTTTGAAATGAGCATAAATTCTGCTGTCTTCTCCACATCTGTTAAGTTTGCTATTCATGAATTCTACAAAGAATTATTTATGAAATACCATTAGAAGACATATTTCTACAACATTTCTGTCATTTATTTATTTGCAAATAGTTTATATACAGTAAGCATGCATGAAAACATTTAGTAAAATTTCTGTGAACAGATTTGAATGTTGAGTTTATTCTTATTTCAAGGTTATTCTTCAGTTTTCAAGGTGCCAAAGCCAATTTCTTTGATAACCAATCCTTTGTGCCTACTAATTAGAAATATCCAAAACAATTTGCTATTTAAATCATATGTCATTGCTTCTGATCCTTGATTGGATGAGTAATGAAATTAAGTAAGACCCATATGAGTTGTGAATATTACTACTGAATACGTAATTAAGGTTTTGATTAATATTCTGGCACTCAGGCTTAAAATACACCTTCCATAAGTATTTGCACTCATAAAGCTCAAGCTGAAGAAATCAGTACAAGTCATTAACACAGTCAAACCGAATTCATAAGCGAACTTCAAAAGAATACTTGTAAGGCTTTTCTTATGATGATGGGTATGTGCAGTATCCTTTTAAGTTTGACTCCTATATTAGTGCTAACTGTCAAATACAGCTATTGGCTATCTTTTCTCCTTAGGTGCTGGTATAAATTTAAAAACTAGGGATATAGGTTTTGCTGAGGTATTGAAAATATCCCCTGTTAATATACGCTGATTATTTAAATGCCATTTGTTTCAAAGCTCAATGAATCGTTTTGTGGAAAATTAAAGTCCTTTAAGATGTAGCATCACTTTTAAAAACTTGAAATTTTATGTTTTTTTTCATGTAATGCACCTCCGTTTCCCGCCTAGAGTATGCATTAGGAAATTTTTTCCTGTCATTACTGAAATATACTTAATCATGGTGACAGTCAACATTTTTCAAAGTATTCTTTCCATCCAAAACTTTTTGCACTTCAAGAAAGCCAATCAGAGTACCTGATACTTAACAAATAGAAAGACATGAAAGTATAATTTCTTTTTTGTTGTTGTTATATAAATCTTCTAATATATAAATCTATATAAATTTGTAAGAATTAAACAGAAGAATTAATAATAACAACCTACTAACATGAATTCTGACACAGTATGGTATTCCACACACCTGCCCTAATAAAAGACAGACCTGTAGAAAAATTCTGATTCTTAACAGAGAATGAGTTCACTCCCCTGTGAGTGCACAGTGTGTAACAAAGATACGGGCAGTGTAAGGAGAGCTAGATTCAAGAAAAAAGGATGGAGTCGAGGTCTGAAATCGATTTTGGGGTGAATTAGGAAAGGCACCTGCTCAAAAATACTCCTCTATCTTCAACACGCATTTAAACCACCGGAAGTAGTAGCAACTCCTCATTACTTCTGTTACAGAAGTATCCCCAAAGCTGCACATAATATCATCCTCCTGCTGTTCCAGGAAGTTTTTATAGGAACAGAAGAATGCTTTTCCAGCTTGCTACCTTTTCATCATGGGTGAGGCTGGAAGCTGTTCATAAGTTCTAACAGAAGAGGAAAGGATACACAAAGATTAAACACTTGCTCTGGGCTGTCTCAGGTAAGTCCCACTTGAAGAACCTCCAATGGTCCAAATCACAGTTTGGTTATGAGACCAGCATTCTCTCTCTAAAGGAGCTATACTTTTACACTGATGAGTGCAAAGCATCCATAAACTCACAAAACAAGCTAAAATTCTCTGTCTACCCAACAGCACGCGAGTAACAGGTCCAAACTGACAAGGGAACAGGTCCATTCCAACTACAGCCTCCACAGTTCCCAGGATTTTATGTTCTGCTTCTCCAAACCCACCATCAGGGTTTGAGTCAGCCTCTTTTGAGACAAACTCAGGAACTGAGAGGTGGTTTATTTTGCACTCTATGTTAGTTTTCTCAGCAGCCCTCTTGATTTAATCCAACCATGAAGACAACACTCCCTAATTAACTAATTAATTCTCTAACCCCACTGGATTATTAATGGACAGCCCTTCCACAGAAGTAGCACAAAGAGAATGTAGACATGTTATAGAAAAATGTACATGTCCAAAATTTTATTTTTTAGGTACAAAAAAAATAAAAATGAATGGCATACTTAAGGACCAAACATAGCCCTTAGTTCAGAAAGGTAATTTTCATACAATGTTATCAGGAGTTCTTAATTTGCCTGTGTTGTAAAAATTGCAAACAAATGGTTGTTGACTTTAAATCCAATCCCTCCTTTTGACACATGCATTAACACGCTATTGTAAAAGTTCAAAACTGTTACTATTGAGTTCTCTCTGCCACATTAGTTATCATCTGCACTGTATTTGGCTTCACTTGGGTAAATAAGTTCTATAAGTACCCAATCTTTACTTACAGAACATCTTCATTTAATATTCTATGAGCTCTGTTTACATTTATGGGTTTTTTTCACTAATTCTGTGTTGAGTCCAGTTTCCAGTACCAGTGCTGTTGGAAATGTTCTATCCCCAGCCTATTTGTCTGCTATCACCCACACATACCATTGTTTCTGAAGCTGAAATGTCTGGAGCTTGGAAGCTTCAGGTTGAAGTTGATTCTAGCACCTCCACTTGTTTAGAAAAATTCCTAACCCTTAGGCCAGTTTTCCACAGCATGCTGGATCCAGCTTAAAAAGCAAACTAATAAATGAGGAAAACAGCTCAAAAGACAAGGACATGGGATAACCTGACACAGCAAAATTAGTAGGTGAAGGAAACGAGGTGAAGGACAGAACTTTTTTAAAGCTATATACCAAAGTTTGGGTGTAATAAGCATAAAGCCTTGTGAAAAGAAATCTTTAAAATATTAAAATCTCATTTTAGTAGCTCAGTACTGTCCGTTATAGAGAGATGTTCACATTTTCAAGGTGTTTAACTCAAAACCTGTTTTGACAGACACACTGAAATGATAATTGATTTTGAATTGTTTCTACCTAGATCATTTTCCGAGTATCTCAAAGTGTATTACCAAAATAAGGCTTCATAATATCCATAGACTCGACTGCAAATATGTACTAGATAACTAAAGAGTAAAATCTTCAGAAGTATGCTCTGCCTTTGACTGCCCAAATTGAGCCACTTTAAATATCCTTCTCTTTTAAGAAAAAATATTATAAAAAGCTCCACTCCAACTGAAATTAAAGAGAGCTGCTGTTCTTAATTTCTGAAACACAGACTAAAGGCAAGCAAAAGACAAGCAAGATTATGCATACTGAAAAGCTGGGCTCCACTTTCTGTGGAGCTTGAGGTGAGCTGGGAAATAAGAAGCTGGGGCATGAAGATAGGGTTTTACTTCAGCCACAAAACTTCTGCTTACATTGATAAAAATCAACCACAAAAATGCTATCAGGAAATCAAATCAGAGCAAGAACCGGGAACTTGAACAATTTTTAAATTGCAGTTTTAAAATTGTTATTTAATTCACTTTTGCAAGAAATGGCAGAGCAAAAGTATAGAACAACTACTGGGTGCATACATCAAAACCAGCTTTCTTCTATATTTTTTCTAAGTTTGATTACATATGACAATGAAAGGTTGATGAAAAAAAATTAATAAACCAATCCTTCTGCTAATTCAATTTGTCTGGAGCTACTCCCATAAGCTTAAACAGGCATTTTCATGGAGATCTGTAATATGGTGCTCTTTGTGGTTGTACTATACATGAAACTTGAATATTTGTAAACAGAAATACTCTTAGTGTACTTTTAGGGTAAGAGAAACAGAGAAGGTTAAAGGGTGAAAAAAGATAGAAAAAAATAAAACTGTAAAGAAAAAAGACAGGGAAATCTGTTTTTGGTCTCACTACAAGACCCTATTAGATCTTCCTCTGTGGCCTCACAAACATGACATTTCTGTCAGTGTTATGTCACAGCTCCAGCAGGATGGGCAGTAAATGTCCCCATCCAGCCTTGCCTAAACATCAGTGCAGAAACCAATCAGGGAGACAAGAACTCACCCCTCACAGCTGGAAAGGGCAGTGGACTCAAATCTCCTAAAGCCTGAGCAAATACTCTAATCACAAGGGACATTTCTCCAGTACCATAAAACAAGGCTGAGTCTGCAATATTTGTTGGGGATATAAGCTTGTCATTGCTCATAAAGCAGATTTGAACAATGGATCCACAAAGGCATTTTGGTGCCACTGCAGCCTAGCATCTGGTTTGCAATGGGCATAAATGAGAAGGAACTCAGGCTGTGTGTGCTGGGGAGGTTCTGGACACAGCTACAATGCAGGAATACAAGCCTCTAGGCAGCTTTCGAGTTGCACATTATGGTCCATTATGTTTAAATTCCTCAAGTAACTTCATGCAGAATTACAGAATAACAATGTTTGGGGTGAGAAGGGACCTCTGGAGACCATTTAGTCCAAGTCCTCTGCTAAATCAAGTTCACAGAGCAAGTTGCATAGAATCACACTCAGACATGTTTTGAATATCTACAGAGAAGGAGACTCCACAAACTTTTTGGGCAGCTTGCTCCAGTGCTCTGTCACCCTCACAGTAAAATATTTTTCTCACAAGGCTGTTAAGCCAAATCTTCTAGGTCATCTTTTCAGGTCTATATGCCTGAAGAGCATCTAAATTCTGCTTTCAGAGGAAAGTGCTATTATAGATCTGTCTCAAAGAAATATTTCCATATAAAGTGAGACTATAAAGATTAAGGTTGAAGAATAATAGGAAAAGACACAAATCCATACCCTACCTTTAAATAAAAACCCACACACGTTTGTAATGACAAAACTTATCATTTCACACAAGCCACTATTTTCACTAAAAGGTGAAAATATCAGCATAGTGGCTTTCACTGCTTTCTATGCATGTATAGTTTGCTCTTCAGAGAGCTGATGTCTGGTGCTTTATATTTAAAGGTACTTTCCTTGGACCTGCAGGAAGTAATCCTCTGTACTATACATGGGAAAACATCACTCAAAGAAGTTGGTAGGATCCTAGAATAGATCAGATATTTACATGAAAACATCCCATTAAAGAGAGTAATGTTGAAAACTGTGGCAATGCTAATCTTCATTTTTAAGGGTAGAAATCAATCTGATATATAATCTGATAGAGAGAAGGAAAACTGTCCATCCATCTCTGTGTTAATTCACTTTTTATTCACCATAAAACATCTGTATCTTTCTCTAAAGCAGCTGCCACCGTCCTTGGTACATTAGTCTCATCTAAGTCACGCCTTCCAACTTTAGAAGAACAAAAAGCAGTTACTTTCCCCATCATATGATTGCCTGCTAAAATTCCTTTGAAAACACCCCACAAAACAGTGTCACTCCATGTGCTCCAACTCGTGGCATCCAATAATTTGTGACTGATAACATCAACCACCCACACTGATTATCCCTGCCAATCAAAAAGATTTATATGGCTCGCCATACAAGCCTTATACCATGAACACACTGAACAGCACAGGCTTGTTGTCAAAGGAAAAGTAATGAAAATAATAACATAATATAGCAATTATTTTATCTTGGGGGAAAAAGTACATTATAACCCATTTCAGCCATTCAGGCAGGGAAACAGAATGAGAAGGAGAGTGATAAGAAACCACTTCAGCAATCAGAGCCCACGGGGAGATGATAATTCATGTTATGGTTGTCAGAAAACTCAGGTAAAATCTCTTGGAAAAATATATACCCAAGACCTATTATTTTTTAATTCTGAAATTTATGAAAAGATGTTTTAGAGTACTCTCTTTCCTGTCAGCTTATGTCAGACTGATATCTCTTATTTTTATTTATCATTGTTCAGATGACTTCTCACTGCAGTGAGAGTTTATCTAGCATTTTCTCTGTGTATGTAACATTTTTGCTGTGAGTTTTCCCAGACATAGAGCTCTTCTGTTTTCCTGCCTGCTTCTACAGTTTCTCAAGCAGTCAGAAAATCATTCAAATAATTCCTCTTTGGTCAGTGGCTGAAAGGAAACAAACTGCAGTAAGGTACATAGTTAGGAGTATCAACTCACATTCCTATGTCTTTTCAGAACCTTCTTCCTTTTCTGCATCATCCCTCATGTGCTCCTTTATATCAGCCTCCTTTCATTTTAAAAATCAAGTAAATCAAAGCAGTTCTTTTTATAGCCTGTTTGCCTCTTCCATGCCTATATGTCCACTTGACACAATGCATACAACTGACAGCTGTGCTAAAATTGAAAGAAAAGGCACCACTTTGTAAATATACTTTAGCAAAAAAAAAATTCTATTTGAAGTGCAAGCAAAAGAGCTATTGATTTTGTCTGTGCCTGATAAATACCTCCCAAACAACCTGTTTACTGAAAATGAAAGTCACAGTTGTGATTTATCTGCTATACATTAAAAGTTACTTAATTGGAACAGAGAGACAGAAGAACAAGGTAACACTGTTATAAGCAACAGAGGAATTGATTTAACTTTAGTTTTATTAGAGCTTTTGTACCTTTGTGGCCAAGTCAGTTCTTATGGACAAATATTAAGGACTAAGCCAGCTGACAAGGAGAATACTCTTCTGAACAAGTTAAACTGTGATGTAAATAACCTGAAGAATGAAGGAGGATAACTGAGGCTACAGATCTCACTGTGGTGTTAGACTTTCTTGCTTTCCCACAAGAGATGTGGACACTCAAACTGACGTTTCAGAAATAAATACTTTCCCTGATGTAAGTAACAGAAATTTTAACAATAAAAACAAAACAAAACAAAAACCACCCCTTATTATCTGGTTGCAAGAACCTTCTGTGAGTTTATAATATTTAAAAAGAAATTATGATGTGATGCATTTCTTTGAATTCACGGTATGTACATACAGTCATTACTTCACAGCATCAGAGGACTCTAGAATAATGTCTATATATGGTGAAATCCTCTGAAACACAAACCCTTGCCATCTTACCAATTTTCCACTCTTGGAAAAAGGCAAATAAAAATTGTTCCCATATATAAGTTTCTAGAAAGCATTCTGTGTGTAAAATATTAGTTTTTCTATTAAGACTATTGTGTGATCAGAAATCAGTGCTTAAGCAGTTGTTTGAAAATCTGAAAACTTATGTGACTGATAAATATTCTCTACAGAGAACACTTGTTAATTATTAAAGTACAGTATCTTTCTTCTAAAGTACATCAGCATCTTTTACACATAGCTAAGGTTATTAGAATAAACTGAATACCAAACCTGATTTGTATGCAGACTTGTAAGAGATTTTTAAGAACATAGTAAACCTTCACTCCTGTGTTTGCAAAAAATATGAAAGGCACAGACTTCATCTGTATACCACTGTCCTCAGAAAAGAGAAGAAAAAAAAAGAAGAAAAAAAAATGGAATGGAAAAAATTTTGAATATTTGTTCTGATTAACAAACATATTACCAAAAGTTTAAATGTGGTCAGGCCCCTTACAGGGTTGGCTGCCTCTTCTAATCTTACTGAGAGGGAAAAAACCCCACAACTTTATTTCCTGTTTCTTACAGCCCATAACCTTTCCTGAGACCTAAAGAAACAGCAAGCAAAGCAGTTAATCAGTCGGATTTTAACTCAAGCACTGTAGTAACTCAATAAAAGAAATATGGCATTGCTGAGTGGCAGCATTTTGCTACACTAAGAGACAGATGGGGAGGATATGCAATAATCTTGTCTAGGAAATGGCTATGATTCATAAATTTGGACTCCATGTGACAAATTATCTGACAGATTTCAAAACAGTGAGAAAAACTGGTGTCAGATTGAGATATTATCACATCTTAGTGTGAAGTCCAATGGCAGCTGGAATTATTGACCACATAACTACAGTGAACTCCTACATTGCTACTGAACAAAAGTGTCGAAACTACTATGTAGATCAAAAGTGTGAAAAGAAATGAACCTATTTAAGCTCAGAGTTGAGCTAAGACTGATGATGTTTTCCTTAATTTGAACTACCTTGCTGCACTTCCAGTTTAGGGGGCTGGTCATGCTGAGTGGTGAGCACCTGCAGAAGTTGTAAGGATTTCTGCAGGGCAGACACCATCACCATTCCTTTTTTTTTTTTTTTTTTTTTTTTTTTCTTTTTTCTTTTTTCTTTTTTTCTTATAAGAGTGTCAAGTTATTGTGGAAGGGAAGCTTATGAGCATAAGCAATGACATTTCTTTGGCAGATGATCCAGACCTGTGAAAAATGATTCCACAGGGCACCAGAGAAATTACAACTCACCCTGTCTCAGAATCCAGCATCACCTTTACAACCTTGCTCCAACTCCTTTTTATTTTTTTTTCTTTTTTCTGGATAAGAACCAGGAAGGATGAGGAAAATAATGGTTTCTTAGTATTACACATAAACAAACACATCCAAAGCATGGCATCATTTGTCAGGAAATGAGACCCACTCTGGAACAGACACCTGTCCTGGACAATGCCACCAGGAAGGACGAGTAACTTGGTGTGTCCTCCTCCTTCCCTAAGTGGTTTCCCATAGAGCTAGGAACTCTCAGTCAAACCCCCTCAACTCTGTTGAGAGATATACTTAATCATCTCAGTATTGCTTCAGCTATCCAGAAATAATTTTAAAGGGTAATTTCCAGTCCTCCTCTTTCCAATGATTCACCCTTCCTCTGGCCTTGTTAGCTGCAGAAACTTGACAGTTGCCTTTCAGGCACTTTGACTGCAGCCTTTCAGACAAAGTGACACAGGGAACTCCCAAACAGTCTGAGCACCAAGGCAGCCTGCTCACACCACCCTGCTGCAAGGCACAGGAGTTGTCTCAGGGAGCTACTTCTTGCTTTCCAGACACCACAAGATGGGCACCAGCAAATCCTCCAGTCTCCTCCTCTTGTTCACCCAGCTTCCCACAACCCACACTCCTCCCAGGGCTGACCCTCAGGATCCCTTTACCCAGCTTCAGGAGCGTGGCTATCCAAACCCTGCCAGGCCAAAGGAACCTCAGCCAGAAATTTTTTCTAAGGAAATGAAACAGCTCCACAGATGCCAAATGAACGCTATGATCTCTTACATCCAGTCACCAAGTCCTGCTACCCACAGCAAAATCTGGAAGTCTTTGCTAAGCCTGTGAAGTTTAGTGAATCAAAGGGATGCTCAAGGGCAGTGGTTACGTACTCCCAGGCCAGGAGTTTACCTGAATCCTACTGGCCCATATACCTCTACAGAGGTATATTTAGAGTCCTTACAGGCTCTAAATTAAAGCACACGCTTCCATTTTTTCTTTTCAATGGGATAGAAACACCCTGTGCATTACATCCTCCTTGTACTCCCCAGAGCCTACTGTTAATAAGACAGGTCTCTCACAGCACCTGCCTGGGAGAAGAGGGCTCCACAGTGTGGTTTCCATGCCCAAATATTGGTAAAAAGCAGAACACACTGGAAATGTGGATAAGAAAATACACCTGTATCTATCTCTGAAGGCAGAATCCCATCAGTGATCATATTTTAGCATGAAATTAGCTGCCAACAAATGCCTACTTGACTGCACTCTGCTATGGCAAGCAGATCCTCAGAGACTTCACTGAAATTTTAACAGGTGCACAGTGTTATAAGAAAGTCCATGACCAGCCAAACCCCAGAGAGAATATATATATATATATATATTCTTCTAAAAGAAGCCATTTGATATTCTAAAGTTGTTTTTTTTTTTGGGGGGGGGGGGAAGTTACACCAATTTCAAAATTTTTAAAAAATACGGTTTTATTCAGAACTGATTGGTAGCTGAGCTGCTCCTGCAGCTCCCTTTTTTCACACCCTAGGAATAAAAACTGTTTTAGTAATTTTAGATTGCCTACTTCTAGAATTGTTCCATACCACATTAAAGACCTCATTCATTTCCCATTAGCACATTTTAGTTAAAATTAACACATAATCATTTTCAATGATCTGGCTTTCAGTATGTTTGTAAACAAAAAATTAATCTCAGAGGAAAAGCTTTGAAATTGTTAAAAGTCATTCTGACAGAACTAATCACTAAAAACACATTTTTACAATTTTTTTCATTTCATTTAATATTAAGAGCACTAGGATTGTCACTTGTACCACTCTTTCCTCAGGATGGCTTCCTTAAATAAGCAGTTGACAAACACTGTTGCCCCCAAAACCTTTGGCAATGGGACAAATAACAGGAAATTGAAGACCTTAGGATTCAAATAATTTCAAGAGGAGACAGAAGACAACAAATACCACACAAAACCAGAATGATCACCAATTTCAGTAGCTTGAGAATCAGGCACAAGCAAACTTTCACCTCATTCCCTGATAGAGAAATGACAGACATATTACTGTTGTTTTACTTGTGGGAGATTCAGTGCAAAAAAAGTAACAAAAAAACTTAAATGCAGTTACAGGAGGGCTTTAACCAGGGGCAAAAGAAAAAGAGAAGGAAAAAACCTGAATGGTAAGAAGAAACCTAATGAGAGGCACAGAACAAAGGGTAACAGGTTTTGTCAACTGTTGGGATGGTGATCCCAGCACGTGTGCACTTGTGCTCACACAGCACAGTCTGTTCAGCTCTTCAAAGAAGGAGTTAGTCTCCAAACACAGGCAACTGGAAAACACTTCAGATCACCTTTCAGTCTAAATAGCTTGAGCTATTCGCTCAAGCTAGTGCCAGTGTTACACTGTGCAGTAAAAGTTCTGGACTAGTAAGTGTCCAATTAGAGATGCTGTTTTCCAGAAAATTTATGCAGATCATGTTAGTTCTGACACCATGCTTATGTACAGACTTTCTCAGGGTTTCATGTGACCTCTTCTCTTTGGTGCTGATTATTAGCTGTAGATGTCTCCAAAGGTTCTCCCTAATCAGAAATATGTAGGAATTAAAATGGAGCCATTTTAATCAATTATGAAGAGCTGATATGAAAACACCACATACTGCTGACCATATAATTTCTAAGTTTGTGGAAAACTGCAAATAAGGACTACAAAACTGCTAACAGACAAGCAATTTGATGGCTCTGTTTCACTGAAAAAAAGAAAAAAAAAGTGTAACAGGCTAAACCGTAAATAATGTCCTAACATGCCTCATCAGTTTAATATTCTGTTAGTCTTACACTGCTGCACATAAAACATGAAGAAAAGCTACATATGATCAAAAGAGACTCATCTAGCTTTAAATATAGAGGACTAGGTGCTTTTGCAAGGAGGAAATCTTATGTTAAGAGACACTGTGCTTCATCAAAAAGCAAGCAGCTGGAGAGCTCTAAATCCCAGACACCTCATCTGACAGAAGTGCTGTACAGTACTGGATCCCACCCTGCTCCACCCACAGCCCTCCCTGCTCTTTGTGTTCTCCAATACAGAGTCGTGACACCAGCCCTTGTAAAACTCTCTGTCACTCAGCATGATCCACATTGTTTGACTTCTATATGTATGAATATCAACGTGATTTTCTAAGTACAATTTAAGCCACTGTACTTACTTTTCTATCTCTGCAGGGTGGGGACTAAACATTACACAAAACTGATCACATTCAGACAGTCCTAAGCTTAAATTGTGTTAAACAGCTCTGAAGGTAGAACATAAAAGAGCATACAAGCATTCAAGATCTGAAACAAAGCATCCCTTTTTGTTCAAAATTCTGCTTCCCTTTCAAGTCATGACATTGTTAATATGAGCACACCTGTAACTTTTAGTTAGTTTCACAAGTTTAGAAAATTGAATTTGTTACAGTGAACTAAATACTCTGGAAAGCGAAAGGTACTTAGTTGTGGCATCCCAAGGTCTTTGGTCAACTATCTAGCAGCACTTGGACTCCTTGATGCTTAAGGGCCACAAGCAGAACTGAGCTGTACTAGATACTGCACTAACAGAGCAGAAGACAGTCTTTGCCCAAAAGAACAAGACAGATATTAAAAGTGCCAGAATTAATTAGAAGTTTACAGTAACAACAAATTAAACTCCCTAATGAAGTAGTTGTGAAAAGTGTTCCCGAGTGTTTCCAAAACAGAAGGATGACATAATTTCTTTCCATCCATCAGACAAGAAACACAAAAGGTATTTTCTACTGTTGCTTAACTGCACTTGCCCTACTGCATGACCTTCCTCAACACAGCATCTATCTTCCAAAATTTTATGTGAAAGTTTTACCTCTTTATACACTATGCCTTCTGAACTCTGCGCTCTTCAGGCAGCACTAAATGTATTTGCAGGGCATTCAGCCTCCATACGAATCTTTCCTAGAAATTAACTAAAACTGAAGGAAAACTTTACTTTTGAAAACTATGATGTCATCTCCTTTTCCAGCAAGTGCCTTTCACAACCTACTTCAGCACATCCTTTCCATAATGCACAGTACGTCGCTTGCAGATGGTTTTGGGAACTGCTACTCAAAACTTTGATTTAGAAGACATTCCTTTAATACGTCACATATATAGAAAATGGATATGCATAGCAAGGAGATGACGGTTTGCAGTATATGTACACATAAATCTCAAAACACGGCATCGGGGCGTTTACTGGAAAGTAACTCTTCACTGCCAGTGAAGTTCCCCGCTGGCCGCAACGGTGTGCTGGCCACAGTAGAGGAGACCAGGATATGTGCACGACCGGAGTATGTCCCCTTTTCCCCACCGATTCCCTTATTTTCCCGAGCCTCCGGCGTAGGTTTCCCAGGAGGTTTCTGGGCACCCGGCGCTGCGCGGGCTGGAGGCAGCTGGGCGCCTCTCGGGGCGGCCACCCGGGCAGCACAGGACGCTCCGGGACCTGCGGGGCTCCCCTCGGCAGCGGGTGCCGGGTCAGCCCCGCGGGAGCGCGGTCACCCCGGCGGGCCGTGCCGCGCTGTCCCGAGCCGGGACCCCGAGCTGGGCGAGCGGCCGCTCGCCGGGGGCAGTCCCGCCCGCGGCCGGGCGCGCTCCCTTCGTGGCCAGGCGCTCAAGCCCCGGCCCCTGCACCCCCCCCTCGCCCTGCTGCTCACCTCCAGACCTGCCCCAGCTGCAGGATGTGGACGAGCGACTGCAGGAGCCAGATGCAGAAGGCGCAGGACGCGGACCGGCCGCCGGCAGCGCGGGGACCGGCGGCGCCGCTGCCGGCGGCGTTGCTGCTGCTGTTGCTGCTGCTGTTGGTGGCGTTGCCCTTGCTGGCGGTGGACGCCTGTCTCTGCGGCGTGCTGGGGCGAGCGGCGTCGATGTCCGCGGCCGCGGAGCCGCTGCTCACCAGCAGCTTGCTCTCGGCGGCGGGGCAGTGCCCGGCGGCGGCGGCGGCGCTGTCCTCGGTGCTGAAGTCGTGCGCGAACCAGCGGAAGCTGAAGACCTGCACGGAGAGGGAGCCCAGCAGCACGAAGAACAGGGTGAGCCCGAACCACCAGCGCTGGCCCCGCAGGTAGTAGTCGACCGCCAGCCAGATGTCGGTGCCCACGTCCGCGAAGTACACGGCCAGGGCGGCCAGGATCCAGAGGCAGTCCCACAGCGAGTAGCGCCGCTGCTCCCTGCCCAGCCGCAGGCACAAGGAGGACGAGCCCCCGCCCGAGCCCCGGGAGCCCCCGCCACCGCCCCCTCCGCCGTCTCCTCCTCTGCCGCCGCTGCAGCAGCAGCAGCAGCACCGGGAGCCGCCGCCCGAGCCGTCCCCGCCGCCGCCGCCGCTGCAGCACCCGCCCCCGGGCGCCTCATCGTCGTCGCTGCCGCCGCCCGGCCCGGCGCCGGCGGGCAGCCCCGGGGCCAGCGCCTGCACGGAGCCCGAGTGCTCGGAGTTCTGCAGCGGTGTGAACGCAACCTCGCCGCCCTTCTTCATCTTCCGCCGCCCGTCCGACTTCGCGGCCATGATGCCTCCCTCAGCCCCGCCGGAGAGCGAGAGGGAGCAGCGAGCGCTCCTTTATCCCGCGCCTCCTCCTGCTCCTCCTCCTCCGCCTCCTGACTCCTGCCTCCCGCCCTCCGCCGCCGCGGACCCGCCGCTCCCCGCGTCCCCTGTCCCCGCTCCGCGCAGGGCTGCGCGCCCGCGGGCGGCTCCTCCGCGGCGGCCGCGTCCGCAGCGCCGCCTGTCTGCGGGGAGCCGCGCTCAGCCCGCCCGCCCCGCCGCCGCCTCCGCGGGGGCCGGCGGTGCCGGGGCCGCCGCCGCCGCCGCGCTCTGCTCGAGCCGGGAGCTGGCAGGGCTGCGCTGCCCGGAGCAGCGCATCCCGCACCCGCCTCCCCGCCCGCCTCCGCCCGCACCCGCCGCCGCCACCACCCAGCTGACTGACGCCGGGAAAGAGGATGACCTCATCCCTCTTCCCTCGCTGCCACCGCCCCCCGCCCGGCACCGGCACCGGCACTGGCGCAGGGGCGGGGAAGGGGGCGCTCGGCGGCCGGGAGGGGAGGGGAGGGCGCGGCGCTGCCCCGAGGGTGCGGAGCACGGGCCCGCGGCGGCGGGGGGAGGCGGTGTCTCGGCTGCCCGGCCCGGGGAGGTGGGCACGGCGGCGGGGAGAGGTGGGAACGGGTCGGCGGGCAGAGGTGGGGTGTGGCCGGCGCCCCCCGGGGCCGGGGCCGCGGGAGCGGAGGGGCGCGGCGCTGCCGCCGGCTCCGCTGCCGATCTCCGGTGTCCTTCGAGCAGTTTGGGTTGCGTCTGTCCCGCCGGCGCGGGGGTGGAGTGGCGGAACGCGGGCGGATGCGGACGGGGCGGCCAGGAGGGCGGGCGTGCCCCCGGGCTTCCCCCTGCGAGCGGGCATTCTCGGGCTGGGGGGACCCGGTGCGGTGACTGGGGGCAGCTCCGGCGGCGATGCCCCGCCGTGAGGGCCGAGGCGCGGAGCGGCGGGACCAGCCCGCACCGCGGAGCCGCTCCGAGCGCCCGGCCCGGCCGGTCCCGCCCGTCCCGTAGGAAGCACTGCCGACGCTCCCCTAACTTTGTGAAACGCTGTTGCGAGATGCGGTTCTGGGATTGTGCCGTGACTCATGCTGCCTCAGAGGCGTTCGGGGGAAGGTGAGGAGACACCGTTTTATTCCGCCACCTGGAGAAATCGTATTTTAGGCGTAAAATTCACCAGGCGAACTCACGACGCCTTTCACCGCTCCCCGCCCCTTTCCTCGCAGCCCCGGCTGCTCGCAGAGCACTGTCGCTCCTCGGAGCTCACCCGGGTGTTTCCTTAGCAAAGCAGAGCTGGCTCCGCCGGCACTTCTCCACTCGGGGCGAGGGGAGCAGCCGAGATCGGGAGCAGCCGAGATCGGGAGCAGCCGAGATCGGGAGCAGCCGCCCCGGGCGGAGCCGGCGCCACTCTCCGCCGCGGGACACAGACACCCCCGGGCGGCCCGCGGAGCCCGGCGGGGGACACAAATAAACGAGGGCTACCCGGTCACGGGAAGCCACCAGCATCCGGCCTCCGAGAGTCACACGGGAGTCACAGGGCTCGGGGTGCTGGCGGGGTCGGGGTGCCCACCCTTGGCCCTTCTGCCCTCTCTGCCCTCCTGCATCTTCAACCGTACAGGATGAGCAACTAATTGACCTTTTCACCTTTTTGAATTCTTTTTTTTTAAGCCTCTGGAATATTTCATGAGCATGCCCTCTCCCTTCTTAAAACAGAGCAGTGAGTTCGTCCAACCACGTTGCTGGAATATCTTAATAGGAATGGCAGTGAGACTGATAGGGTAGTGTTATGTTAAGCTCTGTGACTAAATATAGTCCGTTTAACTTCATTAATTAAACAGAAGAAGTCATATGGACAGCTGAGAAATCTGCCTTCTAACTCTAAGATGTACATGGTAAGTATAAAATTGCCTTTAGGAAATTAGCTTTTACTGATATATACCCCAGATTTCAAGAAAAGACTGCAGCATGCAGTATTCAGAGTGCTGAGCACACGAAAATCAAACTTTGGAAGGTGAAAAGCACACATGAAACTAATTTGTCTAGTTATTTTGCATGTTATCATACACGAGTCTTTTAATTACATTGTCACATAATGGTTCTTTAATAATACACATTTGTTATGCAGTCTCTGTTACAATGCAGAGTATTACAATGGTATAACTGCACTTTATTTCTATTCCTTTTGGAACCCTGTATTTTATTCTCATTACAATCCACAGGATCTTTCTTGCCTGAGACTTGTAATACAAATTGCTTCTTTCTCAAGATATCTTTTAATAATTCAGTCAGCACCTATATATAATACAATATATTCACTTAAAGTCCCTTCAACCCAAACCATTCTGTGATTCATTCTGTGATACCAGGATTACCTTGTGAGCAAAGAAGGTGCTTAATGATAAGGCTAATTTAGCTGCAAGTTTGTGGTTTATAGCCAACAAGTTTTCAGTGTTACTCTATTTCATAGAATGGTTTGGGTCTGAAGGGACTTAAAAGATCATTCAGTTCAAATCCCCTGGTGTGGCCAAGGACACCTTCCACTTGACTAGGTTGTTCAAAGCCCTATCCAAACTGTCCTTGAACCACTACCAGGGATGGGGCCTCCCCAACTTTTCTGGGGAACAATCTGTTCTGGTGCCTCACCACCCTCACAATAATTCCGCACCTCCTACAAAAAAAGTCGTGTTTTTTTCCCTAACATCTAATCTAAACCTGCCCTCTGTAAGTTTGAAGCCATTTCCACTTGTCCTGTCACTGCATGCCCTTGTAAAAAGTCCCTCTTCATCTTTCTTGTAGGCCTGTTTAGGTAGTGGAAGGTGCCATAAGGTTTCCCCAGAGCCTTCTTATAGTTATGTCTTCAATAAAATGGTTTAGTGTACACTTCAAGTTACTTTAATTGAGCCTGTTTGACTTACACAGGTCTAAAAGATGCCACAAACTTATAACAGATGTTATAGTGTGATACATGAGTGGCAGTAGGGGAACAACCGTGCTCCTAGAGCTGAAATCCTAACCTAAATATTGCTTGGGCTGCAGGTGGGGTAAGAGAGTAACTCAAAGGTGTCAGATTTAAGAAGGAGAGCATAAAAGAGAAAGGAGGAGATCAAGGTCCAACATATTAAAAGGGCAGAAGGTGGCTCTGAGCAATGCAGGAGATATTTAAGAACGTGAATGGCATCAGTCTCATTGTACATCATCTTCAGAAGTAATGGAATCCTGCTTAAGCCTACTCCACTGTTTGCCATTGGAAAAGGTAACTGCTGGGGCCAAGTGTCCCTACATCCTCCCCTCCCTGCTCCATATGTGTGACAAATTTTCTAGTAGATTTGCCCTGAACCACTTCACTAAAGGATAGAATTTGATAGAACTAGAAGCTGACCCATCTTCCAGGAAGATTTCAGTTCACCCCAGTGGGCTCAGACCAGTAAATCTGAAAGGTGTTCAGTTTGCAAGACAATTTATTGGGGGGCGGGTGGGACAGCTTTACACTTTCATTCCTATATATTTACATCTCCTCTCCCTCTCCCTCTCCTCTCCTTTTTCACTTCTTTTTGTTGGTTGGTTAGGTTTGCTCTGTTTGGATTCAGCTACCGTTGCATTTGAGAGGGAAATAATATTCTTTCACCCTGATTTTCATATTAACAATAGCTGTCTGTTACAAAAAAGGCAGTGCAATAGATGAACATTTAAACTTAAATTAAAGGCTGCTTGATACTTGATAAGAGGAATGTTTTCTGGTTTGTTTTCTCACTTTAAAGATAACAAATGAAAAGGATCCCAAATAATATTATTATTATTAATAATAACAACAACAACAGAACCAAATTTCCTCTGTGTTAGACTGGCATAACTTCTGTGGAGCTGTATCAAGGCCAGAAGTGTTTGTATACACACAGTGTACAAACCAGCATGCATTCAGCAAGCCAATGTTGTTACTAAACCTCAGAAATTATTAATTACAAAATATAATTGGACAAAAATGAGATTGCAGATATAAATACATTTTTCATAAACCAAGTACAGACAACCAAGTACATTCATTTCTCATGTAAAGCTACTTTTTCTCTGAAGAAGATTTTGTTCATGGCTTCTTTTTTCTCCTCCTTTTTTTAAAGAAAACATTTTTATGGGTATCACTGCTTTTGCTTTGTTCTGAATTACAGCTGTTTCCCTTTTTTGCCCCTTAGAATCTTGGTCTACTTTAGGAATACTTTTTGTGTGTGTATATGTCCTTCTGTTTGTTTCATGGTAGACTATTATCAATTCAAACCTAAATGTCCAGGAAACAAGCTTCCAATCTTCTTATCTTTACTCTAAAGTATTCTTTAGTTCTTCCCATCCTAACAATGATGTTTTTCCATCTGTTCTTTAGCTATGTTTTACAGACTGCTCTTTCAAAATACACTCAAACTTTTGCTCGTATATCTCTCATTTTGCCATTAGAATATCATTATACTCTACAGGTCTAATCAATTTTTGCCTGCATCCTTCAAAATTATTCCAAAATATATTTTATTTTGTTTGGCAGTACTTTTGGCAATTGCAGTTTAGTGTGTTAGTTTCTGCACTTCTAGCTCAGATCAACTGAAGCATTAGAATAAACTCATTGTACCTGGATTTGACACCCTCTGGAAGCATTCTGGCACAAAAGCCTGCCTTTCTTACTCTAGTCAGTCCTTTAGGGAGTAGTTCTGCATCAAGGAGTTGTGCATAATCCTGCTGTCCTGGTAGGGCTTGCAATGCTAAGCAGAGCTCCTGAGCAGCCCCTCTTAGAAACAAAGGAAGTCCTAAGTCATAAGGACTTCCCTTCCCTTCCCTTCCCTTCCCTTCCCTTCCCTTCCCTTCCCTTCCCTTCCCTTCCCTTCCCTTCCCTTCCCTTCCCTTCCCTTCCCTTCCCTTCCCTTCCCTTCCCTTCCCTTCCCTTCCCTTCCCTTCCCTTCCCTTCCCTTCCCTTCCCTTCCCTTCCCTTCCCTTCCCTTCCCTTCCCTTCCCTTCCCTTCCCTTCCCTTCCCTTCCCTTCCCTTCCCTGTTATTTCTCTCCCAAAGGCACCCAGTGTTTTTTCCTGCATGGCTTCCCTCTGTCTAGATGTGTTTGACACAAAACTGGATTGATCTCGTGGAGAATCTGATGAACATTTATTCTCTCGTTCACTCATTCAGACATACTCTCACTCCTATGTCTTCCATACAAGTGGCTTTAACTATTTTTCCATGTTAAAACAGTGCCCTCAGGCACAGATGCACATGAAATCAATTTCTTTATGAGCATCAAGTAAGAACCATTCTCCAAGAAGATCATAGGTTTTAGGTATTTTCAATAGATTTATATTTAAACTATACACACAGGTGTCAGTGAGGTTGTAATATAGGCTGTATGTTTAATACTTATGCACTAAAATACTTAATTGTCTTTTTGCCCATCTAGCTTCACTCAAACAGGCACATGCCACTGTATGCTCTGATACCTGAGATACCTCATTGCAAAGGGAGGATACATTTCCATTCAATTAGGACAATATTTCAGCTAATTAACATAAGCACAAATCAGAAATACGTTTGTAAATTGGGACGCTGTTTAGAAAATTAAAATACTGTCTATTTTTAAAAGCATAAACCGCAATTAGTTTCTTTAGCTTTACATTATTTTATTTTTAGGTCTACTTGTAGATTCATACAGAACCATTTTTCAAACTCTGTACTTTTAAAATTGAAAAAGAAGGATGAATGAAATATCTCCATATGGTAGCCCACTTTTGCAATTGCAAATAATACTCTGGAAGGTTCCCTGGCTTCCGAAATTACCTTGCTTTATGACACCCTGATATTGATATGTGTATTTGATACACCTTAGACTCTTTTCTGTAGCATGCTAAGGTTCATGTGAAAATGCCAACACACACACACACCCACCATATGACATCTCAAAGGAAGAGACCCAATGTCATGGGGTTCTTAGGTGTATACCTAAATTAAGAAAGACTGTAAATCAGAGCATTGGGAATGATTACTATATCCTTATTGTTTAGGCACTTACATTTTAGGCACATACTTAAATTTCATGGTGAATTGTGGCTGTAGTTTGTTTTATTATATTTCCAGAATGTCTAAACATTAGAAACATATCAATGGATTCGACTGTACACTCCAGATAGATAGATAGATGGATAGATAGATAGGTTCCAGGTTTAAGCAGACAGAGAACAACCATGCTTTGAACATAGCATATGGATTTTTAAATGGTCTATGAAAGAAGAAATTTCTTGGGATTTTTTTTTAAGATTTAACTCAGGATTTCTTAAATTTGCATTTATTATTTAGAAATGGATGTCAGTCACATTTCAATTTGCTTCATAGCTTGTATTTAAATATATAATCAAAGATAGACATATAAGGAATGGTAGCAGAAGGCAGAGATATAGGAAGACAGTAAGGAAACAAGCTTGCAGCCTTTTACAATGCTGACAACTCTTTTGCTGCTATTGTGCATGCAAAAACCAACCAAATACCATGCACATCACATTTTATGATAAATGGGAAAAGCATTAATAGAATGCCTAAGGAAATATTAACATGCCTTCTGACACTGTAAAATGTAATTAAGAATTTTCAAAAATTTGAAAAGAAAATTAAAAATCCCATTTTCTTTCCCCTTCTTGATTCACTGTTTAAAATTAATTTAAGTCAAGCAAAAGAAAAGGGTTTAGCCACAGCACAGGAAGTTGTGACACTAATTTGCACTGCTAAGTACAGAGGATTTTATAAACTTTTCCAGTCTACTGCCTTTCATCATGGAGAAGAGCTAAGGACCATTTCAGAGTGTTATGTGAGCAGAGATTGTTTATGTTTGCAAATATATTTATAAATAATAACAATGAAGGACTAGATGGCATTCATCCCAGATGTCTAAAGGAACTCAAAGGAGCACTTGGTACTTCCTTTTTTCTTATTCTCATGCCATTTCCACAACTGACAAACTACAGGATGAATAGATGCAATACAACTGCTCATGTATACTTAAAAGGAAGGAATCCTTTCTTATGTATGATGAGTTTCAGAAAAACAGTTCTTGGAGTTGCTGGGAGAATATTAAATGGTCCAATGAGAAAGTCAGAACGTGATTATATTTTTTTCAAACCCCTAACATCAGCAGCAAAAGAAACTGGGACACTTAAGGGTTTAAAAGGGCAGAAACGTATCATCTAGATCAACCTAATAATAGATATATAAAAACACACCAGGAGAGGAGGATGAGGAAAAAAAGAGTTAATTGGACTCTAGTGGACATTTTCAGATTCAGTTTTGTTTAAGAGTCTGTGGTGTGGTCTGCAGGGCAAAACTTTAACACCCAATTTCAGGCTTTGTCTGCAGTGCATAAGCAAATGTTTAATAAGAATAGCTGCAAAATCCTCTAGCCTGCCTTCTTTCACAGATCTTCAGTCAGGTTGCAACAGAGAGAGGCAGTAGAAGTCAAACCCTTCTCTCCACTACAGCCTTGCCTCCTCCAGCTGATTGAGTTATCTCACTGCTCCTTCCAAGACTTCTTTGTGTGTCAAATTCCTGGATTACTTGTTGACCCAGGCAGTTTTCCATGCTCTGTCTCTGTTCCCCATAGAAGCATCAGAAGTGTCAATACCTTCCCAGGCTCTCCACAGGCAGGGCAGGGTGTTGGGAGGAAAAAAGCAGGGCAGCACCCTTGCTGTGTAGGAACAGCAGAGTGCACACAAGGAGGCACCTTTGTAATGTCCCTGTCTTTGGCCAGCAATTTTTCCAAAAATCATCCCACTGGCAAGGGACAGAGATTAAGTGACTTCTGTGCCAAACACAGCACACATCAGTGTATACCATGTGGAAGAAGCACATTTGGGATTTGGCACTAGTGACAAGCTAAATATGCTAACTGGCACGTCTTCCAAGCAAGACCTGGGTGGGGGGTTAGATGGTATTTCACATTTTCTTATTAAAGTGTAATCCCCTGCTATTGTGTGCTGCAAAAGCACCCATGATGCTCTTGAAATGAAACCCTCTGCAGTGCTGGTCCCATTATTGAAAGGGTTAGAGAGATGTATACACTGCTCTGGATCCAGGGAAGCAAATCCAAAACCTGATTTGAACACTGTATAGGTAGAGAAAATAATTTTCAAGTATGGAAGGCAGCTGCAGAAGAAGGGTATCCAGTGTTAGTAAAGAAAAACAGATTAGGAAGGCATTATTTACACCAGATAAATCAGAAATGGCATCAAAGAGAGCTAGTATTACAAACTATTAATGAAATACATAATAATGAAACAAATCACATAATAGATCACAACAAAGTGATTCAGTGTAATGAATACTGATACCAAGTAAGTGAACTGTGGGCTCTGGGGATACAATTTCAAATCCATTCCAGTGAGTGTGGTAGCAGTGTGAGCAGAAAAGAAAAAAAAAATTTTGAGTGTTCCATTGCTCACACTGACCACATCCACACCTTACAATAGTTGTCCTTTTAATGACATAAGTAGACAAAAATTATATTAAAAACTTATATTACCTACCAAGGCCAAATATAGGCATTTATTATTTTTTCTTGTGTCAAAGTAACAACTGAAATCTCACCCCCCCAGTTGGCAGATGTCAGCCAACTGTCCTAATTTCACAGAATATTGTGAGTAAATAAACATTAAACATATTAAAAAGACAGCCAGAAAATATTTTATCAACACAGATTACAAATTCATTTATTTCTTATTATTATAAAAAGCTCATTGCTGCTAGAGAACATAGTAGTGTCTTGAGGTTGAAACAAGTCTAAAATTCAGATCTTCAAAAAGATTTTAGATTCTAGAGGTAAAAAAGGTGAAATCTTTGATTAAGAGAGGGATGCCTTATTTGGCTTATATAAAGCATTTGTATTTTGATCACACACATGAAACTTCAGGTGGTGTGCAAGTCCTGATTTCATTTCAGACTTGTCTGTATCCTAAATCCTTCCTGAGTCAATTCTGGCAATATCAAAGCCTATCAAATCAAACATTAATTTGTACATTTATAGCTAAATATATATATTTAGGTGTTCATTTGCAAAAATAATTGGGCCATTTTTTTTTTTTTTGGCATAAAGACATTCACACATGTAGCACTGGAAAGCTGGTTTGATAGCTAAGGAGAGGCACTGCAAAAATCATCAAGCTGAGCAGGGAGCTGCCTAAGCCTGCCTAAGCTATTGCAGTGTTACTGATAACAGCCTCTCTTAAGAGACCCTTTGGATCTAAAGGTTCTCAGCTGAGGTTCTGGCTCAGCTACAAGATTTAACAATCAAACGTCAGTGAGAGGCTTACCGACACAGGGTGAATTTCTGAATAGCAAGAAACTGTCTGTTACTCACTGTTATTATTATCTGTTATGGTCTTAAGAGAAGCAATATATAGTAAGGCTGAAAGGTTCTGCAGTTTGTTTGGAAAATGATTTTGAGGAAATCTATATTTTAATAAATGTTGGAAATGAAAAAAAATCATCAAATTAATACATATGGACAGAATTGAAATGAACTAAATTTAGCTTACCCACAAATCATTACTAAAAACATTTGAGTGTGTTACTACATATGTCTACCATTATGATTTCTCAGTTCAAGTCCACAAAGCCATGTTACAGATTTAAGTTTCTGATATCTAAATTTCTCTCATGCAAAATTTTTGAGCATCTATAATGGGATCAGAATTCTGTGTTCACATTAGGCATATTTAATTTACTGTGATGTTTTTAATGCATTGTTTTGACTTTCTTCACAATAATTACAGTGCCTTCAGAATTATGAAAGACAAGTGAATCAAATCAGCATGAATTTGGAGAAACATCACACTTGGAAAGAATCAGAAATCAAGCAGCTGTGGATAAAGTTGCACTATGGTGAGGCCATCACTTTCATCTTCAGAAAGCCACCTTAAGGGAAAAGCATAAAAACCTGTCACAGACACAGCACATATAAAACTTAAAAAACAGACAATTTGTGAGAGCCTGGTTCTGCACCTTTGATTTTCTAGGGGAGTTTTTACATTGGTTTATAGAGAAGAAGAAGCCAACACAAAGAAAATAGTGACTTTTAAAATTTTTGTTTTAGTACTCACCTAGGTGCAATTTTAAAGTGTAATTAACTTTATTAATATATTTATGAAATATAAATTAATTTTATTTGTTGGTCATACAGGAAACTAGTAAATTGCTCTAAAGAATGACATAAAATCAGGATAATTAGAGTAGGGAAACATGTTCTGTGATAGCAAGTTATTGTCCTTGTAATCCATTCCTGGAACTCTCTCTTTCCCATATCTCTGTTGCTTCACAAAATACTGAGTTGCATGATGAGCCCAATCTGAGCTCTGTAAGAGCCTATGGAGATTTTACTGTTGATTATATGAGAAACAGGCCTGAGTCCAAAGTTTGGGTAGACTAATTTTAACTGGAACCGTGGATACAGTGGTGTTAATTTCCAAAGAGAGTGAAAAATCTTCTATACTTTGGAAGGTTTATGACAGTCTACCTGACGTGATATCTACGAAGGATGTGGTGTGGGAGGCATTCCCAGGCAGTAAATACAGCATCAAAGTAGCTCACATCTGAAGCTGCACCATTCAGCAGCTGGGAGATAGATATGGCTGAAGATAAACAGGTCCAGGCTGAATTACCACTGATTTTGGCAGCTAAAACTGCATGTGGAAGTCACAGAGCCTAGGAAAGGTATGATGTGTAAGCTAGGTAACAGGCATTTAAATGGGTCAGCAAAGGATTCAGGTTTCTCAGTGATTAATATCTTTTAGAGACATTATTTGTATTGAAGGAATCTTTTTTTTTTTACGTGAGAGAATGAGCCCATTCCCCATTCACTCCGTAAGCCATGAGAGGAGAAGCTCCACGAGGAGTTCCATGTCTCAACTGAAAGAGGGCTGGGGTTAACCTCCTAATCTCTCCTACTAAATTAGGTAGGTTAACCTCCTAATCTCTCCTCGTATATAATTTACAGTTTCAGTAGTTTGATATACTTTAAGGTAGGCACACAGCTTGGGACCCACCATGGCCCCAGTTAAACTTCCTTGTCAGCATCATGTAGAATCAATCTCTGCCAGTCACTCCCCAACATCAATGATGTTTTTCATGTTCTTGTGCCAGTCTCTTATATACCTTTGCACTTTTATTATAAGATTTTAAATAAAATTGAAGAAAAACCAAATCTCTGGGGGAAAAAAAAGTTTGCTGCAGTCTATCTTCTTCAAGAATCTTCCTCGGACTGGTGTGGTCTGAGAACTCTTGCAAGAAAAAGAGGTGAAGTGGCACCAACTGAAAACCCTGTCATGGATTGTGTTGCACATCTGAGTGATATTGTGATTTAAGAACTTTTCTTCATGCCCACTAATGTAGATTTAGGTATCTAGAAGATTAGAGAGCATCTGAGCATGCCGTTGGAGGAACTTGAAGCAAGGGAAGTTTAATGTTGTTGGAAGAAGTTTAATATTGTTGAGGTTAGTAACACACTCACACTCTCATGATTTAGACTGTAGAGACCAACTGAGTATCCAAGAACTTAAAGAGCTACTACTTTTTTGGCACAGGGGCTGGGATTTGGCTTCCATTAATTGTCAGGTTTACAGAAATATTTAGGGAAAGGATAAAATTAAACCTTCTCGGCTACCATTTCTGTTTTCAGATTACTAGGTAACATTCCTCTTTCTAGGTACAGGGAACTTGTAAATTTTCACACTTCTGTGTTCTGCAGATGCATTAAAAAGCTAATTTCCACTTGGGAGGACATGAATATGTTTGCATCAGTTATTTATTCTGAAATTCTTCAAGCTGTGAACTATATATTGTAGTGAACAGTCATTCCAAATATACCCTTCAATTTAATTTGCAATTTTTGAAACTGTATTGTTTGAGTTTGATGCAGACTGATGCGCATCTTCCTTTTGTACATCATAAACCCTTTACCCAAGCAACCCAGTGTACCTAAATAAATTTCTAACTTTATATCATTATACTGTTACATTACATTATATAAAACTTTTTTTTATCTTTATTTTCATCCTATTTGCTGAATGTATCTTGGGCCCATACTAAGCAAATATTGAAACAGAAGGATTCTAATGTTTTAATGTTGCCTTTGCTCAATAAAACACAGTACTTATTCCTTGAGTTTTGAATCTATGGTGCCGTATTCCACTCTACTCCTTTCTGATTCCCTTCCATGCCTGCTTGCTTATCCCTGATATGTTTGCCAGAGCTATTTATGCACTAATGCTTGTATAGTGGTTCACCAGACACCTTTTACCTTTTGAAAATATATATGAATACTTTCTCTTGGCAAAGGCATTTAATTATGTCTCTCCCTCCTCCAATCATCCAGTTCTAATTGCTTAGAAAAATCTAGTGTCTTCCTCTAACAGTTCTTCTGACAAGTTAGTTTCAGGTTGTCCAAAGGGTTCAAAAGTCATTGGGGATGTACTGATAGGAGCACAACATTGTAAAAAAAAAAAATCATTACTGTCTTAGAAAACCAGGCAGAAGCAACTGAGAAACTTGTGAAAAAGAAAACAACATGTACAGAGTGATGATGGACTGATCTACTGACCTGTTACAGTTGAAGCAATGCACTGAATTCCTAGCTGCATCTGTGATTTCCACTTTTTCTAGAAACCAGCCACTTGCTGTAGAAGGAAAAAAAAAATGAGAAAATTTAATACAGCCAAAACACAAATACAGCATAAGAAAGGTTTATAATTTCATTTCCCATACCCCATGTGGTTCAGTACTTCCAAGTATATTCAACATCAATAATAAAACTGAAACACAGATGATTCAGATTACTACCAACTTCTCTCAGTTTTACAGGAAAGGTCTTTGATGTTTTTGACAGAAAATGTAGTGGAAGATTTTTGTTACAGCTTAACTTATTTTTCCAGATTGGGTAGAACAGGCAGTAAGACAAATGAAACAGGGTGCATGGTAATACTGAATACATTCTTGAAACCCATTTTACCCTTTGAGGTACTTGGAAATGTCCTCCAAATAAAACCCTAGTGGGCATTCTACTACTCTTTTCTAATTAATATATTGTTATGGATGTGAACCAAGTGGTGAAACTGAATGCTTCTCATATCCCTATTTTTTCAACAGTCATGATTCAGAATAACATTCTCATGTAGGCCAGCACTCATATTTGTTTCAGCTTTAAGAAGATATTAAATATTCTACTTTAATCTCCTATTTTCCTGTGTGAAGAAATACCTTCATTCTTGTGATACAGAATTTTATTTCATACAATATTAAAATATTAATATTTTAAAACCAAAACTTTATTTTATATATACAGTTTCTGTGCTGATATCTTTAGTTGTGTTTGTCAATGCAAATACTTAATGACAACATTTTAAAACTAATTAGGATCATACTGCTAGTAGCTGACAACCATGTGGTATTCTTTACGTGTCCTAGAGATAAAGAGCTATATCCTATCTAATTATTTTGGTTTTCAAATATTTGGACAAAATACTAAGTAGGCTAAAACCAGTAAAATATTTTTATTTGTAAATTTTAATTGCACATGCTAAAAATGTAATATAAAAATATTTGCAAATTGTGTCAGTTTGGACAAAATGCAAAGGTACAGTAATGTTTCTTGTTTATCAATGACATTTAAAAAAAATAGCTGGGTTAAGTAGGCCATGAAGGTGCCAAGGTACTCCACCTTCAATTCGCAAGATTCCTTTATTGATACTGTGAAGTGCTTTTGAAACTCTTTTAATGAAATCTTGTGAATGGTTTAATATATCATAGACTCTACTTGGAATAAATGACCTTTCATGAAATCTCTAAATCAGAGTCAAGATTATCAGCAATAAAATTTTACAGTCTCTCAAATTTACACGGCACTTTACAAAAGAATAGAAAGGCAAGTTTGCTCTCTTCAAAGGATTAAAATCTAATGCTTCATCCTTTATTGACAAAACTCCAACAGACCTCACTGAAATCTCCAGGTATGGAGAAATCTAGAGGTAGCTAGGATATATTAGCAAACAGATGAAACATCTCAAAGAAGTGTAACATTTGAGGAAGCTTGTGGGGATAACAGCTGATGTGACAAAAGACACTTGGAGGTAATTTCAGAGAAATATTTAGAGGAAGGTTGTCATGTCTAAGATGAATCGACACACACCAGCTGTGCTAGGAAGGCACTATTAGCAGCTATGTGATGTTGATCAGGACACAGAGAGGAAAAATAATAATTTTGTTGACAGATCAGGACCCAGGAAATAAAAGTTCAATCTGTTATTTCCCCTGCAGACTGCTGTGCAACTCTCAGTACTAAAAGTCTTCCTTTGTGGAGTTTCCTTCCCAGATCAGATCTAAGCTGAACTGTGTGCATGTACAGCAGTTATCACAAATAAGATGAAAGTCAGCAGGACAATCTTGTTTGTTATAGACATTTCAACAGGTTTGGTGCTTTTTCTGTTTTCAACACCATGAAATATACAGCATGACTGGGTAGCTGGGAAAATAAAAAAGCTGTTCAACATTGTCCAAATCGGAATTGCTATTTGCAGAGTTTTTCTTGTTTCATCTTAGGAAAGATAAAGCTTTTGGCACTTTGTTATGCCTCATGCACTTAGATGAATCAGATATTATTAAACCTAAACCTATTTCTTTGAGATGGGTTAAGCAAACTTCACCTGACTAAAGTATCTTAATACAATCAGACCTTTTTGATCCAAGTAATAGATTCCCTGCAAATTCAGTTTATGTATTTGTATATCTCTATATGTCTGTATATATTTTGATATCTTGCATGTCCCTAGGGGTTCTTAGCACTATTAAATGTAAACTCAAAAGACTGTATGCCCTAGTCTCCCATTTTATTTTTATGTAAAATTCAGGGTTTGGAGGTTACGCAGAAACATTTTCCATCATCATGTGTGGTAATGTTCTATACCCACATCCTAACTTAACACTAGGGCAGGACCTGGTGCACACTGGTGTTCTCAGACTTTCACAACAGGAGATCTATGGATGTGAGAGGGAGCTACAGCATGCTTTGACCAGAGTCTCCAAACTTGCTCAAATCATGGAAAATTTAGCCTGAAGTTTGAAAATGCAGTCCTATCTTATTTAAGATAAGGGTTTTGGGTGAGCAATGTTTGAAGGATAAAACTATCTGAGGTGTATTCTAACTAGATCACTGTTAGAAAAAAAGCTAATTATAGAGTCAAGGGAAATGCGATAGAGGGGGTGAAAACAAAGGTAGCAAAGCTGACCTCATTTGTACACAGATTTGTATTAGCTAGCTGTAGCAGTAGTGTGGCTTCAAACACCTTTCCAAATGTCAGGCACATCCTTAAGCAGAAGATGTTTGCAAGGCTATTGGACACAGAATACTCACCAAATCCTTTCCCATCATGGCCAATTTCAATTGAACATAGGGTGCCTAAATTTTTTGTCTTGATCTTGAATGTATCAACCTTTAATATTAAAATACAGTTATTAAAAATATTATACCAATGTTTGGAAGCTTACCTATTTGGATCAGTTCAGAGACCAATTCAAATGTAACAGTAGGAATTCAAAATAAGTGAACCACTAATGTGGTTTATTTTCCTTACTGGTGATGTGAGGCATAGATCCTCTCCTATTAGGTTTCAGTTTCAACACAAAAGATGAACTTTTGAATTTATAGTAAGACAATCCCTGCCTCTTTCTTGACTTTCATCTACTGTGAAAACATTTTTGGTCTTGTGAATCTTCAACTGGTATAGTCTTCTAAAATGTTTTTTGTATATGATATGCAAATAAAAATTCAGGAATGTAAAAGTTAAAGGCTTTTACTACGGTAACCATTATTCCTCTCAAATATGATATACTTTAATTTAAAATATCACACTGTTTCATATTGCAGATTTTTAAAAAGGAATTCTTTTTTCCTAAGACCTTCGACATCACTGGATACCCATTGACTTAGCTGGATTGTTACCAGGGTTTCTACATAACTATTCTTCTTTTTTGAAGGGTAATGACACCTCCTGTGTAGTACCAGGCAAAAGGAAGTACTGCTCAAGATACTTTTTTACTTGCTCCTTGTGTCTGTAGGTAACTAGATTTATTATCCTCCTCAGTATGGAAGACAATTCATGGGTAAATAGCTTTATCTCACAGATAACATAGCTGAAGAAACACAGACTAATTCCAAGTAAAAAGATGATTAATATTGCTAGGGATAATGAGGTAGATCTCTTAAGGGATATATTTTCACTGGAGTTCTAATTATTTAGTTATTACCTTTCAATAGCTCCACAAGAGAAATTTACAGAGAATATATACATTTCTTTTTTACTTAAGGGCAACCATCATAGTACTCCATTGGTGGTGATCAAAAGGAGCAATTTCTTTGCCAGAATAATATGTTTATTAAATTAGGAGAACATCCAGCCAAGGTACTAGGACATCACGCAGAGAATCTGCATTCTTATGCAAATATCTGCATCTGAACTAAGGGTCTCTGAATAACAGCCTAAAGCATGATGGATATCAGAATCAGGCTGATGTGTTTGGTTCCATTTCCTCTGGTTTTAGGCTTATACATTCAGGGATGCTCACAGCACCAGTTTCCACAGCAAAGTGAAATTATGGGATGTAAGAGACTGACATGAACTCATGTGCAATATTCAAGGTGTGTGCACAGCACAGGTGATACACACTCTGTGTTTCAGAACGAGGAAATACATAACTGGGTACATAAGTGGAGGCAATATGAAGATGTATTTGGGACTCAGAGGCAGAAGAGCAGTGGGGACAGATACAATAGAAATAAAATGCTCCTTGGTGAATCTGGTGAAAAGAGGAAACGCAGGGCAAGCTGAGACTATACCTCATGTGGTCATGTGGAAAACAGAATGGTTTCCTATTCCTCAAGTTTTCCAAAGAATTTGCATAGATTTAATGTTTGCTTTTCCAGTACAGAAATGGACACAATTTATAAAATCTGTGTACTCACCTTTCCTCTTTCAAACGGGTTTTGATGCTCCAGTGAGTGAGCAAGTTGAAATACCTCAGATTTGTCCTCATTCCCAAATAAAATAATTTGCACATTGGCATCAGTCCCTGCTCCTCTTTTGTCACCTGTGTACACTTTAATAGTATACTCTGTCAATTTTTTTACTTGACTTCCTTCTTTATTCAAATTGTTATCCATGTCATTCTTTTGTTGCTCTCCTCTAATAACAAAAGATCCTGGTATTTCTCTCTGTATTTTGGGCTTATTCGCATTCACAGAAAATTCTCTGAAAAAGAGAACCACATGTTTTTTTGGTAAGTAAATAATATGTTAAATGAAAACAATCCCATGAATTTATGAGGAACAGCTAAAGATGGGCATATTTTTAAAATATCTATTGACAGAATCACTCTATGGCACTTATTACTTTAATTCAGTGTCTGCTCTGAATAGTGTTTTCGACTATTATGCTTTAAAAAAACATTACTAGCTTTACACAATATACTTACTCATTCACTTCAAATACATAGACGGGATACTCCTTTGCAGCTTCTTGCACGTGCAGTTTTTTAATGTCCAGTTTGCAGTCTGCAAAGAAGGAAAGAGAATATAGTGAAGATGCTCCATTGCATGGCAAGAAAGTAGGTAGAGTGTTGTTGGTATAAAAATGGCGTTCTTACTATATGAAATCTTCATTTTTTTCATTAATTTATGAATGCCAACAACTGAGTTGAAAGTGCTGGAATGACTATAAGATTCTTTATTTTGTTCCTATTTGTAAACCTCAACTTAGAAATTTAAGAGTAAGCATTTCCTTTGTCTTAGTGAAGCAGAGGAGTGTTGTCCTCACTGTTCTTGGGCAGGCACATTTGAGAAGGAAGAGCAGAAATAACATCTGTTGCTTCTTCCTCAGTGTTGCTTCTTCCTTGGTTAACAAGAGGATTGGAGCTCTATTCCATGTTCCACAAAGAGGATCTCGTTAGGGTGCAGGTAGGAAGGGAGTTCAGCAGCTCACCGTATCCCTCTGCTGTTGGGGAAAGATTGCTCTCTCACACTCCTTTTCAAGTTTTCTGCTGGGGGCTTCAGCTGCATGGCCTGAGTGTCTTGCCACTATTTAGTCATGAAGACTATTCATTTTCCCTTCTATTATTTGTAGCTTCAGCCCTGTTCAACAAACTACATTTGAACCTCTTCCACCACTATCTGGCTCTCTTTAATTATATAAATAGGATATAATTAGACTTCTTTGGAGGAATCCAGGACATGGTGTTACACTCATGACCTGCCAAGATAAGTGCGTAGAGAGCGCGAGAAGATTTAGGAAGGGACTGTGAACCATCCGGTCTTAAAAACTTGCTCTGATAAGGAATGAATGCATAAATGTACTAGAGAACATTGCCTGGACTGATCAGCCCTGCAGGGTACATCTGAGTTCAAAGAGATTTTATGGGGTTTGAGATTTTTGGTTCAAAGTGTTGGTCCAAACTAGTCTCAGTTCAAACAAGTCTAGTTGCAGTATGGACACCCTTACTCATCTGAAGTGTTTTATCATCTAACTCCTTTGGAAGCAATATCTGTTATACATCATCCCAATCCTCTCTTCCTAACGCACACAGAGGCAGTGAGCCCAGTGTCCCTCCTTGTGAGCTGTGTTTTCAAACCTGAGTGGAAAAGTCTCTCCTGTCCTGCTCTCTGTGGTGCCTTTTGGCTCCACACAATTGCCACCTTCAGTGACTGTCAGTCAGACAGATGGCTGCAGTTAACTTTCACTACTGAAGCTGTGGGAAACAAAAGCAGTGAGCTACACGCCCTGCTCCCCTGCAGCAGCATGGCAGGGCTGTCCTTCTCCTTGCCTTCCCCTCTAGAGCAGCTGCAGCCCCACACCTATCCCCAGAGTGACCAAGGCAGCCTGTGCTGGGCTGCGGGATGTGTTGGCCAAGGAGTTCCTATATGCTGACTGCCCGGATGTCACCTTGCATACTTGGCTGAAATTGGGTGCTGTGCCTAAAAGGTTTTTATGAGGAGCCTTTGGATGACCAACCAAAAACCAACCAACCAACCAAACAAAAAACACACAAAAAAACCCACCCAAAACACCACCACAAACAAAAAACAAACAAACAAAAAACAGATAAAGTGCAAACACAGAACCCTTGTTTCCCTGGAAAACTGTCTGAAAATGGTCACGTGTTTAACGCATAGCAATGATTTGCAATTATATACAGCAAATTTCATTAATGGATTTCAAAAAAACCTTTGTAACTCATTCTTTGAATTAGCAGCATGATAACCATCCTATAGGTAACGCAGAGAGATGTTGAGGTCAAGACAACGTTAAGGAAGTTCAGTGACACAACTTGCTGACTGCCAAGCAGAGGTAAAATTTCCCTCTGAATGTTACAGGGAGAAAACAGAACGGGGGCGGGGGGGGGACAGTGAAAATAATTGAATCGCAGAAGGAAAATTAAACAAAACCAATTTCTTACTTGGGTTATAATTATTCTCCTAGATAATTTATTAGTAGAGCATGCATTAAGTGCAGAATAGAATCATATTTATCTTAATTTTCTATTCTTTTTTCTTCCATGCAAAGGAATAGTTTGCTTTCTTCATGCAATAATGTAATAATCTTCAGATCTCAGGATTTTAATGTGTCAGAATGTAGGATTTTCTTTATAAAATACTACCCTTTAGAAAAAATAGCCAAAAGGAATTAATTAGGATTTAACTCTGGCAGTGACTTTGTTGCCTTTAACATGAGGCTAGCTGTGTGATTTATGTTAGTGATTTTAGAAAGTAAAAAGTATTTTACCTGTTTTACTGCTGATCAAAAGAACAATTTTTTCCAGGTCTCCCAAGTCAACAGCATCCACAATAACTAGAAATGACTAAGATAAAATTATTCAGTATTGTAATATAAAACTATGTTGTTAAATTGTATGGGAAAATTGGAAAATAATACATAGGAAGTACAAGAATGGATTAAAGGGTAAATTTAAAAATACTTTAAGACAGAGTACCTCATTTTTCTCTCCCTGCTGCACATTCTGCAATGAGTGGAGAAGGGATCTGTCCCCTGTGTCACCACGAGTACCATAAATACATGCAGTCATATGCACTAAATTTCTCTCATTCAAAATATTTCTTGAAAATACTGTTAGATGATATGTAACCACTGCAATATCAAGCAAAAAAAGATCTTGTTAAGACTGTGCCAGAACCTTGCACAGCTATTTGACAACATGTATTCTACAGTCAGGTGTAATTAAATTCAAGCACTTGAAAATGATAGCAAAACTCAAAATTTTTGCAATTTTTTTCCTCATAAGTGTTTTGCCACCATCTCCAGATATTTGAGAAGTGAGGCTGGACCAGCCCAAGACAAAAGTGAAAGGATTGCATTTGGAAGGTTTGATTCTTGGATCACAATGTCAAAGAGCAATGGACCTGCCCCACAGGAGCAGACAAGGTAGAAGCTGAGCACAACCCCAGCTCAGGCAGTGTCCTCTCTGACCAGGTTCTGCAGCATCTGCATGAGGCAAGCAGAGCTGCCAACAGTCTCAGATGCAGCAAACAGTGAAAAAGACCTGGGATCCATCCTGGTCGTTTAGTGGGGGGCAGAAGGAGAAAGGGATAGAGAAGGAATGAGAGTAAGGCTACAACATAGGTCCAAAGTCTGTGCAGAAGAGAGGGGCAGAGAGAACTAGAGAACCTCATGCCCATCATGGCTGGAGGTTCCAGGTGAGTCCAGCCATGGCAAGTTAGATGTGTACACTCATCATGGCCCTGATACACTGGAGCCAAGTAGAGAGGCTGCATTCGTGAGCCTTGGATCAGATCATACCATGGATAGCACTGGGAGAGTCCATTGTACAAAGGAGGGAGATTAATGTAGGCAAGGGTAGGAGGGCTAAAATGCTTAAATAGTGGTCTTTGTTCAGGTAGTGCAGTCAGATCACAAGTGTAGCAACCAAGCCTTTATCTCTCTAGTGTATTGAATAAATTGGAAAGGGGAAAGGTTAAAGCAATCTCTGAAATTACGTACAACAAGGATAACATATATGAATATTGCAACTCCATTAAGTTTATAAAATTCTAATTACTTCATAATATCAAAATGAATTATAGCTCTCTGTTAAATTTATGGGAATAATCAGCTTGAAAGTAGCATAATAGGGTTTTTTTTTCACCTCTTCAATATTTAATTGTTTTGCCTTAAAAACTACAGTAGTGAAAAAGTGACCTTCTGAACAGCCCTGTGTGTGAGAGGAGAGAGACAGCACCACGTCACCCCTCTGGATTCCTGAGGTAAGCATCTCAAAGGAAGGTACAGTAAAGGGAAACTACTTATGTATGTACTCAGCTGGAGGCCTCTGCTCATTAATGCACCCAAAGGCACAAGTGTGCACTGCCAGATCTCAAGGGGCTGTACTCTATCAACTGTATTTTGATGGCTTCAATTAACCATTAGCAAATGCTTTATCATAATCCCAAGCAGATTTTTTTTTAAGGAAAATGTAACTGAGATAAAATACTAAGGCATTCTATGAATGACAGAGCTGTATCTGAAATTCAACATCACATGGCTGCTGGTTATGGAGAGTGTGATTAGCTGCTTTCCATTCCAATTAATATAATACAGGCTTTGCTTTTAGCTGAGAAAAGGGAGAAAATAAATTAGATTTACAAAGCTGTCAAAAAGCATATCTGGTTTTCACAATAAATTGTGAGTAAATTTGTCTGTAAAGATCACTTTTAACTTCACATGTACCACCTGCTGTGGAGCTGCTTAAATCTCTCTTGAACATAAATGGCAAAGATTTGGGGAATCACTGTCCTAGATTTTTTTTCTTCACTGGTTACAAATGGAAAGAAATAAAAACCACAGAAATGAGCTAGTTCATTTGTTTGTTCTTGTACCTAAACTGATAGATAATATAATACCCGTTCCTTGTTTGTGATATATTTTGTCTCTCGATTTCAGAATATTGGCAAAGAATAAAAAAATTACCAGAAAAAAAGGAAAAAAAAGAAAAGAAAAGAAAAAAAGGACAAAAAAAGGAAAAAAAAGAAGCAAAGAATGGGGAAATTATTCCAAGAAGTCAGTGATGAAGACAGAGCCAAGATCATAAGGACTTCAGCCTCAACCCCTCTTTATCACCCATGCTGCACCTTTCTCTCCTCATTTCTGTGTGCTTGTACCTGTATCCTGAATACCTCTGCATGTGACAGTGATCAGTCCTCTGCAAGGGATGCACTCATGTGCTTTATGCTAATCTGAACGTCCTCTTTGTTTCAGTCTTGTGTGTAGAAGATGAGAGCCATTAAGCCCTGTTCTGTACCCATACTGTGTAAGTGGTGAAGTGAAAATAACACCTCTAAGCAATATAAAATCTAAAGACTAGATACAAATTTTAGATTTTCAATTGCAGCCAAAATATGCAAAAAAAAAACCCCAGCCTCAATCTCTGTTACTTCTACTGAGATTATTCACATACTTACTTTTAGATGCATACAGAGACCTCACTGAAGCTGCGCCAGAAGTTCCAACCCAAAGTGTATTGAACCCAAAGTTCATTTTACATCTACTTCAGCTCACTTTAGATGAGCTGACTTATTTTTTTACTCAAATAATTAATTTGTTTTCTGCATAAAACCCAGACACAAATTATTTGAATATTAAGTATCATTATTTGGTCTGTTAATTAAGTTACTATTTGTTCCATCATATGGTACCATTCAGTAAGCATCACATTAGGGAATAGTGTGGATTTTAGGTGAAAGGATTTCTTTTATTTTACTTAACCAAAGAGACAAATGTAAGAATTGTTGAGCTAATTTTAGGAGGCATAAATATTTGGAGTGTATAAAGGTAATAAAGCTGAAGCTTATATGTAGTTTTGAGCTGTTATTTACTGAGAATGTTTTTTGGAATGTGCAAACAAACAACAAAATCACTTAATAGTAAATGAGCTATAAAAATCATGTTGGTAATGTCAGTAATATGAGCAGCTGATGACTAAACAGAGTAGAAATATTACAATATTGCAAGAAAAGGATATTTCTTATAAACTGTTCTTTTTAGCATATAATAATGCTTCTGTGCAATCAAGTGAATATAACTTTTCCCACTTTACAGTATAGAAATTAAGATGAGTGGGTAATATTTTCGTTCATACATTTTAAATTCTTATCCAGTCTCTATGATTCATTAAATAAAGACAATAAAAATTTCTGTTTTGATAAAGGTTTCTACTGTAATATTAGGACACGTTAACCTCCTCAACCACCCTACTGCTTTGAAGTAGATTTATACCTACCAGAAAGTGCTTCTTTTAATGGCCACTGTATAGGGAATTCAATCCATCTGTCGCCATTAGGAGAAAGAGGAAGTGTTTTATTTATGGTGAGACTAAAGGTATCCAGGGTTAATGTGTTCTGTATTTTAAAGTGACAAAGAAACAACTGGGATATGTTGTTTTCCAAACTCTGGAGGCCAAGTCTCACTTTATAAAGCATTCCCAAATCGGATGGCAAATTTATCTAGGAATGAGCAAAACCATGAGTTAGCATCCAAACAGAGGTATGCAGATAAATGCAGAGGTAGTTTACAGGAAGAGAGGAAGTTGACTGTAAAGGAATCAGCACAGTCCTGGACCCATTTTCACTAGTCTTCATGCTAAAAGTCCTATTCACTTCAAAAGTTTCAGAACCAGGTTGACTGTAGGCACTTAAGGACATTTTAGCTTTATCCTCTGGGGGCACTCATTGTAATTGTTCTATCAAGTTCAAATTACATATGGCAATGATTTCTAATGTGAATAAGTAATGTTAATGTCAGTTAAAATGATATGCATTATTAACTATGACTGTTTGTTGGGAAAAAAAAATATGCTTGATCTTCATGAACTTGAGAAAGCCAGGAATTAAAAATGAAACCTGGCATGCAACTGAAAACTTCAGCTCTGATTATTCTTCAACATTTAAACAATAATACCTCCAATATTTAGAGCACTACACAATTATTTCTCTTTAAAAGGAAACTCAAAGAAAATTTAAATATAGGCAAATCTATATATTATTTTACATCGTATGTTATTTGGTTCTCAGTCTGATGTTCCACTTTGTTTTCCATGGAAACTGGATTTGACTTGCCGTTGCTTCCATAAAAAACCATAACCATCTTGGATATATTTTCTGACAACTTTTCAAATTCTGATTTTGTTTCTTCTTGATGCTTTGTGAAATAAATCCTCCATCTGCCTTCTGAACAAATAAGGAAAATAAAAAGAAAAAATATTAAGGATGTTTCTGTTTTCATATATTAACAAAGCTATCTGATATAAATTTTTTAAGACATGCCTTGTTTTACATGGAGAACATAAATTTATAAGCATGTCACCTGGGTATTGAGCAGCTCATTTTTTACTATTATAAAGGGGAAACTAATGTCAGTACTAGTAAGTATAATGACATATGGTGATGAAAATATTCTCACATTATTATTTCAAAACTGATTAATTAAACAATCAGTGTAATGGCAGAAGCTATACCTGAATTCATTTGCTCTCGTCCTAAAGGCCAGGCAGATGTACTCCTCCTCTCCTGAACTTCTAATTAAAAAAAAAATCAAATTAATATTTTTGTAGAACAGTGTCTATAAGATAATAAAGATCTGTATTCATGTCTAGTGAGGCAATTGATTATTATATCATTTAGATTAAAGATTCAACTAGGAAATGTACAGTGTGATTTTCTATCTAAGCATCATTTAAATATCATCCTATTAAATAAACTGTCTCTAGGGCTGGCTAGAGATTTACTAGGAAATGGTAGTAGCATGGAGATTCAAGTATTTTTCATTTTAAAGCATTTCTGTTTCATTTGTACAATTTATGATCTGGATGAATGAGCACTAATTGGATGTCTTTAATGCCCATTCTAGAAGCTGATGTTCCTCCCACAGATACTAACCCCCATTGATTTCATTGGGATTTGGTATAGATCAAAGCTGCTTGTAAACATTAGGTACTGACCAGAACCAAAAATAAGAAGACTTCTTTTGAGTTCCTAACCAAGACTGGATTTGCCAATTATTGTATAAAGAAACTCACAGAAACTTTAGTCCAAATCAAGGAAGTCTAGTAGAAACAGAACTAAATAGTCACAATTTTTTTCAGAGAAGTCCCAACATACAAACTAAACCAAAGCTGAAATTATTTGCTTTTGCACACTAAGAGTTTCCTCCTTTTTTTCCTGGTTTCCAATGATCAAAAGTTAGAGATCACACAGCAGAGAAAATTGATTGAACTACCATCTTCTTCAGTCTCAAGAGGCTATTGCTGAACAAGTGCCAGCAAATGCCCAGGGAGTTAGGAAGAATAAACTAGAGCATGTTTTGTAATCCAAGGACTCATCTTTATGTCAATTAATTTCTCTGAGAGGCAGGTGAATAAATACGTCTGTCTTAGAGGTACATTTCTGGGCTTTGGTGCCTACTGATCTGGTTGGAGTGTGTTGTGGTTCCTCCCAGCTTGCACACCAGATGGTATTGAAATCCATACTTGGACTGAAACCATGACACAGGGAGGGAGGGAGGGAGGGTGCACATTCCCTTCCTGACTTGACAAAGAGCCACAGGCAGCGGGGTCAAAACTGCTCCCCTGTGGCCTGATTACTCACATGGTGTCAGTCAAAAGTATCTCCAATTTCTGGCAAAAGCTGTCCAAACATAGCATAAATAATGTAAATTAGTCACCTTGAATACAATGGAGACATTTTCTCCACTGCTTGAAAGGAGCTTTCCCCACTTTTTACCTCATTTTCACTCTGCCTTGCAAGTAACTGGCATTAGAAGCTTAAAAAGTAGTTTGCAAGTGTAGAAGATAGACGTAGAATTTGTAAAAAGGAGTAGGACAAATTTGATGGCATTTACACCACTGAAAATCTGATCTAACAAAGCAGATATCCTCTGGCAAATAGTGGTTATTAAGTGGTACTAAAACACAAAGTGTTCAGACACACTAAAACCCTATATAATGACAATGTTCTACTGGAATATTTCAAATCACAACTTGTTTGTAGAAGCAAATCCTATAGCTGCATTCTCCAGTTCGGAATGAATTTCCTGTGATGACCTGTGGCATCCAGAGTTACTGAGGCAGATCTTCTACCACGTCTGTCTGCAAGCCGTATTTGAGCCATAAACAATGTTTCTGTCCCTGAAGATGCTGACTCTTTCACAATAATCTTCTCCAGAAGCCAGTCAGATCCTCTCCCTTTTTCAACAACCACCCTTTGCAGGATACCAATATCTACTGCCTCCACTTGAAAAATATCCACCTGCAAAATTCAGAATCAGAAGTCATGGAAACAGAACCATGTAGCTAAATTATCAGTGTATTCTGAAATATGAAGGTGAGAATAAAATCAGGATTTTCTAATTAGTTCAATAAACACCAACAGAACTAGAGATGACAAGTTTAAACATACTAAATGCCTGTATTAAGAAGTATTTATTCCCTTTGTGGTTCTGCAATTTACAGCTAAACTACCTCTTTGCCCACACAAATCTATAAGTTGCTTATGTTCACTTCATGAGAAATTTTCCTTCCCAAAATTGATGTTTAATGATCTACAGGGAATATATTTTAAACATATCTTATGCTCAACAAAATAGACCCCAAGGGCTAATTCCAAAATGAAATACAGGGAATGCAAAGGGTAGAAAGGATCATCACAGAAGGAATCTCTTAGAAAAGAGTGACAAACTTAGTTCCAGATTTGCATTAACTTGTAAGATCAGTTTCAATATAAGTAATTGAATTTAAGGAAAAGCGTGAAATCAAACTATGTTGAAATAAGTTCTGCTATTCTCTATCAGTTAAAAAGGCCACAATATTTTTACAATGTTTAGAACACTGAAGTAAGATTTCTAAAGAAAATTGTGATATATCAGACATTCAACACTTTCATAACATGTGATTCTGGCTTTTTGTGAGTACTACAATTATTTCCTGTCTCCTCAGAGGAAAAACAGGCGTTAAATTCTTGGCACAGAGATTTTCAACATTATTTTTGCTTTATATATTTATGAATTACCATCTCATTTCTACTGGGGTCGAAAACTGTAAAAAACTAGTGTTTGTGATGGAATTTCCAGCATGATTTAAATATGCATAGTTTTGAAGGGAGTAGGTAGCAATAATGATGAAAACACTTGAGTCCTGAGAAGTCTTGAAGTCTTCCCAATGTAATTCACTATGAAGTTGCTCTGGCAGAGCAAGAGGGCAGCAACCCTTAAAGATGTATGCAGAGATGAAATAGAGAATAGCAGTTCTCTTGCTCCATCAGTCACAGTCCCTTTCCTGGATAGGTTTTCCAGCTGAAGAACTGATGAAAGATTTGTATCACAAAGATGAGCCTAACCAGCCTGCACCTCAATAAGACACAGCATAAGCTCAAATATTGAGCTTAAAATTGCAGATAATATTTGACCATCCACTTTAGAAACAATCCCCAGAAACAGAAAAAAATTAAATTTGTTCAACTTTTGTTTCTCATTTTTCATTAATATTTGTACATGTGAATTTGAAAGTGTGCGTGTTTGTGAACCACACCTTTAACAGTGTCCTAAAAAGAAGAATCAACCTGTTACTGATTACTCTCTAATCTTTAGACAGAAAGGTCATATTAGTCAAAAACTACTACTATGTACCATCTAATTGTCACATCTGCCTTATTACTCTTAAGTTATCATGTGAAATGGGAAAATGAGACAATGATATTAAGGAAAAAATCTAAAAAAGGCTCTTGAATAGCTATACTGCACAAGGAGTCAAGGTTATCAGTGGCGTAGTGAATTTAACAGCAGAGCAAATACATTGGAACAGCTGAAAATCTAGATGGAATACAGAACTAGAGGAAAAGAGTCTCCTCTTCATGTTTTCCTTAGCTAGATCAAAAAACAAATTAAGGTTAAGTGTCAACACAACCATTTTGTTTTATTACTTATTGGACTAATTTGATGATTGAATACTGTTAATTTGAACTCTTAATTTACCTTAATTGTGATATTAATTTGATCACTCCTTTATTCAAGCTTTAATTGGATCAGTAAAGTTATACTATCATGGCTGAATAAAATAAGTTTGCTACACTTATTAAATAAAATGTATTAAAAATGCACACAGATAGGACATGACTGAAAAACATAGACTGAAGTAAGAAATATACAGACCCCTGTGTCTGCCAGTAATAAAATATTTTAAGTTCACAAAATGTGAAAATTTATCCTAAAATCACTGCTAGTTCTTGCAAATGATTATGCTTATATTAATGCACGAGTGTTGAGGTTTAACCCCGGACAGTATCCAAGCCCCACCGAGCTGCTCACTCGCCTCCTCACCAGCAAGATCAAGGAAAGAATAGGTAAAAGCTAGAAAGTTTGTGGGTTAAGATAAAGTTTTGTAGAGAAGGCAACAGCTGCACACACAAGCAGAGCAAAACAAGGAATGTATTCAGTTCCCCCCACGGGTGGAGGTGTTCTGCCATCTCCAGAAGAGCAGAGTCCCAGCACTTGTAGTGGTTACTTAGGAAGACAAACACCATCACTCCAAATGTGGAGTGTGGAGTGTGTGCACGTGACTTCTTCCTCCTTCTTCTCCCACTTTACATACTGAGCATGCTACCATAAGGTCAGGAATATCCCTTTGGTCAGTTGAGGTCACCTGTCCTGGCTGTGTCTCCTCCCACCCTCCCATGCCCCCCCAGTCTCCTCACCAACGTGGCAGCACAAAAAGCAGAGAAGGCCTTGACTCTGTGTGAGCCCTGCTGAGCAATAACAAAAACATCTCTGTATTATCAGCCCTGTGTTCAGCACAAACAGCCCCATACTAGCCACTGGGAAGAAAATTAATTTTACCCCAGATGAAACAAACACAATTATTTTATGGGAAAGACATGGGAATGCTCTTGACAGATACTTGTCAGAATAATTTCTTTTTAAGAGAAAAGAGCTTTCCAGAGAATGACTGATTTAGTGGCATGATCATCAGCATCTCCCAAAAAAATCTGTTGTCAGTGATCCACTCCTGGAAAGGAGAGTTAGGAATCTAGGAAAACAACAGACTATATTCTGCTGGCTTCTAGACTTGTGCTGTCTCCAGAAGGATAGTTGGGTCTGACTTGCACCAAGTTTGATGATTAACAAACTTGTAGTACTTATTAGCTTAGTGACTTAATAAATCAGGGGCAGCATGTGCTATGAGTTATCTACGACCTGGAGGGTCCAGCCACAGATAAAAGCAAGTTAGTACATCTAGTTAATACACAAAAGGTTTTCCAATTCCTTTTTCCTATGAAAATAAGTATATTTTGATGGAATAACCATTTGTGAAAACTTTGATATTTGGTTTGTGTTAGACACACTACTTTATCATTTGTTAATGTGCCATTTTAATGAGCTCACTTTAGAGAATGTAAAATCTCAGAAATCTACAGTCAAATCTGCAGACTATTCAAACATCTAATAAACTGCAAGGTAAAGAACTATTAAAAAGACTAGAAATTGTGTCATCTGGGGTAAACTCACTTCACGGACAAGATTACATTTTCTCTTTATGTGTACATTTGAAAATCTACATAGTGTAATGAGCTTTATTGTAGTCAAGAGACCAAAAAAAGAACAGAGAAAGAGCAGCAACTATAATTGTTAGAGCTAAAAACAATTGGCTAGAGATAACTTATTTGCTAAATTTAATTCACTTTTCTCCTCTCAAGTTGTCTGCAAACAGAGAGATTATGACATATTTTTCATTCTAATTTTATGAAATCCAATTATTAATAATAATTTAGCTAATATTTTTGTAGATTCATCTGAGACCATGGATTAGGCATAAAATTTTCTAAATACTCAAGTTGTTGACAGGTCTTGTATGTCACATGACATTCTATCTTTTATTTGACTTACAAATGGGGACCTTCTAGTTTACTGGAGGGTTAATTCCTCTTTTAAAAGAGAAAGGAAGGAAACACACAGAAGATAAGCAAACCTACAGAATATTATCTTTATCATTTTCCCCTAGGGAAAAAAAATGTTAATTGTTTTTTAGTTACTACTAGCAAATTAGGTTTGAACGGAGAAAAGTCACCTTAAATATTGATAATAATACATATTGTGTAATTCAGCAGAGCTTATATTGAATTTTCTCAGAATATCATTAAAGTAATTTGTATGTATGTACAGCCCACTAAATTTTCTTAATTAACATTGCCTGGAGAAAGAAAGATATTCTCCCAGTCTGAACAGCTAAGATTGACAATGGTAGAGCCATACATCCTCTGTGACCCAGAAGAGCTGCCTAGCAAAACCAGAATTGGTACTTTTCATACTTCTTGGCTAAGAAAATAAGGACTAAAAAATTCCTTTATTATAATAATCCCAGCAATCCTGTCAGCATATTTAAAGTTTGGGGTTTTTTCTTAGCTCCTTTTCAGATTTTCTTCAAATGTTTTTCTTTTCCTGGAACCCATGTTTTGAGCCTTTTCTTTGAATCTATGACCCAGTTTATTATGACTTTTTTCAGTGCTCTTCTGTGTCAGTGCTGGCAACATATCACTGTCTGCAGCAGCTGCAATAGCTCTTGTAACAGAAGAAGCATTTGAAGAGTCACTGTGCAATATTTACCTTTATAAATGCCAATCATTTTACAGGCTTGGTATTGAGACTTGATGGTTGGTTAATGACGATATTCCCAGAAGAGCTGAAAATGGCAAGTCAAGACACACCATATGCTTCATTTCATCAACCTGTATGCACAAGTGATTTCCCATACTGCTAATGTTAGTATCATTTTAATAGGCTTTTATTGGAAAAGGAGTCAGAGTGTCTAGATAAAGGACCTTTTCTATTAAGCTTAGGGAACCTATTGATTTGCTGCCTGATTATTTTGATCTCATTTGTTAATCTGGAGAAACTCCGCTGAAAACAAAGGTGTTTTAACAGAGATAGGCAAAATAAAAGCCCCCTGTAATGCTGAGCCCAATCAGAAACAGGGTGTGAACATTCCTGGAAAAGGAGAAAAAAGAGAAAATTGCTTTTGCCCCTTCAGACTGTGGTCCTATGGATTCTTCCAGTTGTGCTGAACAGAGCCTCTCCACCCTGTCCCAATTGCTTGTCACATCACTACCTTCTCTTAGATGGATGTAATCACCTTTTTAGTTGTGCCAGGATAGCCACAAAATCAGCACCAGCCAAATTTTATCAAGATAGACAAGTGAAAAAGCCCAAATCACTAATGATATTAACTGTTTAAACTAAATGAACATTTGGACACTTATGTCACTGTGCCAGCAGACTTCAGAGGTGGGAATACTGGCTAGTAAGCAGCAGTAATGACAAGCACTGGTAGCAACACTGTCTTGGCTCAGCTCAGTGGAAGGATGAAAAGTGCCTCTGACCGTGCCCTCACTGCCTTGCAGTGTTTTGTACAAATGCTTCTTTAAAAACAGGGGTTTTCATGCATCTGAAAAAGCCAACCCCAAATTTCCTTCTAGACTCACATTTCTGCAAGCATACTTTTGTATTATGTTAAATTCTCAGCTATATATTCATTGAAAATGTTTATCTCTTCATGAAAAAAGTAACGTAGACTATAATGAATGAATCATTAGAGTTTTCTCATAACCCACATTTGTTATAGTTTATCAGTCTTCAACAAGATTAGTGAAGAATCAGTGAAAGAATAGGAGTAGTGAAAAAACCCAAATATATTTGCCCTGCATTGATCTTATGTTAATAAGCTTTGTATAACTGGAATGAAATATTTTTGAAACAAGATGCACAAAACAGTGGCAGGAGTAAGTATAGGGACATCTTATAATGATCAGTAGCTATGACCATTCTGCAAACTAGTTTCAATCAGCCTTTAAGCAAAATGTATTTAATAAAATGCAAAAGGACTGCTACATAGATCATCAGCCACATCCAGAGCTGTAATCATAAATTATATGAAACAAAAGAGATTTGAAAATCAAACCAAAACAACAACAAAACACAAACAAAAGACAGCCATCACTTTGGACAGATTCAATCCCATCTGATGCAGCCTGATTGTTGGACTGATTTTATAAACCAGATCTCAAACCTAATCCAAGTTTGAGATCTGGTTTAACAGACAAAATATAGGATGAATATAATTTTCTTCAACTTCAGTAATGCATATCGTATGATATTTTGATTAAGACACTATAGTCAAATACAATAATGGGATAATAAAATGTCTAACTTGTATGTCTCCAAGTACAGCTCTAAAAAGAGAATATTTTCAAGCACATTTCATTGCAGTGAAATGTGAAAGGCCAGTTAATAAGCTTATGCTCTTTAGTACTTCCATGATTTATCCGGAAGAAAACAAGATTGCAGAGATTATGCAAATACAATCTCCAGTTATGACACTTGAAAAAGTAGGGTGCTAAATTGAAGAGTGCTCTGAAAAGATTTGTGAGAGTTAATAAATCACTGGAAAGCCTTCCTTTCAGTGAATCAAGCAGAATAATCTATTTAACTTGTCAAAGGCATACTGATTTTCTTATTGTCATAAATACTGTCAAAGGCGGTAGAAATTTGGTGTAAGAGAGCTATCCAAACTAGCATTCAAAAGTGTGACAAAATTCAATTCCTAGAAGTTAACGTTTGACAAATTCAGACAGAAAATAATGTGAATCTCTAATATTTAAAAGAAAAGTATCCTTAAGCTTTGAAACAACTTTTCAGATGGCTTTAAACTTCATCACTGGTAGCCATTTATTTTCTAAACTATTTAGCTTGAACTGAATTTAATTTAGTTCTTGCTGCATTGAGAAAAATGATTGAATATTTTATTTCCTGAAAAATGCACATATTAACCATAGCAATTTTAAGATTTTTTTATAAATCAAGCTAATAAATTTAGCTGCATTTTATTTTAAAATTACCTTGTTTATCAAAACCCTGAAATGAACAGGGCATAAAATTCACTTACCTAACTTGGCCTATCTAAAAGAAGTCTATATAATAAAACAACTTCCTGCAAAGAAAGCAGCAGGTACTCTCTGAGGTTAACTTATTTTATTTTAAGATAAATGTGCAAATGAAGAAAGAAGACAACCATCACTCCCTTTCTGCAGCAGATGCTTAAGCCATCATGTTAGAACAAATGTGTATAACACAGGCAGGTAAAACTGAGATGCATTTCAGCTTTAGAAATGTCACTTACGTGATTTATTTTTAAGATCTAAATAGACAGAAAGAAGCACTCATCTCTTGCAGTTAATTTTAGCATTAATTAATTTTGCCCAGTTTTTAATTTTTTTGCAACAAAGTTTTACATGTTTTCTTGCCCTGCAAGAATATGTCAGGAAACCATAATTAATTATTCACACAGCTCTAAACATTGGCCAGTGGTGTATAGGCAAGCTGGGTGATTGCAATGGGATGTTCTGACTCTGTCCCTTATAAATCTCTCACTGTAACCACTGACTGGGAAATGCCATCCTGGAAGTATCAATAAGAACTGCACATGACCTAGGATTTTATGAAGCTTTACTAATGTTCTTTCTTTCTGCCTTTCTCCTTGCAGTTTCTGCCAACCTTCACCAGTCTTTCCTTCACTCTGGTGGCATTCCATATTTTCCTAGTTCCCATCTGCTTAATCCTTCTGCTCAATGGCTCTAAAGGTGGTGTAACCAAAAGTAGCAGTCAAGTGGCCAAGGTGAGCCACTCCAGTGCTGGCACAATCGGCTGCTGAACACTGCAGTGTGGTACACAGGGGATCTTCCCAAAAAAACCTACCCTCAGGGATAGCAGAGAGAGCCCCCCAGGACCCTGCAGCTCATGCCACAGCAGGTGACAGGATGCAGGGCCAGAAGCAATGGTGTCCCAGCTCCCATGTATAGAAGAAGCCCTGAGGGAGTGCAAGCAACCAGGAGTGCCACAAACAGGGCGGGCAAAGGCTGAGGGAAAGGTTGAGGCCTTCTTTGGCCTACTGCCATCTTTGCCTCAGACTCTAAAAGTAAGACTAGCTGATCTTCCAGCCCCCTGAGATGTAAAACAGAGACAGGGAGCAGAATGAAGCCCCTACAATCCAAGGGGAAAGGACCAGCAACATGCTACAGCATACAGACACACATACCGATATGGAGGGGATTCACCTAAGAGTACCTAGGGAGCTGGCAGAAGTGCTCACCAAGCCTCTTTCCATCATTTACAAGCAGTCCCAGCTAACCTAGAAATCGACTGAAAATTGGCAAATGCAACATCCATCTACAAGAAGGGCCATAAAGAGGATCCAGGGAACTACAGGCCTGACCTAGGTGCCAGGGAAGGTCATGGCGCAGATCACCTCGAGTACCATCACACAACACACACAAGAAAATCAAGGGATCAGGTTCAGCCATCATGGCTTTATGAAATGCAGGTCCTGCTTGACCAACCTGATCTTCTTCTATGACAGTGACCTGCTTAGTGAATAAAGGATAGGCTGTAAAAGTTGTTTAGCTAGACTTTAAGATAGCTTTTGATACAATTTCCCACAGCATTATCTTGGAGAAAATGGCTGCTCATGGCTTTGATGGGTGCATTCTTCTCTGGGTAAAACCTGGTTGGATGGCCAGGCCAGAGAGTCATTGTGAATGGAGTTAAATCCAGCAGGTGGTGAAACAAGGGGCAGAAAGAACTGCACAACTAATAAAAGTTGTTAGAGCAGTGTGTATGTATTTATTCGACAAGATGCGTGGGGAATAATTTCACCAAAAACACACATGAACTCCAGAGAGCTTGCCCCCCTTATTATTCCCTGAGGTTTTACATATGCATGGTATTGCACAACCCCCTCATACATATTCATTCCCTGGCCCTGCCCATCCTTGCCTCGTATGGTAATTAACTCCATGCCCTTCTGGGCATGCTCACTCTGTCGTGGTGGTCTCTGGGGGTCTCCAAAGGATTAAGGAAATGGAGTCCTCCTCAGTGAACTCCTCACCTTTATCTTTCTTGTGTGTGCTTTGGTCCTCCTTGGCACTTTTCCAAGGAGATACTCAGTTCATGCTGGCTAAGAGTCCATGTTCTTCTTTTTATCGGCATTCTTTGCCTTGTTATCCCAGGATGCTTAGGTTAGTTCTTTTCATTATCACCAAGGGGCCCCTGATGCTTGTAGAGCTTTCAAAATATGCTAAAAGTTAACAGACACAGCTTTCGGTATTCACTAAATGCAATTTAATATGTAGGACCAGCTAAAATTTTTAGTTCTCTGTCTCAGGTGGCTGGTCACTACTGGTGTTCCCCAGGGCTCGGCACCAGGGCCAGTCCTGTCTAATATCTTCATTGATGAATTGGATGAGGGGATCAAGGGCACCCTCAGTCAGTTTGTGGACACCAAGTCAGGTGGGAGCGTTGATCTGCTGGAGGGCAGAAAGGCTCTGCAAAAAGATCTGGACAGGCTAGATCAGTGGTCCAAGGCCAGCTGCATGAGGTACAGCGAGGCCACATGCCAGGTCTTGCACTTGGGTCTCAAAAACCCTATGCAATACTACAGGCCTGGGGAAGAGTAGCTGGAAAATCATCTGGTGGAAAAGGACCTGGAAGTTCTGCTTGACAGCTGCTGACCATGAACTAGCTGTGCCCAGGTGGCCAAGGCAGCCAAAGGCATCCTGGTCTGTATCAGGAATAGTGTGTCCAGAAGCACCAGGACAGTGACTGTCACCCTGCACTCGGCACTGGTGAGGCCACACCTTGAATCCTGTGTTTTTGGGCCCATCTTTAAAATAAAGACATTGAGGTGCTGAAACAAGTCCAGAGAACGACAATGAAGCTGGTGAGGGGTCTCGAGCAGAAATCCTATGAGAAGCAGCTGACATAACTAGGGGTGTTTAGCCTGGAGAAAAGGAGGCTCAGGAGAGATCTGATTACTTTCTACAGCTGCCTGAAGGGAGGGAGGTTGGTGGGGGAGGTTGGTTGCAACCAGGTTAGGGTTGGTCTCTTCTCCCAGGTAACAAGCCACAGTATAAGAGGAAATAACTTTGAGTTGTACCTGGGGAGGTTTAGATTGGATAGTTGGAAAAATTTCTTCACTGAATCTAGTGTTCATTTCTGTATAACAGTAACTTGGCCAACAGCCTACTGCTGTGATTAATACATTTGGATCAATGACTTTTGGCAACTATTTAATCATGTCAGGCATTCTTTCCATAAAAGAAGGTTTATCTGCAGTCACAAAATAGCAACACTGTCAGTGTGGTGGGATGTGGACTTTACTGGCTTCCTACTTGCAACCTCAGGACACTGCTCCGCATTCTGATTCTTCTTAGTGTATCCTGGCACACATGGACTTTTTACCGAAATATTTTCTTTTTAATTGTCAGTGCTTAATCTGTGAGTGAGTGAGTGAGTACTGAGACTGAACACCAACAGTCACCTCTCACTGAAATTTTTTGTGTGTGCTGCAGTTACCATGGCACCAACCTGAGCAGTTGATGTCTAAATATAGGGCAGGATAAAGAATACATCTTTTCAAATACTAATAGAATGAAGAAAAAATTTTCAGAGAATTTAGCGGTTCCATAACATGGAGTACTTAAAAAACTGGCCAATTTCATAAACCCTAGATTAAAATACTTAAATATCTGTCATATGTTCAGTGTGCTTTACTGGTCTTCTGATCTGAAAAAAACCTCACATTCTCAAAGAGGAAATTTTTTGGACAACTCACAGCCCAATGACAGAGCATACAACAAGTCTATCAAAGGCCATATAAAGAAGCATCAAGAATTACATTTGCTGAAAAGCATTGCATGTCAGAAGCAACACGGAGATACTGTAAGGATTTTACACAACTGGCCCTGGTTTTCACAGAATGTCTGCACTGAGTATGCTTGGTTCAAGAAACTGCTCATAAGCAGGTAACATCTATCGGGCTTCAACTGACTCACAAAGCAGGAATAAGTATTATTAGGATTTCATGAAAGCTGAACTGCATGAAGTGTGCTGAGATTGCATTGTCTGTCCTCACAGCTTTTAGGAGAACATCAAACAAGGCATCAATGTCATAGCAATTTGAAAGTCTGTGGTTCTTCCAGGACAAGTCCTCACACTCATTTGTATGAGTACATCACCAGAGGCTCAGCTCTCAAAGATGACAGTGCTGCCCTCTCAGGGGTGAGCTACAGGGGCTTACTGGTGAATTAATAATATCATGCACACGACTTTACCTCCAAGTTCTCTCATGGTCTCACAGGGGTAAGGACTTTGAAAAGGCAAAAAGCAACTTTTCAGATATAAGATGCTAATTCACTCTCTTACTATCATGTAACTTAGCTCATGAAAATAAAAAACCTGTTAAATGAGAGAATATCTCCAATCCACTGCAAACTTTGCTGAATATTTAAACATTTCTACGTATTCCTGCATAGTTAAACTGTTGCTTGTAACAGCCCTGACATTCTGTGAGACTAACACCATATTTTGATGTGATTTCCAACAGAAACACTGTTCCAGTTCACTAGCTGTTACTGTATAGTCAGGGGGAAAATTATTGCAAGGAAAAGCACATTTTAAAATGTCAGAACAACTGTTAAGATTCCAAATGCAAATTCTGCCTCTTATTCTCCAAATCCCCTAAACCACCAAGTGCAGACTCTGACTGCAGGGGTGCTTGGCACAATATGTGATTGGGTTGGTATAGAAAGACATTCTACACTTGAGAGTCTTTTTGGAGATTACTTTTAAAGGGAAGAATATATTGGGAAATTTCCAAAACATACAATGAAAAAATACTGCTGCATAGGCAGGAGCCTTTCTTGCAGAATAATTTTATACTTTTCAATTAACCAAATACCTTTATTTTCACTCAACAAAGAGTGAATCAAGACTTTTATGTGTTTCTCTATTACTTATCTAGAAGCAATTTCTTTTCAGAGCCCTAAAATACTCCTGTGCTGACATCCATATTTAGAAATATAAGGATACTGTATTATGTTCACACACTGCTTCTATAAAATGTCAAATAAATAATGAAGAGATGGCTACATGCCAGATCTGCATCTTACTCTGCAAGAGAGAAAAATTCTGAGCCAAACTGAAGGAGATGCAAATACTATAAATGTACCCTTCAGGTTATAAATCCTTGTGGTTCATTTCTGCTTTTTTAGTCAACATTTCTAGACATGCATCCCTGTCCCTCGTCATTGAAAATACCAGTCTAGGAATCAGATCGCTCACTTGTGGGACTATGATTTAAGGAAAAATACAGTAAAACTTATATTAAACTTACTTTACTTCATGAGGACAAAAGGACTGCAGCTCTAAAATTCAGTTAAATCAGCTTATCAGCAAACCATAATCTGAACTTTGGCAATAGGGAAGACAAATGTGACTTTATTAAAACTGAGTAGCCTCATCCACAGTATTTAATCCCTTACAAATAAAGACTTAAACTCTCCAACGTTTCTTATGAATCAGTATTTCAAGTAGGTGAAATCCAGCGATATAAAACTTTCAATTCCCACTGAATTGACGAAGCTGGGGTAGTTAGGAGCTGAGCTCCCCCAAATCACACATACCATTTCTCTGTTTAGGCTATCATTCTAGGCTGATTTGGAAGCTTGCATCCTTAGAGAAACTTTCTTTTCTTTTGGCAGCCAACACCAACAGAAAAAAAAATAACTTACTGGTTTCAAGACAGTGGTGGACTTTTTTCTAAACTTTAACTATTCCAACCCAAATATTCTGTAACAGATGTTTGTTTCAGAATCTTTGTAAAATTGTTTCAATCCTCAAATTTGTTTTCAAAAAAGAGCCAGAGTAAATACAAGCCATTTGTTTATTCCATGTTTAAAACATCTTCTGATCTTTTCAGCTGAGAATTTCACTCCCTCTGTTCAGAAGTTCTGACTGGCAGAAGGTTTTATTTCAAAGACATACATTTTGCTGTAAATCTACCCATGTTTCTGCGGCACATTCAGTACCTAAATTCCCTCCAATTTCTGCTTATACTGACAATGCATTAAGAAAATACATCTCTGGCAGCAATATTTGACTGGTCTATGTCTATGAGCTACAAGACTCACTCCCACACACTGAATGAAAGACCCTCCTGGTACATCTAAGAAAACTATGGAGGGTGGTGTCTGATGTCTGGAGAGAGACCAAGAGCCAGACTGAGGGGTAGAGAGTAGAAATCAGGGAAAGGTGACATAGTCTGAAGAATGACATGGGCAGAAAAGAGGTATTAAAATTTGAATATAAAATTGAGTATAGAAGCACTTGATACAGTTACTTCATTAGCTGTCAGTATTGCTAGCATCAGCAACATAAGAATTGGTATTTTCCACATAAGGTAGAGATATTGATAGACTTCACACTTCATCACAGAGTGTTGTAAACTGGACTTTGTAGACCTCCCTGTTCCCACTAAATCCACATTAATTTGACTCGGTTCTAAAAGTGAAAAAAATGTCTTGCAGAATTTATAAGTATACCTTTCCTTTAGTGAAATTTTCATCTCCATTTCTAATTAACTTTCTTCTGCCAGTATCTCCCAAGGAGCCTTGCAGCATGACATACACATCTGCATCTGTTCCTGACTCAGGGGTAGCTCCCGTAGTGATGTAGAGAACACAGATTTTCACTGTGGGGAAAAAGAGATCAAGGGTTTACAAAACCTAAACCAGTTAAAGCATATGTTATTTAATAAATTACTTCTATTATATTCTCATTTTTATCCTATCTGGAGTGATCAGAAGACCAAAATATATTGTAATGCTTGGAAAAGCATGTAGATGCATTGTAATTAGAATTAAAGAGCAACTATTATAAAGAATAATAAGCTAAATAATTTGAGTAGGTCTGAAACACAGGCAGAAGAAAAAAAATTAAAAAATAAACACATAACAAATTGGTATAAAAGCATGTAAATAATACTCTATCACCTCTTGTATGCATTTAAACACATGACACTCCAATGAAAAAGTTCCTAGGCTATGGATGATATTAAATCACTCTACAAGTACATCTGTGCTCAGAGCCTCATGAATTCAAATGAAGCTGGACTCTGTCAGGAAGAAAGCAACTTTAGTATTTCCTCTGGATCATGGTCCAGTCAGAGTCAGTCACTCTGCACTTTACCAGTTGGAGTTACTGGCTTTAGGAGACCAGATGATGTTAGAGAACACACAACATGAACACATAACCCTTCAGCTGAGCACTCCTTGGAAGGCTGCTTATGTAGAATACCTGTTTGTACTTCTAGAGAAAACCATAACACACTGGTGATATGGCCCCTAAAGTAAGAAAGAGATCACATCCCCAAAACAGTCAATTGAAAAGGAGAAAAAAATGTGGGGAGAGGTGAAGAAAAAGTACCTGTCCTCATGTTAAATGCTTCTCAGAAAAAGGAGCAGCATTTTAAAAGATTTAAATACCTGCATTCTTCCTGAAAGAAATAAATCTAAGTATTTAAAAGCAAAGAACTTTACCAGTGAATTTCTCATCAATTCATATTTCTGTTTCTCAAATTCATATTCAAGAAGCTTCTGCCTAAGTGCTTTGTTTGATACTAATTTTGAAAGCACAGCAAAAGAGGCAAGAATATACAAATTACTTCTGTGCTTGATCTAAACCCTTAACTTCTGAAGTAGCCTAGGATATTATCATGGTAGAATATTCATTGAGGATAAGAGCTCTTCCATTCTTCTCCAATTTTGTTTATAGAACTCCGTAAGAAACACAGAACAAACTAAAAATATCCTGTCTTGAGGGGCCCAAGGCACAACTCAGATGGATTTCATTGACATGCAACTGCTAGGTCACAGAAAAAAGGATGCCTGCAATTCCAGGAACACAAACAACAAGAGATCTGTTTGGGGTGGGGGCATGGATCTCCTTCTTGCCTGAAATTACTGCACAAGAGTTATTTCCTCTGCATTTCCCTTGCTCACTCTGCGAGAGAACCAGATCATACTATTGAGTGAAAACTAAACTCTGTGTACTGTTCAAAACCTTTTTAATAGTTTCAGTGCCATATGCTTGCTCTTTTATGTGTCACAAACTGGTACCAATCAGATGAGTGCACAATGCTCAGTTTTAGGATCTAAGATGCTGATTTTAAACACTGGAGTAGACTGGACCTAGCCACGCATCACCAGGCAGAAATTAACAGAAAATATCTGCTAAATCCTTTGGACTGCTCTGAAAATTGGACATTGTCACTGACCAAATCTCTCCCAGTGTTTCCAATTTGTGACAAACCTGCTGGAAAAGGAGACCCAGCTGTGAGAACTGGAAGCTCAGCCACTCTTCCTCCTTCTTCATCAGCAAAGTTATGACAAAATGGGAATTCTAGAACGTTTTTAGTTTCTCTGTGTTGAAGCTTTATCTTAGCAAAGACAGAAAAAGAAATAACTTCAGCATCTGTTGTGCTCTAATGCAAACTATAACTAAAGACAAACTATTAAACAGCTATGACACATCATCTCAAAATTTAAAAAAAGAGGAAATATATTTTTCTAAAATGTTTTTGAAAACATCCTTTTAAATGAGAAGGAATAAATTCTTTCCCAATTAAGGGTAATTAAAATGTTTTTGACATTATTTTTGTGGAGACTGCAATGAAGGAAAAAAAAATTGAAATGGTTTAAAAAGTTTCCTTTATGTAACCTATTCATCCAGCATATGGAAGAAAAAGAAGTGTTGATATGGGCACATTTCAGCTTGTGAGAAATGTCAATATGCCACAATATTTTTCAGTGCAGAAGGTTTTCTTATTCTAAGTAACAGGAGAAAGAAAAAGAAGGGAAAAACTGAAATACAGAAATTAGGAATGATTTCTGACACGTATTTATATCAGTACATAAGTATCACTTGAATATATAGACTTTGATACTGAGTAATTTCAATGTCTATGAAATTCTGTGTATAAATGAGAAAATGGTGATCCTGAGCTAAGTAGCTTATTCGTTCTATAAGAAAACATATTTATTAATGAGATATCTTACACTATGATACTACCAGTTACACTGAGATAAATTCTTATTTTCTAAACTATTTAAACCTAGACCAGACAACACTTTTGAGAATACTTTGCAGGAAATAACCCTGCTTTGAAAAGGACACATACAATTCACTCATTCAATTCTTTGTGACCGAACCCACTAAAATGTCCAAACCTTTAAGCCAGTAAGCAAAACCAGCTTTGGTTAGGAGTTGTCACTGGGAGATGGTAGCATTATTTTGTATTCAAAAGACTCAGTATTTTTCATTATGACAGACACACTGAAAAGAGTTTTTTAAAAGCACTGTGAAGCATTATGCTAGCACAATTTTCCTTTCACAATAATATCTACATTCCTGAAGAGTTTATCGAAACTCAGATTTCATTTACTGTGTTTTATTTCTTCAAGGAGTGAAAGAAGCAAAATGAAGATGTTAGCTATTACATGCTGCAGAAGTAAGGCATACCTTAATTAATTTTGTTCTAGGCATTATAATGATTTCAATTTTCTCAAAAAAATCAGGATAGTTATTTTGTAGTTATGGCTATAAGAATGAAGTCTGAATCTAAATATGGAATTCAACCAACTATACCTGCATTTACTTTTGATAGAAGGGGGAAATCTCAGACTCTCTGGAGGCACAATCTTGTAAAATCAAAACAAAATAGCATAGAAATGACCATGCTGATTCTAACCAGCAGTGTAAATACACTGCTAAGCTGTCTTTAATAACAGATATTACCCACAACCTCCTATACGAACCCAGTTATTTCACACAATGACTCAGCCAGTCCTGCTATAAAAACCATGGAGTAAGAGGAAATGTCTTTCTAAAACCCACATAATTTACATGCTTCCCAAAGCAGGGAAATTTATAATTTCTTTCTTTACCTCTTCCTACCTAAAGTAAATGTGCATCTTTTCCTTATTTATATAAATGATGCTGATTTCTCTTATACTGAGCTTTGAGTGATTGTTCTGAGCTAATAAAGTAAAGCAGACTATTAGATGTCACTGTTTTCAACTCCCAAGTTTCTGTTCTGAAATTTTTGCTGTGATTTACTGTCTCCTACAATATTCTAGAAGCAGTCTTAATTTTGATAGATTAGTTGGATGACTATCTCATCTGGCTATGAAGGTGAAATTAACAACCTGCCTACCAGTTAAATGTCAGACAGTTCAGCTCAGTAATATCATAAGCTTCCTACCATATTAGGAAGGAAAATTATTTTTTCTCTAGTTTTTAATAAGAACAAAATAGAAACATTAATGGACAGAAGCATGTCTTCAATTTTAAAGAAGATTACTCTCTTTTAGAGTTTTTATTTTGCCAGCATAAGAAGATGAAGATATTTTTCGTATAGTGAAATGCCACAGCAATTTCAGTGTGATGTCAGATTTTAACTGGATATCAGAAGAAAGATTGTCACTTTTGCTATTCACTTCTTTTTTTCACATGCCAACTTAAAAGGCAGATAGTTTCATCAAAATGCATTTCTAGTGTCTGCCTTAATTATTTGCCATGGATCACTGGATCTACAACATGTAACAGCCAATTTGGAGTTATGTAAATACTGCAATGTATGCCAGTGAGTACAGTTCTGAAAAGACATCACTGGATATGCTACAGATGATGGCACATCTGTATATATGGCTCTCCATTAAACCATCCAAGTGCACAAGATTTTTGTTATCCATAGACATCGTGGTATTTTGGGCAGTCTCTGACGTTAGCACTCTGCAAGTGTTGCAGCTTCTATAAATTAAAAATTTAACAATCTTAGGATGTAAAACTGGAAGAAATAACAATAGAATATGCAAAGAAAAAAATAGAGAAACAAGAAATAATTGCTTTAGGTTTCAGTTTTTACCTCACGGCAATGCCAAGTCTCTCCTTCTCCAGCTTCTTCAATTTCTAGGCGAACTTTGAATATAGTATTAAACTTCTTACTTAGTTCAATGGAAGTCTCATAAATCTGCTCTTTTTTAAGGGATCCTTTGGGGAATATGACTGAAGTACAAGTTCCTTTTTCACCACATACAGTTAGAGACATTTTAGGGTTCATGGAACCAGAAGAAATATCACTACTTGTGACATGGACATCCCAAGTCCCTGTTGAAATAAAACAACAGAAAAAAATTAATGAGTTTGCTGAATATCCAAAATAATACACCAATTTGTAACAGGCTGAGTTAGTGAGTGACTAGCGACCCATTCCCACCTTTGTACTGAGCTCAAATATTGGCACATAACAGGTTCACTCACTATCACTGATTTAGTGAAAAGCAAATTTGGCATCAGTCCTTTGATAGTGGTAGCTGATACTTTAGAGATGAGCCAGTCCAAGAGCAATGTGCAGATGAGACTGCCAGTTCCACATTAGAGACTTGTGAAGAGCCATGACAATCTGTTGGTTTCTCCCCCTGCCCCTTATAAATATCTCTTGATGATTTTAAGTATTTTTTCTCATTAGTCACCATTCGAAAGCAGCATATTTTCTACAAGATATTATATGTTATCAGGTTTGTCTTTGGTCAGGGAAGAGTATATTTTCATTTTAAATTTTTGGGGATTTACTTAAATGAACATGTTAAAATTTGCTTCATACATACTATAAGAAGATGGTGATGAGATAAACTGGTTCAGAGCTTGAAATGTGATATTTTTATCACACCTCATCATAATTATCACGACAGAAAACTGCAAAACTTTATCCATTTCTTCTATGAAGAAGAAACATTTTCTGGGAGATTAAAAATAGTCCTATGTAGCATCACATGGATTTGTCTACTTTAGGGACTCAGGAAACACTCCAGAAGAATTCTCTCTAGGTCTTTTTGAAGTATTTAGTCACTTAAGCATTGTAGATGAATTGACAGATCCCTGAAGGCTCAGAGGGACTGCAGACTGATGCCAGGTAGGCTCCTAAGTTACTTCTACAACTTTGTATGGAACAGATATTTAGTTAAAGCTTCAATCAATAAGAGAGAAGATTTTGAAGATCAGAAACTTCTACCCATTAAAAAAATCTCCCTAATTTAGCTAGATTTATTATTTAATTCATCTTAATAGAATATATGGAAAATTCAGGGTTATCAAAGTAATGGTTTCAATTTAAAAAAAAAATTTGTGAAAATCAGAATTTTTGGACACCCGGGCTACTGCAGAATTGAGCAGAAGTTTTTAGTAACATGATTTAGCTCTGTTTATGGACAGTGAGACAAAGTATGCATCTGATAATTTCAAATAGCTATTTTGTAAAACAACTTGTTTTACTTTGAGTAATGGAATCAGAGACTCTCTGAGTTTATGTCCATAAATCTCAGCTTCCTACAGCTTCCTAACCAGAACAGGAAAGTCTTTGTCTCCTACTATAACTAATGCAAATAAAGCTTTATTGCTCAAGATCAGGTGAGGATCTGTGCCATAAATCTAGCACTTGTTGACATAAAAATTTACTCACCATCTGTAAAATCATCTAAAATAACTTCAGTGTTACAACTTCATGAATAATCCTAAATCTATTTTCATGCCTATGAACATTAAATGTAAATGAAACCAATGATATCTGTGAAAAGATGGAAGTCAAAATGAAAATTTTTCACATGCCATGTGAAACAATCTAGGATATTTTAGTCCTTTAGTACAGAAAAACTGTGCCTTTAAATTAGCAGTGGAAAACTGAATGCAAGGACTGTGTCTGTTGGATCGTACAGTAACAACAACACATAAATTAAATTGCATCATTTCTGAAAAATTTATTAAGACTACGTTTAAAAGCAACTCCCTTCCTTCTCCTTGGTTAAGTATAAAACAGTGCATTGGGTTTGTGTGGCCAGGTTTTGGTAGCAGGGGGGTTTCAGGGATGGCTTCTGTGAGAAACAGTTAGAAGCTCTCCCCATCCAGCAGAGACAATGTCCACTTGCTCCAAGACAGCCTCATCCCTGGCCAAGGCTGAGCCATCAGTGATGGTGAGAGCACCTCTGGGATAAGACATTTAAGAAAGTCGGGAAGAAAGACCTGCACAACTGCAACTGGAAAAGAGTGGGAAAATGTAGGAGAAACAATTCTGCAGTTCCTCAGGTCAGTGCAGAAGGAGGATGAGCAGAGACTCCCCTGCAGCCCATGGTGAAGACCATAATGAGGCAGTTGTGCCCCTGTGGCCTGTGGGGGTCCACGGTGGAGCAGAGATCCATCTGCAGTCCATGGGGAATCCCATGATGGAGCAGGTGGACGTCCAAAGAAGGATGTGACCTCATGGAAGCCTGCACTGAAGCAGACTGCCAGCAGGACCTCACGGCTCCATGGAGAGAGCCTGTGCTGGAGCAGGTTTGCTCCTGAAGGACTACACCCTATGGAGGGAACCCATACTGGAACAGTTCATGAATGGCAGCCCGTAGGAAGGCCTCACTTGGAAGAAGTTTGGGGAGGAATACCCCATGCTGGAGCAGAAGAGGAAGGAGCAATAGACACAATGTAATAAATTGACTGCAACCTTAATTTCCTGTCCCACCGCACAATTGCATGGGAGGAGGTAGAGAAAATTGGGAGAAAAGTTTAGCCTAGGAAGAAGAAGGAAAGGCAGGTTTAGATTTGAGTTTAGTTCTCATTATCCTACTCTAATTTCATTGGTAATAAATTAAGCTAATTTCCCCTAGTCAAGTCTGTTTGGTCCGTAGCAGTAACTGCTGAGTGATCTCTACGTGTCCTTATCTTGACTTATGATGCTTTTGTTGTGTTCTTTTTCTCTCCTGTCTAACTAAAGAGGGGAATGATGAGCAGCCTGATGGGCACATGGCATCCAGCCTTGATGGGCCAACCCAACAGAGTGCAATGCTAAAATCTAATCTTTGTTTATTTCTCAGAAATCTTTTCATTCTCTGGGAAAGGCATTAATGGACTGCTGAAACCATTTATTTTTAGGACAACTTTGTTAGTAAATAACTCTCTTCCCTCCTTAATGTGTAAGCCACCATTAATTTGATAGATCACTACTGTGTCCGTTTTGAGCATTTCATTAGCTATTCTTAATCTGTCACTTTTTTTCAATACCCTTTCACAGCAAAGATCTGCCATTTTCTCAGTTTTCACATCTTCTTTATAACTATTCCAGCTTGATCCAGTCCTTCTGGACAGAGGTGGCCACAATTACACAGGGCATTTCTGGTAAAATATCACCATTTCTCCGTAAAGCCAGTAATCCACTTTGATTTTGACTGATCATGCCTACATATATTGCAGGGTCACAGTAACCCCATAGCCATGTCACATTACTGCCTCAAAATTATCCTGTGAATTTATAAGAAACCCAGGTATTTCTCATAGTCCTCCTGCTGATGAATTTGTGTAGCAGAAATTGTTACAAAACATGGCAATGCAGATCAAATACAATTTTTAGACCCTTAGGTACAACTTGTTCCTAATTCTTAAAAAAACCCAAAATGATTGAAATTGGGACCTTGTATCAGAATTGAAAGCTCAAATAGCTAGTTGAGTTTGCACCTAATTGTATACAAGCTGTTTGGCACAGAGTTCTGTTCAATTCCTTTCGTTCAGTTCTCAAGATTTATCACACAACCTCTTATTCTCCTGATAGCACTCCCAGCTTTGCAGCACCAAAAGATTTCATTAACATATTCATTGTATTTTCTCCAACTCTTTGCAATTCTTCCTTTTACTACTACTTTTCACTTTCTTGTGATTACCTAATAATTTCCCAGAGAGAAAATAAAATTCAGTACAGGAATTTAGACAGATTAAATGTCATTACATTTGTCTTACTGCAAAATATTTCTGTAGTATCATCTTGTTTTACAGTCCATCTTTAGTAAAGTCATGGTGCACTCCTTCTCATTTCCTATTTGCCTCTATTATCTCAACTATTCTCTTTTTCAAAAGTCTGTAATAAAGATTTTCATGTGAACAATTACTAGGTCTATATTCACCTGCATTATGCTTTCTATTTTTTAGATGACGGCATTATGTTTGCTGATGTTAAATCTTCATAAAATTGTTTTAAATCCTTGCTATTATATCTGCCACTGGACTAACAACTACTCTGACTGTCACTGTTTGAGTAAGTTGAACTCAAAGTTCTATTTGTGTTTCAGATTTTCTGATTTCCAATAAGCTCATCCCATTGGTAGCTGTGCTTTTGCTTCATTGACCAACATTATGAATGAATGAAAAGGGAGACAAGGTATTCTATTTGTTTAGCGATTATACCTACATGATCTTCAGTCTGAAATCTATTGTTCCTGAATAGTTACTTGTCTTTGAAGATTCTTTTCATAAATAAGTCTTTTCATAGCAAATCTTTACTCTTATACTTCTTTTATAAAATCTGATTTAGCTTGAAATGTCTCAACTTCTGTTGTATCTGTATAGCTTCTGACCCCTAAGGTGTATTGCTCTTTGCTGATTTGTCTTTTATTTATCCATTCTTTATAGGCTCTCTGCTTACTTGTCATATTATTTTTGGATTTATTGTACACCCAGACCAAAAATGATTTTCAATAGATACAGCACTGAGTATTAATAACCATAGACATGAAATTATTAGCAAGTCTGTACTCAGATTTTTGGGGATTAAGCATGTGGGGAGGAAACCAAGGAAGGAAATAATTTTTACGCAGCTATATTCAAGGTGCATAAACAAGGATGCAAGATTTCTCTGCTATTCATATTATCAGTGAAGAAAGATGTGACAGACTTTGACCAGCCTTGGGCTTCTGCTCTGAATTACCCTCAGGATACACCTGCCTTGCTCTGTGGGCTATGTAGGACACCTGTGGAATCTACTTAATAGAGACCTAGAGTACTTGCAGTGATGAAATACAGCTATTTCTTGTTCTGAAGTTGTCACTGCTCTAGCTACTCATACTATTCTTATATTTCCATGGTTCTCTGTTCTTCTGTTGTATCAGTAACATTATTTCTGTTTTGTTAGATGAGGTATTCACGACTGGACTAACTAGAGATGGCTAAATATGAGGATATAATCTATTAGTTTTGTCTGCAGCTATGTATAGTATAAAATTCTCTGAGCTTAAAAGGAAATATGCAGGATCATGGAAGTTAATAGAGATTGGTTTACAAAATGGCTGATACAGAATGCAAATTCACACCTTCATATTAGTTAAACTTTACATAGCTTGGTCTATCAGTACTGATTCAGTTTTCATAAATGGACCCAAACCAGCATTTTACACCTCTTCAAAAAAGACACATGAGAGAGTATAAAATCCAGTATCCTGGCAAAGCATGTTTTCAGTGTCTAAGTAGTTTCTTAATTTTGGTTGTTTATTAATTAAACAATTTGAATAGAATATTGAGTTCAGGTCAGCTAACTGTTTGCAAGAACTTGTGCCATTGATATAAGTAAAAAAGAAAACTGCAAATAAAAGCAAATGCTTTCTGCAAATATATGAACATAAGGGAAAATCACATTCTGCTAAAAGAGTTTTTGTGTCTCTTCTTGTGATTTCATCACTGTTGCAGAAGCCTTCTGCTCTGCATTGCATACCATATGGAACAACCTACTTCTTTCTGCTTCAGCTTTTTTCCTAACCTCAACTAAAATCATAGTACCTTCATTGCCTCTGTCACTTAATATCTCCCTTATGTTCTAGTTTTTCTTCCCTGAGCATTGTAATTGTAATTGTAATTACCATCTCAGGAAAGTGTTTAGAGAGGCAACTGGTGTGAGAGAGGCAGTTCACATTCAAGATGTACTGTTTCTGCAGTTTGGTTGTAGCCTTAAAAATAACCAAAAAATATTATGGATTACAATTAAAATAAAAGCTGGAAGGAGCTTTGAGGATTTTGGACCTTACCATAAATACTTCCTGTCAACATTCCATTCCTGACTTTTCCAAGAAGTTTCAATGTTCGTTCCGTTTGTGCATCACCAACTCCACTGTCTAACCATTGCTGGCAAAGAAATACATATTGCTCATCAGTCTTGCCTGATTCATGGATGACAATTTGGTCAAGGTACCATCCAGCTCCATAACCCACACTATGGTGCTCAACAAGCACTTTGCTTAACTGTCCAAGGTCTACTGCTCTCATTTCAGAGATAGAAACCTGAGAAGATAGAGCAAAAAGGACAGCACACTGATTAGATCATATATCTTATCTTTTGTCTTTGAGAAGTTCGCATTTGGAAAGACAGATTCCTTTCAATGTTGGAGCATCTTCCTCTGAAAATAAGGAAAGATGTTATAGGCTGACATTCATATTTGGAGAACCTGTTCAGAAGCTATGTGGATCCTTGAATATATATATATTTTTTTTTCTTCTTCATGATCACTGCAGCTCATGTTTTATTACAAAAAACATCTCCCTGTTTCAGGTAGAAAGAAACCTCTTGATTGAAAAAACCTAGAGAAAGCTCATGAAAATTGAAGTTCAGCTAATCCCTCATAGCTGAAACAAAGAGAGTTCTTCAAGAATCAGGATAGACCCAGTAACTTAAATTTTTGTTTAGATAAGGAGTTTTATTTTTAAACATTTCCAAGTATTTTACATTCTAAGACACCCTATTATTCAAATAGGAAATGTCGTATTATTCAGCACTGAACAGAAATACTGTTGACGACTATGCAAACAAAGGAAGATACTGACATTAGAAACTATAACTAAGGCTGTGCACGCATACAGGCAAGAATTGATGTGCTCCTCGGATGTAAATAGACATCTGTTTAAATATTGCTACGGCTACCAGTAAACAAAAGCTAAATGGCAACTGCACTGGTGCATGTTGGGATGAATAAATTATGTGAGTGAGAGAATGAATGTGTTCTGTGCAAGATAATGTAAGTGGGTGGGTAGATACATGGGCATGTGTGTGGGTGACATTAAAAAAACCCCAGATGGATAGTAGAAACAGACGCTATAATTTTTATTTGTTGCCAACCAATTTGCCACCAGGCAGGAAAAAGCATGAGGACCAGAAAGCAATGAAGGAAGAGATGATTTTTAGAACGAATTATGTCATCTGGTCCATTCTCCTGTCTGTGTCAAACTATTCTCCACAATGAAATCAGAAAAAGAAAACGCCTAAGTTATTATTCCTATCACAGCCTTAGAACTTCCAGCATTCATACCTTGTTATATCCACGAGATCCTCAAACAGTTACCATGGCAAGGTATACCACTGCATTTAAGTATATGAAGCCCAAAATAAGATCTAGCTGGGAGGAACATCTTGCAAATAATTTTTTAGGAGCACTCATTGCTTTTTAATTTTACTCTTTGTAGTTCCAAGCCAAATATAATTTTCCTGTCAGTCTACATGACCTTTGACTTAGAGGAAATAGCCTGTATTGCTAATATTCATGTTCCTTCACAGCTAACTCTAATTGAGAAAGGGACCTATCATTAGTTTCATTCTTTGTGATAATAATTAACATTCATTAGACAACAGTGGTCATAATCACCCATTGTTATCAATGAATTCTCATAATAATACATTAAATTGCCTACTCCCTCAGCATTAGTAAGAACGTACTTTTGGTTGATGTCATTATATTTCTTTCTTCCCCTTCAGTATAAAGACATTTGGAACTGCATTAAACACACTAGTGGAAGTACAATTAATGAAAGCCAAAAGGATTTTATTTAAACTGTTTTACAAACCCATTTTACTCTGTTTTCTTACACTTGGTTGAATTTTTTTTTGTCTTCCTAGCTTTTCCTTATACCATGTTCTTCATCAGTCAAGAGAGATCTTTTTTTTTTTGTATCTCAATTTTCCTTAACTTTGTTTTCTTTGCCTGTCCATTCCACATTTTACAGGGATATTACTGATATAATCTTGTCTTTCAAGACAGCTTGCTCTTTACATTCCTTCCTTTCACCTTTTATTCTTAGAAACTCTCACTAAAACCCCATTCCAACTTTTTTATGGATGAACTTCTATGTAAAAGGAATGTAAGACTGATAGTAGTATTTTAAAATGCAGATCCATCTAGTCCACTATAGTGTTGCCAACAGCTACCAGCAACAGATTTCTAGGGAAGAGTTGAAAAACAGGGCAAATATATAGAGATGCGTCTTGAATATAAAGTCTCTCAGCCTTTTGCAATTTATGGTTCAGAGATTGCCTGAGCCAGAGATTGTCTTTGCACTTAACAACCTCAGTGGAAAGTCGTCTCCCATGACAATGTGCAATGGCTTTTTGCACCAATATGTCTTTTACCATCTGCAACATCTTGTGCCAGAAAGTAAAATGTATTAATTACACATGGAGCAAAAAAGCCACCTCCTTTTGTTTTGAATTGGCCACCTGCACATTACATTGAATGCTCTTGAGCTCTTGTATTTCACAAAGAAATAGAAATGTTCATTTTCTCTATGACATTTTATATTTCTTATCTCCCTCACATTTCCTCTCATCATCTCTTTTCCAGACTAAACATACTTGTTTGCTTCATTGTTCTTTGTGCTTTCCATTGTGAAATGGAAGATATTTCATATCACTTGACATTCTTCTTGCACTTTTTAAGACAAGTGAATCAACAAAACACAGCATCCATTATGCATCTGCACCAGTGAACATCTTTGGAGGTATGATTGTGTTTTCTGCCTTGAAGTGGCTGGGGGTTTTTTGGTGGTTTTTGTTTGCTTGGTTGCGTTTTTGTTGTTTTTGTTTTTTGGGGTTTTTTTCGGTGGGTTTGTTTTGGTGTTTTTTGGGGTTTTTTTTTTTTTTTGGTTGTTGGTTGTTTTTTTAATGATTTCTAAACATTTTTTTCCTTCTGTTTTCCTTTTGTTTTGCTTCTACTGAGATGACGTCCTACTACTTTCATATATCAGAGCTCATCATTTTGCATGCAAATTTAAGGGGTTATTCCCCCTCACAGCCACTGCTTTTCATTTAGCTACAAAGAATTTAATCTGCCATTTTATTACCCATTCACTCTGTATGAGGTTCTTCTGCAGTTTCTGCCACCAGCTCTAATATTTATTACCTTAAATAGCTCAGTATGGTCAGAACATTTTGCCATCCCACTGCTCAACCTTTTCCCAGGAATCTATTGAACAATGAAGAATGTGAACACACAAAATACCTAAGCTGAAGAACATTTTCATTGTCTACAGCACAAAAACTGCTCCCTGAAAACAAAGGAACTGCTTGGGAAGACACTCAGCACTCTGCTGCTCAACACAGTGGCTCTGATTTCTTTAGCACTAACAGCCACATCACTGACTCTGTATTAACATCCATGCATGAAATACCATGGGAAATATTTCTTTTTAGACTTCTTTTCCAGATTATGTCACTGACTACGTGCCTTTACACTTTTGTTTAACTCCTCTAATTGTCCATAAACATTTGCCCTCAAAAATGCTAAGGATTAACCTGTATTTTTAATAATATCATCCAGACAATCAACATGATAAAGGTCTTCCTATAATGTTATAACACAGTTTCGACTAAGACAGCAAGATTCTAAAAAAAAATAGCATCTTAAAAAAAAAAAAAAGCATTACTGCAGCGTAAGAACAACATATAGAAAAGTCTAAGTAGGAAGATTAAAAAGATATTCTTCTTTGCAAAGAACAATGCAGCAATACAAGTGCACAGAGGGTAGAGGTCTATAAAGCAAGGGAGAAGCAAAGAGAAGGTGACATGGAAGGAAACCTTCATTGTGTCTTCCAAAAAAAGATGTGGAAAAAGATTTAAGTAGTATGTGAAAGTTTAGTTTTACTTGGGTAGCAGATCAAGTGCAATTAAATTGACACAGGAGACTATGGACACTTATCACATGTCTGTGGAAGAATTTATACCAATTCATGGAAGAAAATGTATCAATTACTAGAATATGACTCTGGAACAAAATGGTGTGGCTGGTTTCTAAGTTTCTAAGCTCAAGAAGACATAATAAATCTAGTGAAGGAAGAGTTGTTAAGTGCAAGGCTAGTAAAGCAGTGGAACAGGTTGCCTAGGAAAGTTATAGCATCTCAGGCATGAGAGAGCATAAGAAACAGTATGAAAACATGCAGAGGAATTTGCTTTATTATTTATCAGGATGAACTGATCAAGTGCTCTGAGTTCAGGGTGGGGGTGAACCTGTTGTGTAGACATAATCATTAATATGGTAATAAGCAAAGGTTGACCAGGAAATCTCTCCTAGGATTTACCTTGAGCAGACAAATATGTTTACAAGCAGGTTTACATGTTTGCAATTTTGCAAATAAATGGATTAATTAACATATAGTAGCTAACACATTAAAAATCTTTCTTTCAACTCTATCTGGGCAGATTAGAAAAAAAAAAATAAAGGAGAAGTCACAGGAATTAGCCCTGATATTTTTACACCAGCTGCACAAATAGGTGAAAATCAAGCCATAGAATTTCAAATATCATTGGATTACCCAGATATCATCCAGATTCTAAGAACATTTTCTGATATTTTGTGGATTTTAAATTTATTGGTACTCAAAATATTCTTAAACTGTAATCTCAATTCAGGTGAAAATGCCTATACTTAGTAAGCAACACATTCTTTCCACAGGTAACTAGATTGTAACATCCATGCTGGTATTTTATAATTGGAAAGAAATATGGTATTAGAAAATAATAAACTTTAATACATCAAACAAACATGTAAGGAAAATGACTCAGTACTAACCTGCCCTCTTTCAAAATGCGAGTGCCCTAGTCTCCTTTTGCAGGAATCTCCCCACTCTCCAAATACTGTGATAAATACATCTGCATCAGTTCCTGATGCAGGGAGTGCTCCTGTATGGACACTGATCAAGTAAAGGACTTCTGCCATGAAAAATCAGTGACACAAGACATTATCAAATGAGATTATTAGCAATGCAATTATCAAACATTATAAACCAATATATTTTAGGTACAAGATTAATTTCAAGACTAAGGAATTAAGTTATAGGAATTGACATCCATTTTCTGAGTTTCATATAGATTGCTAGCTATCTCACAGCACACAGTGCAGCATTAAGGATTAAATGTCCTTTATGAATCAATACTACAATCCATGCTTGCATTACAGAAGGAGAAAACATCCTACTTCTGGATTCTGGAGTAACCTGAAAGAGTCAGACTGATTTTATCATGCTTTGTAAAAAAAAAAACAGGAGTTCTTGTAGGAATTAGAGGTCTTAAATTGAATTAGGATTTATCAACTCTAACATTTTACCAAGGAAAAACACAGACATAACAGACGATGAAAACCACTTTCTCTTCTGGATCAGCTGGATTGTGTTCTAATCTCATATTTTGAGAATTATGGCCAGCATAATTTAATATGTTCAGCAGAAATGGCTCAGCTATTTATACAAATATGCATTGTTGTTATTCTTCACAACAAAGGATGGCTTGCCATGACTTTTGTCTGATGAGTTATAAAATACATATTCCTTGAGGCAGCATGACAGAGGATTTTTAATGGGTTCTGTGAAGAATTAAATGTTATAACAGACTCTTAAGATATATTTCCATTTGCAGTCTAGCCTCCAGTAAGATATTACATGCAAAAAGTTTTAAATATTTTAACTAAGACTTCTGTTCACAGAGTATAATGAATGAGAATTTTTTTCTACATATTTTATAAAATGTAATCTGAACAAAGGAAGATGTTATCATATTTTAAATACAATGATGAAATGAAATATGGCTTCAGGGGCAGAAATGGGGTTTGAAGAAAGCCTCAAAAAACCCTGCATTTTCTCTTTGTGATTCATGCCATTAGGCATGGCATGCACCTGCCTTTTTTTAACCTGTGATTTAGTCCCTCATTAAGTGTAAATCAGTCATTTTCTGAAAACTGCCATTGAAATATTCTAGCTGGGCTTTGTGCATTTTTCATATTTTCAAATTGGTACGTAGTCTAGTGAAAACAATGCATGTCAGTTGTTTTAAAATAGAAGAAAATGCTTTAACTTGATACATATACACAGCACTTACAGGATGGCCAAGGTATCAGACCCACCAGCATGGGTTTAGCTGGAGTAGGTCATGTTTTACCAACCTGGTCTCCTTTTATGATCAGGTGACCTGCCTGGTGGATGCAGGGAAGGCTGTGGATGTTGTCTACCTGGACTTCAGCAAGGCCTTTGACACTGTCTCCCACAGCACACTCCTGGATAAGCTGGCAGCCCATGGCTTGGACAGGAGCACTCTTTGCTGGGTTCAGAACTGGCTGCATGGCCAGGCCCAGTGGTGGTGAGCAGTGCTGCATCCAGCTGGCAGCCAGTCACCAGTGTGTCTCCCAGGGGTCTGTGCTGGGGACAGTTCTGTTCAATATCTTTATTGATGGCATGGATGAGGGTGTTGAATCTTTCATTAGTACAGATGACACTAAACTGGGAGCATGTGTCAATCTGCTGGAGAGTAGGAGGGATATGCAGACAGACCTGGAACAGTTGGATGGATGGGCAGAGTCCAATAAGATGAAGTTTAATAAATCCAAGTGCCAAGTCCTGAACTTTGGCCACAATAACCCCCTGCAATGTTATAGGCTGGGGATGGTGTGGCTGGACAGTGCCCAGGCAGAAAGGGACCTGGGGGCACTGGTGACAGCAGCTGAACATGAGCCTGCAGTGTGCCCACACGGCCAAGAAGGCCAATGGCATCCTGGCCTGGATTAGGAATAATGTGTCCAGCAGGAGCAGGGAGATCTTTCTCCCCCTGTACTCAGCACTGGTGAGGCCACACCTGGAGTGCTGTGTCCAGCTCTGGCCCCTCAGTTCAGGAAGGACGTTGAGACGCTTGAGCGCGTCCAGAGGAGGCAACGAGGCTGGTGAGGGGCTGGGAACACAAACCCTGTGAGGAACGACTGAGGGAGCTGGGGGTGTTTAGCCTGGAGAAAAGGAGACTCAGAGGTGACCTTATCACTCTCTACCACTCCCTGAGAGGTGGCTGTAGCCAGGTGGGGGTTGGTCTCTTTCTCCAGGCAGCAACACAATGAGAAAACACAGCCTTAAGCTGCGCCAAGGGAAACATAAGTTGGATATTAGGAAAAAGTTTTTTCTGAAAGAGTGATAAAGTATGGAATGGTCTGCCCAGGGAGGTGGTGGAATCAACATCCCTGGATGTGGTTAAAAAAAGACTGGATGTTGCACTTGGTGCCATGGTTTAGTTGAGGTGTTAGGGCTGGGTTGGACTTGATGATCTTGAAGGTCTCTTCCGACCAAGTAAATCTGTGACTGTGATTCTGTGATTCCCACAGTTGATTGAATGAATAGTTAAAAGTAATTTTGAGTGGTTCTTTAATATATATAAAATACTTTTCAATCTTGTGCCTCGTGTTCATCCTGTAAGGCAGTTTACAATTTTGTGTGTGTATATGTATTTGCTCATATATTTATTTTTCATTTCAGCAGCATACCCCTGAGTGGTGGCTGGTCTGGCCTGACTGCAGCAAGCTCTGTCACGGTCTCAGAGCCATCTTCTCCAAACAGATATGGGGCTTCAGTGTGAAAGCTCAACTCTTGTTTAGTGTCCAGGTCTTTTAGCTGAAGCTGTAGGCAGAATCAGAAAAGAAATTAATTTATTTGAATTATTTAATTTCCTATTTCCATCCCAATAGAAACTGACATTTCTTCCTTTTACTAGCTCCTGCACACACTTCATAACAGCTACCTGATTCTGCATAACAGTTACAGCAGCTTTTTCAAGCCGCTAATTCTGCAGCCTGATGTTTATAGGTGTATTCTTCATTGCATATCAACACAAGCATAGGAGCCATTTATAAAGAACCAATGAGAGATACAGCTTAAATTGACCTGTATGTGCTTGCAATTTCAGAATGTCAAATGAATGAATACAGTTTCATCAATCTTAATAGCATATGCCCATTTTGCAAAAACATTTGCTTTTCTACTTGTTATTTTTTTTAATGAATCTTGCCATACCTCAGGTAGGATTTTCAAAGTTGGCAGAAATTAGGTGTCCAGTGGCTTTCAGGGCTGCCTGTGGAAATAAGTTATTTCAAGAATGAATTTCAATAGAATGGGCAAGCTTAAGTCCAGCTTCATTTTGCTTTGCTTTAAGTATTTATTGGAGAGTGAAGAAATTAGGTTCCAAGTTCAAGTGAACGTAGTTCTAAATGGACTTAGAACATCCAAACCAGCTGAGGAAGCAAAGCCTCAGGAGCTCACATATCCCTGCTGAGAGGGTCAATGTGGGAACCAGATTCACAGGAGGTCAACTCAGATCATGTACTCTCTCCTAGGTCAGGTTATAAAATACAGAGTGAAAATATGTCAAGTGTATGCAGAAACATTTCTGATAACCATTTCATGCAATATTGAACTTCATAATGTTGAAGCTAATGACTGCAAGTTTGCAGAAACAGCTTTTTCAGTCTTCAAACGTTTTCGCATAGAAATAGCATGTCCAAGACATTTAAAACAAAACAAAAGGAAACAAAAAGAAACAAAACTTAATTTCATCAGGACAGTAAGCAATTGAAAATCTTAGGCATGGATTCCCAAAATTATGTGGTCATTTCTTTCCAGTACTGACAGAAGCTGGAACAGCAAAACTTTGTGCTCATCATACAGAATTCATGTACAAGTGTTTGGAAATCCTGAGTAAAGGTTTCCTCACACAGATTTCAACTACAAGCTTTGAGATGCATAAATATTTATATAACTGAATGAGATAAATTATATTATTGGGAATTTGACCTTTCCACTCTTAAAAATTTTGTCAGACTGTCTTGCCCTTGAGTTCTTAGAAATGCAATGATCTCACATTTTCCAGTATTGCTTATTCATTCTGTCTAGTGCTTTACAAGATCAGTCACAGGCCTTCCAGATGAAAGTAAACAACAAACCATGAGCATTTCCAGACTTAAACCATTAAATACTTGAATAAAAAATAGTGTTATTTAGATGGTATTAAATTACATTAAAGTTGCAGTCCGTCATTTACCTATTTTTTGCACTTTCAATAACAGATTTTTTTATATTAAATGTATAACAACTTCTTATACAAAAATATTTCTCCCTGACTTCTATCAGTATGCGCAACCCTAACTAAATATCAATACATATCACAAACTCCTATCTGTCTTGAAATTGCACTAAGGTTTACCTACATAGGCAGGCAGACAGCCTGCAGAAACTGGACTCATAAAAATGAGGTGTGCAAATTTATGCAGACTTTGGCCTTAAAACAAAACATTCCTGACACATTCTTGCTAGTTCTAAGATTACATCTAAGTGTGAACTTCATCTTCAAATCATATATTGTTTCTATATTCTAAACAAACACAAAAAATGGGTTTGTGTTCTATTTTAGGAAAGGCCAGAAACTCTTTTTGAGCAAGAAACAGCTACTCCTTCTATAGTACATAAATCTTCAGAAGTTACAGAAAATACATAAATTTTAGCTAAGGTTATCTAATTCACTACAGAATTTTGCAGAAAACTGTAGAAGATAACAGGAAAAACTGGTACTTTGAAGAACCCTGTAACTGTCAAAATAGAGAAGACAGAGAGTAGCAAAATGAACGCAGGGATTTTATCTCCTTTCTACAGTTTCATCTGTGTTTCTGAGAAATTTCTCGAACTTTGAATGTTACTTCTTTCCCTTGAAAAGAAATCAAAGAGAGAAATTTTATTTCCTTGGGACTGGTTTGACTACTGATTCATAGTAGGCTTACACAACCTGACTGCTCCTGTAATTTCTCTGTTTCTTACATCTCTATTGTTTACTGCACTGTAAGAATCCTACAAGAATGAGACCAACTTGTTACATTTTAGATTATGCTTCCATGAATAACTAATTTATAAATGGACTAATAAATTAGTATTAGGTATTATAAGCATATTAATGAAAAAGGCAATAGATATTATTGTGTTTTATGCTGTGGGTTGCACATGCATACAAGAGACTACTTAGCTCTATGGCAACCCACTGACTTCTTGTAAATTGCAACAATTTATTAACTAATAAACCTGTTATTAAATGAATTGTGAAGTATTTGAAAGTATGGATGAAAATTACTTAGCCAGTTGCATAGGGTTGTTTTGGAAGAGTAAGCAGAAAGCAAACTATTATATTTATGAATTTTCTGCCATGTTTTGAGCCACCAGGTCTGGAAGTTGAAGTCTTATATTACATAATGGATATATTCAACATAGTGTCAAAATATTTTTGGAATGCCTTATCAAATGGCCTGGAGATGCATATTTAAAATTAGAAATTAGCTTTGCTTACCTATTCTTTCCATTGTTACAGCCTAACCTGAGACTACAAAATTAGCTGACACAGAACACATTTGGGGAGAAAATACAAGATAAACTCCTCCTCTATTCCCAGAGGAGCTCATAAATTCAGACTCAATGTTCCTATGAGTGCCACAAGCCCATTCACATTTTAGTCTTTAATGCAGCTGTCTCTAGCATTTCCCATCAGAAAAGTTTCTGGAGTCTTTATGCATTTAAGGAATCACCTTGATCTTTCAGATCCATAGCAGGGTTCAGGGACTCTGTGGCTCAGTTCAAGAAAGCATTCTTACAAAGCATACTGACTTCAGACTAATTTAGTGCTATGTCCACAATGGAGATTTTTGCCTTTGCCTATAGGCAGAGCTCTTTGATGCAATTTTTCCTTTAATTAACCTTCAAGTTAAAGTATACTTTTAAACTCTAATTCTGAGTTTGACAGCTATTGATTGGCTAAGTCTTTTCTGCATTCCTTTTTATGAGAATTCTTAAATGCATATTAAACTACAATCAGAGGTTTAAGGCCCACTGGTGGCTATCTTGCAAAGAATAGATACTGAATATTATCTTAATTGGCTTCCACAGGTAGGTTGGTCTGAGTCTGGAGACTGCCGTTATTTCCATGCAGGAATTAGCATTTCCTAGCATCAGCAGGAAGCACTGCCTTCCATGTCATGATGAACTGTGCAGAATGGGTCTGCATGTCAGTGTAGAGCTATATAGCAATGTGCTCTTCAGCAGGTGCAAACAAGGTTGAGCTGCCCACAAAGAGATCTGCAAGCTGTAGGCAGTCATCTGTAGATACCAGGTAACTGAGACCATCTGTGTCTCAACAAAAGTTATTTACTGCTGTGTTGAAAAATACTGCAAGTTTATACATGTTATATTTGGAGTACCTTGTGAAGTTTAATTCCTCTTCTCAAGGACGGACCACATAAAACAAAGGAGACTTTTGTTATATCTCCAATATCTCCAATGGTCAACTGTTAAAAAAAATAGTAATAATTAACTATATGTTGAATTCAACAGCATACTTTAAACCAAATAAAAAGATAAATACAGCAGGTAAAAATATTAGTCAATGAGGTTAATGTTAGGGTGAGGAAGTCCTTCTAAGAGTGCAAGTTAATTTGGACTCACATTTGTATCATAAATTATGTCTATTTTTTACTGGGGTAATTGGTTGCAGAGCATACACCAACACAACAAAAGGAGGGGATTTCTGTATTTTCAACGCCAGTTCTATTCTCCTCACTTAATTCAAAGCTAATGTGGTTTTTCATATCAAATTTGGCATTTCCTCAAGAGAGTTTTCCTGAGTGGTATATTTTGGCCCACAGGTGAGAAGTTCTCCAAGCTGTGTTTATTAAGACATAGAGGTATAAACATTAGCTCTGACAAACAAAAAATCAGTCCACATAATGTTATACATATTGGCTACAAGTTTTATTTTATTGAAACTATTTGGTAAGACTCGTATGAAATAGAAAAGAAACTTACCAAAAAGGGAGTATCACTTAGATTTTGAGCTTTCTGTGGAGGGGATTTCCCTTTTCTTCCAAATGCAACAACTTGAATGTTAGGAACATCTTCTGGTACTTGTGTGCAGTGCACCCATGTTTGCCATCGTCCTCTACTTTTTGTATCTAAATTTTCCATGGGAAGAGATGTCACAGATGCTTCTGCAGTAAAAGTAAATCTATATTTAGAGCCCATATCTGTTAGAAGGCAGTATGAACCAAAAGATTATATTGCCTGTTAGTGCAGGATCCAGCACAGGAAATTCAGGCAACAAAGCCACAAACCCCTCATTACTCATGTTAGTCCCATGCAGGGGTAGAAAACCAGGCCAGTGGCTTCATAGATCCATGTCACACTCATGCAGAGACCGTGCCTCTTTTTTTTTTGTATTGTTCCAAGGACAGGAAATGTCCTGCCAGAGGAGAATCTTTCAATACTGCCATTTCAAATTTTGCCATCCCAGGTATCATTTCTTCCCCTTTGTTTACAGAAGGCATGATTCACCTTGGTCCAGGCCAGTGACCCTCACCATGGGAGTACCAATGCTTAGTTCTTCCAACTGTGTGAAGTAACCTTATACCAGTTGTGCAGGGGTGATTCATGGAGACGAAGGACACTCCTGCCTGTATTACCTTTGAGCGGAACTGCAACTTCTGCGATATCTTCCTTGGAACGTTTATTGATCCAGCCATTGTGAAAAAAAACATGTGCAGAAAAAGGGTAGAAGACTTCTTTTATAACAATTTTTTCCAAAAACCACCCATCTGATTGAAAATAAACAGGGAATTATTAATTTATACCTTTTAAGCAACAAAATATTCTGTGTAGGCAGTCACAAGTTTCTACCTTCATCAAATCAATAACAGGTTTTCTTTTGACAGACTTCTTAAGGAAATAAAACTTCTGCAAATATATTGGCTATGTGCATGTGTTTCTATCTGTTCCACTACACTCCAAAATTGTCAATGTTTTTACAGATGTTGGGAAATTAAATGTAGGGATATGTTTGCTGTAATGATTTATTACATCTCAAAGTATGGAAAGGCTTCTATATGCAATCTCTAGACACAAGAAATCCCAACAGGAAATTATATTATCAATGTCCTAATGGAGAAAGGATCAGGATTTCAATGACATTAGCCATCAGAACATCCACTCAACACACAGCTTTCTTTCTGGTGAGGTTCCATTCTATATAATAAGGAACAAACTTCAGCTAGTTTTATCTAAGTTTGAGACCACGATTCTTTGGAAACAAAGCATTTGTAGACTCAGATCTCTGAATCTTGGTAAACTTGGTTACACTCCCAGTCTTGCTGAAATGAATGCAAGTTTGATTGTTCATTTTAATGTTACCATCTAGGAAATAGTTTCCCAGCCTGTTTTTCTGAGTCCAAGTTTAACCTACAGAGTAATTTTGTAATCTTGGGAGTTTATAGAAAAGAAGAACAAGCGACTCAGGTTATCATACTCTGGAACAATCATTTCCATTATCAACATTATCTGCAGGAGTAAAATACCTGTAGAATGTATTCTGCTGCCTTTAAAAAACAATGGACCAAAATTGTAGCCAAAGGATTGAATAAAATACCAACTAATATTCTTTGTTGTTGCTATTTATTTTCAAGAAATAAGCTTTTTTTTTAGCTACAATAGCTGCTTTTGAGTCAGAAGTGGAATGAGAAAAAATGTTGCAGGAATACAGCCTTTTTATCTGCCAGTCAACCTCACATATGCAGGATCTCTTAAAAAATATTTTGCATGGATTAGAAGGAAAGAACCTGTGAGGCCAGAACAGCCTTTCTTCTGTGTTCCACTACTTAATCTAATGAACCACTTTTATGTTCTTATCTTTACCTAGAAGCATACAGCCCTGAAAATAAATTCTTTTTTATTTTTACTTATCCATCATCTAGAAATGTACAGGAAGACGAAATTTATAATAGTTTCAAAAGCATGATGTCATATTGCTTCCTAAAAAACAAAATCTTTGTTGACTGTGCTTATGAAAAGATAGAAACTTTGACAGAGAAAAGTTTAATATATAATTTTACTATTTTACATTCTCACAACATTTCCTTGGAATCCCTTGCACATTTTAGTAAAACCAAGCTGGATTTGAATACTTGACATGTATAATCCATAAGAAATAATGAACAGGTGAAAATGGAAAGCAATTTCATATTTTCTAAAATTTTTTAAAAAACACTTTTGTGTTAAATTTCAGACATTTCTGAAGTACTAGGATCCCCTAAATCAAATAATAAACACTGTTATTATGTTACATTTACTGAAAAAACTACCAACCTTTTCTTAGACTTTTAAATCCAACATGAACTTGATTCAACTTGCCAAGGTAAACACATTTGATTTTGAAAATATCCACCTGCAATATGAAAATAATCAAAATTATATTTTAGTTAAACTTAATAGGGCTCTGGTTTTGAGTATTTATCAGTTTAGCCTGGTGTGTCTGGTCATTGTTTTGTACCTTGATAGAAGCAAATTTAGCTCATCTATGCCATTTCATTGTCTTTGACTTCATAATTAAATATTATGTACTATAGCTCATCTTTTCTTATCCAGTTGATATTATGAATTATGAATTTCAAAATGCCTCTGCATTTAGTAGGAAATTATTTTGGAAACATCAGATACACACACTAGCAATAAAATTCTCATTTCTCATACCTTCATGGACTAAAATAAACAGATCATTTTCTAGTGTGTTGAAAAATACTTTGGTCCAGAACCTAACTTGCAATGAAACTGATAAATACTAGACATCTAATAATTCTGAAAATCTAGAGCAATTTAATTTTTCACTAAAATTCACAGTTAATTCACAGCTAATTCACAGTGGGAATTAGGCATGTCAATGGGAATTAAGTGAATGGTATCAGTGAAGATTTCAACCACAGTGCTTTTGGGATAAGGATGCCTCCTTGAAATCATCTCTCTATAATAGGTCAAATTTTCTACATACAACAGACTTGAATGATCAATAGACTTCATGGAGTCTTTCCTTTTATCCATATCATAAATCTTTATTCACCTTCTTGCCTATATATGCTCATCTTCTTCTTTGAGCAGTTATCCTCATAATCTCTGGGAATGCTCACATAAGTATGTGCACTGACACTGGGAACATGTTGCTTAAAGTTCTTTTTTTAACTGGGCCTGAAGATACGAGGTTTTGAAACATACTATTTATGAATGGATTCATCTAATCTTTTGAGAAACCAGCTGCGAAATTAAACCTCTACAGCTAAGACTTTTATTTCATGTGACCTCATGAGTTATTCTGTTGAACACAGAAGCAGTTGTCTTGGGAAGTTAGGTTGAAAATGCAAATCTGAATATAATGGCTGAGGACTAGTTTGGGGGTTTGAAAAAAAAAAATAAAGCCCTTGCATTGTTCCCATAGCCCCAGAGTTCCAGAATTTCAGTGTCTGTGAGAACAATATTGATCAAAAGAATCATCTAGAAAACAAAAAAAAGAACGACTAAAACCAGAGCATTCGTTATTTGAGGGTAAATTGGAGTATGCAACAGAGTGAATATCCGAAGAGTTGTTACTTGAAATCTTTCCTATAAGAAGAAGATTAGGGTCTTATAGCCCAGGATATAGAAAAGCCCTTTAGAATTTCAGAGGAAGGATTTAGCAAGCCTGAACAAGCCTGTTCAAAAACTGACACAGAATCTGGATTAAACAGAAAAAATCCTTGTGAATTTGCAGATGAGTAGTACTTCCACAGGAGTGAGTATTTGCAGAAGTCAAGTGCTATTGTTCAGGGTTTTCTCTACAAGTTTTATTCTTGGCAAAAACATAACACATTCTTATACCAGAATGAGATTTTTAAAAGGCCAGGACAGTTTGGGTTTTTGAAAGAAACAGGCATCTGTCCATCTTCCAGTCTGTACAGATACCTTATCCATTGTGGCAGGCAGTCTTGCTGCTCAGATTTCTCTAAAACACTATCCTTAAGACACACTACACAGGACTACTATCTATTGTCATCAAAAGGACTAAACTATACAACTTCCTTCATTACTCCTTCAAACAAGATGAGCTGTTCTATCTGTCATTATTTTCAGATTTAACTTGTGAACTCTGAGCTACCAGTGGGATCAGTTCTTGACGAGCATGACACTGGGCATGCATTTTCTCTTCCACAAAGGAGAAAGAAAATACAGAGAACATAATGACTAAGATCTGGGTTTCATTTCATACAAAAACTGTCTTCTAGAATCTTTACAAATAGTAAGAAAAGCAGCAAAAATAAACACAGGTATGTGCAAAGAATAAATGAAGTGTATATCAAATACATTTCTCTAGCTTTCTGCACCAGAGAAGAAACTACTCTAGGCTGGCTGGCAAAAGTGAAATATTCTCTCCCACCTTCTCCTAGAAGAAGATTTCTAGGTATTTCATAATGATTTCATGACATCCTTAAAACAAAAACAACAAAACAAAACAAAACAAAAAAAAAAAAAACCCCAACAACAAAAAGAAAACAAACCCAACAAAAAATTTTCAAGCTGAAATTCTAAACACTAGGGTCTAATAAAATATCAGCTAGACATGTTCTTCTGATTTGAAAGCGATATTTCCTTTTGATCTGAAGTCTATTTTAGTTACTTTGTTCTTATGCCAATAACTACTCAAGGAATTACTCTTCTAGGAAAAGCCATTTAATCTCAAAAAGCAACAATATGTTTACCAAAAAGCAAGAAGTGGGTGGAAAAAAACCAGAACATGAAAAAATAAGAGTCTTCTTGGAACACTGACAGTGGTCAGGGAAGTTAACAAGAAATGTTCACAGAATGCTTTAAATGGAGTGGTTACAAATGCAAGTTATCCTACAGAAATTTTATCAGTTCTAACAATCAGGCATATTTTAATAAAGCAGTGATGCCTCCCCAGCCTTAAAAGTCTGGAATATTAAAACGGAACTCTCAGAGATGGTCTAGTCTGACTCAAAATTACTTTAACACCTTAACTGTATTACTGTAGCATAGCAGTGATAATGCTTAAAAACAATATGTTATGGAGACAATCACTATATGGAATATAAAACATTAATATTTTTAATACTCTATCCATGAACGGTTTTCTGAAAATATAAGTTCTGAAAATAAAAAGACACTCACAGATTCAGTTATATTTTCCCTCATTATTTTACCTGCCCTCTAGCAAAAGTGATCAGGCTGTTTTTCGAGTTAAGCCATCGCTTCCCCAAGTCACTTTTTTCTCCTTGTATTCGAAGATAAACCTCTCCAGTGGCATTTGCCTTCTTCAAGTCTCCCGTGTGCAAATGGATTTCATATTCCACAACTTCAGAAAAAATAGAAAAAAAAAACCCCAAAAAGTCAGCAGGAGAAAACACTTGTCCTCTTGCCTGACACCCGCATTATATACCAATTCTTGGTAGAAACTGTTGCAGATTTCACCCCAATCCCATACTGTACCACCAAACAAGGTCTCTTCAGTCCTGGTGATATGCATAATCAAAACACATTCCTTATACATAAAAGGATTAGAGAACATAGATTTGCTCTGCTCTCACACCACTCCCAGAAAATAAGTGCTACTGGTTGCTGTTTGGGGCACAGGATCTTTTGTGTACTGTCCTTCATATAAGCTAGGAAATTCCTTTTTAAGAAAAAAGCCATTCTTCTATCCTCTTCAGAAAGCCTAATTTTTTCTTTCTAAGATTATTTACTGATATTTCTTTGGTTTTCTCTCCCTCTACTTTTATTTATCACTAGTTAGACCATAATACTATCACAACATTCTTAAGTTAAAGTATGTTAATATGAAACAAAAATAATGAATTAAAATTCTTTCAACATCAGCTTTAACACATAAACATTAATAATAATGTTTAAATTAAACACTTTGTATCATTCTCCGAAGAACCTTCCATTAACGATATACTAGCCCAAAAATCCAGGTCAGATAAGTGAATTTTGAGTTTAAGGGAAAGCATTCCTGAGTTTCTCAGCTGTGGTCATAGTACAGAGATTAGAAGAGATGCCTACGTCCCCTATACGAAGCTTCTGTTTCCTTGCCTATTTTTGTCACAATACATAGGGAAGTGATGCAGATGAGACCAGACTGAATTCATGCCAAACAATCTCCAATGTTCACTTTTTAAATGACCTATTTCAGCCCTTGAGCTTATCATGGAAACAAGGGACAAGGAACCACTTAAACAGAAGCAGGTTGCAATCTCATAATTCACTGTTATTTGCATCATTTTAACAACAAGGACCCCAGCACAAAATAAGAAGGGTTTTGGGGGGATCAATTTTATTTTCCTTCTGGCATTGTGTGCTCTAATTCAGATTACAATAATAAATATCATTTGTATAGTGTATTCATTTGGGATCATTTGTGTAATGAGCTGGTACGAATCTAGCTTTGGTGGCTATATTAAGAGTGAGATCCTTATGTAGTCAGCAGAGGAAGGCAGGTGCTGTAGAAAACACCTCTGATGGGTTCCCACACATTCTAGAGATAAGCACTAGAATTCAGGAGTCTAAACTTAGATGGTCTAAATGCTCCCCTGCTTCCAACCACAGGCATAATTTCTTCAGCCTAAGAATAAAATCTATGCTCTTGTAGCAGCTCATATTTGCAAAACATGACTGTCTAATATTTTTAATAGAACAACACTTTTCTTCACTTTAAAATGCAAAGTCACATTTGTGATGCAGGTAATGAGCAATGCACACATACCAAGAATGTATTTGAAAACATTTGTATTATCTCTTGAACTTTTTTTATCACAAATGTGAAAACTCTTTTTTTTTTTTTTAAGTACTGAGCGGCCTTAAAATCCAGCATTTTATAAGTCTTGAGCTATCTTTGACCATCCAACATTTTCAGCCCTTACTCCTACAATCTTCATCATGGTAGCAGTAAAACATAGACAATATCTAGACTATGTGACATTTATGTGTTGGAGAAAGTCTTTCTGCCTCACTCTGCCTCTTGCCCCTCCCTGGAGCTCAGCTGGCTCTACAACATCTGCTTTCCTAGGCAAGCCATGAGTGCAAAGGAAGGGAATGGTGCTTTAGACAGGCATGAAACCGAGGAGAAACGAAGCACTTTCAGTTTCACAGCTGACAGAGAGCATGGAAACACACATTATTCAAGTCTGAAATGTACATTTCAGTCTAGTGTACATCATAGGATATATGAATATCTAAGTATACATCCTGGAAACATCTGATATTCTCAGGATATTTTTCTTCTTCAATCAGATTTTTTCCAAGATAGAAGTGGTCTATTTAAGCAAATTGTACATTCTTTAAAAAGATTATAATTATGAGAAAATTCTAGTAGGTTTAAGAATAATTCAATGAACCCAGAAGCTAAAGCTGTCACTTAGTTTCATGCGTAGGTGATAGGAAAACAGGGTAGGGAAAAAAAAGTGTTGTGAGGATATTTATTTTAAGCTTTCCTTACAGCTCTTTTCACAAGTTGGTGCTATTCATGTTGAGTGTTATAATCAAAAGGTCTGAATTCAAATATTGTGACATCTTAGATAGCCATTTCTTTCTATTTCTAAAATAAAAATGTCCCATAACAGGATTAATGATTTTAAAGAGTGGGTTTGTATAGACCATAAAATTAATATTTAAAAGGATACATTACATAATAAGGGCTATATAAGTCTGCTACTAAAAGTGTGCTCATTTCAATAAACTTCAGAAATGCATTTATTTCCTTTTACCTTTTACTTCATGAGGATCACATCTGAGAAAATCTGTTTGCTTAAAAGTGACTTTATTTCACTGCAGCACTATTTGCTTCAGGGTCTCCCTTTGGGACTATTTTTTTTTTTTTAATAATTTAAACTAAGGGCTAGGAAAGTTCTTATAATTGATAGTATCACTCATGTTTGATGTTAAGAAGTAAGCCAAGAGCTTTCCCAGCCTGGGGCCCTAACATGTCTCATTCCTCTCTTCAAGGGAGTTAAATTTGCTCTGCCATGTAAAAGACAACATAGCTGCATGATAGTCAGCACAGCTACACAGATTCGATCTTTCTGGAGTTCCAGATGATTGAAAATACATGAGCAGTCCAGGTGACACTTTAGTTAGCATTTAGCCAGTGGCATTTTGCTTTCAGGGGAGTTAGGGTGTGAAGTTTCTGTGTTCATTCTGAGTGTTACCTCACCTGTGTAACTGGGCCATGTGAGCAGATTTGTTGAAGTCAAAAGGCTACTTGTGTGAATAAGATCAAATTATTTTGGTCCATGTGTTTGACGACTGCTGTGGGGGTAAATTAGAATCCAGAGTGCTCACATTGTTCCTGCTTTTGTCCATTAATATTTGAATCATTAATATACAGGATCACGAGCTTAGCTTAGAAATGTATGTGGTGTTTCTGCTGAGTGGGTATTTTCAGCTGAATGTGCTGAATCTATTGATGCATAATTTAAAGTTCAATGTAGTCGTAGCAAATATTTCTTATTAATTTTCCACTATTTAAGTGAAATAAAAGTATATACAAAGTAGCCCCTATGAAAGGAGTCATAACAGAAAGGAGATGCTGGGAAATGGGGTAAAAGTTTTTAGGCTGAGTTTGGGACCATTCTGATTGTGTTCTGTACGAACAGCATACTCCAACAACAAAAATCTATTAAGACAAGGTATTCTCTTCAAGCTTGTCATTTTTTATCTCTTCCCAATCAATCCTATTTATAAAAATTCTCTTTCAGATGTAAGCATATGTGTTGCAAAACTGAAAGCGATCACCTATGCTAATTCAAAAAGAAAAAAAAAAATCAAAAAACCACAAAACCCCATCAATTAAAGGTAGGAGAGTAAATACATATTATTTTATTATTATTATTTTGTATTAATTTATTGTGTGTGTGTCTATGAATAAAACTAGAATATAACAAAGAAGAAATTTTAGACTGAAGTAGTATTGGCACCAAAAAGAGTAAAAGTGATTTTAACATTTCCAGTTGTAAGTCACTGGACTTCACAAAATGGTTTGTGAAAAACTTTCTAGGTTGGTAGATACTCCCATCTACGGATTAATTTTTGATGGAGAGCAAATGCACATCTTTTCCCAGAAATTTTCCAAGAAAAACACACTAAATTTCTAATATACTTCATAAATTAACTATTTTACATATCAGAACAACGCTTTCAGACAGTATCTCCCTTTGGCTCTTAGCATAATAGAGGCTTCAAGAGGTGTATTTTAGAATTTTTTTTTAATTTTTGTACTTTTTATATGCAGTAAAAAATTTAATCAGTTTAAATTCAGAAAATTATTGTTTATATTTACAGTTCTTTTCATTTTTTCTTAAATAAATTAGGGAAATAGGGCCTTTTAATAAAGATCTATATTTACTATATTCATGATTGTACATTCAGCGTATGTTACCTCCAACATCCAATGTTTTTTTGAATCTGATGGATCAAAAGTCTAAAATGGTAAGATATTTCAGTACACGAATACAAGGTGACAAAAGTTTTTAATTATGCAAACACCAGAAATTTAAAAGGTCTTTGTTGTTTTTTTCTGAAGTTTCAACTTAAGTTGGATGAAATATTTAGGAAACTCTCCTTAGAGAATGGTCTGTAAAAGTCCATGTGGTCTATTTTATTTCTTTTTCTGGTCTGCTTCCATCTTTTTGTATTAGTTTCCATTTAAGCAGAATACTTTTTGTACTATAGCCTCTAGCAGTTAAACTTCTTAACTGGTACTAAAAGCCTCAATATATGATCTTTGCTCTCTCTATCTATCCTCTTTATTCTAATGAGCTGAATAAATGGGAAGCTTGTCCTTAAGTACTAGTGATCAAGTTATCAGTATACAATTGGTTGTTCCAGGGGGATTGGTGGGAGGTGGTTGGCAGAAATCACTTAATTATCTCTCTGGCATCATATCATTCTCATGTGTTACTAACAGCAGAGAAACATGCAACTTAATGTATATTTTTCTAGAATATCACATGCTGTGCTATCTCATTGACATCAATAAAACACTAGAGTAATTGAAATTCTTGGATATCACGTTGCTGGCTGTGTGGCATTTTAAAAATTCTAACTTATTGTGTAGGGGGTCTGCAAGTCTTTCCTTCTTTACTATGCTTTTAGATCACATATATTTCTTTGTGAATAGGAGGAGACAAATAATATCAGACAGTAGATGATGTTTTGTACTCATCTTCAGATGACATAGCTTTAATTTGAAGAGATAATAAATAATTGACAGCTAAAAGTGAAACATTATCTAATGTGAGAGAAACCAAACACTATGTTTGGTATTAGCAGTTAGAGCATCTTTCGTAATCCTCATACAAATGATTTCTCTTTTGTGGTAAATGCGCATGCAAAACCATCAAATTCCTTAATACCAAATTCTTATGGAAATCTTCACAGAGTATTTTTGGCCCAAAAGAGATATACTGGTGTTCCAGACACAGATCCTGACCCCAGTAAAAAGAGAAGACATAGCTTACCAGGCAAAGGCTCCTGATCTGCATAGAGAGCTGGCAGCTCCACACATTTGTCTTCCTTAGGGTTGAACCAGCAGTCAAAAGCTAAACACATCTCTTCCTTTGTGCCTGTGTGCTTCATATGCAGTAAATCTAAGTGCCATGGCTGTTTTAGCTCACTGTGTGGACCAGTTACCTGAACTTTGTATATTGAGCCAATATCTGCCAGCTCATCCTGTGTGAGGAGAAAAGAGAAGTTGAATGGATCTTGTTTCAACTGTGCCAGAACAAATGCAGTTGGCAGCTGTAGGCAACAGTTGAACAAACTTCAGTAGTTAAAAAATTGGGGCAGATTTATAACTAGTACTATTTTTCCCCTTTCTAATCAATACAAAATTAATTTAAAAACATGAATGAGGAGATGGAATGCTTGAGGTTTGATATTAAGGAAAAAGCAGTGGCAGTCACTGTTGAAATTTGTACACAGAACAGGGCACAGTGTTCATATATATTACACAGGTTCAGTAGATCAGGCACAGAAGCTTCAGTCAATTTTTAAAACTTTGGACACTACTGGAAATATTTCTTACAACAATAAAAATGATGCAACTAATTATAAATTTGAAAGAAAGTTAATCTAGTTTTGAGCAAACATCCAAAAGAGCCTTCATCCTCACTCTAGATGATAGAAGATGTACATTAAAATCTTGCATTCATACTTGAGAAAAAAAACCAGTCTAGTTTTACTGGGGATAGCACACCATCTCTAGGATGTACCACTGCTTGAGTAAGTGACAGCAGAGGAGGCCGTAGGTACTATAATTAGTGGTTTAAAATCAATATTTTTTTCACTGTAAGAAAAAAAGGGAGAAAACAGAAGTTGTCTTTTCCTCTTTGATATTTCTTGGATTCTTTTCCCTGCTCTTTCACTTTAGATATGCTCAGATAGTAGAAGTCCATGACCTGACTTCAGCCTTTCCTCCAACAGGGCAGTTCAGCTTCATACTATTTTTTTTTTTTGTATTTATCTGAGGTTCTTGGAAATAACTCAGAAAAACCCCCTGAGTACTCCTCATTTTGGATCATGTTTGTGGTTATTCTAGTCTGCTTAGTTCCTCTTTCATTAAAGAAAAGAGGAGCATCAAAACACAAAAAAATTATTTCTTTAGCTCAATCATAAAATTCAATTTATTAAGAGGAAAAAGGAAGAGACAATAAATAACAGAGGGAAAATGAGAAACCATACTAGAAAAAGAAGTTCAGAGAAACCGATGGCAAGGATGAATAAATTACTTGAGAGAGAAAAGAGAAAAATTAACCTTCTGTATATTTCATCTCATTTATGATTCTTCCTTCATCAGCCCCAAAAGCTCTACAGTATCCCATGGCATATTGTATGCTTACAAATTGCTGATTTTTGTGAGATCAACAAAGCCTGTAAATCAGTACCTGCCGCTTGGTATACGCTGTGATATGCACCAAGGGACCAATTCACTCACTTAAACATTCTCAGTATGAGACACTGGGAGAATTTGCTCTTTCAAAAACCATTGTTCATGTGTTGCTACCTACAAACAAAAATGATGATCTGTGCCAAACTACACAGAGGACTTAAAAATCAATTTGGTAGTTTAGTTTAAAGAAACAGTTTATCTCAGAATTAAGTGGATTATTGGCTACATGATTCGTAGGCTTTGCTTGCAACAGAAAAAGGTTGAAGTACTTTGATCTGAATTGCTTTCCCTGTGACTTGAAGTGACAACTTTTTGTGACTCAGGGTGCCGTAGAAGATAAAAAAAAGGCGAATTGGATCCTCTTCACCACTCAAGTCAGATCCAGTGATATCCATTATCCAGAAACCTGATGACTTCATGTTGGTTTCAGGCAGTTTAGGACTAAGAGTCGACCTTCTGCCTTTAAAAATTATCAAAGAGAAAGGAAAGATGACAGCATGAGAGAATGGCATAATCTAGCAGGACCGTAGCCTTTACAGTACACAAACAAAGCTCTTTTTGCAGGTTATGTTGTATCTATAGCAACTGCTGACTAAGAATAACACATCAATATCTTTATTACATTTTTGTGAAGAATTTAGCAGTTTAATGTTCTTTCTGTGTTTAAAATTTAGTTTCAATGGCATTTGTTGACGCCATTGAATGTATTTTCCTTGTCATGTTTGGAAGTAATTGCTAAGAGAATATTCGGTCACCTTTTAGAGGTCTAAGTAATTGTTTTTTAAAAAGCAATCAGTGTTATTAAAGCAAATTTATAATTTAAGAGCATGTAGCCATATGTAGCATGTAGGCATCTAATGCAAAATGAACAATTCTAATGAACTTTGCTTGTCACTCTGTGAGACTGACAGGTAACCTATAACAAACACACAAAATTATTTGCCAGATCCTGAGAAGATCAATATTATTATCTTCCTCTCTTTTTCTTCATTAATTGCTGTTATTCTTCATTTTAACTCTGTTTTAACCAGTCTAGATGGAGTGAAAATGACTTCATGAAGAGGAACAGCTCAGGAAAATGTGCTTACTACAACTCAGAAAAACCACACAACTGAATCAAGGACACCTTATACCTTACTTCCTCTGGACAAACTTCTGTCATTCATTTCCTTTGCATTGAATCCTTTTCACAGGATTGAAGGAAGAAATCTTTTAGCACTTCTGAATGAGTAAAGGTTCTGCTGTAAGTGTTCTTTTGCCAAGTACATCCAGGTTTAGATTTGCACAGATCATGGCATAGTAGTAGGTGTGAAATGAACAGAAATGAGCAACCCAGAACTGCTGCTTTGTCCTGTGGAATACTCTCACAGGTAAAGATTAGGCTCATTTCAGTGAAGTAACTTGTCTTTAGATTTCAAATGAGATTCTAGGCCAAAAAATAGTGTATAGAATTTAAGCTATTTATCCCCATGAGTAGCACATCCCAAGCTCAGCTATTTACCCCTCATTGAAATATCCTGTGTTTAATTTGGAAGGCAGGTGTTCCTTATGCAACATATTGACAAGACAGAATGATATTAACTTTGACCTTACCAAATGTGGCTGTGCTACAACACTATGATCAAACTGAAAATTCACATTTTCAATAAAAGAAAGATACTACAGAGATCTGAAAGAGCTATAGTCAAATGTATGTATATATAAAATAAAAATAAAAATAAAAACATAAAAATGGGCAGGTCAGTTTTGCAGAACTTACCTACTGTTACAATCTCACAAACAGTCTCACATAAGCCCAGATGAGTATCAAGCCAATTCCACAATGGAAAGACCCATTCTTTGTCTGAATCTTGTGATTCCTTGACTGTAACCATCTTGAGGTACATCCCTGCCCCATAGCCTTCTCCATCATGTCCTATGACCACTTTTTGCAAATGACTCAGAGAAACAGCTTCCACCAAAAATGAAACCACCTGAAAAACAGGGAAATACTTAATACAACAGAATTTTGACTTGTACTTCAGCGAAAATATAGGCCTGGATTCATATGAGAATTTGAATTTTTTAAAATCTGTTTCTTTGTAAAATTTAACATAGCATGCCCCTGCTGAATCTAAGAAAGCACACACTGATTAGAACTAACATTTAATCCTATATTCATCATTAATGATGTATTGTACTTTCATTTGATCTTTGGTCTATATGGGTCACTACATCAATTGTTTCATAATACATTCAAATCTTTATACCTCAACTTTCTGACAGTCAGTTATGAGGTTTTGGTATGACATTATGACAGTCAGTGACAAGGTTTTGGTTCTAATCAAAGTTCTGTCTCTTAGATATCTAGTTTCTAAAGCTTATCATACAAGTCTAGATATATATTAATAGTTTTAAACAAAAGTTAGAAATCTAAAGAGTGTTTTACTTCAAGACAGCTTTTTAATTCTTCTCCAGTAGTCAGAAAACCTGACTTTTGCTTTCCTTGCAGAATAAAAATAATTGTGGAGCAAATTGAGAAGAGTAAGGAAAGAAGTTAAAATGTTAGTAAAGAGTAAAAGATGAGAGATGGGAAGAGAAACAGAATGGAGAAGGCAGAGAAAGACATGGGAGAAGTAAAGACAAGCAGCAGTAGATTTGAATAGGGATCAGAAAAACAAGATAAGGAAAAAGGTGAAATGCAAAGAAATTATATGCCCCACTAAATTTTTGTAAGAAAGCCAGATGTTCTGCATAAGGCCCAGCCAGGGGCCAGATGGACCTCATGGTAACTGGTAAAGGTTAGAAAGTTAAGAACAAATGGAGTTTGAACAGCAATGTCTAGGAATATAATTAACACCATAATTCAAATAAAACAATTCAGTACCAGGAACTTACTAAACTGGATGTCAAAACAATTTAGAACCCAAGATATTAGCAAACTGATCTCTAAAAGAATAGAGTAGTTGCCAAAGTCCTATGTGTTTTCCCTATTTCTTTTTAAATAAAAGATTGGAGAAGTAGATTTTCTGCTACTAATATTGAAAGTATGTTCATACAACAAAAAAATCGTTTTCTTTTCTAATAGTAGTCAGAACCTAACAGCAGATTGTGAGCAGAAATCATTAACTTTGTTAATTAAGATATTTTAGGAAATAAATCCATGTATGAACATAAAATAATTACACTACAGTGCTGTCTCTGTATATAGGCATATTTCTGAGAAATACACAGAAATGAAATTTAGAAATTCTCTCAGTTCTTTACTGATTTCACTTGTACCCTAACAAGCACTGTGGTAATTATCTAATAAAATTATTTCTCAGAAATCTAATCCTCTCCTTGACAATGGACACTTTGGCATGAATTTTTTCAAACTTCCTTTTTCAGTGAGTGGAAGTCTAATTCATAAGACAAGAATTTAATTTATAGGGGTCATCTAGGAACACTGGGTTTACTTGCATTCTTTTTTCAAGTGGAATTTTTGTTTCTTGTCTAAACTTACTGATATTGAGTTGATGTTTCAAAGTGGGATTGTGGTTTCAGAAACATCATAGACTGAAAAAGTTTCATGGAAATTTCTGTAATTTATTTTTCACTGGTTTTTCAAATTTTTAGTACCTGTTCTCTCCTAAATTTGGAACAGAAGTCAGAAGCATGATCACAGCGTGTCTTGGGTTATGGAACCAAAAATGTGTATTCTATTTCATTTGTTGAAAGCAGTTGGGGAGATGTTTTTTCTTTATCTCTTGTTATTTTGGGGGGGGGGGGGGGGCGGGTCCCTTCTGATAATGGGCAGGTGGGGCAGTGTTTCTTATCTCTTTCACCACCCGTCCTCCCTCTGGGGAGATATTTTCTGCTAATGGGCCATTAAGGCTCACGAAGCCATCACCCCCAAGCCATCATCCACATTCCATCATCCCATTGTGAAACGCTCCACCCAGTGGGGGGAGCCAACCATTGCTACCTGGATAAAATCTGAGACACAGGAACTTGAAGTATCTGGCTCCACCAGATTGCCGGAGGAAGACTGGCCCCTTCTCACCACCACTGGACCCTTTTCTACAGGATCATCTCTCCTCCACCAGAACCACATCTGCCACTCCAGGAGGACTCACTTTTGGACTGCTTCTAACACCCTGACCAACAGAGTGTCAGGTTGTAGCTCTGACTCTGTCAGGATTTTCCAAAATTGTTGTTTGTTTGTTTGCTGGCTTGGTTAGGTGGTTTTGTTTTTCTACTACATTTTTATTATTAATACTCCTAGTAAAGAACTGTGATTCCTATTCCCAAAATTTTTGCCTGAAAGCCCTTGATTGCAAAATTATAATTGGGTGGGGGTGAGGGGTTTATAATCTCCATTCTAAGGGAAACCCCAGTTTCCCTGGCAGATACCTGTCTTTCCAAACCAAGACAAGTAGGCATTAAGCAACACAACGCAGTGCTAACCCCTGCACATGTAAGATTGCATTCTGGTGCCATTACCTTATTTCTTTGAAATTTTCTTCCTTCTGTTAAAGATGTATGAAGCTTCCTCACACCTGTGTCCCCTCTTTTGCCATAGAGAGTGAGATAAACATTTGCAAAAGTCTCTGCTCCCCAGCGGTCGCCAATATGTACAGAAACAACATACTTATAGACTGTAAAAAAAATTAAAAAGTTTAATTAAACTGATTAAGTGCAAGGTGTACTTCAAACAGCAACACAGAATATTTAGTAAGACTTTAGTGCTTTTTTTTATTTCTGCAGCTACAAAAAGATATGCTACACAGTGAATGAAATAATCAGGTTACTCTTTATGAATCTGATCTCTTCTTGCCAAGCTCAATGAAGACTTCCATTCACTTCCTTAGAAATTTGAAGGAAATTGGACTCAAACAATTTACACTTATGAATTAGGCAAATTCTGCCTGATTCTGTTTTATTGTGCAAGATTTGGAAAGAACTCATTTGAGTTAGTTGAGGAACTAAACTAAAAACTAATTAAAAACTGAATTATCTTTGAAATAGATAATAATTAACACAGGTCAAAGAATAAGAATAAGGTTATGCAAATTTAAATAAGAAACAAATGCAACATAGCATCTGGATGCATGACATGACATATAAGTATAAATATTTACAAAACAGACTTATTAACTTAAGGAAGGAAACTATAAATTCTTTGCCTCTATATTGATCCTGTATGAATGAATTTCTACAGTCAGATCAGGTCTTCTTCCAAGGAAGATCATTTAATTGCATATGTATTCAGGCTCATACAAAAAGAATAACCAAAATTTATCAAATGTCGTTTTTAATGTACAGTCGTGCAGAGTTAATATTTAACTAATGGAACACTATACTTTCTTTTAAGGTCATGAATAGGTTTGAGTATTCAGGGACCAGAACTTCTGGAACTTTAGTTTAGCAAAGCAGTCGTGTCTCTAATTACTTTTATCTCCTGTGAAACTGTGTAAATGCAGTACTTCTGTAAGTCTTCAATTCCAAGGGCATCTCTGAGAACTCTCAGCATGACAAAATAAGTAGCCTTCAGGAAAAAAATCCCCAACCTTTTTGTGCAATAAGCTTACTTCTGTTACTTACATTATCAAGCAAAGCTATTTTAAGGTAAGTAATTCAATAGAAACTCTAGAACAAATAATTTTCATGGCTTTAAACATGTTTGTTTCCCTAAAATGTTGAATTGTATTGTTCAGTTTTTCTCATTTAGAATCATGCAGAAGATTTAGCAACTGTAAAATCCAATATGCAACTTAATCGGAAAATTAAAATTTAAGTGGTCAGCATTATTGCAGTACATATATGAAGACAGATGCAACAGAGCCATAGAAGGTATCAAATCCAGACAATCACTCTATTATATCTGTGGCGTTGATTTATTTTCAAGCAGCTAATTTACAGTGTTTGTGTCATCTTGGTGATTTTACCTGGCAAAGTTTTCTGGTCCTCAGTGACTGCAGGGAATTCTTTTACCAGCTCCTCTTCTTCTCTCTTAAGAGTGAGCCAGCAGTTACACTCAAAGTTCAGTTCCTGTTTTGTATGCAACTCTTGTAAGTGAAAAGACTTCAGATGCCAGCCCTTAAAGCCTGGCACATCATCACAGCGGACTCGAATCTTGTATACATCTCCCAGATCTCCAGTCTCAACCTGCACCAAATATCATGAGGAAGAGTTTGGTACTGTCAAGGGTGGTTTGCTTAGAGAGATTTTCCCCAATCCCAGCATAGAATTTCTAAACTTAACAGTAAGTAATGGAAGGTTGAGTTTGAAGCTGGGATAAGCGTGATGATAGAATCAATCCTTTTTGTTTCATGGTATAATCATGGGTGAGATTATCTCCTTTATTAGTAAGCATGCTCTGTAAGCAGACATACTGTAAGCAGGATAACTTTAGAGTGAGTAACAGTTAAAATTCGTAAAATCTGTGAATTTAGGTTCTTTAGACAAAAGGGAACACAAGAAGTTGTGACCCTACTGGATAAAGAGAGAATTAACTAACAATTAAAGATTCTAATATCAGCAGCAAAATGAGGTATTAACTTAAAGATGATTACTAGGAGCATGGAGTCACAGAATTGTTTAGGTTGGAAAAGACCTGTAAGATCATCAAGTCCAACCATTAACACAGCACTACCAAGTCCACCAGTAAAAACCATGTCCCTGAGAGCCACATGAACATATTTGTAAATACCTCCAGGATGGTTACTCAACCACTGCCCTGGTCAGTCTGTCCCAGTATTTGACAACCCTACTGGTGAAGAAGTTTTGTTAAATTCTCATTTGCTAAATGATTTTGTCTAGAACATAAAGCTACTTTATAACCAATTCTTCATTAAAGGAAAGGGATATTTCTGAATAAAAATAAATCATTAATGTTACAGAAATAACTCTGTAGGACAACACAGCCCTGTTCCCATACTACATGTGGAAATTCAATAACTGGTTGCTGACTGTGGATAATGATCTGCATTACATTAACCACTGCATGATAGGTCTCCTGAACAGAAAGGAAGTAATGTGGCAGCCATTCATTGGGCAACTACAAGAAAGACGGTGTGGGAAGTGACTTTTGAGCGAAACAACTGAGAACTAATAAATTTAAAGGCAATAATTCTTTTTATTAAGTATCAACAACACAATAGAAAAAAATGTTGCCAGTGGCTTTGCTCTTCTCCCATATTGCTGCTTTTTTTTCCCCCATGCCAGTGACAACATGAGATTTGGTGACTTTCCAGGGAATTAATCCTTTGTGCACCCTATATCATCACAACAGAAATTAGCCTTACACAATCATGCCCTGGCTCTGGCAGCACCACCAGTAGATTGGGTTCTAAAGACACAGCACAGACCTCCTAACAGATTAATTTATTCTGCTTCTCAGCAGAGCTCTGAACCTGACAGCCCTTCACTGCTGACCTCGCCTGCTTAAAGCTAGTTCATGTGCACTTGCACAGTGAACACATGCATGTAGGGAAGCATCAGCTACTTTATTCTAATTAGAGAGGTACTAAAAATGGGCTTTTATCATTTTGAGAGAGTTGTACACTAGTTTTACTGACTGTAATGCATATAAGAAATAGTAGAAAATCGGAGTACGAAGAGGAAAAATTAATTGAAAATAAAGCTACCTGACCAAACCGTTTTACAGGAATTTTATGAATGGTTTATGATGCAGAACTTATGAAAAGAGGCCTTTGGTGGGAAGGAATTGTACTTGATGGATTAAAAGATCCCTTCCAGTCTGAATTCCTTGAGGTAAGTATTATAAGTGGTTGCCATGCCGCTCCTACACAATTTCATGGCTCAGAGCATTATTTAAGGAGCAGGGAAGAACTCCTTTCCATTGCCTGTATAACAGCCCTGGGGTGCTCAAACCTCTCAGCTCCTGAAGTGTAACTCCACAGTACTCATAAAAGCCACACAGCAGCAGTTTCACACCCAAGAAGAGGGCAGCAGACTTGTCCTCTCTCTAAGCCTAGCCTGCCCTGCCTGTCTCTGTGCCATGATGCTTACAGAGATCAAAGCTGTCCCTGACTTGGTCTCCACTCCTGCACTGCGAAAAGGGAAATGCATGGGCAGAATTTCACCTCAAGATTTTTCATTCACGCTGTGTATGTTGCAAAGGATATCATTAGCTGGGTATCATTAGCTGTGGTGGACTAAGCGGATTAATTCCTCGCAAAATATGCATTCCACCTGATTAAACTTAACAGGAATTATATGGGTTCATTGAGAGGAGAGTGCACAGGTTCTTCACCCATCTAAACTACAATTCTTTCACAGGCAACAGAGTCATTGTTTCTTCTCTTTCAGAGCCAGACTACTGACTTTTAAAATTATTGCCTGCAGATTTTTTTTTCTCATGCATGGTACATGACTGTATCACACAGCTACTCTAAATGCTGTGAACAGCCTATTCCATAAAGCTCTCTGTTTGGGAGTTGCAAAAGTACAGAACTTGGTTATTTTTATGTGGCAGGGCAAGCTGTAATTCACATTTTACTTTGTCTTCTGCTACCCAAATTTGCAATTCACTAGGATTCTAAGTTGTAATAAATACATGCGCTATAATCTTTGTAGGAAATGCACAGGGGAGATTTATAGGAAAAATAATTCCAGAATACAAGACAGACTATTTAGAAGCCACTATTGTCCATTTTGTTTCTAAAAACACAATTTCAATTAATTCCCTGACTGCCTTTGAACCAGCAAGCACTGATAATCATACTGTTTATGATCCGTGGAATTAAACAGCAGCTATTTTCAACTGAGTGTATTAGATAGTTCACCTTTTTTCAGGGATTTGTTTTTTCACTTACAGCTGTGGCCAGCATTAGCCTTTTTGCCCAAATCCATCATTGTGTCCAGCACTGCCATTACATCATTCTTGTAATCCTTTTCTGACAAATTTAGTACAAGCAGTTTTCCTTTGGAATATGATATTCTATCTTTAATCCCCAAATTGTCTGTTCCCTCCACCAATGTCTATTAATTGATGCAACATGAATTTTGAAGCAGAGACAGACATATAATCCATCACAAAGTATATATCCAGTGAATGTCCTGGTTTTAAATTTGTTGAAGTATCCTTGCAAGAGGATACTTTACCTCATTCATTACTATAATTTCCTAATTATTTTTTTCACATTTATTTCTTCTGAATAATTTTCTCTAATATTCAGAATTTGAAATCTTAGCTGAGTTATCATGATTTTCACATACTAAACACAGTATGTTTTCCATTACATGACTGAAGGAGCATGGCTCTTAAAATTAGGAGGAGCCACTTAGGACTTCTGAAGATCTGAGAGACAGGTAACTGATAAAGATGATTAGAGAATTTCATAACATTTTAAATCTTTTCCTCTTTAACACACACAGGGCTTCTCAAAGACATCATGCCTAGGGTAATTAAAGCCTTGAAAATGTTATTGTTTGGGTGCATATTTAAATGTAATTTCTTTTCATTCTTTTCCCTGTTAAAACCAAAAAAACAAATCCCAAACAAATCACACCCACCCACCTCATAAATTATTCTAGTTAATGGGGTTTCATTGAAGCATCCTAAAATTCAATTGGACAGACATCTGTCATATACTCCAGAAATCCTTCTGCTTGTTTGGAGCATCATTTCATACTGTGGAAAACACATGCATTATTGTATTATGTGATTAGAAACTTTCCATCTCTTTCTTGATCCTTAACACAAAATACACTCAGAATTTATTGTGTATTTACCAACAGTCCTACTTGAAGAGCACTATGGCTCATTTTGTACTACCTTTGCTAGTGTTTTGGACAATAGTTTTGGGCATCCTAATCTCACACTCTGTCCCACATGTTTTATGATTCTCTGGAGAACAGAATGTTCACAATACACCAGGACTTTCCAAAGGCATACTCTGACAAACTTACTCTACTGGCAACGAAGAAACGAAGATGACTGTGAGAAAGATCTAAATAGTTTTCAAATCTATTCATTCTATCTAAGTCCAATGATTGATTCCAATCATCACCAGACTACTAAGAAAAAAAAAATCCACCTCTTCACTGGTTTCTTGCCATGCTGCCTTCAGCGCTACAACTCTGTCAGATTTCACAACATTTTCACCTTCACCTATTTTTCAATTTATTTTTTAAAACTAAGGTGTTCGAATTAAATTCATTCTTATTAAAGCAGCTCAACTACCATGCTGCACATTTCTGCGACTACAAAACCCAACTTTACCTAAGTCATGCTGCTATTTTCTCTCTTTTAATTTATTCTTTATGCTTGTTATGTGCAATTAAACTACACCTGTTCTTTCATAGGAGTTGATTGGACATATTTTGGATGGAATAATCATTCTGAATATGATACACATCTGTGCATATACTTGTGTGAAAACACCTGGAAAACCAGGAATTTACATACCTTCCTGTCCTCAGTGTACAATAAATGTATCTCTAAGATCAAAATTAAGCTTACTGTTTCAAAACTATGTGAGCTGCTTATACCACACAACCTGTTTTTCTTTTTACTGCACTATATTATTAAGGATGTTTGTCTAGGACCAGGATCTTGGGGGGGGGAGGTTAAAAGTTCATTTATTCCTGCTTGTTGGAAAGCTGAATTCACAGCTTGTCCTCCTTGTGATATCACATTCATGCCTCCAGCCTGCTGCTACAGTGAGAAAACATAAGCAAAGGTTCTGCGTTCTTCTGCATAGTCTTAGTAAAAACAAAGAAAGAGAAAGCAAAAAGAAACTGAGTTTATTGGCTCAAGCACCTAAAGAGATGTGAGGGTTTTAATGGAGATACCCATGAAACCCCAAATGCCCCTTTATACCAGAGCTGCTATTCTGTAAGCTGCACTGTAAGCAATGCAGCAAAGAGATAAAATGTCATGCAAGTAAATAATGCTCAAATAGTAGTAACTTCTTCATACAAAGCAATAAAAACAAGGACACAAATAGCTGTGGGGAAAACACAGGCACTAACCCAAAGTCTATCCAAAGTATGAATAAGCATTCAGAAAGCTTCTGGGGTGTAAGAGTACAATGGATAATGTACTGAGCACCAAGAATAGTAGATTATGATGGACAACCATGACTGAAACACAAAAATAATAATTTCTCTTAGTGTGATACCCAATTACTGAAATTAGGCAGCCTTAACAAGGAATATGTGCCATTTGGGAAGCTACCAACATGTTGGATGTATCAAAGATCTGTTTTATGCAATGATACTGGCCAAAATTCAGTCAGCTGGTGCTGCTCCATAGATAGATTCTGCCTCTACTGACCTCTTCAGTTTATGTTCATGGCATGGGATAGGAAGCTTGTTTTGTTGCTCAGTGTGTTTCCTGTGTGTTTTCTGATAAGCAGCTGCTTCCTTGTCTTTAAGAAATGCCATTTATCTTTCCATTTACTCCCCATAAAGTTTCTAAATTGCTTTAGCTTGTTATTTAAACTAAAAATTCAGCCTGGATCAGGCCATTTCAGTGAAGCTTTGACATAATTTTCTAAATGTAGTTTTGCCATTGTTTTCAGAATGTTTATTGCAGCCATTGAAAAGTCTTTCTGAGCTGCATAAAACTGCCTCGAATTGCAAGCTATTTCTCTCATCTTGCTGGCTAGAAGCTGTACCTCATGCCAATCAACAGAATTTGCAATGACTTAGCCTAGAAAGCCAGGACAGAATGTGAAGATTTAAAAGATGTCTCAGATGAATCCTCTCAAAGCAGCAGCATGTGTGTCAGGTGAATGGGCGGTCAGGACTGTGTTAGGGTTGATTTTAATACTGGCCATAGATAAGCTACTGCTTCAGAGTTCACCACTCCTTGATATGCATGAATGCATTCTCCAGTGATTTGTGACTATCCAGAAAAATCCTTTGTCTGCTGGCTTGAGAGACAGAGAGATCCTGAGGAGAGTGGATACTACTTTACAAAGATGGAAATGAAGGAAAGAGAAGCCCACTTATGTCCCCTGGGAATGCTGTCCAATCCTTCATCTTCAGCATTCACAAGTAATTGTATATTGCCTTTCGTTTGAACTTCAAGTCAGGAACCTTTAGGGAATTGGAAAAAATGCAAGATGAGCTGGTGAATGCCATAAATTACACTAAGGGTCCATGGAGCTGGCTATAGTAGAACAGGAATATCAGTAGGAGATGACCCAAGTCCTATACTTACTGTCATTCCATCTTTGTAAATAATTACATCATTTTTTACCAGACAAATCTGTGTATATATAATGCTAGTTTTGTATACACACATATATATACATATCTATCTATATCTATATCTGCCATCTATATCTATGTCTATATTGATATCTATATCATCTATCTAAACCTATGTCTATCTATATATCTATCCTAGAGGGCAATGTCATGATCAGTTCTTTGTAGTACTGTGTATTTCTGACTTACAACGAATTCATCAATTGCTCTGGGGAGAAAGCACACATGTCCTGGGGTTTGTGGAGAAAGCAGAAGCTCATCACTTTTGCCCTTTGAGCCATAAATGACAAGGGTCCTTTTACACTCCCGTGGCTCTGGGGAATCTCCATCTGTTTTAACCTGCACGCTCCACCGTTGTGCTACAACAGGAAGAACATTTTTAGCATCAATCTACAATTAAACATTTTTAGGATCAATGGCAGAGAGCAATGGATGTCTTTGTTACTATCACAATGAAGAATTATAGATTACCAAGCATTTACATCCTATTAAATAAATATAATAAATAATTATTAAAAAATTCTCTTGAAGATAAGTATTAGCTCAGACTTGATAAACACGAGACAATTGTTTAAGTGGGTATGAAAACAGAAATTAACACCTAGGAAGAAGAAAAAAGACACTTTGCCTAGGGGTGTTTTTTGTATTCTTTGTAACAAAACAGTAACTTTAATTACAGTAATTATTTAATAAATTTCAGTTCTTAGAATATTCTTATGCACCATGAAAAGAGTATTAACAATTTGAAAGACTTGTATGTAATACATTTGTAAGATCTGCTGGCTAATACATAACTAGCAAAACAATGAAACTTCAACTTTTTTTCTCAGATTTTTCTAACTTTATTTGTCTTGTCCAGTCTGCTCATTTGTTGGATCAGATCACTCATTAGGGTTGAATACAAAATTCAGGAAATTTTTTAAACAGATGTTTGCACTGACCTCACCTCATGGCTTGGGCCTTTTACAGGCTGTTTTTTGGTAAGTCACCTGTACTCATAACAGTGTTAGAAGTCCAGTGTGCAACTGAGAAGCTATTTGAGGGGTGGGAAAAATACAGTGTCTTAGATGAATAGTATAATCTAGGAATCTACTTAAGTGCTTGAAAGTAAATCATCCTCCAAACTCAAAGGAATTTGTTTGAAAAGACACTTGATCCTGCATGGTAAGAGGAACTTAATGGTGGAAACAAGTTAAAAGCATTTGTTTAGACTGTGGTCAATACTGTGATAATATGATAATTTTCTATGGGACTGATATAAAGAGAACTATTTTCTGATTGTATGTAAGCCCACAATAAAATATGCTGATAAAATGAATTTTAGAATCATTTAATTCAGAAATAAATCGGATGTGACTTTTCCTCATGAAACTGTGTGGTTTTTTCCTACCTTTTGTTTTCCTCTGCCTTCTTAAAGATGGAGGCTAGATGAAAACCTGATCTGCTTTCCTTGATTTATAATTTTTTTTTATTTTTTTTAAGCTAATCCTGTTTTTCCTCTTGTTATAGAACCTGTTTCTGCCTTATATCTGAATGTTCCCTGACTCTTCTGGGCTCAGCTAGAAAACAGCAGGCAAATAATCATCTCACAGCCAGTCTTCTGAGCAATACACTAGCTGAAAGGATCCTTCCATCTGAACTATTTCTTTAAGGTCATTTCCAGCAATGAGTCAGATGTAGTGTGTGGAAGATCTACACTTTGCCTAATGAGGAAATTTTGCTGTTTGATATATGTGCCAGCTTTGAATTTTATCTGCTTATGCCAGGTTGGCATGTGGTGCTCTTCAGGGTGTCACACGTGGTGAAGTCAAGCATTGTTTGAGCTTTTGCTGTTCCTGAGCACTCCAAGGGTTTATGAGGAGCTTCAAATTTTTATAAAGACTCCCAACAAAACCCTGAATCTCTTATGCTGTCCGACCATGCCCCATTTTGAAGGGTGTCCCAGGAGCACAGCAGAGAGGAAATTAAGATAATTTTGCAGTTCTGCATTTCCCAAGTGGAGCTTTTTTTTTCTTTTTTTTTCTCTTTGTAATATCTCTCTGCTCCAGGAGAGAGCAAGGCCTAAGTTAAGAGAAATCACAGATGCATAACTGCCTGTTCCCTCCTCAAAGAGTCATCATGCTCAGAGAAGGTATTTCAGGCAAGGTGATTTATTTTAATTAATATCCACAACTATGTTTTTAATTATTATTTCAGTGGGAAGGCTAAGACCCCAGTTGGGAGTTTTCCAGGGAATAAATCAATGGTTACAGATTTAAGGCCTCTGTGATTCGTTATTCTCTTACACTTATTTTTAATGCTTGTACAGTTTTCTGAGTGAACTAACACAGACTGACTGCTTTTTCTCTCAGTTCAACAAATTCATTTAACCTGCTCATGCCAGAAGAAACAAAAAATCCTTTGTCTAATATTCTATTCACTTAAACATCTACTTGGTGAGGATGGCTACATGAGACAGAAGACGGATGCCAAGTATTTATTATGTTCAGTGATTTCTATATCTCTTCAGGAGCGAAGTGGTGCAAATGAGAGAGCTAGGCTTCAATAGGTCATTTTCTGTGTTTCATATGTGTAGCCACATTAAAAAAAAACTTTTCCCCTGATACCACTGACCTGTGTTAACTTTCTTTCAGACTGATTTGTGTGTTATTGTACTTTTAGAGCTTATGTGTAAAGCAATAGACATTTTCTTTGATACATCAATTTGGGAAGCAATAAAATGAATATTAGGGGGGAAAAAAAGAATTCTGTGGAAAAGAAAGTCCAGAATACTCTCTTTTCTATAATGATATAACCAAGAATCTGATTCCCATTACAGAGATTTATCCAGATATATGTTAGAATTAGGGATCATGTCTTGACTTCCAGAAATTAAATGGGATCCATCATAACAATTTCCTGCCAGAAATTATTTTAACCAGTAGTCTGGAACCTGAAAGTTCCTTCAATAAAACAGTGAAAATAAAACCTGCAATGACTTCTGTACATGGAAATCTGGGCATGGCAAAACCTGAATTCAACATTTAATAACATTATTCAGAAAGCTGAAAAAGGAAGCTTTATTTTCTAGGGTTTTTTAAATATGAGCCATTTATGTATTTTTAAAGAATTTCCAAAACTTTTTTTACAATACTCTATTTCACTCTGATGTTTTTTGGTCTTAAGGCCTAGAATGGCATTCACACTTTGCAAGACGTAGGAGTTGGTTGCTTATTTCCTGAAGATTGTAGAAATTTGTGTTGCCTTGAGGCAGAGCAGTCAGTCTGCTTAATTTTTTTCTTAGGGATTTCTGCCTCCATCTGGCAATGGAAACACACAGTTGTTGCTTTTTAGAAGCAGGTCCATTCCTGTTTAAATTTGGGAATCCTGTGATTAATCTTAGTCCATTATCAAGTACTAGCAAGGTAGGGAATAATTCCAAAACAAAATTAGTCACGGCAGAATTTACTGAATGTTTTCTCTTTTCGTATGAATTTCCTGTATGCCTTAATACCAAAAAACCTTGCACAACAGAAGAAGAGCCAACCAAGAAATATCTGTTAACCAAACTCTGCTACTGAACCACACTTTATTTACCACCCACAAAAACCCACAAAACCTCAAGCCACCCTACAGGCATCACATTGCAGGAAGCCAGCTCCTTTTAGCTGACTGCAGCGAGGATATCACTGGAACACACTGTGTCTTGTCTCCTGCTTTGAGAGAAAATGCTTTCCTACGTGCTATTACAATACCTCATCTATTTTGAGGCAGAAAATGAAAATAAATAGAGAAAACAGAAGGAAAAAGTAGTAAAATATCCCTACCATGTAGGAAACTTTTAGAGACTAACATAAAGTCCCATTCAAATCAATTTCAAATCCCTCAAATCAACTTCATTTGAGAGCTGAGAGCACCTATCTGCCTTCTACACCAGGGTAATACACTTTCTCTATTTATCTTGCATCAAACAGACAAGGAGGAATCAGAGGCACACAGATAAATCTATTCCTATGCCTGATTTGCCAGAGCCTCTCTGTAATGTACAAATGTACAAAGGTTACTGAGAAGACTTGATACTGGCAGACTGCATTTTGGCAGAATCCATAGCCAGCAGCAGCAGTCACAGGGATCTGGAAGTTATGCTTCATTAGAGCTGGCATAATGCCAGCCTGGCTGAAAAAGGACAAAGAGCTTTCAAGAAACCTGCCTAGCAATGATGACTTTCAAAGTTTCCTCCTTGGCTAGGTGGTTGAACAGGTTACTAGCCTCATCCAAAGTGAATGAGATTTCTGACCTTCAGAGTGTTAAAGTAATTTGTTCTGTAAACTGATGCTTTAGATCTGACCTGAGCACCTTGATCTTACCCTGAATATCAGCAAACACTGAATTATGCCAATCAGCTTTTTATGACTTTCCCTGAAGCCCATTTGCAGAGTGCAGCTCATACAGAATATGACCAAATGAGTGCCTAAAACATTGACTCCCTAACATCAGAACTTCCACTTGCCTCTTATTCATTAAATATATGTTACATGGAAAGTTTTCCCTCCACTCTGAAGGGGACTGCTTATCACTATTCTACCATGTAAAAATCTTCACTGCTACATGTGCTGGGAGAATCTAAGGGAATTATTTTTTCTCCCAAGACTCTGCATCTCTCGAATGTTCTCTTACCAGCTCTGACATTGGCATTAGGTCATGATAGAATGACACAGAAATGACTACAGGATATCTTTCCAAATCTCCTGTGATTGTTACCCTCATACAAAGCTCCATCATGCAAGGTCTATGAGATCACAGATATGACAACACAAATCAAACTGAAAAATCAGTCCCAATCATTATCTTTTTTTCCATGGAAGGCATAGAAGTCTTATCTCTAACCTGTCTCAGTTCCTCACTGGAATAAGCCCATGGGTAAAACAAAGATGGTTGAAGAGCAGCTCAAGATAAGCTGTCATATAGCTAACTGACAGATAACTTCCTAAAATGTTCTTCTCTTTTATAACCTCTTTCTTCAGAAACTCTGATCTCAGTGGTCTCTGGGTCCACCTGGATGTCTTGACAGTGTGACATTTCAAAAGCTGGTTAAGAATAAGCCACTCCTTTCTCCTCATAATCAATATATTGTCTGATCACTCTTGATGCTCACAGGCAATGAGCAGCCTGTGCATCTGTGTCTGCTTACTATAACATAATGAAGAATGAAACTGTGCTGGAAAAAATTTTGATTTGGTGGTAAAATATAGTTTATTTTCTGAACATAAGGTGAAACATATTATTGTTGTCTCTCAGAGCTGTGCACTTAGCAGAATGCAGAATCCAATTCCAAGTCACTCGTGAAAATCAACTTCCTCTATGAGAAAGTTTTTACTTTACTTACCCAAATTCATCATTTTCCTCTTGTCAAAGTAATGTTTTTGTGGAATAATAAAGCTGTTGACTAAACTGTTTGATTGAATGCAAATGATTCAATTTTCACTGGAACTGAAACTAGATTGAGAGACTAGAACTCATCCTACAGAAAGCAAGAGACAAATGAAAACACTACTTTTTTTAGCTTAGTTTCTCCCATGAAATTCCCAGACACAGTTTCGCAGAATAGCCATTTACAGTTAAATGTTTGTGAAAAATACATGTGTCAGCCTGTTTCTCTTTTCTGCTCAGGAAGAAACATGGAGATGGTAACTAGTGTATTACAGGGATGAGACTGTCTTTGTAGATAGGAAAACAGAAAGCTGGGTGGGGAGTTTGTTATTAATGACTTTTTATTAATTCAAGCAGATTTAGCCAACTGAATGCACTTTAGCTTCACTGTAGGGTTTGGAGTTTAAGCTTGCATTATTTCTGGCTACTTTGGAATTTTGACCTGAAAATGTTTACACTGACACTTCACAACACATTGTTCAACTTGCTGATGTTTGCTAGGGGACCTGTCCCCAAGTATTAAATGACAGTGACACTCTGGTAAACAAAACAACACTTGAATCTCTTCTCAGGGGAATTCAAATTCCTGGTTGATTTCCGGACAGAATAACAGAAATAGGAAGAAAACTAGAAATGTTTTATGTTTTTTCTGAATTGCTTATAAAAGTCTAGTCCTTCTGTAGACTACTGCCAGCCAATTTGTCATTTTCTCTCACAGCTGATATACAAGAAAACACACATACAAATGAGGCCACTTGCTCACATATTTCTCGCAATATTGATTTAAATTCAAACAGCAAAAACTACAGTATAGAAAACAATGGTTGGAAAACAACTCTTACCTTTAAGGAATGTCTTCATTGAACTGCCATCCTCTAAAATATGAGCAGGAAAAATAATTGTGAGCTAGCTTTATTATCACTTTTTTCTTAAGTTATGGTCTTATCTGGAAGGGTTCCTCAGTAATACCTAGACATTAAGTATATACTGCAGTGCTATAACAAATTTTCTTTAAAAAAATACTTACTATTGGCAAATAGCCCTCTCTCTGTTTTCCCATCATCTTGATATTTGTTTAACCATCTTTCATTGCAAAAACAAACAAACAAAAGATTAATAAAAACTATTAGCATAGTATATATCATCTGACCATTACCTTTTGTCTCAAATAGTATTTTTTATATACCTTTTCTCAAATTACACCTTGAAACTACTTCCAAAATCAAATTTTCTTTTATACCTTCAGCACAGTTGGTCTTACTCATAGAAGACAAATTTGGTTCAATTTGCTCCAGGCAAAGAAAAATTTTCATGGTAGCTGTATGAAGTGAGGTAGTAGTATATGGAGTCCATTATATGAAATACTAATTATTTTTTGGTTCAGAAACTCAGCTGTACATGTGAGGGAGTTATAAAACCTGCAGTGGTTAGTTATAGTCATTGTACCTAAAATTACATATAAAACCTGCAGGTCTGGAAGTTTCTAAAATTTTGCAGACCTCCAGCAACAAACTGAACTTCTGTTCTTTACTTTTCTTTTACACTGGTGAATTTAAGGAGCTTTTCTGCGATATCATTTCACTGCAAACATACGTTCATACTCCTTCAGTTGAACCTCCTTGTTCACATAATATTTCCCAATCTTCAACAACCTCACTTATTTAAAAATAAATAAATACGTGCTCACTAGCAGCTTCTATTCTATTGTTGATGTCGTAGTTGTTTAAACCCAAGGATCCATAACACATTTCATTTCTTGTATGTAACAAAAAGTATTTCTTGTATGTAACGAAAACTCTATGAATAAATCTCTTATGCATGAAGTCTAAACTCCACTGTATTTCAACTGTTGTTGCAATAAATAGTTTGATTAACTTTTGAGACCTGTCTCCTCATTCCATTCTAAGAAAAAAAATAAAAGATCACTAGCAGTTTCTAAAAGTAGAAAGCAATTTTTGACAAAGACTGGACACAGAATCTGGGATGCAACCTCACCAGTGCTGGGTACAGGGAGCAATCACTGCCCTGCTCCTGCTGGCCACACCATTGCTGATCTAAGCCAGGATGCCTTTGGCCTTCTTAGCCACCTGGGCACACACTGGCTCGTGTTCAACTGCTGCTGACCAGTGCTCCCAAATCCTTTTCCACCAGGCAGCTTTCCAGCCACTCATCCCCAAGTCTGTAGCACTGCATGGGGCTTTGTGACATAAGTGCCTCTCCCTTCAGTACCCTTGTGTGGATCACATCCAGCCCAACAGACTTGTATAAGTCTAAATGCTGCAGCAGGCCACTGACTATTTCCACTTGGATTGTGGGGTTCATTCTGCTTCCCATTCCTTTCTTCTAGCTCAGAGGGCTGCCCATGAGGAGAACTGGTATTGCTGTTGAAGACTGAGGGGAAGAAGGTATTAAGTGGATCAGCCTTTCCTTCATCCTCTGGGTACCTTCCCTACTCTGCTACGTCACCAAATGTGTAAGGAGCTTCCCCTCCATGGGCTCCAGGAACCTCCTAAACACCTTCTCCTCTGCTGTATTGTATTTGTAGTCCCTCACAATAACAGTTGGCAATTTTGAGACTTCCAGCTGCTCATATTACATTTTGTCTGCATCATCCTCTGGGTTGGCAGGTCTGTAACAGACCTAGACCCTTCTACCACGACACTGGCCTTGCTGGCCCTCCCCCTGATTCTTATCCATGAACATCCAACTCTATCATCACCATCATCAAACCCGAGACAATCAAGAAATGACTCACATAAAGGGCTGTCCCACCTCCTCTCTTTCCTTTCCCCTCCCTAATGAAGAGTTTACAGTCATCCATGGCTGTGCAAGTCATCCCACCATGTTTCCATGATGACAACTATGTCATTTCAGAACTTTACACACAATACTTCTTAAAAGTTTCAGAACTTCACATGGTTTCTGCATAATTTAGATTAAAAACAAACAAACAAACAAACAAAACCCCCCATGATCAACATACCTTTCCTCTTATGCAACATTGGGTTTGGGGCTTCTCTGCATTAGGCTATGACTCCCTTCCATGCAAATATAGGAAATTTTCCTTGTCTTCAGGTGCAAAATTTTGCATCACTGGTGTGTTGAAAAACTCTGGGGCATTGCTCAAACATCTAGGTTGTATGCACATATCTGCTCTAAATTTTTTTCATTACATTTCTGGCAGGTAACAAATTCTTTTTCTCCATGAATGACATACCTATTACAAGGAAATACAACCTCCTGAGCTTCTTCTCCTTCTTTATGTTTGATGACAATCTTATCCAGGAACCATCCACTGCCTGTGTTGAAATGACAGAAGTTTATCATGTGAAATCATACGTTTTAAAAAAAACAAATTTTAAGGAAAAAAGCCTAGATTATCTTTTTCTAGCAGAAATACAGATCATATTAAGACAGATCTAATCTAAATAAATAAGATATATTAGCAGAATGAAAGCTTTATTATTTTCTGTCTCATAAGAGATGCAATTCTTCTCTGCATTTGCCTGTTTTAATTTTAAGAGGAGTAGGGTTTTTTTCCCTCGGAGACAAATACATGCATACTCTGAACTGTCAACACCATTCACATCCCAGCCTACATCTTTTGATTCCTTGTAATCAGGCACAAGGATATTTGGACAAATCTGTTTATAATCAAGATTTGTGTGAAAATTTTGGTTCTCTGTGAGTGAACTCCTTATTGAATATATAAAAATATTAATTAACAAACCTTTTAAACTTATACTCTCATGTACAAATGGAGAGGGGCTGCAGCCTCGGAGGGGCTTTGTATGTCTTGGTGCCAGTAACAGGCAAAAGTGAGGATGCAAGGATCCAGAGGCAGACACCAGAAAAAGTGAGTGCCCTAGACCAGCTACTGGAGGCCTTATACATCCATTCTGTACATGTTTTTATATATGACACTGATGGACTGTTGTTCTGGTCAGCTGCAGAGGGTAACAGGGAAAGGCCACTTGTACTGTTTGTGTGCATGCTGAGTTCCTGTCTGTGTTGTCTGCATGCCAGCTATGTGCACACACGTGTTTTACAAGTGTGTTTGTGTGCATGTCTATGGGGAACACACACTCAGCCTTGCTGCTATGAGACCAGCAGGCACAGGGCTGTGCATTCTCACTTCTGCTGGGCTACAGAATTCATCTTTTCTCTAACTGCAGTAACCACTGGCACATCCATGCTGATCTTTTAGATTACTTCCAATGGCCATCCTGGTGACTGGTCTGGTTGTCCTGCAACATCCTTCTCAAGTATCCTGTTCTCTCTGTCCCTGCACCACTTATAACTTGTCATATTGCTCACAGCATTACCTATCAGCACATTGCAGCAAAACAGCATGCAGGATGTTTTGGTCAGAAGGAAGCAATCATTCTATTTATCCTTATGCTTTGCCTCCCTGGCTTCATCTAAGTCTGGACATCCCTAGAGGGCAGCAGTTTCTGTCACACAGGAAGGGCATCCCCAGGTATTGCATGGAGCAAACCCTGTTCTCCAGGACAAAAGTCCTTAATTTTCTTCATTCACAGTAACTGTGGGAGTAGATCTGTGCCCTGCAGCCCAGGAGGCCCAAGGAAAACATATGTTCGAGGATCCTTTCAAGACAGATTCCAAAGCAAGACTAAAGAACTTCCTGCCCTGTCACTCAGGCAAATAATGAGAAAAAGGGGTACCTCACCTCTGAAGGAACCCTCCTTCCTCCTTCTCAGCCCCCAAAAGGCTGAGTCTCTCCTGAGCCACCATCTTTTTCCAGCTCTCAACCCCTCAGCCACCTCAGGCTAGGCTTAGGAGGAGCTAGTTTTGGATACAGTTCAAAAGGTATCTGTGAGATCTGTCTGTGCTGAGTACAATGAACAGCTTTCTGAATTAACCACAGCGTACATTTTGTTACAGATGGAATTGGATCCACTGCCCTTTTTAGACAGTGCTTCAAACCCACAGATTTGAACTCCAATGTCAAAAAACATCCCAGATAGCTGAATTGGGTTTCAAATTTGTTATGCTGATCCTGCTGATCTGTGCTGCTTATTAAAGAAGATATGAGGGAAGAGAGCATGGTACGGTGCAGTGGGGAGTAGAGGGAAGGGGGGCTTCACCACAGTGCCTTTTGTGTTATGTCTTGGGTTACTACAATGTGAAACTCTCAGATGTACAATCAACCATACTGCTGAAGGCAGCAAACTCTATGGAACTAACAGACACAGGAAACAGCATTACACACCATTTCAAGGCTGCACTATTATGCTATTTCTGTAATAGTCACAGGCCTGCTCAGAGCCTTAAGGCAGTGCAGACAGCAAGATGGGCATTGCTTGGGGCCATGTCAGAACACAGTAGGGTAAATGGGCTTTTATAATCTATTATCAGTGGAGCCCTGAACTGCCTAAAAATCCTTCTCTTCATTTAGTTTCTTCCTAGATATTAATCTGCAAGCATATTTGCAGTATTTACATCTTTGGTGCTTTTAAATGCTAGTTTTCTCTTCATTTACATCATTCCAGGGAGATGCACTACTTTGGGCCTGTACCCAAAATTCATCTCATTACCAAATTCTTTCCTTTTTCCTCCAAAACCTACAAGCTGCCATGCAATGTCACTCATTGAAACAGCTCTACATTGACTTTCACAGATCAAATATACAATCAAATCTTCTACAATAGTCAAAAACAGCAAGGACATTGTGTTATAGGTACTCAAATTTTGTCAGGTAGCGAATCAGCTGCTGAATATCTTTAATTCTTTCCTGGATATTTTTCACTGTTTGTCTAGTGAAAGATTGTCTTACCAGTGTGAGCCACACTTTTGAGAGTTTTCTAACTGCAAATAAATAGTGCTTTCTTGTAAGTGACCTTGAAAACAAAGAGTGGAATTACAGTATATGACATTAAACTTGTGCTCTTTTTCCTGTCCATTACCACAGTTTTTCATCATCCCATCACAGTGACCGAACTGCAGGAGGATTTTTTATCACTGCAAGACCTTCTGTCACACTTTCTATGAAGCATGCAACATAAACAAGTGCATTTGGTTTAAAAAGAACTTGAAAACAGACTTGTCTCTGGGAAATTAAATCCTACCTGGACCAGCTCCATCATGGCTAATCAGAACTTTCTCCAAGTCTCCCAGTGAGACAGCTTGTATGCAGAAAATATCCATCTGTGGAACCATACAAGGAAAATTATAAAGGTCTTAAACATAAACGAAGCAATAGCTATGTCTTAAACATAGCTACTGCTTTGAGTCTAACAGTATAGAAAACCTGGTTTTTCACTCTTTTTTTCTTTATTTTTTTTCTCCAAAATGAATATAGTAGTTTTATATTCATCCCAGCCAAACACTGAGGATCCTTTAAAAATTTCTAGGGTGAGTAACACCAGAAAATTACTCCAGAGACAGCACTGATACCTTTGGCATGACACAACGATCAGTTTCAATTATTTAGTTGCATCTATTTTATATTTTCTAGCCCTATGTGCCTCACCAAGACTGGAAAACATACTTAGGAATACGGATTTAGAACTTGATTCTAAAATTCAGAGTGATCTGTTCAGGACAACAAAAATGCTGCTTGTTACCATTTTATCTATATGTGCAATACAAATAACCAAAAATACCCAAATTCTTATATCTAAAGCTCTCAGTAAATGGTTGATCAAGCAGATAAAAATTCTCTATATGATGCAATTATGTAAGCAATTTTGAATACGGAAAAATAGTCGAGGCTTGAATAAACCCTGTAAACAAAAAGATATTTACATTTCTCGATGAAACAGTTTTCTAGCTATAATTTATTCTTATTTACCAGAAGCAGCATTGTTTTTACTTCACCTGTCCATGTCGAAACTTAACATTATTATTCTTAGATCTGTGGAGCTTCCTTTTGCCAGTATCTCCTCTTGTCCCAATGAGGTTGATATAAACACTGGAATCTGTTTCAGCACCAAGTTTAGCACCTGTGTATATATGGACCTCATACACCAACACTACAAGAAGAGAAAACTTGAGATTACCCTTGCAGCATTCACAAGATTCTAAAGTTTCCTCACCAAAATTTTGCCAGAAAACTCTACTGGTTTTCAGGTTTGCAAGTAGCAACAGATATCCATGAATTTGTCACTTCTAGGTTCAAATCCTCTATTTCTCTTCACAAAAATATTAAAACACCAACTTAAGAAAACCACATTATTCCAAGCATTGCTATGCATTTCTAATTCACTAAGTCTTTCTTTGCAATTTATCAGGAGACCACCTAAGTATATCTGAAGTAACAGTTATTTTTCACTACCAAAGCATTTTCAACCTCCAGATTTATGCAAAACAATTATCTGGGTTGTTAACCTTCATTTCATCTTAAAAGAGGAATAACAATCACAAATCCAAGGAGTTTTAGATTTTTCACCCCGCATACAAAGCTGGGCAAGCAGATGAACAACTCCCACATCTATAAAAAATGAACAGTCGTCTTGCTTTTGAAGGCTTCTACATCTGTCATTAGTGAATGATAAAACATCCAAACCCAGCTCTCAGTTAAAATATATTTGCAACTTTTTAATGTCTCATAGTCTAGACCTACATCTTACACACAAAAAAATTATATACATCTTCAAAGAATTCTGCAATATAATTTAGAATCACTGTATTAAGATGTTCTATGCCACACTAAAATAATTTTACAGCTCTCCAGATGTGCAAATTTATTTTTTAAAAAATCTTTGCAGTGATCATATGCTATTATGTTTCCTTTCAGTGTTTCTCTCTGTGACTTTAAAAAAAATAATTCCTGTTTACATTTTAATGGCAATTTTTCCATACAGTGCTTCTATTCTAATCACAGCTGGCCATTTCTGCTGCTATGTACTAGAGAATATTACTATTTCATTTATGTGTAATTTTAACAGTTCTTGGGAGTGAAGAATGGTAATAGAAGTCCTAACAAACACAATTAGTTCCCTTTAAGAAGGAATGAAAATGAAAACAGAGTATAATAAAATGCTTGAAACTGGACAATACTCTATAATAACTAGTTAAAATACTGTTATCCTTAAACCACCAAATAGCTACTAGAATCTGACACTTCCATAAATTTTTTATTCACTGGTTCCCCAGTCAGCTTATAAAACTCAAACATCACGTTGTCCACCATCACTGAAAAACAGCTACTCCTGTTTCCCAGAGGAGAAGCTAAACAAGTAGTAAAATAATTCTGCAAATACTTGAAGAAGAAAAATAGCCCCACATATATTGAAAGACAGGAGAAATGTTGATGGATAGACACTATGCTTAACCAAATCAGGGTGTTTCTTTTAATCTGTGGAAAATTATGCTAAAACTGTGTCTCCAACTCGTTATCACTATTACAGCTGGGATTCTAAATAGGAGTGGTGTTCCTTGACCAATTTTATTATCTTCTGTAATTCCAAGGAGTCATTGCAGCTCTCACATCCATGCATTACTGTACCAGCACAGCCCATGGCATATAATTGATCTCAATAACACACACACATCTTCAAAATTTTAACAAAGCCTTATAAAAATTAGTTTCAAGGTTTTTAGTATTAAAATTCATGCTAAAACAAATTGTAGATATGAATAGCAAGTAGCAAAGATAAATTGACCTGATAATTAGCATAATTGAGCTATATATCCAAATTATATTTTATGTCATAACTGCTAATATAATCATAGCTGGCCAAAGGGCAGATGATAAGGGGTGGCAGCAAACTGTGATAGAAACTGATAGACACTGTGATACACACTGATCATGAAAGGGCAAAATCTTTAGGAGTGTGGAAGGAGAGAGGTTACATTTCCAAAAAAAAAAAAAAAAAAAGAAAAGCTAAAAATTATAATAATCTGTGACCAGAAATTTTAATAACAGTGCTGTACTACCCACGAAACAAGTTGGTGTAGGTAGTAAATGAAGGAACATATTGACATGAAGTCTCCTCCACACTTTTTCACTTTTACTTACATTCTTAGTTTTGAAAACGCAAAATATCTGTGGGAGGAAAGGAAAGGGTATAGACTGTTTATGTTATGTTTCTATGTTTACATAGAAAGACTGGTATCTACATTACTTACAACTACAAGTAATTTCCATGATCAAAATTAAAAAAATTCAGTAACTATAAGCACAATTTTAAAGGGTATTCAAGGCTTCTTTTTTTTTTTAAGAAACCATTTAACAATAAACTTTTACAAAACCAAAATACCAACAAGTCTCTGTCCCAAAAAGAGAACAAGAGGTAATTATAACACAACAGAAAGATATTAACAGATAAATAAATTACAGTACGTTTTGTAGCACTGCACATCTCTGTGGTAACCAGAGATGATAATGATCTAATCATTAAATAAAGCTTTCTTTTGCTGCCAACCTAAATAAATCAGTCTGAATAGACAGCATGCACATCTTGAAATGTAAAAAAATTGGAAAATATTTTCCACAGTTTCTTGTGTCTATACATCCCTCACCATCTGTAAAATGTTAGGTCTGACATTTATTTAAGCTACACAGTCTGCATTATTTATACAGGAACATTCTTAACAAAAAAGACCAGTTTGTGCTCTAAATTTTTCTACACATATAGGTTACTACAATACAGGCTATTATATTAGGATAATAAAAGGAATGTTTATACCCCTTAACTAGAGTATATGTGCATTATACTCTATGCATTTCATTTGAATTTCATAGGAATCACACAAAAAATAAAGCAAGGAAAATATTGTCCAAAACACACATGCCTAATTAGAACATGGTGAATATGGCCACTATGGTGAAATGCCTGCACATTCAAATAAACATTCACTAAATAGATTGTGGACATTTAAGCCTCTCCTGTGCAAATAGAAACCTAGGCACAGACCAGTCTGAGAGAATTTGAATTTTTCAGATTTAATCAAGCAGTTCCTTTAGATTGCAGAACACCTACAAAATGCTTGTGCTAATGGTTCCTGAGGTAAAGATTGCTTAAAACTGAGAACAAGAGCGACCGTGCCATTCTGTAACAGATAAAACAAGGTACACTAATTGTTTGATGGGTCAATACAACCAAATCTGGAGAACAAACCTACCCATTGAATGCACTGCTGAGACAAAAAGACTCACCATATGTGACATTTTTCCACTTGGTAGTTTTCTGTATATTGTTGACAACACACAGTTTGTTGTGTAGACAGTAAAGTAAAATGATCCTAGATAATGTGTTCAGCCTCTGAGACTGTGGTTTCATTTCTTTTGAGTAACCAACATATTCTAAGGCCCCCGCTGCAGGCCCATCTGCAACGGAGACCTCCTTCACTGCAGGAAGAAAAAGCCATCCCAAAACTCTGCAAATTAGAACTGTATGGCCTGATCCCCTATCTTAGTAGCAATTTTATTTTACTATATGCTGATTCAGTGAAACTACACCAGCTGTAAACTGGGGTGACAAAACACTCAGAGAGAGGCAAACGCAGAGGCAAAAAAAACAACAACAACCAAAAAAAAGACAAAAAGTTGAAAATTATTTCATAAAACAAGCCACTCAACAGAAGTCAGGAAACAGTGTTTCAGCATTGAGAGGGACCTGTGAGACTCACATCTAGGCATCTGTCCAAAGTTGAGCACATCAAAGTAATAGAAAAAGTGTCTTGGAAAACACAGTAACTTTGATAAAGGATGTAAGAGGATTAATTAATACAGAATAGCAGGGGGAAAAAAACCTCAGCTAGCACTCAGTAAAAAAGAAAATGACCTTTCAGAAAATAAGCAATTGAAATCTTCAAATTGCTCACAGGGTAACCCTTAGATAAGCTCTAGAAACCAAAAAGAAAAAAATCTGAAACATGGGTGCATGGATGAAACAGATGAAAAAGGGAACTAAAGTGTTTTCAGACAGAGGTGAGGAGTTTCTAAAAGGCAAACTTTAAAGCAGTATAACTGTGCTAAAAAATGACAGAATCAAATATATAAAAAATACTGTAGAGTCAAGTGTACTAGTACCAAATTTCTAGTTGCTCAGTCTATAAAAATGCTGTCTCTTGAGATACTATCATGAGGCTTCAGGAGTTTTTTTTAAATCCCAGCTCCAGCTTCTGGCATCTATTGATAACATAAAAAATGGACTACCTTGGACAAAAGAGAGAGAGAAAGGAGGCTTTCCTGGTTATGAAGAAGAGGTAACCTAAGGGTGTACTAAGGGTGATAGAATGTGAGTTAGAGAATCCTTTTTTCAAGATTTCCCATTCTGGGCATCTGAATCAGGGTTCCCAATACAGAAAATTGATACATTCCTGAGCCTTCACCAATGACAAGAGATGGTTTGGTCCCTGTTTTGCAGGCACAGTATATAATTATCAATTCCTTTTGAAGAAGTAATGTACAGAACTCAATTACTTATGACACCTGCCTTTGGAAAATATAAACAGTAAACACCTCCAGTTGCTTCACACTAAAGACTGAGTTAATATTTTGATATGTTTTGGGAGAAGAAAAAAAACCTAGTAGAATTAAAGAAGAAATTGTTGAGAATGAGAAAATGAAAGTTTTCACTGGTCTCTTTTGGCTGACTTGGTACAAACTGCTGTCCCATTGTCAGCCCTTTTCAACGTGATTCTACTAAAAGTACCATCATTATTTGAGAATTCTAGATGAGAGCAAATGAATTGAAGATGCACAGCTGTCTGTGCCTAATGACACTGGTTTGCTTACAACACCACTGAATCCCCTGGTTGGCTCTACCTCCTTCTTTCTGGTGTGCAGCATGGAGTGGTTTTAGAGCAAAGAACTAGGTTCTTTTTGGATGAAACTACGCCAGATAATACATTCCAGGAACACAATGACATCAGTCTTGACCCAAACTGGTGGTCAGTCTGTGGGAACAGACTAGAACAAGCCTGAAGTAACTTCCCTCTAGACTCCCACAAAGAAGACATTGAACACTTAACTAAGTGGGATTTTAGCACTGAGTGCTTCACTGAGCAAGTCCACTCCCACCAGGCTGCCAGTGTAAACAGACAAACAGGCCAAAGAGCACAAAACCTGGAGAGATGTTAAATGACACACAACATTAAAATTGTCCAACTGTTTCTATTCAGTCCTGCCTTTATGCTGGCATACCAACATCCCAGAAGGGTATTGCATAGTATTGCTCCAGGTTCTGCCTTTTTTCCATGCCCACTTGAATGAAACGGTAATTTTGGCTCAATCTGTCAAACAGCAAGGTTGAATCTCTGGTGTTATTACTTGGTGTTTACTACCTGGGTTTCACAGAGGGTGTTTGGTCATTTTGCCATGACAGAAGGGTAAAGATATGGGTTGGTGCAGCGTTAAAGCTAAAAGAGAACAAATTCTTAATGGCTGAGTTAAGAGGGACTATCTTCCTCTAAGAAATAGTGTATATATTAATTTAGAAGACACAAATACAAAAACACTATCAGGTTAGAACATTTCAGTTAGAATTACAGTTCTCACTCTAATCTCCACTAAATGCTCTCCAATCTCCACTAATACTATTTGGAGCAATAGTCTAAAAATATATATACTCTTCATAACATCCAAGAAAATTATCAGTTTTGAAAAAACATACTTGCTAATGAATTTTACAATAAAGAAGCTTGACTATTTACTTATGTAGTTGGTGTCTCCCGAGTGATAAAACAGATAAACAATTTGTAGAAATAATACTTGTGTTATTACTATTTGCTTTGGTTATCTTTTGCACTACTTCAGTCAGTGGCCACCTTCTAACCTTTCTGTATTTGGCTGCACACTTCTCCAAGTGGAGAAGCATACTAAACCTTTGGAGCTGGAATTTTTCCTGCCCCAGCCTCAGTATTTGACTTTCATCTCATTTCAGTATAGTTATTCCTTTGAATATGTGAACAAGAGCAGGACACATTTACCCATTTATATCCTCATTTGACTTTTATGTTCACATAAACACAGCAGTAAGAAAATTCAGTATCTCTTGTATCAGGTACCCCTCTAGAACAAAAGTTCAGCTGTACCTGAAGACAACCCATATAAGGATCTGTGATAAAGGGCTGCACATATACAAAGCAATACAGGCAGGGGGCAGTCCAGGTAACATCTGCTCTGGCTTCTCCCAGACCTATCACAGGAACCATCAGCCCATCTCCACCATCACAGGTGCAAAAGGGCAGGTGGGAACCCTTAGAGATGTAGAGAAAGGGAACCCTCTTCCAGCCCCTGCAGGGCTGTCCCAGGAGTCTCAGTCTGGGCATGAAACCCACCATGATGAGACAATTTGGAGTATCTATCATACTTACGAGGTTTGATGCCCAAGGGTGTCAAATGTAATATAGGGCAATAGAGGAGAATAATATTTTGTGATTGTAGAGGACTTATAAGACATTCAGGAAAGGAACTAAAGGCAGGGAAATGGATGGATCTAGGTGGCCTGGGGAGGAAGTGGTGTTGGAAAGCAGATCACATCTGTTCCCTGTGCGTGTGCATGTGTGCATAGGGAGTCCTAGTACCAGCATCTGGATTTGGAGTCCTGCATGGCAGCAACTGGAGAGACTGAAGGGAATAAAACTGTCAGTGAGTGGAATGGGACCAGGGGTCAGAGGCCCATGTCTCTAAGTGCAGGACCACTGGAGCAGTTGAGTGTTGGAGGGGCCATGGGAGTCCTGCTCAGCTGCCAGAGATACCCTGAAGTATGGGTATCTTTAGGGGTGAGACCTGCTGGGGGTAGACATGGCCTGTGCCAGAAGCTGGAGCAGGGCTGCAGCCTCAGGGGCTCATAAGTCCAGTTGCCTGCAACTGGAGAGACTGGGATCCAGGGGCAACTGTGGATTAGACAGAATGTGTGAGCCCAGCTGTTGGATCTACCTTGTACACGCCTATGCACATACACAGTCCCACTGTGGGACATCCATCCTGCTCAGCCAGAGGGAGGAGCAGGATGAGGCTGCTGGTGCTGTGTCTGTGCAACAGGTGTGTGTGTCTGGAAGATCTGCTGACCCTGATGTGTGGTACATCCCTGTGCCCTCTGTGGGTGCTGACTGGGAACCTGCTGAGCCTTGCTGCTGGTTGGACCTGGGGCTGTGCAGCTGTGGCAGCCTCACTGCGCTGCCACATAAGGTCTGATTCCCCTAATACTGCTGTGTTATAAAGCTAAGTCAAAAGCATTCAAGGTCTTCTATCTTATTTCCATTGAGTGATTTATTTTAATATTTACCCTGTTCATGATTACTAATTTCCAATACCTATCACTTAGAAAATAGTTGAATAACTTCTATTTTGTGCATCACAGTGTAACTAGGGGGTGAAACCATATCAACTTCAAAGACAGACCAGATTAAGTTTTTTAGAGCTCCAGGGCTGGGAAAGCAAAAGATTAGGTGTAACAGGAAAAGAAAAAGGAGCCATGGATCCAGAAGCCTTGGCACTGTGGAAAAAATAAGACAAGGGAAGTCAGACATGCATTGGAGGGACAAGTAACCTGAGTTAAGAAAGGAAGTTGGGACTGGTGTTATGGAGAGATTGAGAAAGAACTGAAATCAATATTTGGAGTAGGAGACCAGATTAGTGTCAATTTTTTGAAGTGTCTGAGGGACAGTCAGAAAAACTAAGAGGGGTTATCAAGGTGAGAAAGTTGAATGGAAAAGAAACAAGTTCAGAGAGGAAGGTCAAGAAAAGCTAACAGATTCAGGAAACAAATTCAGATCTTAAGACAAGATGCTAGGGAAAAAAAAAAAAAAAAAAAAAAAAAGCAAGCCAAGAAGCCAAGGAGTCAAAAAACAATTCCAAGACTTTGGGTCCATATTGGTTGCATAGAAAACCTCAGCTGGGGAAAGGAAGAAAAAAAATAAGGAAAAATTACCCTTTCTTCTATGAGGGAAGCTGAGTTTAAGTGTTTAAGAACAGCAATTACAAGATCAAGGCCGCCTGTGCTTAGTTTGCATTTGTTCCCTTTGTTCAAAGTTTTCAGCACATGAGTTTTATACTTAAGTAAATCTAGTATCACAAGAGGATAACAGATTAAATTGAAAGTACAGAATACAAACTCCTAAATCATATCAAATCCTCATTAAGTAATTACCAGCATGTAGTTTTTTCTGCTGGAGAAAGTGACTTGATGTGGTTTGCTCAGTACTTGTAAGCAATTAACTTTTAAATGGGAAACGAAAATGGATAGTGCTTCATTTGCTTGTTCCTGAGAAAATAAATGGGAAATCCTTTGGACTCCTTGCTGAGTTTGTATTGATGTTCAATTTAAATGTTCCTAAAATCAATAACTAATTAGTAAAACTTAAATTTTTGAGAAATTTCCAAGTTCTTCTGGAAATATATCTTTTCCTACATACTTGAGACATATATTTTATTAAAGATAATGTTTCTGCAAATACAAGGAAATATGCAGTAATACAGTGATTAAAGACTAAATAAATGTGCCATTTTAAAGATACTTCCAGCATTTGATAGAACTGACTTGATTTTTTGTATACAAATATATAAATAGAGTGCAGAGTGACCAGAATATTAGTACTTCTCTATGAATGGGTTTTTCAGACTGCATGATGCAGATTTGAATTATTGATGCTGAATTGATTGTTTGTACAACTTAATTGGCTTCTGCATTGATTTTCTATTGCACCAGTAAATGACATATATGTCACTGGGAGTGGCATATAGCACTGTGGTCTATGTAAGTGATCATAAAACTTGGTTCATCCTGATCAGTCCCATTTTTTGAAATCTCTTATTAAGTTAATAACTATTCTGAAAAAAAAAAAAAGAAAAAAGAAAAAAGAGCAAAGAAGAAATGTGAACTGGTTCATACATGTTTCTCAGCATCTTCTGGCCTCTGCAATAAAACATCCATATATCAGTCTTAATATTTTTTCAGAGAATTATATTCTTTTGACTTAAGGGTTTTTACTTCTGTGATATTTTCTTCTGAAATTGATAGTCACTAAAAGTATGATCTTTTTTTTTATGTTGAACCCTAGACGCCTTGCAAAATTCACTGCATCAGTTTGAATCCAATTTGCTAAATGGCAGCAACTATCTATGTAAGACTTATCATTGTCAGACATTATTGGCCCATTGTCTTGGGCTGCGGAGCCAGGGGTGTGTATTCTATTTCAGTTGTTAAAAGCAGCTGGGGAGATGTTTTTCTTTATCTCTTGTAACTCTGGGGGGAGGGGGGCAGGTGCCTTCTGATAATGGGCCAACTGTTAAAACCAGGTGGAGCATTGTTGCTTATCTCTTTCACCACCGGTCCTCCATCCAGGGCGGATATTTTCTGCTGATGGGCCATTAAGACACCCCTGAAAGCACACATCCCAAGAGTAGAATATCCACACTCCATCATCCTATTGTGAGATGCTCCACCCAATGGTGGATGCCAACCATTCCTACCTGGATAAAACTGAGACAGAAGAGCACCAGGTAGCTAGCTTCAACTGATTCCTGGAGGACGACTGGACCCCTTCTCACCACCACTGGACCCTTGTTCTACAGGATCATCTCTACTCCACCAGAACCACATCTGCCACTCCAGGAGGACTCACTTTGGGACTGCTTCCAACACCCTGACCAACAGGGTGTCAGGTTGTAGCTCTGACTCTGTCAGGGTTTTCCATAATTGTTGTTTGTTTGCTGGTTTGGTTGAGTGGTTTTGTTTTTCTACTACATTTGCATTGTTAGTATTCCTAGTAAAGAACTGTTATTCCTATTCCCAAATCTTAGCCTGAAAGCCCTTGATTGCAAAATTATAAATTGGCAGGGGTGAGGGGTTTACATTCCCCATTCTAAGGGAAACTCCAGCCTTCCCTGGCAGGTATCTGTCTTTCCAAACCAAGACACTCATCAGCTGCATTGTTGTCATTCTATTAATCTAAAGAGAATCTAATAAAAAAAAAAAAAATCACACATCGTAGTTATTCTGAATCCCTATTCCTCTATAAAGGCCCAGGACTTTTTAAATAATAACCTTATGTGATAGGCTATTTCCCACTTCACTTGAAGAGAACAAAGTGCATCAAAGCTGTCCTAAACTTTGAAGTTCCAAAGTGTCACCCTGCAGCTAACAATTTCTATGTGAACGTGTTGGGGAGGATGAAGTAGCTTGTGACTGATTTGAAAAACACGTGTGTGATGATTCAGATCATGGATTTCTCGAAAAGTATGTTTTATGCAGGACAAGAAAGGATGATCTCAAACTTGCCAATAGGAACTGGATATCACATGACATTACATACCTTGATTTCCTGCCTGATGTCTTTCTCTGAAGGGAAGTATTTACCAATGGTGTATGGCCACTCTGAGAAATCAAACATTTTATAGGGTAAGATGCTATGGCCAACAGCTATTATTCTGATTTTGGGAAGGGAAGGAAAGGAGTGGGGTTAAAGGATCGCTTCCCTCTCCTGGAGCTAGAAAGTATCTGGAAGGGATTACTTCATGGTTACTGGCTTTTGGGCAGGCTGCCCTGGATGAAACATGAAAAACTGTCATATACTCAAAGGATATGGTTAGTGAACACATGATCTAAAATACTGAGCACGTACATGGCAAAAGCTCCTCTGCAGGGTTCCTTATTGCCACCTCTCTCCACGTATCACCTTCATCCTTGTCTTCGGAAAGCCAGCTCTCTATAGGGAGGCAAATCTCTTCATCAGAAAGAGGGACTACTCTTTCAAGTCTGACTTCCTCCAGGTACCAGCTAGGATCATTTCCAGAGTTGTCGTGGCCAATGCGGATTTTATATAGCTGCCCAAGACCTCTGAGATTAACCTGTAAAAAAAATTTAGAAAATAATCCAGATTTTAATAAGAAATTTTGCTGCTGTCTTTAGCCATCCTTCTTACACTGGGCATGCAAAATAAATATGTAGCTAACGTAGCCAAGAGTAACTGAGTTTTGTTAGAAAACTAAGCTTTAATATACAATGTATCCCAGAGACAAAGAGCAAAAACATATGGAGTAGTCTGCAAGTGTAATTTTACTGACTTCAATGCCACATTATTTAAAGTGAGTAAAGGGCTCAGACAACCCAGACACTCTTTCTAGACCTCTTCAAGGAATCTATTTTCTAGTGTTGTCATGTAAATCTCTATTACTAGACAAATACTTTAACAAGCAGAAATAAGTTCAGTCATTGCTACACGAAATCATGCAAGTCCATACAATTGCCATCAGCAGAGCCCCGTTAACTATTCCTACCACTTAGCAGTCTGCTACTTTTCTCACTGACTCCTGTTTTTATGTGCACTGGTGTCAGGGTTAACTGTTTCTGTAAGTGCTGATGCCACACTGCAGCAAATTTAAACAATAAAACACGACTACATCACATTGAATGTTGCAGCCTTGAAAAAAGAGCCACTGTGTTTTGGGTCGTAGAGGTATTTTGGGCAATTTTGATGGCAGGAATCTAAGCACAAAAGCAAGGTTAACCACCTTCAACCTTTTCTTTTTTTTTTTTCTTTTTTTTTTTAACTTTTTTTTTATCAGTGCTGTGTCTGAAAGGTCATGGTAATTGGGAAAAAAAATCACCAAGTAAAAAAGAACAAAAAATAGTGGTTTTCTTTACTATTGTAGCAATTTTGTACTATTTCACATCAAAACAAAAGGGAAACAAACATCCCTGAGGCAAGCCTGGCATAACTCAGTTTCATAGGGTGAGAGCAGGGCATGTATGCAGTAATAAAAAGTCCAAATAGAGTCACACTTATGACCACTGTAGTAGGTTTTGCTATATTAAAACAGTATGTTAAAGTAAGTTGTGCCAACTGAAGATACAATTACAGCATTAATGCAACAAAATCACGTACCTCAAAGATATGCTGCTAATACTCACAGCAGAATTACAGCAACAGATAAAAAGGAACGACTGGGGGAGCTGGGGTTGTTTAGCCTGGAGAAAAGGAGACTCAGAGGTGATCTAGTCTGTACAACACCCTGGAAGGTGGTTATAGCCAGGTGGGGATTGGTCTCTTTCTCCAGGCAGCAGAGAGGATACGAGCAGCAACAAGACAGAAAGAGTCTAAAGCTGTGCCAAGGGAAATATAGGTTGGATATTAGGAAAAAGTTTTTTACTGAAAAAGTGATAAAGTACTGGAATGGTCTGCCCAGGGAGGTGGTGGAGTCACCATCCCTGGATGTGTTTAAAAAGGGACTGCATGTGGCACTCAGTGCCATGGTTTAGTTCAGGTGTTAGGGCTGGGTTGGACACAATGATCTTGGAGGTCTCTTCCAACGTAGTTATTCTGTGATTCTGTGAAAGCACTCTGAAACTAGCCACAAATGTAGACAGAACATAGGCTAAGTTGCCCTAAAAAATGTCACCCAGCTGCAAAACAGAGACCTCTACAGTGGGCAAAGGACTGCTAATGTTTCCTTGAAAATAAATATAAAAATATATTAGAACTCTCAACCTTTATTGCAAACTGAGTAGAGTATTGGTGAACAAAAAATGTGGTGCTCTCTGAGATGTAGGCATTGGCTGCTCTTTGTGGTGCAGAAGTGTTAAGGGGCAATTTGGTAAATAAAATGCTGATACCTTGTGCCCTCACGGCCATGATTAAATCTGGCTTAATCCCTGTTGAAAGAGAAACATCACAGCCACCACAGATTATTGTATACAATAATCATTACCATGATTCTTGGTCAGGACCTGGAAACTCTATAAAAGAGCCTCTTTCAATTTCTGAAGCATCTAATCAGTCATTTGGCTATGAAGCAAACTGAAACAATGATAAAGCAAATCCTGCATACATATATGACCTATGGTATATGTCATATGACTTGGTTCAAAAGTAAAGCTAAAACTTAAAATTATACTGATTTATCATATTATACTAAAGTGAATTTTTGTTTGTTTGTTTCAGAAGGAGATCTAAGATGGGAGGTATGTTTCCAGGTGAATTCCCATGCAAAGACCATGAACATGTCCTTCTGGTCCTTCTCCTCCTGCTGTGCTCCAGCAGATCCATTTCCTTGTGCTGGAGGCCCTAGAGCTGGATGCAGCACTCCAGGTGGGGTCCCACAAGAGCAAATAAAGGGGCAGAATCACCTCCCTCGACCTGCCCAGTCACATAGTAGATTATCTTTGGCAGACCATTGGTACAACTGGAGAAAAAATCACAAAAATAAGCACATGTAGGAGAGGTGACCAAAAAAACAGGGGTGGGAGGGAAGGAAAGAAAAAGAAAAGAAAAAAAGAAGAAGCAATTTGAAAAAGCAGAGGGAAATGATGAAGCCCATTCATCACCATATCAGCATGCAAGGACTTCCTGTTACTGGATAAGCAAGAGAGCAATCCATCAAACCTAATCAAATGAAGTTTCAAGAAAAAATCAGTAGAGAACAGAAAGCTCTGTCCAGACCATTAGGTTTCTCCAGGAGATGCATCTAGTTGCAACTACTTCAATCAGATTTGTTGAAGTCCTGTTTAGCATCTCTAACATGTATGTCCTTGTGTCTTCCTACACATCCTATCATTCCCTAACATTCACACTCTAAAAGCATTTATTATAAAACCAAATTAAGAAAGTTATGACTGTGTGCTAAAGAGGAATTTGCCCTAAGTTTCAAGTCAAATATATTTGCTTGCTTTCAGCTAAAGGGAGAAACAGTATAAAGCATCCTTGTCTACTTGACTTACAAATTAAGAGGGTTTTGGTAGGATAAAATATGCTGGACTTACAAGTAATGGCAAATCTGAGTCTGAAAAGTCTCAAAAATCAAAACATAGAACACTGCCCATTTGATAACATTCTTAAGTAATATGCTTAATATTTTTTGCATAATATTCTATTTCTGAATAATTGTTTATTACTGACCTTGGGGGGAAAAAGTCATGTTTATTCTTAGGTGGAAATTAGGAAATGGCAGAGGGGAAATCAATTGTATATAGTGTTCTGAAAGACGTATAATGCAATTAGAAATTTATTTTCGGTACCAATTGCATATTTGGGGCTTGGAACAATTCATCTTGATGTCAGATCAGATATCACATTGTTCTCTCAGTGGTATTGACTTGCTAACACATTATTTTTTGTCAATTGGAATCCTGTCAAATGTATGTCAAATTTTGCTTTTGCAGTGAAATGCAGAGGAAAATATTCTCATAACACAGTAGAGCTAACGATATTCTTTTGACAACATAAACAGTGTCTTGAGGCTGCTTCTTCCTTTCCTGTGTTGAATAAATTGCCTTGAACTTGTGCATGACTTGAACACAACATGGCATTTAGAAATCTACTTTCAAAGCCAGAACGTTCTGTGAAAAGTTGTAGAACAAAGTTGACTTTGTCACCCCTGCAAACAACGTGCTTACAGAAACTGTAGTCTAGCTGTTCTATGGTGTTCCAGCACTAAAGCTGCAAAAGCAACATTCCTTTTTTTATATGGGAACAGCCATTCTGATAGGCAATAAATGTCCGAAGAAGAAAGGATGAGTTCCAGGACTAAAGAATTACTCTGAAAATTAGGCAGCTAGATTCTATTCCTGGATCTGCTTTTGGCTTCCTAAGAAACATTACAAAATTCAGAAGCCCTTTTTGCTTCACTTTCTCAACCATACAACAAGGACAAGACTTACATGTCTCTTACAGGGACATTGCAAAGCTCTCTTCATAAATTTTGAGATCCTCAGAAAAAGGCACCACTCTGAAGTTCTGTATTTTTTCTAAAATGTTCTCCTTTTGGGTTAGTTGCTGCTTTTCTAAAATTCAATTGAGATATCAAGAGTTATGAATTGTAATGATATAGTAGAGTTTGGACATGGAGAGGAATTCAAATTCCACCATGATGTGGCTTACATCAGCCATCTGTAGAACATAAATAAAACCTAAACTGCAGAGGTAACAAACAAGGGCATGGAAACACAGATCTAGGTCTAAAGAGACCTAGATACCACAAACATCAGGTATGGTGATCTTCTTAGAGATTGCCTGTTAGAGAATTCTTCTACAAATGCCAACCTCTTCCCAGAAGAAGATTTTGCAAAACACCTGAATCATCATCCACGTTAATTGTTGGTTGATTGTGAAACTCCTGATGCATTAACCAATTTGTGTTAAGTCCTGTATAAGTTCTAAAAGGGCTGGACCTCATATAGACCTTGCTTATGTGACAGATTGCCAGCACTTAATAAGCTTAAAAATACCACTGTGGCTATAATGATAGTGGTAATTCTATTGCCTTTGTAGCATTTTTCTTCACTGTTATAGGCAACAATATAAACGAATAAATATTTCATAGTACAAGTACCAGTACAAATTATTGAAAGAACTGTCTGCAGCTTTCAAAAAGAGCATATTTTCACACACAGCATCTTTGCTTTAGTCATATTCTAAATGTTTGCAAACAGTTAAACTAGACTGACTTGCCAAACAATACATCTATATGTTTTGCTCATTGCTATTATTTATAGGACTAACTAATCTTCTTACCATAGGCAATGACAACATTTTCATTAAATCATTTGTTAGACAACTGAGCCTTACTTTTTGAATTTGAAGCTTAACAAAGCTCATATTTTACAATTTGTCTCTAAGTTCTTCCTAAAGAGGATATAGGGACTAAATTTTAAATCCATCTCTAAATGAGCTAAGCAAATACACCTTTTGGTCCCTAGCATACCTGTAATATTTTGAGTGGAGTCAGCATGACCTTCTTCATGTACTTAAGGTGTTTAACTAAGTGAAAAGTGAAGTTCCTTGTCTGAACAAGAAAAGGTTCAGTACAAAGATACTTCAATAAAAGGATTGAAAGGACACATGTAATGACTTCGTTTCTCTTTTATATACTAGAATAAGTGCAATAATATCACTGCTTTCCTGTTGTGCAGAAAGTATCCTGCAATATCTGAGATAAGCTCAGGCTAGAATGAAAATCATTTGGATAAATCAACACTTCAGAGGAAGCTGCACCAAAATCCTAATGTCTAACACACCCACCAGAGAATATGCTTGACAGACAGTTAATTATTTCATGTAAGGCCACTTCATTAACAGAATTTCAGAGAAGTCATGTACAGCAGTTGGATTCCCAAAAGAAAGAAAAATCATTGACTGTATTAGTTTAACTTCTACAGCATCAGCATATAATAGAGAAATCTTTGGAATGATGATCTTTTTTAATTGTGAACATGCAGCTAATAACTGTTGCAAAAAATACAATAACTGTTACACCAGTACAGTAGCCAGGGTCCACCGATGCTGCTTGCTTTTTCCAGATGGCACAATTCAGCCAGTCGGTTAATTGTACCCAAAAAACTTGGCAGAGTTACACACTAGCTCAAGAATTAGATTATGTCACAGGCGCTCACACAGAAATATAAGTGTCATGAAAAAGGATGGATAGACATGTAAGGAATAGGATTAAAGGCCACACAAAAATTGTGGAACTCCTGATGCATTAACCAATTTGTGTTGAGTCCTGTATAAGTTCTAAAGGGGATGGACCTCATCCTCATATAGACCTCAGCATTATTTTTTTCCTACTTCATACTTGCTTTGGTCACAAAAAGAGATAACAAATACTTCTCATTGCACAGTGACTGTAAAAACACTTTGTTTTCCAGTGCACTCAAGCTCTGGGAGAACTTTTCTCTTACTGTGAGGTTAATCAAATTACGCCAACAGCAAGCACAAATATACATATGTGTATATTTGTATTTATATTATTTATATATTTATATTTATATTTATATTTATATTTTATATACACACACTTAATACTGCAGTACATACTGCCTAATTACTGAACAAGTAGCACCACATTCCCCACTCCCATTTCTTGAAGATGAAATGAACTGTGTTTTTTCTCCAAGATTTTTTGTGAGCTCTTTACAATCCTGTGTTGTTTCTTGGAATAAGCTAATTTTTTTTTTTTAATGCACAGCCCATAGCTCATGGAGATCATTTTATATACTTCTCCCTTTTATCTCAGTAAGGGATGAGGTTCATCTTGTTATCATCTGCATTTCACAGTGACAGTGACAGTTTCAAGTGGAATAGCAGTCATGAGTATGACTGTTTTATGCTGCCTTAAGCAGATTTGACTAAAGCCTGTGCTTCTCTAAGTTTTATTCAACTGTTTCTGGACCTAAATGGTCGTTATGGAAAACAGTGATGGCTGGAAAATAGCAGGATACAAGCAATGTCCAGGTTTTTAAGCACTGTCAGTCTCACGGTTAAGAGTGTGGATAGCTACATTAGTGCTTATGTTCACTTTTGCAATCTTCCCACTCTGGAAGGATTCTAACTGAGCTCATTTCAGCCTCTTTTATTTGAACATCATGAGCAAAAGCATGAAAATGGATTTGTTTCAACCTATTTTTGCAGCATTTAGTTTTCTTCTCACTGCTTCTCACTTTGCTTTGGAGATCTCAGTTTTGACTGATGAGACAATGACTATGGATCCAGAGTATAGGAACGAAAGACTCACAGTGAAACACAACAAATTTTAGAGTCTGTAGGGCTGATTCTAAAGAAAGGAGTTTAAATTATTCATATATAGATTATTTAAAATGACTGATAATTTTATTTAAACAGGAGGAAACCAAAATGAAAAGTAACAGATCAAATTCTAAGTGTAACACATTCCTGAGATGCAGCACAGAATGAAGGTGCACCTGATGAACACAACAATTAACAAACAAAGTAAAGAAGAAGTGGAAGGAAAATGGCTGTATTTAACACTTTAACAGTCTCATCATAGGAGCACTATTCATTAAGTGTTATGGTATTAAGTATCTCTTCTAGTATTATAGGAGCCCTGCTTTTCATTCCCAATATTACTTTCTGGTATTTGCCCTAGACCGTAGGATTGGTTTAAAGGATTGTTTGTGCAGGTGAAGAAACTCCAAATTGTGTAAATGGCTGTGGCACCAGCTTTAAAAGTCAGAAAAATGAGCTCGTGCAGGAAAATTCACACCAGGGATGGATTTCAGTTTCCAATGCTCCTAAAATATCGTGCATACTTCATGTTCTATGCTTGCAAACATGGAATAGCTGCCTTCCTGACAAAGACAGCCACCAACCATAAAATATAATCTAAGGTTAAACTGAAGATTTTGAAGATTTCTTAGGAGAAATTCCAGCACTTCTAGTAGACTAATAAAGTGTTATTTTTTAAAACATTGACAATGTGTTGGGATTCTTAAGACCAACACCGCCCTAAAGAGATTGAAGAGCTGATAATTAAGCAAATTCACAAAGCAATCATGGAAAAAGTCTTGTTAGGGAAATTCTGGGTCCCGCCACTATCTCTAAGGCAAACAATATTTTGAAGTCAGATCTACTGAACCAGTCAGTATTTTTACTGACTTCATCATTACTAGAACAGCAGAACTTGTACCCGAAGGTATGGAATTATTATGTATGGGAGTAATAAAAACTGAGAGATTGCAGCTGGCTTTTACAGAAGATAATAGGCTTACAGTCTTATGCTTAGTTCTCTTTGACACAGAAGGGAATATTTGGCATGACCAAACATTAAAAGAATGCTTTTAAAAGGAATTTCTTTATCAAACAGTCTGTACCGTCATAAGAGATAATTCGGCATGTTTCAAAGAATGATGATGCAGAATACAGGGCTCCAGAGAATATAATTTACAATATAATTAAAGCTCCAGTGTCTTGAGCAACTCAGCATTCTGCCAAAATCACTATTTTTGAAACACTGAGAAATACTCAGGGACTGTGATGACACCAGAGGAAGATTCAGGAAACAGATCAGAGTTGCGATGAAAGCTGTAACTTATGGTAGATTGATATTCCTCTACTGGAAAAGAAATGACTCTCAACAGAAAAAATTATGCCTTAAAATTATGCCTCAATAGTAACAGAAGCAGAAAACCACAGCCCAGAAGTAGCTTCTTTGAACACACAGGAACAATTCAGAGGAGAAAAGGACATCCATCAGATTTAAATTCTGTTTTTTCCTGTTCCCATATTGTTTATCCTTGACGTATCCATCTGGTAGGAGAAATTGCTAAGCCACAATTGCTGTGCAGAGTACATGTGACTGTCTTGTGGAAACCTAGAACCCAGGACTCCAATCAGAAACAAGAACTCTGCCCATCAAACAATTGTAAATTACCATCAATGAATTTCATGTACTGCCATCATATGGAAATCTCCAAGGGTAATAGCCTTGTTACATTATACCTGCATTCCAATGGACTTTGGCCAGCTTTTAATTTCGTTTACACAAACCTTAATCAGAGACAGCCAAGGTTAATGAAGTTAAACTTGCTTTATAAAGCAATAGAAGCAACACTAAAATTAAGCTCTAGAATGAAATCTCAGGAGGCTATAAAGGAGAACCAGCTGATTTACTCAAGTTTTATTAACTTTCTGGTTTTCATTATTTTTTAATTTTACTGAATTTTCATTGTATAATTTTAGGTATACAAGTTACTGCACAGTTAACTGTGCTTTCTATCAGACTACTGTTCTTTATACTCTATACTGTAAGACAACCCAGTACAGTTTGATCTCATTCTCTTTTTGTGGGCCATTTCTCTATGATTTCTTATGGATGTATATGTGACTACAGGGATTTTGAAAGTATATTGTACTTTGATAGTTTTTGTGAGGTATGACTGTGTTTTATTTGTTTCCATTACATTATGCTGATCTCTTCCAGCACCCTGAGTCTGGCTGATTTTGGTATCAAAAGATACTTTCTGTCCCATCTGTCACTGATTCCCCATCAGCTGTTTATTATGCATAAATTGTTTAAACCAAGAGACATATCACAGATTTAACTATTGCAACAGGTACAGTCCTGACCAAGGAACTGTATGAAAATGGCAGGAATTACAGGATCTTGTAGAAGTCCTGAGAAATTTCATGTTTCTGAAGCACATCTAAGAGACTTTTTTTGTCAGCAGAGAGAAATGTCTCCATTTGCTTGAAGAAACAGGACAACACTAGTTTAAATCACATGAGTTAACTTGAACTGTATGATTCACCACTAGTTTCTAGCTACCCTCCCCTTTCCCTCTTACTTTCTCCAAGAAAAAGTTCACACAAAAGTGTGCTTTGGTGGAAGTTTGAGGAAGTTCATGGAAGAATTTACAGTGGACCCTTCCAAATATGCAACACAAACCATGAACAAGACTATCTTAATACATAAATGCAAAGAAAATTCTTTTTACTTCTTCAAATGAACATCTAGTAAACTAGCATGCCAAGAAGATACAAGTATGAAGCAGATTGTGAGAGAAACGTCCGTCCCATGCAGCTGTGAACACATTTCCTGATTCAAAACTCACGGTTGTAAAAGTCAGCCACTCTCTCAGAAATACTTAATCATCCTTACATCTTTGAGTCTTTTTATTACCTCTATTATCTAGTTTTGAGAAAAGCTACTTTGCATATGTTTTGAATTCTCCAGTGTTTATATAACAGCCATACTATACCTTAAATGTATCTTTACTGTTGGGATTAAACAGCTGCTCTTTCCCAGATCCCAAAATAATAGGACCAGAAGCTTTATTTTCTCCATAAGCATAAAGGAATACTGTTGCTGTTGTGCCAGCTGTTTCAAAATCCCCAGTGACAACAGTAATCTTCCAGTCTCCTTCTGTAAAGTAAAAAAAAAAAAACAAAATTAAAATGTTTTTTAAAACCTAACTTATACGAAGCAGTTTACTTGAAAGATATAAATGAAAGCACAGTTTGGCCCAAGCACTGTGACTATAATGTACCTAAAAGGTAATGATGGCAGGAGAGGCAACAGAGGATTGACCAAATACTGCACCATTCAAACTCATCCTAAGCAAGTTATAGGTCAAGGACTGAGGAGGCTTATCCTGCACTAAAGCCAGAAATGTGAACAGAGAGCTAAGTGATATTTCTAGTGATAACCCTGAGGGACAACACAGAAGCAGACTGCCATCCGGAATTTGGATTATGGCAAAAGTGTAACCAAGAAACGCAACAGGAAAAATGTCAAAGCATCCCAATTAAGTACAATTTCCTCTCATTTTAGGTTGATGTGATACATCAACAGAGTTCCATTTGCATGGATGGGGTCATGATATAGAAATCAGCATGAAATAGATAAGGTTTTGTAGAAAATTTTGAACAGAAAATCATTTTATATAAAGCTCCCTGACACTAAAATGTCATCTCTGCTCCCATACAATGTACACAAGTTATTTAAATATTCAAAGGAGTTTAATATAAATCTTATTTTTAAAAAGAACAATTCATAATTGTAAAATGCATTTCTACATCTGAAAAGATGGGATTGCACGCTTCTCCACCCCTCATTGATTGCAGCTTTTGTCTGTGTGCAATTCCACATAGCAACTTAAATTCATTCTGTTCAAGGAAAACAACAAATGAAATACCAACCCACAGTCATCTTCTAAATAAATGCCATAGCATACTCTGCAGTTTTCTTAGTAGAAAGCTGTCTGGTAATGCCTGCATGATTTAAATCTCTTGTCTGACAGAAGTATTTATCTTGGGCCAGCCTCATTATCACTCAGCAATTTGCCCCACAAAAATTGAACTGGAGCAGGAAGTTTGATTTCCTGTTTTCCAAGTCTTTAGAGGTCTGGCTTATGTCTGGTTTGGGAAGGTGATAGAATTTTAAATGCACATAAATACGCAGTTGGGAGTTCAGAAAGCAGCAACAGCTTGTTTGTTCTGCTCAATCAAACCTGGCCCACAGGCTGAGGGAAGGGATTGTGCCCCTGTGCTCTGCTCTGATGAGACCCCCACCTGGAGTACTGCATCCAGCTCTGGGTTCCACAACAAAAGAAGGATGTGGACCTGTTGAAACAGGCACAGAGAAAGGCCATTTTCACTAGGGGCTGGAGCTCCTCTCCTGTGACAAAAGGTTGTTTAGCTTGGAGAAGAGAAGGTTCCAGGAAGGTACACTTGATTGACAGCCTTTCAATATATTAAGAGGCTTAAAAGAAAAGCAAAGGCTTTACAAGGACATGCAGTGATATGTCAAAGGGGAATGGTTTTAAAGTGAAAGAGGGTAGATTTAGATAAGACATGAAGAATATATATATATATATATTTTTTTTTTTTTTTTTTTTATTATTATTTTTATTTTTTTTTACTGTGAGGATTTTAAGGCACTGGAATAGGTTGCCCAAAGAAGTTGTGGATATGCCATCTCTGGAAGTGTTTGAAGCCAGGTTGGATGAGGTTTTGAGAAACCTGGTGTAGTGGAAGATGTCTTATCTATGTCAGGGGCTGTACTAGATATCTTTAAAGATTTCTTCCAGCCCAAACTATTCTACAATTCCATAAAGGAAGTGAACCATCCAATTTTCATTAAGAATTGTTAGACTCAAGCTTGTAAGAAACTCTTTTGTGCCTTTGAAAATATGCATCTTCACAGCTTTCTCTATAGACTCACTTTCTTGATAAAAGAACTGTAGCACCAGAAAACAAAAGGGTTAGAAGAATCAATTAGAAGAATGAAAAGCCTTTATACACTGATGGTGGAAACAAAGAACATAAGGCAAAGGCTCCCTGCCCCATAGAAAAAGAGCTTGTTTACAAAAAATTAAACCTTTTCCATTTTCAAACAATATATAATGTTAATTTCCTAAAGACAAAGATCCTTTGAACCATTTGATGGGAAAATAAGGACAACTCCATTTACAAGGGCTTATGAAGAATGGTGCAGACAAGGGATAAAATATGACCCCCTACTCCTCCTAAAATTTCAAATGTCATTCAGAAAAAAATATTCATTTTAAAGCAAGCAAAACTTATTTTCTTTTTCACATGTTCATTGATTAATTGTGCTTCAAGTGGTTCTGATGGCCCTTTCTATTGTACTACCCTCTCAAAGTCTGTCTTTTTTTAAGCAGTGGAGTTCTGATTATGATGCATTTGCTCCTGTTGAGGCTGTATTTTTCTACCTAGTTCAGCTCCTAACTACCAAGTATAAGCTTAGTATTTATCAATTATTTTGCACACAACTACCCCTCTGAAGGTAAAGCAGGGAATCAAACCTTCCCGAAAAACATCATTAAGAAGAGTTTTGTTTTGAACTCCTCTACATTGACTTTGAGGCTTGTTCCTTTTTTCTGGAAATAGAAAGGACTTGTGTTTGAAGAAAGTGTGGGTATAGGAAGAGAGTCTTTAAATTTCTAATCTCTCTGATGCCAGAAATCCTCATTGCATTGCATTGCATGCTTCTAAATAGAAAAACAAAACAGTAAGTATTACAAAAACATAATTCTTGTTGGCATAAAAAGCTGGGTTGTTCTGATGAGGTAGAGTACCAACAGTTCCTTAATAACTGAAGAAGAACACACTATGAGAAGAAAATAATACAGATAAAGGTGTTATGACATAACTTTTGTTTAGCATACATAGAGGAAAGGTGCAACCTATCACCTGGGGTCATCAGAAAGTAGTATCTTGCCACAGATGACTGTCTAGACATGGGAGGTTTTGTGTTGTTTGGGGGGTTTTTTTGGGTGGTTTTGGTTTTTTTTGTTTTGTTTTGTTTTGGTTTGGTTTGGTGGTTTTTTTTTTGTGTGTGTGTTTGTTTTTTGGTGGGTTTTTTTTGTTTGTTTGTTTTTTGTGGGGATTTTTTATTATTTCCTATATTATTAGAAACATTACAATATACTACTACTATATTGTAGTATATACTACAATATCTACTTCCTAGGAAAATAATAGCTCATGGGAAAAAAGGTAAGTGGAAAACCACTCAGATGAACCACTAAACCAGGAATTGGAGCACTCCCTCTAGGTATAGGGTAGATAATTTCAACTCTCTTTCCACTGATGCTTGTTCTACCAAGTGTCCCAAACGAGAGGCTCTTTGCTGTGTACACTTTTGGCTGCCTTACTCTGCTTGAGACTCTTGCACATCTTAAGTGACACAACCCAGAGACCCAGCTGTGGGTGCAGAAAGGACAAAGCAGAGCAATCTGGATCATGGGAAGGCAGCTCTCTCAGGCAGGCCATGCAAAAGTGAGGTGTGGGGAACAGATAAAACACAGAATGATGAACAGGGAGCAAATTACTGCCTGCTGAAAAAAGCACAGAAAACAAGAAGGACAAAGATACTTGTGAGTCAAAAGTCCATAATATGGTGGGATTTCCATATATTTTCTAAAATAACTGGGCAAAAATTTTATTGTTAACCACTTGCCATAGGAACAAGGTTTAAGACATGGTTCTTAATGGATATTTTGATTGATACAACAAATTTTGAATAAACATTTTAAAACTTTCTCACAATGCCTCCTAGATCATTGTTCAACCTACAGCATGAAGCACTTCTCACAGCTGTGAAATTCTAATGTGTTATTAAGAAATTAAACTTAATCTGCTCTGGTTGCCAGGACAGAAAATTCAACCTGAACAAATATGAAATCACAAGTAAAACAGATAACGAAAATTTATTGTTGGGCACAAATCTATATATAGGCCAGGAAAAAGAAACATGTTTTAAAATATTAACTATAGCAAACTGAAATTAAGATGGATCACCAATAAGTACTAGAAGAATAGGAATTTTTCAAAGAAGCAGAAAGAAAAATAACATTATGTAAAGAAAAATGACAGAACAAAAAGAAAGTATAAAAAAGTTATTTATTTTTTAAATTAAAATGTGAAGTTCAGAGTTTACTGAAATGTTCAAATAGTGTACTATAATTAATGTTTTAAAATAAATACAAATGGCAACAAATGTGTAAAGCAATTAGTTCTGAATCAGAAACAGTCTTCATTAAAACCAGAAAACGAGAGCAACATTTACCGTTTGCTTCTTGCATTTTCAGCTGCTGATTTTTTTCAAACTCTGCCAAAAAAAAAAATCCATTAATAAAGGATCTATCCTTTAACATTTTTGAAAAGATTTGAAAGAGATCAAAAACACATTGAGATTTTCTAGCCAATACGAAAAAATTCTTTCTTCATTCATTCCCTCATTACTTTCTCTCTATTATCTATAGCAGTTATATAAATTGTTTCTCAGAAATACAGCAAAGTAAACTTCAAAATTATTAACTCTGGTATTTACAGTGTAGAACCTATCCAGATTTCTTCAGAGGAATTTTTATATTACTAATTATTATCCATAAAGTTACAGTAAATCTTACCTTGAGGGTAGAGCTCAATTTCTGAATGGATTATACCTCGAGACATAAATGGAAGCCACCTAAGAAAGACATTAAGAAAGCAGTAGGAATCAATTTTTATTTATATTATCATATAACTGAATGGTCCATATCTGATTTTTATACTGAATGCACCTAACAGCAAAAGGTCTCTACCCCTAAAATTTTAGTATTTGATTTATGCTAAAGTAAAAATTATTTGACTCAACAAAGAAACTTCTTTTGTGCAAAATTAAGAGCTATGTAGCTGTAAAATACACTTGTATCAGATTAAGAGACTCATGTGGCACCTCTGTACTTGTTTCTATAGCTAAACAGAAGAATATAACACAGAATGGTTTTTCAGTACTATGGATTGAAAGGTAAGTGTAATTTGTATGTATCTCTCGCAATATTTCTTAAAACTACAGTTCAGTGTTAAAAACAAAGATGGAACCAAACACTTCTCTTTCTTATTCCTCCTATAAATTGAGGACAGGTAAATGAGTCTAACAAAAGGACAAATCAAGGAAAACATTCTTTAGGTTTCTTTAGTCATGCTACCCTAGGCTATGTATAATTTTGAAAACTCTTCATTCAGATCATGGATTACCAACAGCTTTTGTTTCCTCTTGATTCATAAAAATCCAGCTCTTTTTTTACCAGAAAAGAAAGGCAGCAATCTTTTGGGCTGTAGTTTTTTATTTGCTTGGTCCACTTCCATGGACTCTCCAGGAATGACCTAAATCATTCAGTCTCCTATGAAGCCTGTTTGGATTTCAGTACAAGCTGGACAAGAAAAGTCCAGAGCAACCTACAAAGTTTCCTATTCTTTGTCTTGAAAACATTACTTGCCCAATTCATATAAGAGCTACTCACTAAAAAATAATTTTTCGCTTACTAAACTACTTATTTCTATCACTTCTGCTAAAAACTGATGACACAGGTATCTTCTGAAATCTCAGATGCCAAAAGGTATAAGTAACTAATAAATACTGTATAATTGAAATTGAGTAGAAGCTGTTAGATGTTCAGGAATTAATATCAGGTTTTTAAGATGGATAAAATCCTTTTATTCCCTTGGCTAAATGAGAACAAAGACAGAATTTTTTCATGTCCTGGATCAGAAAATAGCTATGAAAAATAAAATAAATGTGAGTCTGAAGATTACTGAATTAGATTTCTGAAGAGCAAAAACCTTCTCCCTCCTTGAACAGAGAATAGGTATATTGTGGCAAACATGAAAGCTCCACCTGATCCCCACCACTGACTTTTTTTAATCCTTTTTCAGTGGAAGGGTTTCCTTGCAGAGAAGTTAGACACTAAAAAAGAAAAACTTGTTTCTTTCTAACACTCTCTATCACAGAATAATAAACATCTAATGGTTAATTATCACAGAATTAATACAGCAAAATGTCCTACTTCTTATCATTCCTAAGCCATGTTGCTCACTAAAGATAGCTATGACAAAGAAAATTTCACCTATATTTTTTAGAAAGGTAGCAACTACAGCTAGCAACAACAGCTGGTCCACATCCAAATCTACTCAGAGAAATCCTCAGTCTTATACTACTACTATTTATAACCATCTTACTGGTTGAAGAAAAATCTCAGATTTAGAGACTTAATCAAGGTGAGAAAACATCTTTATTCCTGTTTTTGAGGATGTGACACCAAGAATTGCAAGAAGCTGTTCAAGGTTATGTAACATATTCATGAAAATCCTGACAAAATAACTAAGCAATGTGCATTTATTAAATATTATTAATTAAATATTATTTATTCTAGTGCCTTGTCACATAGTCATATTGTTTTTCTTCACTCTCTTTATTTCACTTGAGTCATGCATATACCCATGAGAGAGACTGCAAATTGGAAACACCAAACATGGGATTACCATATTTTTTCTAAAAATGCAAAATGAAGGATTTATCAATAGACTTTTAAGAAACTCATTTATTAACTTAAATGGAACATCTATGAAATAGTGCCAGGCATTGTATTTGTCTCCCTGGCCATGCTGTACAGAGAGTGAATGCTAGTCCTGCGTGGAAAACCTGGTTTCTTTCCCATGTAGAAATACACTTAATTTAGAACATTTCAGGTGCTTTATCTTTCCTTCCTGAAAAGTAAATCACGCTTACAGCACTGATCCTGTAAGATAAGGCTGTACTCTAAAATCCAGTAACACAGACTCAATATGAGTGTTTAAACTTTGCTACAGACCATACAGAACATTAATTCAAGCAATCTGTTCTGGAGCAACACGTTTTGTGGATTTTATGAAACTGTGAAATAATCAAAAAATGCCTGCCTGAAAAACTCACATTTAGTACGTCGATTGACATAACACATTTAGTGATGCATGCTGATGAGTATTTAAGAATATTGTTGTAAATCTACCTTTCACAATTGAAAACGTATTCTGAGTTGTTCTCGGCTTCTCTGACAATGACTTTATGGCAGTACCAGCGCTGGGGCTCGGTGCTGGCCTCACAGCGCAACAGCACCTTCTGCAGCTTCCCCAGAGATACAGCTTCCACTTCAAAAAGACTGACCTGGAAGGCAGAGGAGACAGCACTCTGTAACTTGCCACCAAAAAGGCAGTCCAAGAACTGAAGGGTGTTATAAGCCCTGATCAACTCCCACCCTGTGCGAAGATTTCAACTGGTTTTAATGACAGCCGCGTTCAAGGAGCTCGGATCTGAAGAGTTAAATGTCTTTTGAGGAAGTGTCACAGTAAATAAGAAAACACAGCCAAAATCAAGATGCAGTAATAATCCCAAATATATTGGGCTTTTACAGCCTTTGTGCAAATTGCTGCACACAACCCTCAAGTATTTTTTCAATACCTTGCCATTTACATTACTCTTCTGTAGGTAAGAAAGACTTAAAGCTGTTATTTCCTTTGTTATCACTTTAAAACAGACCTTCTCATCATTTTCTCTTTTTTGGTTTTACCTCCTCTACTTACATTCTATTCTACTGAAAGAAACTGAAATCTGACATGCCATTTTCCCCTTTTTATTCATTTAGGCTTGTGCTTATAGTTGGAAAAGATTGTTTTCATAGAAGCATGAAGCTGATCAGGTTCAGGTTGATAATTTTCTGTCCCACTAAAAAGCATACCACTTTCTATCTCTAAATATAATGGTCCAGATCATTCTTCTCAGTAAAATGAGAATGAAGGGAAGAAATGCACTGGAAAATTCATATCTGTAAAGTTCTCAGTCCTCAGCAAATGGCAGAATTGAGGCTGCTTGTGCAAGATTACTTATCCCTTGTGTATAGATAATATATGATCACAAGCTATTCTCTCTGAAAGATTCCTGCCTCCAAGTGTGCTCAGGAGAACGACAGATTTTCAGTATCTCTTTTTATCTTCATTATCTTTATGACTCTATGCATTATTTACTGCAACCACCCAAAGAGCTCAGTAAAACAGAACTAATTTCCCCAGTGACTTCACCTTTGCACTTCTTCCATAGCACCCTCGTTTTCTGCAACTGCTAAATCTCTTTTTTGAAAGGCCATCTGCATCATATTTCAATTTATCTACGTAGTTAAAGCACAGAGTTTACTGCCAAAAGCTGTCAAGGATGCAAAATGGTGTGGGTGCTCAACTGAGAAACAGAGGGGTTAATTTACTGAAATATTTAGCATTTCAAAGAACTTACTAGGTGCAGAGCAGAATTCTATTTAAACTCAGTTACAGCTATGGTTGTTCAGAAGTCAAACTGGTTATGCAGCAATACATAAACATGAAAGACGTGGTCACTCAGGAAAGTTTTATTTTAAGCAATTTGCCCAATATAATGCAGAATATCTGTGGCAGGGATGAAATCAAGTTGTTCAAGCCAGCATTCCACTATCTCTGCCATAAAATGATATATGCCAGTCCCTGCCCTGCTGCTCCAAACAATCCACTCTCTTATTCACCCATTTCCATAACAAAGTGCACTTTGAACCATTCTCCTTAGCCCCTGTGTAAATAATATGCTGAATTGACTATCAATCTGGCTAGAATAATGCCCCCAGAAAATTCCACTTAAATTCTGCATTTTAATTTGAATAGAACTTTATCTCTCATACATTAGTAAGAGCATAAAATATATATTTTAAAATAGTATAGATACATTTAAAGTTTCCCAGTCGGTTATGGTTATTTTTAGCACTTTAGGTACTGCTTTTCATTTTGTGATTAAGTGTTCCACTAACAGCTTGATACCACTGGTTATACATACAAGTGTTAATTCTCAATAGATCACAAAGGAAGAAACAGGCTCAATAGAAGGTCACAAGAAGGCTAGAGGGAGAGTTAACATTAAATTCAGTAGTTCCTGAAATTAAACCATAGTGCAGAAAATCAGGATGACGTATATTTTACTTTTGGAAGAGCTAGGAGGTAATAAATTGAAAGAAAAATTACTTTAAGTCTCTCCTGTATTAATCACAATACTTTACTATTATACATTTTAAAATATGTAACAAACAGACCTACTAAGATCTGAAATCATGGCACAATTTTTGTACACTCTTTTGGAGCCAGCTGTAACTCACACTTTGAAAGGATATGTTTTAAATTCATAGGCAGCCCTTCTCACCATCTGAGGGTGAGGGCCTCAAATAATTTTTCTTTCCCTTTTCCTGCCTATGTTTTCACTCATCCTATTAATTCCTGGGACAGAAGAAAAATATTTTCCTTAGTTCTTAAAAGTTACTTAGCTAAATTTATGTAGTTTGTTTTATTATTATGTTTAGATACCTGTATAACCTGTATGCAGTTACTTAACTATATTCATAAGGCTAAGCAAATTGTTTTTCAGACTTACCATTCCTCTCTGAAATGTCACAGGTATACCAGTCTTACGCAGAAGTCTTAGACCAGAATCTCCTCTTTTTCCATAGATACACAAATAAACTGCAAAGTCTGTCTCAGCTTGCTCCAAGTCACCCGTGTGGACATAAACATGGTACAAAACAACTTCCAAAAATAACCAAAAGAAGAAAATGTAAGTTATCTGTAATCACAATTAATTTTACTCACTATTATAACTTGCTGAGAACAATGACAGTAAGTCTGATCTGCAATTAGTTTTCTGGAAGATACTCTCCAGAAGTCAGTCAAACTGTTTAAGATTGCTCGGGCCACAATTTGGTTGGCATTAATACTGAAAACCAGGTAGCCAATGTATAAATAACTGTACACACATACTTGGATAGAGGGGTTTCCCAGCTTCCACTACTGGAAGTTCACACAGAAATTCTCTATCATCACGATTCTTTGATAACCATGTGTTTGCTGGAAAATTCAGTGTTTTCTTGCTCTTTAGATGTTGCAGTGTCACCTGAAGGAGAAGCAATTCCAACTATAACTCAGTTCCAGCGCTTTGCTTCTCAACAGCAAAACATAGTTTTGTGTATCTTTCTTTTTCTATCTCAGAAAACAATAACTCAATCAGTAAATATGACATACAAAATTGTGGTATGAAAATATTTTTATTTTGGCCACTACTATGCAACAAACAAAAGTGTAGTTGAAATTTTTGGGTTTGCCATTTGAAATGTCACAAAGTCTGGTTTCGGTGAGTAAGCCACCTCTGCGTAACACTGCCTGGAGGACTGAAGACTGAAAACCTTCTGGTAGCTGCTGTTACATGACACTGAGCTTTTGGAAGGTATGGAAAGATGGACACAGATTTTTTTTTTTTTTATTTTAGAATGAAAACAGGATGAAACTCATCATCTGCATCCCTCTGAACTTTGAAAGGTAGAGGATACATTGGAATCTTAATCAATTTGTTTTGTCTTTGGCTCTTCTACAGCAAAACAAAAAAATCAACCTGTGTACCATCACCATCTATATATTCTTAAGATGGTTAGAATTCCAATTTCTAGATTTATTTGCTGCTATGGAGTAAGATAACAACCTCACTTGTTTCCTATAATTACAGCGCTCTTTATTCTCTTTTATGAAAGCAGTTTTTGTCGGTCTTGAACTACAATACTTACTACAGGGGTTTTCCAGAGGTCTTGACTAGCAAAGGGAAATCAAAAATTATCTCTGTGCAGTTGCATTTTTGAGTGTACATATAATATGCATAAGCCTTGCAAAAAAAAATTATGAAAACAAGTACTCACATCCAAATTCTAACACTTTGGAAATCAGGGCAATAGATGTCTTTATCTCACTCTTCCAATAAAATTTTAAAGTAAAATGAACACAGCTTTCAACACCAAAGCATGTATTTATTTTAACATTAAATACTTTGGTAGCACTGATTCCCAATCTCTAATATTTATTGGCAGCGCTCCCCCTGCTGATTCATAACAATTGCATATATTAACTGCTTTTTCAGAAAAACACAGCTTTCAGCATGATTTATTTCTTGATCTGAAATGAAGTTTTTGAAATCCCTGGTTTACCCTATGAAATTTGGAACAAAATGTTAAAGAAATATTTTTTAACTGCCAGGCTGGAAAGTTGGATTCCTGCAATCATTTAAGCAACCAAAATATTTATACTCACATTTAGTTTTACTGCAGTCTCAGTTAAGACCTTTGGGTTAATGTAAAAATCTGCTATTATTGCCTAATTCTGATTGTCAAAATCAAGCTTTTTAAGATTACTGAAATGAGGAAGAATAAATTTGTTTCCTTTACAAATTCAACACAAGAAGCAGAGGAAAAATTCTTATCCCATCTTATCTTTATCTGAAATAAATTTTACATAGGTGTCAGCCTCAGCAAGTATAGAACAAATTTAGTCTGGTGAAAAGCCCTAAATAACAAGAGAAAAACAGAATAATTAATTCACCAAATTGAAAAAAATCCAGCAACTTCTCTTTTTTTTTTTTTTTTTCCTAGAAAATATTCATTATTATGAGGAATTTTGGGGCCTATTATAACTTTCTTAGTTTACCTTTCTGCAAATTTTGTTCATTGCTTGCAAGTTTTTGTCATGGAATGATTGCTGCTCCATCGTTTTCAATTTTTCAGAGCTGGAATTTAAAGCTAAAATCTCCCTAACACACACTGAAGAGTACAGAAAGACCAAAGAGTATGAAAAATCTTCAGAAAGAAAAACTTGGTCAAACACACAAATACAATAAAATTGCTGTCTGCAGGAATTAGGAATAATTGCAAAATAATCCTGCATATTTCCATCCCTTAGGAGATTACCTGTGTCTCTATTTTTGTCATCTCTAAAGCAATATAAGAACATAAATCAGTAAGAAATAATCCCAATCAGCATTTATTGATTCTTAAACCTATGTCTTTATGAAAAGATGAGCCTTTAGTTCAAATAAAAATTAATAAAATTGGAACAAAATCACCATGTCTCACCCTTTGTAAGTTCCACTCAGGTTGTTCATTTGGTAATCCATCAAGTTCAATTCTTATCTTGTAGATATTCCCAATGTTGTTTATTTTAACCTGAATAAAGTCAGAAAAGTACAGTATATAACAGCATAAAATGACATCTTTTTCTTTGCAATTGATTCTATATTTATCTGAGTGTTCAGGAACAAAACAACATATGATTGGCAGATTTGAGGTTACAGAATTCAGAAAACACATTGCTTCTGTTTTGACTAAGCAGATAACTGTCTGAGCCCCAGTTTGACCAGACTGCAGCCTAGTGGAATCACAAATGCTTGCCAGGAGAATGATTTGTCAAGAATTTGAACTCTTCAAAGTTTTGAGAGTAAAAAAAGTTGGAGAGGATTGTTCATGAGAGCAATGAGCGATACAAAATTACATCTTCTAAACAAAATTACATCCTCTGAGTACAAGTCACAAATCCTTCATAATTCTACATGGTTAGATGACCATAAACCCTAACATGCCAACATGAAGGATATAAAATTTTGGAGACCTTAAAGAATAGCTCCTAAATTCTGGCAGAATATCTGCAAAACTTCAGAAGTCACTGATACTATCTTTGCTTTCTGACAATGATTTGCATTCATTTGCATTTTCAAGCATTATGTGTGCTCTTACTTATAAAAAACTACTCTATGCAACCCTATCTTCAAAACTTTTAATGAACTCTCACTTATCCAGGGTTCATTTGAAGTTTAGCCACCATTTAAAGCAAGAATAAATAATTTTAGATCATTTTTAATGTACCTTTAGGAAAGGAAGAGTAAGTGTGTTATTATGCTATTTCTCAAATAATAATTTTATTCATAAAAGATTGGTAACAGCCCATTCCTTTCCACCATTTACATCCAAAAAGATATTTACATTGTACGAAAATTATTTTCCTTTTCTTAGAAACACCTACTAGTATATTATCCACTCAATCTTTACCTTCATTAACAAAAAGCACTCTTCTCCTTTTAGAGAATTACCTCATTTGCTGTATCAGCTTTTGGCTCTTTGTTCTTTTATGAAAAAAAAATTATAGTTTGGCTTTTTTGACTAAAGCATTGCCATGCTTAGTCAAAAACTTTTAAACGCAAAAAACTTTTACTCTGGATTTCATGAACAATGAAAGGCACACTGAAATTTCACAATGGTTGGTTGAGACAGAACAGTGGGTGTCACACGTGTTGTTTTTGTGGGTTTTTTTGTATTGGTATAGTTGTTACATCAACCTGAATTCCATTAACCAAATATATGTTAACACCAGGCTTGCAACACTGATGTGACAATATAGTTTCCTCTTTTTCCTCTGGCTTAAGAAAACAACTTTGCTTTGCCCTGCTGAGTTATATCCTTGCTTATATTGCATAATGTTCCTCTCTAAAAGTAGCCTTACTGGAGGTAACCTGGAGACTTTGGGATTAAAGCAGCAGTAAAGAATGGACATTGAATGCAAAAAACCCAGGTATTGTCTTTCCCCCCATTTCACAAACAAACTAAGTTACTTCTCATGCAATATGGTCTTCTCACTCACAGCTAGTGTTCACTGCACATACAAGGCTATCGTATTGTCTGTTTATTCTAATAAATCCCTCTTCAGACTTTTAGTTAATAAAGAAAAAATGTTGCACATAATTTCATGTATCAACACAACACAAAACAAAATGTAGTAGACTAAGTCAGAATGCAAGAGTGCTTTCTGCCTAAAACAAATATAGAGCTTCCAGAAGAAACACTCTGGTGGTCTTGATTTTTCTCGTGCTCGGTCTCAGGAACAATTAAACAGGCAATGAAAACTCACATGGGTAAGGTAAGAAAGAGAAGCCCACATATGAATGGTTTTCAATTCTTAAGTTAGTTCCACTCAAATTTTTCATATTTGCACATGTTGCTGATAAATGAAAGGTTAAAGAACTTTAAAGTGATCTCTAATTGCTGGATTATTACAGCCTTTCAGAAGCTGCTTTCTTCCTAGAACTCCTGACCAGAGCTATGATTAGTTGATTACCCTAAAAAAAATTTAGTATCCACTGTTCTAGAATATATCAGTGAAAACATAAAAGTTCAAAGACAGAAATGGTAAGAAGAAAATGTAACTTTTTCATGTCTTAAATTCCTATCCTCATTTCAAGACCGATCCTGTTAAACAAGTACAGGATAAAGTTTAAAGGGAAAAGGAGAACAAAGAGCTCTTACTCATTGGCTTTTTCTTTGCAGATTTATCCACTGCAGACTAAAGAGTGAAAAGCACTTCAGTGACATTTGCTGTTTCATGCCTGAAAGCAACAGTGTCAATGTGATGTAAAAAATCCTAGTAGTAGCCCCAGGTGCTGAGAGAAAAAATCCTGCTCTCTAACAAGATCAATATCTGTAGCACACAGCCATAATGGGCCACATCCATTTTAGAGAAGAAAAATTGGTCCATCTCTTCTGAACATATGGATTAACTTTGTAAACATGCCATTATCCAACATGTTTTATAAATTATTCACTAATTAGAAGAACAGAATTCCCCGTGGATCATAATCTATAGCCTATATACTTAGAAAATGAACATTATGGTAGGTTATCTCCCTGCCTATGCCCTATTAATAGAGAATATTATTATTATTAATATCATTGACAGTAGCAATCTTGGATTGTGCTAAGATTATATTAGAGAAGTTGATGAGTCCAGGAAAAAAAAAAATCAAGAAACATATAACTTCTGAAGACAGCAATGTTATATGCATATCAGACAGACATTTAAGAAAAAACAGATATTTTAGCTGTTTTGGTAATTTCCTCTCAGCCTACCTAAAGGTGGGTTTATTCTCAAATAAAAGCAGAAACCCTATGTTTTCAGAACAGGGTAACACATAGATTTCATTGGACTTTTAGTTATTCCACAGGTAAACATTTCTGACATTTCAGTCACTTATAATATGAAAGCTCTAAAATGGGTTTTCTTCTTTAATTGAACAAGTTCCTCAGCATACATTTTATACTATGCTCTGAAAACTGTATGAATAAAAATTTCATTACTAAAGATCTCGAAACAATATGCAGGTCTTATATCAGACATGGTTTGTTTCAGAACAAATAGTTCTTAAAACTAGTTTCAAATCAATTTCCTTAAAGAAATCAATTTACTTCTGCAGTTGTCCCGTTTGATCTTCTATATGAGGGAGGGGGTTTAAAAGAGAGATTATTTCTTCTGTTACTTACTATAAATAACAAGCTGCTTTAACACAGAATTCATGGAGATTAGATAAAGATTTATTTTATGTAGTAAATATAGGAGAAAAACATTTTTTCTTTTCACATGACAGAGTAATCCTTGGAAAGGTACCTATTAAAATAATGTTCTTAGCCTTCATTAGCTACCTGAAATTCATCTTCCTGCCTGGGAAAAAACAGCTGCTTCCTGTTGTCCTTGCCAAGAGTTATTGGTCCAGTTAATCCTCTGTCTCCATATATCCAAAGAGCAACTCTTGCTTCAGTTCCTGCATTTCCTGTCAGTACTGACAGTTTCCATTCATCATCTGAAGGAAGGGGACACTCACCACCTTGGGGATTTCTCATTTCCTCTGTGAAATACAGAATGTTAGTGGGAGATGAAAATTGACATGAAACTGCCAGTTGCTGTTGTAACTTCAGCACATAAGGAGGCCATAATAGCAGGGGGATTGTATTTTTTCATGGCAAGAGGGATAGTCTGAAAAGATTGATTTATGTTTCTTGTCTAGACCAAAATGTACTGATTAGTTGAGCTACAAGAATCAGCTGGAAAAAAACCAAGTTCTTTCTGGCATGTGCTATCACCATGTTCTTTGTACATATTCTGGAGCAGAGTAAGGATGCTATGGTGCAGAACTATGACCATTAAAGTGACATTTCTGGTTCCTTAGTCTAACATTTAGAAACAAGTAGAATTCCTCCTCTAATGCCTTGTGTTGGGACATTTTTAGCAGAGTCACGTGCCTGGGAATACAGAAAATTTTCATTTCAAATTAAAAAAAAAATCAGGAAGCAAACTTTCTTCAAGTTAAATATGAACTAAATACTGTAAAAAAATCAAAAAATACCTCAATATAGCCTTGCCCAACCATACTTACACAGTGCCATCATTTGGATTAAGGCATTCTCTGCATGAGTGAGACAACAGCAGGACAGTAGAACTTCATGAATAATTTTCACAGCTCTAATAGCTGAGCAAATTTAATTTTGTAAAACATTAAAAAAAATTAAGAATCTTCACTTTAGAACAGCACCTAGTGATCTTCCATCTGCCTTAAGAGAAATAGACATACATGTAGAGACATCAACTGACACCTCTGCACAGGAGGTATGGGAAAAACAGACTCTATTTGGGTAAAGGAATTTAGTTTTGAGTAACTTAATCAAAGTGGAATTTACAAATATCAGATGTCTGGAACACAACTTTTCAATAATGGGACCACTGACCATGGAGTCCTCTCCAAAAGAGGAATCCTTGCTGCCAGGAATTTATAGTCTGTTCTGCCACAAGAAGCAGTTATAAGCTCCAAATTTGAAAAGATGAACCTACACATTGCCAATATGCTGTGTCCTCCAGGAGTTCCCAAATTGTTCACATGAGCATTTTCCATGTGACTGCAAAAAGAATTTTTAATATGCCACCAACATGAATATGCTGAAGAATTCCCAATGCATCACTGTGGATATTTCTGCTGTACTGCCTAAGTTATGTAGCGGTATTAGTGTTCTTTCCTGTTTTATTTGCTTGATTAAAATCACACAGATACTAGGTTTCTCTGGATGGAGTTTTTCCCTTCACTTATTACACTGCCCTTACATCAAAGGAAAAAAACAAACACCCAACCAAACAAAATCAAACCAAAATCAGACAAAAAACAAGTGATGCAAAAGCTATCACTCACCAGCAGCAGCAGTTAAAAGTTGTACTCAAAAGGAATTATACAGTTGGTTGATCATCAGGTTGCCCTATACTTAAATCAACATGGTAACTAAAGCACTAAAACTGAATAATGATCCACTAGCATTGATATCTTAACTGATGTGAAATATTTACGCAAGAAATTGCAAAGGACTTAGGATCCAGTACAAAGTTCTGTAATAAATAAGGACTGAATTCTGGAATCACAGGAAATTTAGCACTGGTAAATATTATAATATTTGGTTAATCACTTTTTAGGAAATTCAGAACTGTAGTAGCATGACTTTTACTGAAGTGTCTCTAAGGACTTTGGAATGGTCATAGTGATATAGAATAGGAATTACTGTTGTAATAATGACTGGGTTTATTGTATTCTTCATCATGACTGAAAGCAAGTTATTCTGAAAGGAAAAAATAAATCCACACCCCAAAAATAAAAGAAGAGGCAAACATTTAGAATTTACCTGAATAACAACTTAACTACACTTGTCTTTCAGTGCCTGAAATAACAGAACTATAGCAAAGTAATTGCTTTGGTATGATACATTTTTTTGAGAACTTGTAGTTCGTTAACTTCTCATCTGTAACTCTGAAAGCTAGAGCTCCTTCCAGCTAGTAAAACCACAACTTTCTTACAGCAAAGAGATTAAAATGTTAATAAAATGCAAAGGCATTCAAGAAACAAGGAATCCCATGCTGCTTCATGTGCTTAGGACAAGAATTCCACACTTGGGCAGTTGTTACCTGAAACAGCTACTGCGACCTCAAAGTACCACCTCTTGGAACAACGATAATGCACAAACAATTCACAGGCTTGGAATACTTTTTGCCTCATAAATTATTGGCTCTTCTTACAAATGGAAATTGTTGGAATTGATTTGCTACAGGCTAAAAATATTCCAGTCTGAAAAGAGGATTTGATGGTTCCCCTGCGTTACTCATGGGATTTTATACACTTCATGACACCATGCTGTAAATCTATTGTGACAAAAATTAATTCTAATAGGCCTGCATGAGAATGATGAAGTCAGAACCCCTCCCACAATTTCACAGAAATAACTTTTTTTTTATAATTTACTTACTTATCCTAAATACATCACAAAAAGAAAATTATCTTGTCTCAGAAGACCATATGACTGAATGACACTTTTAAAATGAACCATCAGAAAAACTAATCTCTGGAGCAAAATTTTGGGCAATAAAGTTGATGTATTTTTATTACACCTGTGTGTATCATCATTTCCAGTGTTAACTGAGGTGGAAATGAGATCAGATTTTATTTGTATCTTATAAGCAAAATATATTAAAAAATTAATAGCAACTAATAGTACCAGACATACAGGAAAAGAATGTGGAGGATATAGGTACCCTTTCTCAGATACACTTTGTTAATACCAAACCACAGAGGTGCTCTCTAGGTCACAGACTGCATTTGTGTCATGGAAGCTAATGACATCTGAGCTATTAAGTGGAAGCTGGGATCTGACATAATCCCAAATATTAACTGGGAATGAAAAATAGAAAATGAGCATTTAATGAATATCAGTTTAAAACTCGAGGCTCACCTGTACATGTCAAAAGATATATGTTGTGTGAAAAGTATCTTACTAAAAAACTATAATTTTATTTGAAAGACAGAGTAACTTTGATATTTCTATTAATTTTCTGTAAGCAGAATCTATATTTATGAATGCCAGAAAAACTACTTACAAAGTGCTATAGACCCTATGTAACCAATTTCACGGCAGATATTGCTTCTATGAAAGGATCCTTTGTATCCAAACCTAAAAACATCCAGCTTCTTTGAAAACAGGTTTGATGGCTTGTGTATTGTTGCCACGGGTTTCAGACACAGCATATCTGCTGACAACCCACCACACTTTGGGAAGGCTTTGTGACACAATGATACAAGATGAAGTCTGACAGATTAGAAATTGGGTGTTTTGAGCTAAAAATGGAAAAAAATATTGCCAAAAAATTAAGTATTTATAATGATTCACATCTATGCTTGTAATTTAACCAAAATGCTTTGGTTGAACTGAATTTAATGAAAATCCTGCCTGATACTTTCCATTATACCCTATGAAACAGGATGCCAGATGTGATGTCTTGTTCTCATTGCCAAACTTTTCATGTATACTCTGAAACAGTCTGTGGATCAAGTTCAAAACCAAATCAGCAATTGACCTGAATTATTTGCTTCATAAATGTCTTTGAGAATACCTGTAACTGAGTAAGCATGTCTCCCATACTAGAAGTTGCAATATAATCTTGTCTTTAAAGCTCTTTCAAAGTAACAGATATTTTTCCACCACATGAAGGTGCCTTTGTGTGCTGTTAGCAACTCAGTAATTTCCATTTACTCCACCTGCTTTTTATGGTGAAAGGACACAATTTAGACAGTCAGAGTCTTTGGGTGCATTGAAATCAGAGATGCAGGAAGTGAAAATTATCATCCCCACTCTTTAAGACATGTATCAGTCCCAGTTTTGTTTAGTTGTCTAGTTCCTTACTTTGGTTACTAGGACGTTGAAGATTCCAAAAATTCTTGTCTTAGACTATTTATGCAATTTCTTTAGCTAAAAAGAAAGCATTTTATTCTAGAAAAACACGTCTGTTAGACCATGACTTCAGAAGCATGATCAGAACATTGTTTATCTACTCCTACCTGTCAAAACATAGGTATAAATCTAGCATGCAATGCATCAAAACCTTCCTCTTTCCTCCAGTGAACCATAGAGCAGAAAACGTGAATGTGAGAACATAAATGAGAAATGTTCCATTCTTTTACTGAGCTTTAGACAGGGTTCTGCAGCATATCAATCTCTTAATTTCCAGAGAAATAGTAAATCAATAGATTACTAATTAATTTTTAAAAAAGAAGTTATTTAACAAGTTAGTCAAAGTCTTGATTGTTGCCTTATCAATAAACCACATTCCAATGTTCCTTTTAGGAAAAGAGTAACTGACAATGTATTTTATGTAGTATGTTTGTGTGCATAATTCAACAATCTAGAAAAGCCATTCTTTGTCTTTCCTCAGGTAAGGCTCTGTAAACATGCACAGAGGTGTCTTGGGTTGCAATGGAAGATGTAACCAAAAGCATGTATGCTATTGCTATCTGTTGAAATCAGAGGGGGAAGTGTTTTTTTCTCTTCTATGACCCATTCCTCATGACTCCAGGGGGGAGGGGGCAGATGTCTTCTGTTAACAGGCCAGCTGTTAAAACCAGGTGGTACAATGTTCCTTATCTCTTCCACAACACATCCTCCCTCCAGGAGGGTATCTTCTGTTAATGGGCCATTAAGGCTCACCACATGACTGATACAATCACATCATCCCATTGTGAGATGCTCCACCCAGTGGGAGGAGCCAAGGATTTCTGCCTGGATAAAAACCTGAGATTCAGAACACCAGGACAGCCTGTTTTCCACTGGATTTCCCAGAGGAAGACCGGACCTACCTCATTACCATTGGACCCTGCTACAGGATCATCTCTTCTCCAACAGAACCACATCTGTCACTCCAGGAGGACTTAACTGGATTGCTACCAACACCCTGACCAAAAGGGTGTCAGGTTGTATTCTGACTCTGTCAGTGTGGTTTTTTTTTCTTTTTTTGTTTGTTTGCTTTTTGTACTACTACATTTTTATTTTTTAATATTCCTAGTAAAGAACTGTTATTCCTATCCCCATATCTTTGCCTGTAAGCCCCATAATTTCAAAATTATAATAATTTGGAGTTTGTTTATAATAATGGGGTTTGTTTACATTCTCCATTCCAAGGGAAGCTCCAGCTTTCCCTGGCAGACTTCTGTCTTTCCAAACCAAGAAAAGAAGACAAGCATAAAACATGTACCACAGCTGGTTTGTAAACTGTCACTTACTTGAGGGTGGGGGAGTTGAAGGCCTTTGAGGTACTGGCTCCTGGGCTTTTGCTGGTTGGAATTGAGATTCTCTGAAGCCTTTCTTCTCTTGTTTGCATGCTGCAGATGTTCCCATAGGCTTTTCCCGGCCAACTAAAACAATGAAATGTAAAATCTGTCTCTAGCTAGAAGCCATTTGGTTTTTCTTTCTCAGAAGCTAACAACAGATCTCACAGTTGTTCCACACAATAGACATCAAAATCTTTTCTCTGTTGTTAGCCGAATGCTACAAAAAATGGAAAAAAACCTGACATACCATTTAAAATCCATTCAATGTTTTAAAAATCTAAGCAAAAATTTAACATTGATGTAGGAATAAAATTACTTGTTAAAATGTAGCTTTCTGCAAAATAAGCTTCTCCACCCCCAATATGTTTCCTTTCTTAAGAGTGGGAATGCTGAAATGAAAATTGTTAGGGGCCATTAGAACAATAGAAATTGATATTGTGAACATGTCAAAGAGACAATATTTATTGCTTGCCTAGAACATATTAGCTCCTTTTTATATTCCTTTTAGTAAGCAACACAGATTTAGAAGGGTTGAAGCCTGTGACAAAGTAACATTTAGCTTTATTTAATGATACCAGTAAGCACTGTCCTGTTGAGAATTTCTATTGAAAACACTGCTCTTCCAAAAGGTAATAAAGGAAAATAATTTCCTTGTCTCTACAAGGACACAGTGATCAAAATATTCCTATCACCCTGCAGCAAGCAGGGATGGAACACTAGGGATGTGCTTACAGTGACTTTCACAATGCTTGGATCACAATATACATGTAACAGTAAGAGTGGTTGTGAGGTTTGATACTCTCTTTTTTTCTGGTGAAAGCATTCAATATAAGTTTGTTCTGCTTGTGTATGGAAAAAAATCTGATCAACTTCTCAATTGCAAACTGAGCAATTTCATGAGTTGAAATAGCCTTTTCATGAGTTGTTTCATTTCCTGATCCCTGTAGTCAAGTCCCCCAGATAAGACTACATTTCCTGTAGAATAGTGTTTCCTGCAGCTATCATCTAAGTCAGCTGGCTATCTTTGGTAGCCAGTTTTTCACCAAATAAAAAAATGTTATATTCATCTGGGGAATGGTTTTTCCCCCAGAAACCCCTAAAGCCTGTGGCCATATAGTTTAATCCTTCTTTCCTATCTTTACCCTATTGGCTCTGGGCCAGTTATCTCTCCTGAGCAAAGACTAGGTAAAGTCCTGTTTCTTCCGTGTTCGGTCTCTTCTCTAGAACCCTTCAAGAATAAAGCCTTGGACTGATCCTGGGTAAGAGCTTCCTTTGGAATCTTTTACCCTGTCCCCTGAGATATTCCTCCAAAGCCCCTCAATCAAACTGAGCTAGCCATAGGAAGCCCAGGAGTGTGGGCGGAGGAGTATTTCACAAAAACTTTATTCTACTGAGGGGAAAAAGACAAGCAATGACAGTGATCCAGAGTGTGTTGAGACCCAGTTTCTGAGTCCTGTTAGCTGACCAGGTCAGCTCTCTACTGAGGAAACGTTTTGACTGCAGTAGCTCTCAAATTCAGCTATGGGACAGAGGAATGACATATGCTGGGTGGGGTGTACAATGTATTTCACATCACTGAAAAAGAAACTGAACACTGCCAAGTAAGCCTTCTTGAAAATCAAATTCCCCTATAAAATTGGGAAAAACTGTGGTAGAGTTGGCAGCAAGACAACATCTCCCAGGCTCCCAAAATCTGTGGCCAGAAAGGGGAATACACCCAGCAAGTCAATGCCATCTTTTTTTGTCCCCTGTTTCAATTCTCATTTTCAAAACCTTAATAGTAAAACACTTGACTTCTACTGTACTATTATTACTGTTGTTGTTGTTATTGTTTTATTATTATTATAAAAAGAAAGGAATTAAGTTAACTGAATGTGTAGAAGAAATTAAGTGCGCATACAACAAACTTTTCACTTTTAGAACTACTGAAACACAAGAGAAACTGTGTCAATGTATCTTTTACACTTTTGCTCTGAATTTTGCCAGTTAGAAACACTATACAAAACCATTGGTTATTGAGAAATCACATACATTTGATGACCTGTGGGTAGAAAAAGATATTTCTCTCTCCAGTGTTAACAACTGGTTTAGTTTGGCCATCTAGCAGAAGACCAACATATATCCCTTTATTTCGCACCGATTCCAGACTCACGGATCCAGTTTCCAAATTCTTCTCAATTTTAAAATGACAGTATTCATCACCTGTTCCCTAAGAAAATAAAAACAGAAACATGAATTCAACAACTGAATTAATCTAGCTAGAGGTTGTTTCTTAAGTCTTAATTATTACTATTTTCCAGTAATATTTCAGATTAACTTTACATTCTTCACAACATGCTACATTATTACACATACAGAGACATACCTGCACCTAATCCCTGTTCATTCCTTTATGACCAGAAAGACTAATCACATAAATTAGGGAAGTGAAAGACCAAGTAAAAACATTTATGTTAGGATTTAGGCAAAGGTTAGGATATATTCAAAGGAGTTTCTCACTTAAACAGTTTCCAGAGGATTAAGGAATGTGAAAATATCTATTTCAGAACATATAGGACATTTCTATAAAAATTTTATACATAGCACAGATTTGCTAATGCTACATAATATGACATGTATTAAATAGATGTCATTTTTTTCCTCAATTTCATAGCACTTACAAGTTTAATTTCAAAATCTTTACCCAATGTCACTTTTTATCCAGACCTCTTGATCCATTGGTGAGAGCACTGCTGAAAAAAAGACACTCAAAAAGCCTATATTCAAAATATGGATTAAATATTTTAATCTCTGAAAGTGTCCTGGAAGCAATGAAAAAACTCTCACGGGCCTCATATCCAAGTACTTACACGCTTTATTTCATAATCAGTTGTCTGAAACTCCCAAATAAAATTTATCCAAGAATATTTCTCACATCTGTGTGAGAAATATTAACTTAGATGAACAGAATCACACTTTAAAAGTCAGGGAAGTACACTGTTTCTTATGTCTTGGTTATTCTTTAATGGATTTTATCTTCGTCATCTATCTAGCAGTACATCCACATTCTCAACAGTTTAAAAATATAATCAGATCTTTAGTGATTCAATCAACTGCCAAACTGACACAACACCTTCTCTTGCTATATTTTTCTATCTTTTCTTTGGCAAATGAAGGAAAATATTTGAAACATTTTAAATCTGAACAAAGCTTTATGTCATTTTTATCCAAGCAAATTAAAAAATATTCTCTCCTATCACTGACAATTCATTCAAACTACCTGCAGAGGGAAATACGAACAAGAACTGCTTACTGTTCCATCACACTGGTCATCTTTGATCTTCAGATACATTCTTGGTTTTTTCACACTTTCAAACATGCAGAGTCCAGAGCCGATTTTATGCACCTTCCAGTAGGATTCCTGCTGCTGCTGACCTGCTCCACTGCAGCTTCCATCAGGTCTAAGGGACAGAGCCTGGCAAAGACTTGTGTTGAGCAGAATGATGGCACCATGATGAAACACACCCTTTAGATCAGAAACAAAAAAAATCCTCTGTGAACAGCGCAACTTATCTCTGTATTAAATTTTGATACTGATACTGCTCCTATTGTTTTGTTTTAAGCACTTATTCATGTCCTTGTATAAAAGATAAAATAGTCGGTCTCAAGTAATTCAACTATACCTCCAGTCTTTTTTGCTGCTTTCTGAGTAGGCACTAGCCAGAGCAGTGGGAATCCTTCCCTACTTTGCAGCATCCCTGCCTTTTCATGCTCAGCAGCACAGCATAACATCCAGAGCACAAGGAGAGCGGCAAATTGAGGAACTTGTCTCTTTTCAACAGCAGCTCTCGTGTGCTACTTTTCGATGGTCTACTAGGAAGTTCAGGGTCTCATCTTTCCCGTGTTACAGCCCATCCTATTTGCATGTAGCAGCGGCAGCATCGGCATCGCTCTCCCCGGGAGAGCAGTAAAGGGAATCTTCTCAAGTGCCGCCTACCTGTTAAACTGTTGTTGAGCTCCACCTCGTGGAAGAGGATCCCTCTTTGAGCTCGCAGACCTCTGAAACTCGGTTAGAAATAATCTGCTTTATAGCAGCAAATTTTAAAAGAGTCTTCCTATTCTTCCCCCTGCCCACCTTACCTTGACGTGCACAACAAATTCTTTGGAAAGCCGGGCATATCCTGTTGTTCCATCAGCTACTTTGCCTTGGAGATTGAAAGCCACAGCGTGACCTGGGTAGCTGGCTGACTCGAGAACGGCACAGCTGTTTGGCTGAAGGTGAACACGGAGCTCACAGCACGCTTTGTCTTTGCTCTAGCATAGTCAAAGGAAGAATAATAAATTATATGAACTACATGGCAAAATCCAAACCAGATAGTATCACAACATAATTCCTGTGTTGTTCGAGTTCCCACAATACTAGCAGTCTAGTACAAAAATCTTTCCATTTTCCAGATCTGCAGTCCTTAAACTTAGGACTGAAATTGTGGACTCTGGAATTTGACAGAAAGAGTTCACTGTAAGATGATGCAGATCTGGCAATATGAAATATACCTGGGTGCCTCAGTTGGAGCATGTGTCACAGCCTATAAAGATGGCAAAGTGCAAAGGTGACACAGACAGGAAATGAACCACAGTAACTGTGGACCACCAGCCCATCCTTGGCATGATTTGCCTGTGTTTGTCTTCATTCATTTATACTGTCCTCACAGAAAACACTCAGAGAATCAGAATTTTACAGGAAACACTAAAGCAACATTACTCCATGTTTGCCTGTTCTGCTTGGCAGGCTCTATGTTCCCACTGTATAAAATATGTAATTTAATATTTTATCAAAACATTTATCAATACATTACAATGCATATTTAAATATTTTATCAACTCATCATCATTCTCATATTTAAACAAAACTAGAATTTTAATCAATGTAAAATGCTAAAAATTAATCTAATTATTGATAACACTTCTGATTTGCATAATAGAGATTTTTAAGACTACAAAGAATCATTATTTCTAGGAAAATTTTTCATTTTCTAGGCACTACCTTCTGAAGAAAAACTAAAAGATCTATCAGATTTAACATACCTAAAAAAGTAAAGCAAAAATTGTATGAATTTGAGGAGTAGTTTTGAAACAAGTGAGTAAGCATGTCCTCAAAGTACAATTAAGTATGTATTACAAGGCCAATTACAGTTTTGTGTTGCCTTTTGTTGTTCTAATGCCTGAGAGACAGCTTACAGGTGTCATAAAACATCAAAGACTCCCAAAAGCACCCTCAGAATCGTTTCTTAGGCCTTTTACCAGAGGACTGAAAGCTTCCCTGCATGAGGGGAGGTACCTGGGCGTTCCCACCTACACTCATATAAACCCAGCACGCATAAATTTACACACATTGATTGTCCAGTGTCATTTCACTCTAATTAGCCCCAAGGAATCCATGTACAAGAATCTGGATTACTTTAGTCTCCTGGGATAGGTCATAACAATTAGATATTAGGAAAAGGTTCTTCACAAAGAGAGTGCTTGGGCACAGGAACAGGCTCTCCAGGGGAGTGCTCACAGCCCCAAGCCTGACAGAGCTCAAGAAGAGTTTGGAACACTCTCAGGCACATGGTGTGACTCTTGGTGCTGTCCTGTGAAGGGCCAGAAGTTAGATTTCCATGATCCTTGTGAGTCTTCCAGCTCAGGATATTCTCTGATTCTATGATCAGAAGGAACTGAATTCTACAACTCCATTTACCTACCTGTATACTGCAAGTGTAGAGGAAAAAAGGTCATAGTAAGACTTTGAAGCTGGCCAGAAACAAATCAAAATGCATCAAAACAAACCCTGGATTATACCAGCTGTCTTATGACTGGCATGTTATCAAAACAAAGCAAAACAAAACAAGACAAAACAAAACAAAGCATAAAGTAAACAGAAGCTTTTAAAATCAAGCCACAGAATTTTTCCTTATTGAAAAAAAAAGGAGATATTAGAGCATTCCAGGTAGCTTGTCAGCATGTGGCAAACAAATATAAATGACATCTTGGAATGGCCTGGTATACCTGAATTAAAGAAATCAGCCAAAAATAAAAAGTGAACTGTGAGAAAACAAAGCCCTATCTCTAAATTCACCTACTTGTCATCAGTTTCCTGGGTGCAGTTCTGCAATTCTTCCCTTCTTATCTGACTGGAAATACAATTATTTATTAGGCAGATTTTAAAACTTTTTTTTTTTTTAATCAGACAATGACATGTATTTATGAAGCAGGAATCAGTAACAGCATTTCCTACCTTTCCAGTTACACAGCCACTGACAAGAGCAAGAGCAAGAGATGGCATCTGACGACTGCTGAATATACATGTATTTCTCCTTCTGACATTTACATCAAAAAGACCTAACAGTTAAATTAAAAAAAAAAAGTTAGAAATATGAAATATATTAATTCATATTTGCATTTAATTACAATCGATGGTTTATCATTTTCAAGGGAAAAGAATTAATTAAGTGTTTAACTCAACAGTTTGACCTCTCTGATCAATAAATTCTCTCATTCGTTCAGGAAAGGGCATCTGGGGACTACTGCCTATTTTGCTGCCTTGAGGAGAAAAGCCCTGAGAGGTAATGATAAGGAACAAATTTCTTTTTATCAGCACATATGTTTAAAAAAAAATCCATAAAAAGGAGCTGAGAATTCCAGCATAATGAACTGGGCTCTAGCAATGAATTTAGATGATAAATAACAGATGATGTAGGGAACATAAAGCTCTCCGGTAAGAAAAGATAACTCATTTTCTCTATATTCATATCAGAATTTGTAAAGCAAATCCTGCAGCATAGTTCATGGCTTCTCAAATTCTAAATCTGGCCAATTTTCCAAACAATTAACTCTTATAGCTGCAAAATACTGATGAAAGGTAAGTCCTTGCCATTTTTATTGTTCCTAGGGACAACAGTGATTTTTTAGGCAACTGTTCTACCAGTCCATTATGTTGCCTTTTTGTAAGATGCAGCTGTCTCTGGAGGAATGTTGTGGTGTCCTGATGCACTCTTTTGTGCATCCTGAAAGGTTCTATCACTTCCAAAAAGATCTTTGTAAGGTCCCTGTGTAAAGTCCCTGGTGAGATGTCAGAAAGACCGAGCAGCTCCATCACTACTAAGGGAATAAAATACATGTAGTTAATACAACATGTATTAGAATTAAGTGTTACGAATGCAGTAGGAGGAAAGCTGATAAAGAGTTGAACTTGTAGACTGTCACTAAAATCAATTACAAAAATAGAATAAAATTAATTTATACATACATACATATAATATATTATATATTATATATTATATATATATATATGTACACACACTTACATATATGTGTTCGTTATTAATGAACTCTGCCTAAATTTGAACTTGTTATCTTAGATGGACCTAGTTTCAAAAGTCTCCAGCTGTCCTTGCCATGTGAATTCCATGGGAGCACCAAACTGCAGATGACAAGTTCTTCCATTTGTTAAAGGAAAGCCAGTGACAAGACACCATATGAGAATTTGTGTGCGTATGTGTAAACTAACCATATATTTTCTGAGTCCTTATAGTCATTAATACATGTATATTTTAAGTAAGGAAAATGTTTATTATGATTATCTACTCCTATCCATTTTAGGAATCTCAATATTAAAGTCTTTCTTTCTTGTATCTCCTATGCATTCATCCACATGGAAAATACTTTACCGTATTTGTTTTTCTTGTCACCAAGAGCATCAACTCTGCTGTCTGGGTAGAGGCAAATGAAGCCATGGGTGAGTTTGTTGTAAAACTGAAGTGTAATGCCTTTCTGATATTTCCACTTTTCTGCAGCCCACTAGTTTTGTAAACAACAAACAGAAAAGACTTATGAGAAGATGATACACAGGAATTTGTCATACAAAGCATTCAACTGACCTGATTTCACTCAAAGCATGATTTCAATGGTCTAAATTAAAACAAAAAGGTATACTCTTACAGTTTTTTCTCTCTTGAGTTCCAGCTCTTGTCCTGTGCAGATAAAAACAGTGTAATTAATTTACAGAGATTCTTCACTCCCTTTGAGACAGTTCTCTTCCCCACCAATTTTCACTTACTTCCTGGAAAAGTGCTGGTCTCTGTCACAGGCAGTTCTCTAGTAATATTGCCATCATCCTGTCCCTGGTCCAGCCACCTAAGAACCAGAAACTCTTTCAGTAATAACCTTGATTGGCAACTTCCAAAGTATGCATGGCACATGGATACTGATACTAGCTGTCCTGTGCATTAAAGTCTCAAGGCTGACAAACAGCTGTACAAAAATCCAGCATTAGTAAAAAGAGATTAACATTGTCAAAAAATTATTTTTTCCTTGTTCTTGGTGAAATGTATCTAAATGCTTTCCTGGACTGAGGTTCAAGGGCTTAATGCAATTATTACAAATCAGAGAACTCATATTCATCTCAGATCAATAATGAATTGTGCAGTGGTCACGATGTTTGTTCTTCCTGTCTGCAAAAAGGCTACAACAAGATGCAAATTGTTCTGTGTCCTGAAAATTCCTGTATGAGGAGGCAAACCCAACAGTGGCAACACTTTCACCATGTCTGAACTATACTTTCACAATGCCTTTGTACACATCTACTTATGTAAGTTAACTCCATTTGAGTCAAAAGCATTCACACACACTGAGCAAGATAGCAAGCACAGCATCAAACTCTAACAATAGCTAGCACATACACTGTATTTTTCTGCCTGAAATGGATTTGAACTCTCCCTAAATTATGTATGAAGCCAGCATTATAGATCTCTTCATAGCAGTTCATCTCATCTAGAATACAGACTCAAAATTAGGTCAGGCAAGGATGAGGTGCTGTATCTGATAGGCAGAAAGCCCTTACTCACACATAAATCAGTTTCAGTGTGCACATCGCTCACTCTGGGCTGTCTCAGGCAGTTATTTATTCACCCAGAGAAGTGAGAGGAGGAAATAGAATTGGGGTGCCACTGGCAAGCTGCAGCTAGACTCTTACGTGACTGGACTTTACCATTCCTAATATTTGCACTGATATTTATCGATTAAAACTTTTCTGCAAGGTGTTGAGAATTAAGCAGGCATAGATAAAACTATAAATGAGTTATAGAACAGAAGATTAGGAGCAGCAGCATCTGCAGGGGAAAAGGCAAGGAAGTTAGGATTGCTTCAGGAAGTTAGGATTTGCAGCTCAGTGACAGGCTGTAAAGCAAATGAGTAAAGGGGATGTGGTCAGGTAGCTGCATTTGTGATCACCATTTCACAGGATCCTAAAGTCTGACCCTGAGCTCACTGAACCCCATATTAATCTCCATACTAACTTCAGTAAATCAGGAACAGTTTGCTAGAGAGACAGCAAGCCACTCTCCTGAAAAGCCTTGCATCGCATGACATGGAAGAAGGGATGAACCTGCTGGTGTCAGATACAAGGTGTTGGATATGGGAAATGTGTCACAAAAGCCTATCTTCAATAGTTCAAAAGGTGTAAGAACGGAAAGTTCACAGGCAGAACTTTTTATTGCTTTTACCTTTGTTCAAATGCACTAGATATTTGGGGCAGATACAACTCTTAGAGCTATAAAAAGAATCAGACTATCTCAGCTCATAACTTAGGAAACACATATTTCTCCTTACAGGGCATTTCAGGAGAGAAACTAAGAGCAGTTACAAATTTATTAAAAATCTAACCCAAATCAAACACAACCAACCTGTGACAAAGAAAAGTGTAATCCAAATCTGTTACAGGATCCTTGATTACAACTTTGTCCAGAAACCATCCATTTCCTTAGAAGAAATAAAGCAAAAAGTTGTTCATGAGAGAAAAATTGATGCATTTAATTATGTCTGACTTCCTATAGTTTTCTCTCTTCTACTGGAACTGCAAAATCTGCAGGTCCACTGGCAGGTTGCAAGAGTTACAACTGAAGAGAAAACAGTACCTGCCCTAGGTACTCTAAAGCTTCCTTATGGTCCTGCAAGCTTATGGGTTTCTCCCTGGCTACATCTCTCCCTCCTTTAACATTGCTATCATATCAGACTTATTCATTTTGCCAATCAAAATATCAAGAAAATTAGACAGAGGCTTATGATGGCTAAAAAAAATTGCTATGTTTACAGTATTTAGGTTCAAGAGTTTGAAAAATAGGACTTGTGACTGCAAGCATTTTAAGTTTCACCATTAATTGGAAAGTCTAATGACAGGATAGTGTTACAAAAATCTTCAATTGCATCTTTACAGTGCAAATCCATCTAAAATTGTAACAGCTCCTTTTGACTTTAATCAAGACAAGGCACAACCTTAACATGCAAACATTCCCCCTCTTCACAGTTTTCTACAGGGGTTAGTAAAAAATTATTAGCAGACGCTGTCCTTAACAAAATGGTTGACAGTACAGTGAAAGTGAGATTTCTGACCTGATCCAAGCCCATTATGTCCTATAACAATCTTGTACAAACATCCAAGGTGCACAGCTTCAACAGCAAAGATGTCAGTCTGTAATCAACCAACAAAATTTCAGAAAAATCTAAAAAGCATAGCGTTCTTCAGCCATGAAATTGTGAAGACCCATAAACCCTTATAAGTCTTTTGTTAAAATCATAATTTGAAATGTTAGCTGAAACAGCAGTAGAAGTAAGCCTGATCACTTTGCTAATGGGAGTAGTGCCATTCAGATGAATGTGATCAGAGTCAGGAAAGAAAAACCTGCTGAAAGCATCAATGGCAAAATACTTACATATTACAGCAGATTTCAACATTAGAAATGCAGATATATAACGGAATTTCATTTCATCTTCATTTATTAACCCAAATTTTTAGAAAAATTAAAACCAAAAGTACACGGCTTACCTATTTCATAAATAAAAATTCTCATTTTCAAAAGCACTGATATAACATTAGAAAGTATTTGGAACATAATTAAGGAATTTTGGGGAGCCACTGGAATATGGTAATTATCTCTTTTTTAATTGCACCTTTCTTGAAATCATCACTCACCCGAGAGAAAAAAAACAGCCAAAGATATAAAAAAATGCTCTATCTTTCACTTACTTGTCCTTTTAAAAAATTCTTGGATTTCTGTGACCTGAGCAGCTGTCTTGATCCTGTATCACCTCTTTCTCCATAGACAGAAATATAGACATCAGCCTCAGTTCCAGCATTCCACAGGTCTCCTGTTGTCACATGCACTTTGTAGACAGTCACTGACAATAAAAGATGACAGCTTTTCACATTGCAAGCACTATGATGGTTACAATAACATCTAGCTGGCTGTAGAGTCCAAATACATCTGTGTCAAGGACAGGGTATAAAACTTTAAAGATCCTGTTCAATAAAATAAAATACAAACTTGCTTTTATGGTTTTTATGGTTGCTACATTTATTGTTGTGTCTCAGGCTGTCATTTGTGGGGAATGCAAACAGAAGTTAACCCTAAATGCCCAGTAGTATATCTTGGTCCTGCAGCATCATTTAAAATCATCATAAACTGAAAAGTAAATAATGTAAATCCAAGACTAGTGGATCTCACCATCAGTGGTGAGATCAAAACTATAAAAAGGAATGGGAACCATTAACATTTTGAATGCATTGGTTAACCAAATAGGCTAAAATAGGCTGTTTTATTATTTTAGCAATTCATGTCATAGGATAGAACCATAGAATGGTTTGGTTTGGAAGACACCTTTAAAGACCACCTAGTCCAGCTTCCCTGCCATGACCACGGACAGCCTCAGTTACATCAGGTTGCTCAGAGCCACGTCTAACCTGACTTTGAATGTTTCCAGGGATAAGTAGCCTCTCCATATTCCATCTGGAAATTCTTTAAAGGATATAAGTTTAGGAGGGGAAAACTAAGACTTAAATTCAATAAATCATTCATTTAATAAAAACAGATAATGCATGTAAAACAAAATTTGAGGCAAAATCTAATTAAACTAGAGACTATGATACATAAAAATATCTACCGATATAAAACCATGGTCCTTAAAATGCAGACTTAGGAAAATCATAAAATTTAGAATTAAGGTAAAACTTGCCATCATAATTTTCAGTATTAACAAGGGAAAGGCAAAAATTATGCCAACATACGCTAAGAATATTTTGTTAGACCAGGTGAGATACAGAGAGAATGAAAGGCAAAGAGAAAACCTCATTTTCTGGCACACAAGCTCTTCTTCCAAAGGTAGGTGTCTATGTGCTTCTCTGTCTTGCAAGCAGAAAAGAGTTTCTGAACCACTGGGTCCGAAACAACATCAGCATTATCATCATTTGATTGTCAGCTTCTATTTGAAACACGTTACGAAGCCTGGCTGTAATTCTCTGAAGGAGGTTGCATCCAGATTTCAGTCTTCTGATGGCCAAACCCCTTTCTTTAGTAAGCACTGAAGATTGTTTACCATCAGTCCATATGTGCAATTATGCTAGGTGGCTGCTCAGGGTTACAATTTTTCCCTTCATGCTTATTTTTTTCATGATTATCTCTCATTTATTTACATGCTAATTTTTGTTCTTGTTACTAAACATGCTATCTTTAAAGAATTCAATCTGGATAATGGTAACAACATGGCAAAACCACTAAACAGCCTGCACAGGTTTTAATGTGCCCACACAGAGCACTAGTGGTAGTTTCCTTCTGGTATGAGAGCTATCTCATTTTGAGATCAGAGCCTCTGAACTCCTCTGAAATATGTGGCAAAGGCCAGCCACATTTAACACACAGAAGCTTTTGACACTTATTATTTAGCGGCATAATCAGGCACTATCTTTCCCAGTGTGCCTGTCTCAACACTCAAAATAGTTTTCCTTTAGCAACTGTTAATTCATACTGCATTTTACCCATATAATTTCATGTGTTCTACCACCTGATCTATTTACTTGCTCAATTTTTTCTTTGCAGCACCCACATGAACACATGCCCCATGAATGTGTTCATGTGGGTGCTGTGATCACAGCAGAGGGAGAGAATTCATTTCTCTAGACCAACAATTCCATGCATAGGACCACAACAATCCTCTATTGTAACCATTTCTTCCTTCAATAACTACCTACTTCCAATTCCTGCAAGAAGCAAAGATCCACCAGCTACCAACCCTGTGTAACCCTGATTTATTCACAGGATATAATTAATGATTATGTCATAAACCATGAGCAGACAGGGACAGAAGTAGGATGGCAGAGGATAAAATGTCAAGTGAATGCTGCTCAGTCCTCCAGCATTACAGCAACAAAGTCTCTATGTAACACTTCTTAACAATTTAATTCCCATGTTCTTCCTTTCAATAAAAAAGAATGTTAAATCAGAGAGTGTTTCAGCCTCTTTTTATTCAGAAATTGGTTTTAAAGTGCCTCTCATCATCTCTCTTTCACATTGAATCCAGACCCCTTCACTGTTCTGTTATCAAGCTATCTTCTCTGAAGTTAAAAGCTGTGTTCCCTTTTCACTGTCTCATGCAGAAATACAACACTGGCAAAAAGACACAGAGGCGTTCTTTCAATTTCTAAATCAGAGATGAAACTGCCTTCTCCAAAGCTTTCTGCATGACCCCTTTTACACTGAAGCTGGTAGAAATGCACAGAAGCTCCTTTCTTCCTCCCTTGTGTGAGAGAGAAATTGTTAACTACAAAATGCAGATTGAGAGGTTGGTTTTAAGTGTGCCTTTGTGTTTTTCATGCAGGAAGATTACTCAATAATAAAAATCTTTCATTGTATCTTTATTTCAGAAACAAGGAAACCTGCTACTCAGAAAAAGCCAAAAAATTAGGATGTTCAGAGAATCACAGAATATTCTGTGTTGGAAGGGACTCACAGGGATCACTGACTACAATTCTTAAGTGAACCATACAGGGATTGAATCCACAACCTTGGTATTATTAGCACCATGTGCTAAGCAACTGAGGTTGTTGAGATCTGCATCTCAGAATATTTAAACAAGAGAAAATTTGGGGAAGAAGAGATACTGCAAATAGGGGAATAGAGCATATTCAATAGAATATGTCAGTTATCCTTAATTAACATTTATTCAAAGGGGTGAGGAGGCGCTTGACTTTTATACCAGTGGGTTTGTATGTCCCCCTTTACAAACAATATTAGTCTCCTGGCCAAAGAGACCAAATCTGTGAGGAAGCAGGCTGAGTGCCTCTGAGATTTCTCATGTCATGAAGATCACGACTACCCAAGACCAAAAATCGTTGTGGTTAATGTGGACAGGCACTTTAGAGCATTTTAGGAGCCATTGACAGCTACTAAGTACTGGGCGAAATCTCTCCCGTTATTCTTTTCCTCTTAAAACACATTTTTGAGGCACAAACCTGTTGGGGTTATTTTTGGTGTTGTTGTTTTCTGTTTTGTTTTGTTTTGTTTTTCTTCTAATCTTCTTGTCAGATTCCTTTTCTCAGAGCTCAGTCATCACAGAGAAGTGTAAAGATAACTTCAGGCCACCTATCTCTTTATTACAAGAGTAACTGTCCCAAGGTATATTTTCTCACATCCATGGGCCATTTTCTGGACTTCTGCCCCTTGATTTTATTTATATATATCCTCTTCCTCTATCCTGCACCCACAATATCTGTTACCACTGGAAATAAATACCCAGTACAATTTCAACTTTGCCAGACCAACACAAGGGATCATAGACACACCGTAAAGCACTGATAAATTGTTAAACACTCTGAAAAAGGAGTTCCATAGTTTTTAGAGAACTTAGAATGGAAGTTTCTCTCATCCCATTAATTTTGTCCTGTGCTGCTGATATGATTTTTGTGGGGAAGAGAAGAGGACATGTCCCAGGTGGATCTTGCTCTAGTGAAGTCCTAGCACAAGTAATACCAGTGGTGTTATGGCTTTTCCCTCTCTAGCATCATGCCCCAAGGGGATAAGAATTTGCAGTAGCATTCTCCTTCCCTCCCCCACATCTCTCCCAGGACACACTGATCTTGCTAAACCATTGAATTTTCTTAGAAATTTTCCAGAAAAGGACAGTGTCACCTGGAGAGAAGAACAAGCACAGACTTTCCACTCCCTTTTCACTGATCAAGCAGAGGGAACATATAGAGCAACATCAGGGACTGGTGTGATAGAGGAGGACACTAAAACAGTGAACAACAGCAACACCCAATAATGTTCATATCCTTTGGAATCATTCATCTTTTGAATTACAATGCAAGCTCTCTGTGAATAATGGAGATTCCAGCACTTATAGCCTCCTGAAATATTTATTCTGAAAATTTTATTCCACATCCAAAAATTAAAAGTACTCCGGAAGTCTGAGCCACTTAACAGAAGAGACTGAAACACCAGCTACAGTAGTAACACTGGAGCTATAATCCTCAGTTATTGAGGATTATAGAGTTTGTGATCTGACTCATATGCTGGCTTCATGGTGGTTACATGTCTGACATGTCTTTACTATTGCATTTATTTTAAACTAAACACAAGCACTGAAAATCTTACCAAACAAGGAATCCACTTAAAGAACCTGTGAAATTCAAAGCATTAAAGACTCGCTCATTTCTTTTCCAGTCTTTTTTAACTTTTTACCTGAGTATGCAGAGTAACAACAGGAAAACAAAGCAGAAAAAGTGTTGTGGAAGCTAAAAAGTAATAGAGGGCCTGATGAAAAACAATGAACTCACCTCTATCGACATCAGTCTGGGGTCTGACTTTGCTGATGTGGTATTGTGCTTACCTGGAAGAATAGGCTGACCCTGCTGTAAAACAGGAAGCTCCACAGATATTTCCCCACCAGCCTGGTCCTTGGCCAGCCATCGACGCGCAGGGAAGGAGAACTGCTCCCCTGAGAAAAGGTTCAGCAACTGCACCTAAATAGCACCAGGAATTCCAATTTAACTTGATGATCTCAGACCAGATGGAACAGAACATGAAACCTGTGGGATGCTGTTGAAATCTGTGCAGGTAGAGCTTTGTGGATGACCACAAAACCATGGGTTTGGAGAATTTCTGTTCCCTGGATCCAAATGCCTGAATCTGACTTCTCACTCAGTCATATTTGAAAGCTCAGGGCAGAGTAACTCAAGAGCAACCAAGAAACAGGTTTTTGTCAGCTCAGGAGCACTCCCACCAGCTACAGCTGTTGCTCCAGCTGGTACATCCATGGGGGCTGGCACTAGGTGGCATGGCTTACCAAAGATGGAACTTCTCACTGGGAAGTTTGTCAATGCTTGTATCTCTATTCCTCACACTTTTGTTAGAACTTAAGGAATTAAAGGGACAGGTTTTGATTTTTCAGCACTCCTTGTGACATAAATAAACCATGAAAGTGCTAGCCCCAACACCAACTGAGGCCTACACAATGCCCTACATTATTTTCTTCCGTCCCCAGTTTCAAGCATGTAGCAGCAAAAGGACCATATGCACAGCAGCTGAAGGATGAAAAGAGGTTATTTTGTACTTCAAAGTATTCCTTAGTAAGCACTTCAGAGGCTGCTGTATGTTCTAATAGTCCCTGATTATGCTAATTTATACCCATATCTACACTAGATTTTGGATCGGCAGAGAGAAGGAAAGGCACTCCTACTTGTGGTTTCACTCTGTGCTTTGCAGAATCTAATCTCCTTAATTTGAATATTGAACAAACTCAGAAATTACTAGGAACATTTTTATCTCTTTTACTGCTTGAATATTAAACTTTAAAGACAAAGATTCATCTTGTCTGAAAAACCTGGCACACTTTAGCCTGTTGACATCTGCTGATGAAGCCTGAAAGGGAAATTTCGTGGACCTTCAGCACCTTCATGGACTTTTCCTGGTCTGATATCATGTCAGTACAGATAAAGATACAGAAACCATGGGACACTGATGGAGAACTAGTGTGCTTAACTACCAGAAAAGCTCTGCAGTTGTAGAGCATCCCCTTTTAATTTTAGCTCTTCCTGAAAAAAATGTAGGTTTCCCAAGAAACAGCAATGCCAAATGTCTGTAGGTTGTTCCTCTAGTGTGAAGTCTAGAGATCAATGGCTGTATTTCTTTGTCTCTGAACCATAAAAAACACTACCTGTAGGGCTTTAATGGCTTTTTTGTTGTTGTTGTTTGGTTTTGGTTTCTTGTTTGGTTGGTTTTTTTAGTTTTTGTTTTGTTTTGAGTTTTTTTTGTGTTTTGGGGGGGGGGGGGTTGGTTAGTTGGTTTTGGGTTTTTGTTTTGTTTTGGTTTTTGGTTTTTTTGGGTGTTTTTTTTGTTGTTTTGGGGTTTTTTTTTTGTTTTTTTGGTTTTTTTTTTTTTTGTTTGTTTGTTTGTTTTTGTGGTGGTGTTTGTTTGTTGGTTTGGTTTGGTTTTTTTTTGGTTTTTTTTTTTTTTTTGACCTTCTGCCCAAAGTTGCCAAGAGGGAATGACCTGGCCCTGGCTGACGAATCACTCCCTAAAAACTGTATCTGATTGACTGAGATTCCATGAAGAGACAATTAAAATTCATAACTAAATAACTAATGGAACACACTAAAGTGTTAGTGTTTTTAAATTTTACTGTTGATTTCAATTAACATACCCTAGGTGGAAAGAAGGGTAATAATAACTTTTCATTTTTCTCTTTCTCTTTACTTTTTGTCAGACTTCCTCAGTCTCTCATTTTAAATGTCTGTCCCAAAACTCAGTACAGCTGAAAAATGAACACCTAGGTTTTATAATTAGACAATCATCACTTTAATTAAAAGAAATATAATCCCTATAATTCTATTGTGAAACTTCTTAGGGTGATAATACATGGTATTTCCATGTAGACATGGACTGGCTAGAGGTATGAACTCACAGGATCTGCCCTAAACTACAGTCAACACTTCCAGATCTCAGCCTTCCTTCTGAGCCACAGGCCCAGGTAAAAAAAAGTAGCCACAGATTTTGAGCACTGACCAGTAAATATTTGATTTCAGTGGGCACTTTGTATTACATAGACCTAGATATATCATGAAATATATCAATTTTTACATTGAATTTACCAGCAACTTCTAAAGCTCTTCATAAACTGCAGTCTCTTAACTGAAAAATAAGAAATTCTTATTTATTGCACGAAGATGGAAAGGTTTCAGGGAGGCATAGCATATAATTGGCACACATAGTATCACATCAAACGTTAGGATAAAAGTCAGATCCTTTAATTTCCAGTCCAGAAACCCATATACTATGCTTCACAACCAAACCTTGAAATGCAACTAGCTCATTCTCTTTGCTTTATTATACTTGCTTAACCTGCATCAAGATATTCTTTATATAAGGAGGGAAAAGACCTCTTATTGTCTTTTGCTTGTCAGAGACAAAGAACTAGAAACATTGGCAATGTAGCTCTGGTGCTGTGCACAGGGACACATAGGCACCAGCCACAGGTTTGGGGAGGATTTGGCTAGACTGGGTTCAATGACTCGTGGGTTTAAACAAGCTCTAGGCACTTTGTAGCATACAAAGACTGTAGAAGACTCAGACTATAGCAGCTAAGTTAAGCAGTCTTCCTTGCTACTCTGCCGCACATTTTTAAAGAAACAAAGAAACATTCATGGTTAGCAAACAACTAACCCAGGCATCATAAAATAAGCTGCTTTAATTCCACACAAAAACATTCCATACATTACATTACATAAGTAATCCCTTAAATGAAAGTGAAAGAATCTGATGAGGCTAATATAATACCAGGGACTTTTTTTCTTACTCATATTTTGAATCCACTGTCATAGTGACTGCTTTTGGGCAGATAAAATTCTTTCTCACTGCTTTTACCTCTTTGCAGTGCCAGGCAGGGGAGTTTCCTTCATTTGTATGTCCTATACGTATTTTGTAGAGATGTCCTACGTTCTTGGTATTGACCTGTAAAAGAAACACAACTAATGAAACACAGAACACTTGTTAAAAAGAAAAGCTATGCAACAGAAATTAATTTAGTAACTGTAAGCTGAGACTTTTGATTCGAGGAATTAAATATTTTGACATTTAAACAAGACTTTCCAACTTATTTTACTTCAGATAATCCTTAGATGTTTGGATCTTCTAAAAAACAATCATAACAAATCCCATTGGCCTGCCAATCCTATTTAAATATCTTCAGGAAGTTGCTGTAGTAATTCCTGGCTGAATATTTGCCTCAGTGGGAAATGAATAGAGACCATACGTATGACTAAAAATCAAAAGTGTCTTGACCCTAAAACCTATCTCAGTTTAGCATCTATACTAGTGACCTGCTCCAAAATTATTTTTGCCTCCCACATGCCTATGAGTTTCTCCCTACCCCTCCAGGAGTGTATGCTTTACAGTTTTTTTGAAACAATTGTGTTCATCTTTGATGCTTCTTTTTACAAATATTTAAATCAAGTTTAAAAGCTGCATTTGAAAGATTAGGTCTTGGGCAGGCTGGATGAATATGTCCAGTACAGATAACAGGGTGCTGAGGGAATAACTTTTGTGCGAAAGTTATTCAACCAACCTTACTGTGAACTTAAGGGCAGAAATAGAAAACTTATCTTCAAGGAACTGAAAGTACACCATCAGTCTTCCTTCTTCACTGTATAATTTATTTTGTTATAATGTAGGCTTGATTTTTTTCTCATTCTATTGTTTTCCATAGAATTAATTTTCATGTTTTCATTGACATTGTATAGATGGGTGTGAACTGAGTTCCCTGTATCACGAATTTCCCTGAACTCAGTGTTATGATAAAGGGAGCAGCGAGGACAGACCACAGTTATGTGCAAATACAGTGCACTCAGAGAGCCTTTCCTCTTTCTATACACTTCAGAGTAGGTTCTCATTTGTTGTATTCAGTGCTATCGATACTTGCCTAAAAGGGGAATCCTAGACCTCAGCAATGGGACTGTCCTCCGTATTTTGCATTTACAAGTCATTATAGGTGAAATTAATTTCAGTAATCACAACAGGACCTGCTTACTCCTTTTATCCACTCCTTTCAATCTGGCTGGTTTTGATATCACAGATGGAGAATGACGTTCTGTATCGGGATGCTGGATTCTTCTGAGAAACTCCATAGGCTGAAAAGGGATAAGAACTGTACTTCCTGCATCCCAAACATCTATGGGGCGATTGTGGAAATGGTGATCTCTTCATCAATGCTGCTATCAAACACTTTTTCTCAGAAGGGGAGTTGCTATGCTGGATACTATTGATGGAAGCACTTGTTTGTCATATGTCATATATCAGACACATGTAGACAACCCCTGACAATCCTATATACACACTCAAGCTACGCAGATTGTGATAAAGGACCTAGTCTGGCTCACCTAAATCACCACATTATAAGACTAATCAAGGAAGAATCTGTTTGTGTACCTGGAAGCAGAAGCAGTTTCAGATAAATTTATTACAGGTGTAAAATTTGCCACTATTTCAATAAAATAGCAGGTGTTCAACAAATTCAAAATTTTACTCCATATCCTAATTCTTCACTTCCTTATTTAATTTTTAATATTGTAGCCCTGTTTCAAATTTGCAAACTAAACAAGTATCTGTTGTTGTATATTTCTTGGTATTTTCTTGGGCACAATGAAAATAAAACACTAGTTCTTCTTCAATGGAAAATAAACATGTTGAATCAAATACGCTTTGGATAACTGAGTGGGAAAGGATACTAAATTCAGCTCTACATTTAAGTTTTGTTTCTCCTTTCTAGATATGCATAACACACAAAAAGCTGCCTTTTCATCACATAGAATTTGAAATGTCATGCAATCTGGCAGGAAGCAAGAGGGCAACACAATGAATATATATTACTTACTGTGAAAATGTCTTCATTGCCTCTCTGAAATAATTTTCCCTTCTCTCCATCAAGAAAAATAGGACCTGAACTGCCACGATCCCCATACAATGTAATATAAACCTTTGAACTTGTTCCTGCAGATGGCACATCACTGGTGAGGACTGACACATTCCATTTCCGACCTATCAAAAGATAAAAAGACTCGCTGAATTACTTAAACTCAAAATTCTTAAAACGTGTTTCAGTAATCAAAATTCTAAATAATAGTATGTCAAAGAATACAGAAATATGTGTTTCAAAAAATTACAGCAGGCAAATACTGAGTTTGCTGTGTTGGATATGTGATGAAATGTCATGTTGCATTCATATCTTTCATTCCAAATGTCCTATATGACTGTCCTAGGGTGACTTCATGATGCTTGTATCCCCAGTCGTCTGTTCTGTTCGTGCTGTGTATTGTGTTCTTTGCCTTTAAGACTGGTTCTAGGAGCAAAGGGGGAGCAGAAGCAGCGTGAAGTTTGTTTTGAAAACGCAGCGTTCACTCCTCTGCAGGCCTGCTCCCGTGTGTGCTTGGCTGAGGCACAGACAGCAGCAGGACAGGAATTTTTTTGGCTTGTAGTTAGTTTAGCTAGCTGAGGCAAAGAAGCTTCTTGGACTGTTTTGTTTCTTTTCCTTTTTCTTGGGTCTCTTTAAACCTGCTCCGGCCTGAAAGACCCAGAGGAGCACCGGGAGCTCGCACCTGGGGCCCACCGGGGCCTGGACCTCCGGAGGGACTGATAAGAGACTGAGGGAGAGCTGAGCTACACCCACGGCAAGAACTTTCTCAGTTTGTCCAGAGCGAGAGGTTTCATTGTTTCCTATTATTCATTCTTTGTGTTTGTGGGCACTTTGTTCATTAAATAAATAGTTTTTTCCACTTTTCTCTGAGGAAGTTTTGGGGGAGGGGCCATTTGGGTTTGCTTCCCAGAGGGACCCTATTCAGGGGTTTTCTCCCAAATTTTCCCTAAACCAGGACAAATTGAATGACCATAATTGTATTTCAAACGTGCCTTTGAAATACTGTATTAAATATGGGGTTCTCTTAACTTAGGATATATCAGCTCTGCTCAATGCAGTGCTGTGTAATGACAGCCTTGACACTCATCACTTTAAACATTAGGGACTCTGAAAGTAAATTAGCTCTGGTGAAAAAGAACTGTTGAAGAAAGGATTTGTATCTCTGCAAAGGTGTAATCGGCTACACAGATGTTGTTTGGAATCCATGGAAGCTTTACCAGCACAGGAAGGACTTTGATATGTTGAAGAAAATCCAGAGGGGGCCAGCAAGCTGATTAGAGGGATGAAGAACCTCTGCTAGCAGGAAAGGCTGAGAGAATCAGGCTTATTCAGCCTGGAAAAGAGAAAGCTTTGGGGTGGCCTTCCAGTAACTGAAGGGAGCCTACAAGGAAAGATGGAGAGAGACTATTTACAAGAGCATGTAGTCACAGGAAAAGGGACAATACCTTCAAACTGAAAGAGAACAGGTTTAGATTAGATATTAGGGGAAAAATCTTCACTGTGAGGGTGGTGGGGCACTGGAATGTATTGACCAGAGAAGCTGTAGATGCCTTATCTCTGGAAGTGCTCAAGATTAGGTTGGATGGAGATCTGAGTGACCTGGTCTAAGTGGAAGGTCCCTGACTGCTGCAGGGGGGCTGGAACTAAATGGGTGTTAAGGCCCCTTCCAACCCAAACCATTCATTCAGTGCAAGTTAAGTGCCAATGGCATGGAATTAGGGGAAATGGTATCACTGGTGGATACTCTTATCAACAAGTTAAATTTGATCAATTCCACAATTGTCATAGATAGAACGTGTTAAATTGAAAGTATAAGTAAAAAATAACAAGTGTGAGATCTGAGAAAGAAGTAAGTGACAGAAAGACATTTACTATCAACAGAGCATGTGAGCTTCCTCAAAAGTTGCTGTAATCTGCTTTTCCCACAGCTGAAACTAGTTGATGATTGAATTCCTTGTTTTGCTTTGCTTGTGTGTGCACCTTTTGCCTTATCTATTAAGCTTTTTCTCAACCCATGAGTCTTCTCTCTTTTAATTCTCTTCAATCCCACTGGTGGGGAAGTAAGCAAGCAGCTGAGTGGGGCTTAGTTCTGACTAGGGCTAATCTGTGACACAAGGTGAGAAAATTGTATTAACTATTCCCCATAACTCTTACAGTGGATCAACATTGCAATTAAATTAATGATATTTATTATCATTAGTGTTATAAAAGTCAAGGTATTTCTTTAATAGTGATAAAATATTGAACAAATAAATGGTCTTCTTTTTCTCTGACACTGTCAAAATTAAGAGAAATATGCCTTATGCATTTCAGAAACTAAGTCATGATGATTAGCAGAAATGGAGAAAATATTTATGTTGGAGAAAAAGCTGAGAAAATGTCTGATCTTGTTGATAGATAGCAAGGAGGAAAAAGACTTTTCCAAGGAAGTTACAGTGATAGCTTTGGGACACATGTATATAAACTAATCACGAGTAGGCTGAGCATGGAAACTAGAAAATATTCAAGACAGACATCAAAAGCAAAACTCAAGCTCTAGAACACCTGTCTGATGGAAGCTGTAATGACTACAGAGAAAAATATTTTAAATGAGATTTAGTGATTAAATGGAATTACTTACCTAATTGTGTAGTTTCCCCTCTAGCAGGTGGCTGAATTAGATAAACTGAGAGTGCCTGGGACCATGATCTATATGTTATATTAGCTGTTTCTTTATAAATTATGGCAAGAGGAAAACTGAATCCCTTCCAGATGTATGGCATACTCTCTATAAATCCAAAAATGCTTGCTGAATGCTTTTCTATCCTATTAAAGTAGCTCATATTACTCATGATGGTGTTTTTGCCTGTCAATCAGTCTGTTGTTCTAGCATTTTGAGGTTCTCTCTTCTGCCTTCTCCAATCTTAACCATGAAAACAAATTTTCCCAGACACCTGATATTCTCTAACTTTGCTTCAAGTTGCACCAGGGAGAGTTTAGATTGGATTTCAGATTGGATGACAGGAAAAATCACTTCACTGAAAGAGTTGTCAAGCATTGGAGGCTGTCCAGGGAAGCAGTTGAGTCACCAATCCTGAAGGTATCTAAAAGATGTGTAGATATGTTACCTGGGGACATGGTTTAATGGTGTATTTTGCAATTCTGGGTTAATAGTTGGACTCTGAGATCTTTTCTAACCTAAATGATTCCACAGTTCTCTGATTTTCCCTGCACCACTAATGGGTATATAAACCCTATGAGAGTACGGTACATTTCACTGTCAAGCTTTTGTCCTGCTCTGAGGTGATCATTTTATTCCTTCTCTTTCAGTTAACATACAGAAATCAAAACCAAGTCTTTCAGTTAATATTCATTTCACTGCTTGCTGTGGTGTCTGCTAATTGTAACCTGAGGGAGTACCTCACATCTCATGTTTCGAGTGCTTAGTTTGCTCAGCAAGTCGCAGTAACTCAGTAATAAGGATCTGATTAAAGGTTCCTGAACCTTGATCTGGAAACACTGAGGTTTGTGAACGTAGCACAGAGTGCTGTGAATCCAGCAGAAAGGCTGTGAGTGATGTAGACATATACAGCTATTAATTTGCCTACAATATAGACATTATTTACAGCACAGAATGTTACATTACATTCAAATGGATTCTAGTAATTTTGAGTTGCATTTTTCAAACAAAGGTTTCTGTATCAACATGTAAAGGGATGAAAAAATACCATTGAGACTCTTCACTTGGAGCAATTCTAAAATGTGAAGGGCACCAAAAGAAGTGGAAATGGACAGAAAATGAGAAACAACAGCAGCATAGGAAATAACACACAGCTATTTGGTGTGAAATATATTAGACAATGCATCTTGCTTTAGAGCTATAATATTAGTTTATTACATAGAATACACCACTTCAAACAATAGAAATATAACATTTATTTAGGGGGAAATAAGTCAGCCACTGGACTTCTGAAAAACCTGAGGAGTGCTTCTAGGTTTCCTACCTGTGCTACAAACCCCTTCTGCTTCACATCCAACTTCTACTTCCCATTCACATGCCTTCTGTCCCACAGAGACACAGCCAAAACCTCTGAGCCAAGAGGAATTTGCGTCAGCCTTTTATTATGTCCCCAATCTGGATAATCATAGGATCATGACCCAGGGCTTATCACAGCATGCACATGCTAGTTATCCAAGACAGTCTTCAAGAGTACAGAATGGTCAAATTCTCATTCTCTACCTGAAAAGTGGCACCTTCTTTTTTCAGGTATATCTCTGACTTCATTGACATTGAAGAGAGGTACTGTGCAGTATTAGGAATTAAAATCTAACCAAAAAACTGAAAAGCTCTCCCTAATCACAATATACATTAAATATTTTCCAATTTCAGGTGTTACATCATTTACTGAAAATTGTAAACCATATATAGGTGCTTGCTACATACATGCAGTATTAAAAAAATGCTGTAAACAGGTATCCAGAATAACTCTAATGAGATTGAAAGATCCTGGAACATATTTCATATGCCTTGGATTCTCAAAAATACAACATATTTACAAAAAAAAATTAAAACAAAACAAAAAACCAGAACAAAACAACACAAAAACACAAATACAATCTCTAAAGTGCAGACAGATGTTAAGTAGAACACACAACTAAAACTTTCAGTGTATGTAGAACAATTTTAAGAGTAAGTGGTTCTGTCTCAGAAGGAAATATGGCAAGAGCAGTCAGGAAGTCCATTGACAAACAGTTTCCATTCCCAGTTCCTAAATATTCCTCTTCTCTAGTGTCCTCTGAGTTAAAGAGGCCAAATTTATTTGGTGTCTGGATGATCCTACATGGAAAAATTTCTTTACTCCCGTACATGTTCTGCAGCTGGCCTTTAAAATCTCAAACAGCAATTTTATAATGTATATCTATATAAAATTAACATGACTTCTGTTTCCTTCTTGTTACTGTATTATAGCATTTGAATAGTATTTCCTACTTTTCTTTTCAAATTAAACATATCAGTTGATTTTCTTCTAGCAAAAGCATTTCTACTGAAAGGCAGTTTTCAAGCTCCTTCTCAAATATCATGGAATATGAAAATCTTATCTTAAAACTTGGGCAGGTATATCAAAATTCAGTTCTCTGTTGAAACAAGCAGCCGTCATTTTCCTAAAATTAGATGATTGTTATACAACTACAGATAATATTTCAGAGAAAACTAGTTTCCTAGGCAAGAAATCATTGCCTTAGAATAAGAACTTTTCTTCATATGGTGGTTCCCATAAAAATTTAATTAATATTTGTATTTCAGCACTGATATACAATTGTGACTTATTTTTATCTAGTTATTCGCATGGGAGTTTTATTGATTGCACCATTCAGCAGTTTATTATGTGACTTTTTTTTTTTTTTAGATGTTGTTACTAATCTAATGTGATGGAAATTCCAAGATCTTTATTACAAGTCATTCTTATCTTTCCTGTTTCCACTGTTCATTGTAGAAGAGCAAATTATGTCTTCTTTGTCTTCTTCTTCTTCTGTAGGAAAGGTATTTTTGTTTTTCAGATTTTCAGAGGCTTTAAGTTCAATGCTATTCAAGGAAGTGTCACTCTTTAGAAATGTTTCAGAATGACAGGTTTCTGCTGGATCTGCCAACATAGGAGAACATTTTTCTCCAACAATATCAATTAAATTTATTCTTAAGGTTTGACATATTTTTGTCTTTCCATTGGGTAGCTCAGTATTTGTGCCTGTGACAAGATCACTCGGTATGTGTTTGGATACACTATTTTGACAATTTCTGGCTTCCGTGGGGTTTACGTTCATACCCTCTGTAATATGTAACTCCCCTAAAATATTTATGTCTTTTGGAGTTGAGGATGCAAGTATTCCAGAGTTACTAACAAAATCTAAGGTGTTATCAGCATAAAACCTATTAAAGATATTACTGGCAATCTTATTGATAGAGTTATTCTTCAAAGTCACATGATTATTTTTGTCTGTCAGGTCTTGGCCTGACCATTCTAAATCTTTGCTCTTTTTGGCCAACAAATATGGACCCAGCTGGTTCTCAATATCAGATGCCTTTTGGTAGGCATATCCTCTTTGTTCCTCATTGATTGGTATTACTGTTACCATCAGTATTGGACAATGTTGGCCACATATTGCATGGAGTCTATCCAGAGAATCTTCATCTTGAAGAGCACTTCTATCAACATTGTTAACATTAGTTGGCTGAGACTGTATGGGTACAGCATTTGAGGGGTTTTCCAATGGATGCACCTTGTTATCAGGCAATCTAAATTCCACAGATGAAAAGGCTGGAAAATTGGTGTCAGCCTGTGTGGAAGTAGAACCTACCACGGTTGATGGATTGGTCTTGTCTTTGTTTGGTGCAGGAAGGATCTTACCGTTGCGACTAGGTTTGCCTTTTGTATTTGACTCATCCTGAAAGGGGTCTGAATCACTATTATGAGGCATATTGAAGTAGCTGCAAAAATTTTCAGGGGGTTTTACCATGTCTTCAAGTTCTGAAGAAGGGATCTCATCGAGGGCAGGGTACTGATCCAGGTTGCCAAAGTGAGAGTATGGAACTTCGTCACTTTCAATTGATGTTGTATCCAAATTACCATACATTCCAACCCGTTCAGGTGGTGATCTTCTTATCAAATGATTTTCTTTCAGAAGCCATTTGCCTTTATCTATCAATATTCCTTCATCTTCACTAGCCTGAATGCTAGGTTGACAATGTTGATTTATTGATTCCACTAAACAGCCATTAGTATAACTTGTCCCTTCTCTGTTAAGAGCAGACTGTGGTGTTGATAAAGGAGTATTTTCACTTCTCAATATACTGTCATCTTTGTTTACTTTTACTGGATATTCTTGTGGTGGTAGTGAAGAATGTGACAATTTCTCTGCAGAACGTGACATAGATTCTTGAGAAAAATAAATTATTTTTTCCCCCACTGCAGAGTGGAATCCTTCAGTATCCGCTTGAAATACTTTTGACATATAAGGAAACCCTTTGTGAAAGTCAGGCTTAAATGAAGCTTCTGTCTTGCCATAGAGTCTTTCAATAGTTCTCTTTACATAGCCAGTATTATAATGTTTTTCAAGTGCTTCCTCCCCACTTTCATTGGTCAAGTCACTGGATGCTCTAAAATTATAATCACTCTCTTCAGTATCTGGTCTGTAATCTGACCAATCTGAAGTAGCAGGACTTTTAAAGCATTTTTTTAATTGAGAGGTGTCGGAACACATTTTGTTCTCCAGTTCTTCTACTTGCAATTTCTGTTCTCCTTCAGTCATGTCACATTCTGTCATTTGCTTTGATTCGTAACGAAATGATAATGGAGAGACTGTAGATAACCTCTCAGAGGTTTCCTCAGATATTTCTGCATCTTCCTTGTCACCCTGTACAGAATAATCCTCAGTATTATATTCTACAGAGGTTTCAGCATCTAGTGTAAGTTGGTTTTTTGGAGTTTTGTCAATATCTGCTGACTTTGGACCAACATCCTCATCTTCACTTTTATCAGTAGTAACAGATATGCCTTTTTCACCTTCTAGCTCAGAAGTATCCTGATCTAAAATACAATTGTTATCATTAGAACTTACACTATGAACTGTGGAGTTAGGTTCTACTGAAGATTCTGACTCTTCATTAATGAATGATGTATCTTGAGTTTTTTCATATAGGCTATCAGGCATTTCTTCATTTCTTTCTGATGTCTCTGTAGCTGATGGAAGACTACAGGTATTTGAATTAGTATTGGCATATTGACCATCTAGCTGTGTTTTGGGAGCAGTCATGTCTGAAGTCTCTGTTTCTTGACAAAGATCCCTCTCTATATCAAAACAGCTTTCTGATTCCCCGGTTAATTTTACAGCTTCTTCAGAAATGACACTCTCCGTTGCAACACAAGGCTCAACTGATTCTTCATGTTCACGCAAATGTATATCATTAGGAATTTCAGATATGGGCATATTCTCATGTGTGGAGTCCTGCTTTTCAAGTTCCTTCCTAAAATGTAATAACTTATTTTCTGTTGATTGTTGGAGATGTAAGAAGGCAGCCTTCAGCTCATCAGCTTGTTCTATAGCTGCAGTTTGTTTCAGACATTTCAACTGTGTTAATATTTCAGAACAGCTACAGGCATTTTTTTGCATGTCATCTGTGATTGTCCCAATCAAACTCTCTCTCAGATTCAGTAAAAGTAGCCAAGCTAAGAGGGCATTGGAGGAAGAGCCAAAAGATGCAGGAGAAAGATCCGAAAAGCTGCAAGATTTTCCAATACATCCACTATGTCCTTTCTGCAGACCAAGCAAAGTTGATTGTAGTTCATGCAGCAACATACTAGACATGCAATTATTCTGAACTTCAATTCCAATTTTCTCACTAACAATTGTGCAATCAGCTTGAACAGCAACTTCAGATCTTTTTCTTTGACATAGGTTGGTAACTTGAATGTCAACTTCTGCTATCTTTTTATCATTGTCATGTGCTTCATGAAACAAATGTAGCTTACTATCCTGATGAAATTCCGCCTTTAGTGAATACTTGGCTTCTTCTATTGTAGAAGTATTAGAATGAATCAAAGAGTCAGTTTGTCTTTCATCCGAATCTTTGGCTGAGTCTTCTGAAATTCTCAATTTACCAATAGGTTTTAGTGGTTTCTTTCTTAGATTATCTTCAAATAGATGTTTTTTTCCAGTTACGTGCACGTTATTTGTGATAAATCTAGCTTCTTTTTCTATAGAAGCATCAGTATTTTCTTCAGGAAAGGAAGAGGCACTGCTATTGTCTACAGTCATTTCTTTTTTCTTTATAGGGGGTAAGACAGAATTTGATAACGAATTTTTCAGCCAAGTTTGGACATAATTTTCACGTGAATGTTCAACAGCCTCCTCTTGAAAACCCTCCTGGTTTAGAGCGGCTAATGTAATGGCAGTCTCTGACACATTTATCTTCTGTACACCTTTACCTAGATTTTTCTTCATCGCCTTTTGCTTTTTCTCTTTCTTTGATAACAAATGTTCTGAATTCTTCTTTTCCTTTTCTTTTTCAAAGCTAAGATTTTTTGGCACTTCTGAAAATGGCGTTGAGGTCACTGATGAGTTAGGTGTCTGTTTGAAAGAGCTGGTTATAAGATGTGTGCCTTCTTTCTCAGTACTAAGTGTATCCTGATTGTGTTCAAGCTCATTCTTTGAATTGGCTGTCATTAGACCATCTTCACTCTTTGCAGATGAAATGATACTACTTTTTTTGCCTGACTTCAATTTTACCTTGGCTAATTTCTTGTTATTACTTCTTTTTTTCTTATTAGATGATGATGATCCATCTTGTTCCACTGAATCCTGGTGATAGAGCTCATCTTCAGGATATATGGTTTTGTCTGAAATGGCAGACCCATCATTGTTTTTTGCAAAATATTCAGATCCTTTTTTCTGAGGCATTTCAGAATATTTATTCATAGCCTCTGTTGTGGAATCCTGTGTGATATGCAATCCTTCGCTTTTAATTACCCCTGAAATTTCTTGATGCTTTTGATTTTCATATGTACCTTGCTCTTGCAAGCTAGCTGATTTTCTTTTCTTCTTCTTCTTTTTGGTAAGGGATGATGTAGATTGGCTGTCCTCAAGGAGTGTTGTCGTCACAGATTCAGTCATGGCACAGATTTGATTCTCACTTTCAGTAACAGTAGGAATGAATCCGGTTGTTGAATTTACATTCTCCGTAGGACTGTTACTACATGGATGTGCCATCATCTTCATCTGGCTATGTCCAGCACAGGCTGAATGCACTGAATCTTGAGAAATAGCTATTAAATCAGCAGCTTGGCATTTTAATTCTTCTTTTGACTCACATAATTCTGAATACGTAATGAAAGAACTCACAGATCTTTTTATTTGTTTAATATCACATGACCTATGGATATGATCTGCTGTACCTGGCCTAGCTGTCTGGTGAGTTTTTGATGATGGCATGAAACCACTGATGTTAGCTTTGGAGGTTGATACCAAACTACTATACGCACCTTGTCCCACAGCTGATTTCTCCAACATATCCTGTACCAATTCATCCTCATCAGGCACTTCTAATGTCCTCCTATTTGTGGTTTCTATTAACTCACTACTTTTGTGGCTTACTTTAAAAAGCATTTCTTCTTTTAAATTTTCTGAAGAAAGCTTTAATAAACCATTGTCACTCATCTCATTAAACTTTGGATTACTGACACTTGATTTTTTTCTGCTTGAATGAGCTACCATGCAATACTCAGATGTTTTTTCTCCATTCTCTATTTCCTCACTGTAGGAAAACTGTCCTATTGTCTTCTCTTGAACCTCTTTCTCAGATACCAAGGTGACACTTTCAACTACTGCTTTCTTTTGTCTAACACACTTTGGCCCAGGGGTGGGAGGCCTATAAAAGTGAGGCTTGATATTTTCCTCAGGTACATTGCCTTTGTCTAAATCTGCAGAATTGTTCATCTCAGAGACATTACAATCAGCAGTTTTCAAATCAGATTCTGATTCTTTCTCTGACACTTCCTCATTGGATTGCTGTAAGGAGTCTTCCTCTTCTTGATTGTAGCTCTTCAAAAATGGAGCACCTTTTGGATTTATGCAGTCTGATGTATTTACAATGGACGAGCAGTCTTCCACATTCATTGCAGAAGAATTGCAAATGGAGATGTTTTTAGCATCAGAAAGGCCAGCACGACTAACAGTGGTTGTCCACTTAATGGTTTCTTCCTCTTTAATTTTGAATCGAACTTTCATTTCCACTGTGATACTGCCATCTTGATTAACATGGACAGATTTCTCAATGTCGTCCTGATACTGTGCCACAGGTAAGACTTCCCCAATACCTGAGTGATTTCCTTCTATCCCATTACGGCTGTCAAGAACATAGGAAGACTCTGAGTTGTTATCATTTGAGTTATTATCATTGCTGGATCCTTTATCAGAAGAAACTGAGAATATCTGAGATCTTGAACTAGAGTCCATTTCACCTCTCACTACGAATAATAACATTGAAAGAACACAGATTCATTTAGTAGATAAAAAGTAGAGCAGACAAATACCATGGATAAGGATCCAGATGATGAGACAGCGGACAGGCAACAAAGGAAGAGAAAAGAAGAAAGGAGAAAAATTAGTATTAAAGATGCTAATGAAGTGTGTTCTTTTACATACTTTGATTTTTTTATTTATTTGGCATTAGAAAGTATAGAAAAAAAACTCATGGGTAATCTTGCTATTCATCTATGAAGTTTTCAGAGAAAGAAATATAAGAAAGTCTTAATAAAAAATTAGGCATTTAAATACTTGTCCACTTAATTTTATTTTACAGTAACTTCTTTCTAATGCCAGAACTATAGTCCTATTTGAAGCTCCAAAGCCTAAAAAAGTACATTATTATCTCATTTTATACTTAGTTAAGAGCTGAGATTGCCTTGAGTCTTTCAAGGGATTCATAGGCGCTCACTCATTCTAGTGAGTGGTGGCTTCAAGCTACCAGCTTTACTTCCTCTTCACACTTTAGTGATCATTAATATATCATTTCCTATTAGTTCTTAAAGTTAAGACTAAAACATGTCAGTCAAGGTGAATATGTATGTCCTTGGGCTTAATCTAACAATATAGAGTACATGAGTAACTACCCTTTGTAATGTCACTGACACATGAGGAAAGGGTTCATATCCAATCCTCTGGACCGACCTTCTATAAAGAAGTAAACATTGAAGTTCCTGAACTCCTTGTAAAATCTGAACTTAAATCATGACATTCTGAAACACATTTAGGTATCCATACTGCAGACAATGATGCAAAACGCAGCAAAGCCAATGAGAATACTTCTAGACTTGAGTGATTTTTGAATATGGCTCAAAATGTGTAGCATGCACAATATATATTCCCACAATATGTTTTGATTATTCTGCAATAACTTGGACCTTTTAAAAAATTTTATCTCATCTCCCTCTCACAGTTGTCACTGACGATTTGACAGCTAAAAGAACATGAGAAAAGAATAAAGTTTTGCTGTCTTCCAAGGTCATCTGTATGTGCAAGGGAAACAGTGCAGGTATGCCCACACAAAGATATGAACAACTGTCACCGATATCTAAATATATATGATCCACCATTTTATAGATAGGTTTCACTTGCAAAAACTATTTTAACACATATTGACTTATCTACATTTCTTGAATTTAATTTTGTTTGTTTTCTTAAGTCAAGACTCATGTCAAGACTTTTACAATAATATATTACTGTTATAGAAACACATCTATAACTTCAGGCAAATGGCCTTGCAAGTTTCTCAAGCATATGCTTTACCATGAACTGAGTAAGAAACAAAAGCTTGTACTAACTCTTCTAACACAGACCAGAACTTATGCTTCCCAAAGTAAAAATTTCACCTTCTCCATCTCAGGAAATGGAATTAGAGCAAAGATGCTGAAATTTCATTTTCCATGCTTTCATATCATCAATGATATCTCCTACACCTGATATTTTTGAAATTCTCAGGTCAAAGACAAAAAGACGGTTGTTTATTCGTCCCTCCTCCTGTGATTGCTGTGTTAACTAACAATTAGAAGTGGGAGATATCTGATTCAGCAGCTCAGGTTTTCTACAATTGCAAGGCTCAGTCTCTGTCTCAGAGAAAAATCTGGGTAGGATTTTTGTTTCTGCAGAACTTTCATTCTCAAAATGTTCTTATTTAGTCTCTCTTGACTCGTTATGTTATGGTCTGCAAACAGGTCTTAAGCTGTGCAAGTCAAAGTACATGAAGGCTGAAAAAGCCTAATATTAATAGCTTGGTGGGGAGATAATAAAGTGCAAGGAATGTGAATGGAACTTCCTCAAGCAAATGAAAATCAAATGTCTTATATATTAATAAGCTCCACAACACTGTCAGGATTACTGTGGAAAGTCCCAGTACAGTTACAATTACAATGTTCCCTCGGTTCTCCAGTACAGCACAAAGCTGTAACAAGAGTGCAGAGTACCTCTGGATTAAGGAAGTTCCTGCAGACAGTACCTACAGGATGCTCTAATGTCAGGAATTAAAGCTCTGGTACTGCAGTATTTAATTTCCTCTGACCTCAGGCTATTCACGTTGCCTGGCTTCTCTCCAAGAACTCCTCATGTTCTTGATCATCCACTGGCCACTTCCCACTCTTCCTGACTTTATCAGTGGAGCAACTCATTGTACTTGATGTACTTTAAAGAGAAAGTACATATTTGCATATCTTTTCCAAAACTTATTATATTTATATACATATATATACATACATACATGCATATATATATGTAACAGCCATGAGGATATAGGAATGGACAACACTCTGTTTAGGCAAAAGCAGCTTCAAAAACATGATGAATTTGTGAGTGATGGATGCTATACTAGTTTTCTTATTTATGTGGAGCATGCAACAAGAGAAGAGTAAGTCATGACAAGCCAAACCTCCGCTTGTTAAGTTCTGAAAACTGAACAAAAGCTTTGCCCAAGCAATTCAATAAGAGCCTGAAGTAGCCTGAGGTTTTACTTTTACCACAGTTGTTATTAATTCTGACACAAAAAAAATTAATAACAATGGCTATCAAGTGAATTAAAATGAAATATACTCATAGATTTTCATCCATGTTCTAAGTAAGTCTGTCAGAAACAAAATATGCATACTAGCTGAGTACTTATGAGAAACTTGCATTTTAAAAAGAAAATTAACACTTTGATCTTTCATAAGCTTATAGAGGAGTTGCAGCAGATATAAGCAGTTTCAGCTGGCCTTTCTGAATATCCTTGATCCTAGTAAGATTGTCACTGTTTATGTCTTATGCTGAGAGAGATAAACAAATTAATAAAATACAAATGAATTCAAAGAACTTACTCTTTTCACTTTCTGACTTGGCATTTGCTTTTGGGTACACACGATTTCCAATTCCAAGCAATTTAGCAGGCCGCAAATACCCAAGAGATTCATAATTGCTTGGTTTGAAAGGCTCTCTCCCTGCTGCGACTACAGCTCCAGAGCACAATATCAGGGCCTGAAGATTAGGAACCTGGAAAAAAAAAAAGTAACATTAAATTCTCTGCCTTAGTAACCACCAAGAAAATAATGTAAGAGATTTATCCCTTTCAAGCTTTAACATCTCCACTTCTTAGTCTCTACATTCATTTGCAGTAGACTATTAAATATGTATCACAGCACAGAATTAATTTTTCAATTCCTATAAGGCAATTCCTACTTCTTTGAGGACATATCTTGTTATATAAATATATTGGATAATTACTTCAAGAAGCAACTTGGATCCATATCAAAATTTTCTTAAAATTTAAGTGTTTACACATGTAATTTTCTTTCATCATTGCATAGTGACTATTCATAGTCATGAAATATGAATATGCATTTGGAGGTAGGCCGACATATGAAGACATACTCGGAGGAAAAATTCAGAATACAGCACAAGCTGTTGACTGATACTTCCACAAAGGAATAGGACACCATCACAGAGCATTATACTTTGGAAAAGAGCTCTGGAGGTCAGGTAATCTAACCCTCTACTCAAAGCAGGTCTGACTGGGTCAAGTTGCTCAGAGCTTTGTCTGACAGTTTTGAATGTATATTTCAAAATACAATGCAAATTAATGCTTATAAATTTGTAGGTAATATGGATATTTTCCCAACTTAATACACAATTTCAACAAGTGAAGGGTAAATAGATTTCTTTTGAACTCTTTTTTGAGTTCTGCACAGAATTCTCTTTCTAGATACCTGCTAAGTGTAACCACAAATGTTTTTCTGTGGTTAAAAAACAGATAGAAAAAACATTGAGATAAAATTATACAAACAGCATGCGAGACTAAAATCTGGATTATTAGTGCTGCACCCTCTGAGTTTAGAGGTACAGAATCTGGCCCATTGTTTGAAAACTATTATAGGTAATCAGGTGTCAGAGTTCCAAGTCATTAATGGCAAACCACTCTGCATTTGTGCAATAATAAAAATACATGCGGGCATTAGATGTTACTTATTATTATCTAAAACATTAAAAATCCCAGATAAACAGCATTAAGAATGAAGGAAGGTTTTGTATAAATGGATAAAAGTATAGAATTGGGAGCATGCCTGAAAGAGGCCTGAGTAAGAGAAAGAAATGTTTTTTCTTTTTGCCTAAAATGAAATGTGTATATGTCCTCACTAGCTTCTGTCTGTTCCCAAGATTCCAGTATATTTCCTGCAAGCTGGTAGCCCTTCTGAAGGGAGAAAAAAAAATAGAAAGTAAACAAATTAAATTTAGCACATCTGATCATACATCAGGACCATGTTTCAAGCTTATAGTAGATACAATTTTTTTTTAATTTAAAATAATCTAAAAGAAATCATTAAAAAGTCAGTACTCATCCATATTCTCACCTTTCTGCCATCAGTGGTATAGAGTTTTGCAACTGGATACTGCATTAACTCACTCATATAATCCAGAAAGGCCTCAAATGTTTGTGTATTTTTCTTTCCCAAAACTATGGTGCGCCTAAGTCTTACATCCCCATTTTTAAAAACAAGCATCTTTTTGGGAGTTGTTATCCTGCTTTCACGATGGCCAAACCCGTCTTCATTCTGCCTTGCTAATTGCACGGCTCGACGACGAGCACTGACAGGCCTGCTGATCTGCCAGGGCAGTGGCTTTTTGCTGGCCTGTTCCAGGTTGATGGGCTTCATTTTCCTCTGATGGGAGCAAATGTAGGATTTCCCATCTTCCAGATCCTCCAGATTGGTGATGCTGTGTCTCCCTCTTGGTGTACTAATATTCCTTACTCCAAAAGGTAGCGGGACACGTTTGGATAAACTATCCAGCAAGGCATCAAAAGTCTTGTAAGACCTGCTATTAACTACCATTTTGATTCCATTAAACTGGGGATCTCCACTTTTGTAGAAACAAATCCGTTTTGCCACGACAGGTTCAGTAACATTGAAATGGCGTGTGGATAAACTCTGTTCACTCTCGGAGGAGTTTGGATGATTCACCGAGTAACTGCTTGAAGGTGTTTCGCTCATTTTGACAGCAATCTGGAAGAAAGAGGAGATGGATGTAAAACTAAAAAAAATATACATTTTGAGAGGTGCAGAAAGAGGATTTATAAGAAACCAACAGCGGCATGTTGTGCCAAAAATCATTGGATTTAAATGGATTCAAGCTGTTATCACTAAATTCCACAAAGACTCCAATACTGTCAGATTAAGTTAGCATAGTTCTACTTGTAAGTATTCCCAAAACTCTCCAATGTAATTTCAAATCCTTTATCATTTTGGTACAAGAGACCTTTTCTTAGAAGGAGGTGGTTTGTCAGTCCATCCTTTCTTGAGCATGGAGCTAATGATATTTCACATTTAAGATATTTAAGAAAAGTCCTTACTAGGAGGGAGCAATTTGTACTTTGATACAAGCTTTTTTTAGTCCAAAATAGCTAAACTGAAAGACAAGGCAATTCAGTCTGATCTTACATACCAGTTTCATACCAAGGCAAAACCATGGAAGCCAGAGAAAAGTCTGCTGGTTCACAGCACCATAATCTATACTATAATAAAGCCCAAAACATGTGTTAGAGTGAAGTTTTATCATAAATTGACATATTATTTGCTTTTCTGTTACAAGTTTCATATTTCACAATACATACCTACTACAACAGTTGCATTTATACTGAGACAAAAAAAAAAAACAACTACTGAAAAAATAAGGCATTTTTAGTAAAAGAAATGTCTAAGTTTCTCAAAAAGACACAAAAAAATTCAGGTATTCTTCAGGAGAAGTAGCCTTGAAATTAAAGCATTTAAATACTGGTCTTACAAACAACAAATTATTTCTGACAACCATATTGATAGTCTTCAGGCTTGTAAATAGAGCACCAATCTTTCCATTTTAATCCAATCTAAATATAGATACTGTGATGACAACCCTTTAAGTGACTAAAATAACTTTATCTTAATGATTGGCTTGCTTTTACTGGAAGATAGGGTAAAAACTTTCAACTAATTAGCCTCAAGGAAATAGTTTTAGTAGACTTTTACTGAAAAGCTACATAGCAGCCTCAGGGAACACTTATCATCAAAATAAAATAAATTAAATTTTTTTTGATTATGTAATCTTAATATAGCTGCCATGTTGGGTAATGGAACAATCTCTGGCTACCATATATTCTTCATAATGAAGCTATGGAAAACAGTATTCTGATTATTTTAATAGTGCACATATTAGTTCTAAAATTGATAAGAAAATGTTATGTTTCAAGACAGTGAATGTTCAAATAAAGTCAGATTTGATAAGACTTTATCTTACTGTGTTCTTACAACTTTTCCAATAATGCTTCAGTTTCAGTTGAAGTGCAATAACGCACTGCTGCAGCTCAGGTGTTTTGCCTTCACGAGGAGTTAATTATTTTGAACACTGATTAGGACAAAGGAGGAAAGAAATGTCTCCCTATAAGACATAATATATGCTGTAAAATATATTCTTCTAAGTGCTAAAAATAAAAAATAGTCAAACAGGACTGCACAAGAATGTTGTAATCTAGGATTGATTTCCATAATCCCAGTTCCATTCCAAATAAATAAATAAAATTTAAAAGCCTAAAAAATGAAAAAAAATAAAAAAGCATTTAATTAAGGAATATGCAAGAAGAAATTTTCAAGATTGGCTGCAGCAAGTTATGCAACTCAGCTACTGAAATGTCTTGCTTTCTCTAGGAGGGAGGAGCTCCAACTGCAAACCACTGAGAGCTACAGTTGTTCATCTTTTTTGACATATCTACTCATTAGCTGAGTACATTTTCACTATACTTCTATACTGAGAGTTTGACAGGTGAGTTTAAACTAGGGACACAATTGGAACCAGACGTTTTATGCTGCAATGTGTCACTCTGCTTAGCTGGATATGCCTAGAGGAAATCTGTAAGGGCATTTTTGTTGCTAGCTGCAACACAAACTTTCCTACTATCTTTGCAGAGCAAATGTTCTACTCGCCTGAGAGCAGCAATGACAGAAGTTCTTGGGTGAACTGAAAGTCATGTTACTCCATTTCAGCTGGCCAAGATTGGAGTTTGAGAGCCCAGTCCAAGATCTCTGGGGGAAAATTATTATTGTCAACAATGGCCAGAGAGAGAAACTGATGGACACAGCTCCTCAGCTACTCTCTGCTGTACTTCTAACACTTTGTGAAAATGGAGTGGAATTTCATCTAACTGATTTGATTATTCACTCTTACAAGAGATAAAATAGGTGGATTTTCTCATGAGACCAGTGACATTAATCACTTTGGAATTAGCATCTCAGAAGCTGTTCTAGATATTTGTGCTTGTGCAAAACATTCAGTTACATAAGCATCAACATTTGGAAGAGAAATACAACATATTTAACATTAAGATAATTGTTAGACTTAGTCTTGACACTGTACTGACATCCAAGACAAAGAGGGAATATACATATCAAGAAAGAAAAAAGACACTTCAATATAAACACAAAATAATTTGAATGAACAAAACTAAGAAAAATAAGTTTTCCTTAGCAAAGTGGATGATAGACCTTTATTTGGTACACCATGTTCTAGTATTAATTTTAATAGAAAAAATGCTTCTGCATTTTTTAGATTACTTATAATTACATTTTATAATAGAAAACATTTTAACAATGAACAATCAACTTATTGTAGAAGTTACTTTTTCATACTACAGGCCACCACAAAATACCTTAATTGCATCATAACATACTATCAATTTTCATATTTAAATTATATTATTCTAAAATTAAGAAATGGCTGACATTACATGAAATAGGATGCTTAAGATATTTTAGTGAGTAAAAGGTTGAGAAATTTATCCTCCAAGAAAACCAAATCAGAACTTAATCTTTTCCCTGCGTTCTATAAACAAAACCCCTCATGCAATGTTTATGCACAAAGTTAAATTCTACAAAGACATTAAGTGGAACACTTTGTTCTAAATACATTAGAATACCTTCAGTGCCATAGAGCTGGTAAGTATTGCATATAATTTTATCATACTCACCCAGAGTCCTATGTAAATAAAAGAGAGTATAGTTTGTTTTCAGAGATATATAAATTGTACATGTGGTTGTCTATGCCGCATGAAACATCCTTAGTCTTGTTCCAAGTATGCTCAGCCAGGAAAAACGTCATAATCCACTTGGTTAATCTCAGCTAATGTGAATCACCAGACCAGGTTCACCACAGGCAGCCACTGTTCAGAGCAGAATGTGTAACATCTCATCCAGCAAGTCCTCTTATATGATGTTAAAACACTATTGACCTATTAATTATTTCATTTGTATAATTTTCTATTTATTTAGATTGCTCAAGAGAGTCACATAACCACATAAAATAAAAAAATTGGGGAATGTAGGTTATCTAATCTATCTTTTTGTCAGAGGAAGTTTATCATCCAAACTAAATTTTTTAGTGATAAATATTAATATGTTAAAAATTAACCTGCTGCCTTTTGAGACTTTTTATCAACTACCTCTAATTATTAGCTACCCCTAATCCTTGCTTTAATTCATTCACTTCCTTGAGTGGATTCTCTTTGTGCTTAAGATTCCTCCATATTTTTCTCTATTCAGGTAATACAATGAAAATAGTTCCACAGTTTCTCTAACAATAGTTAGTAAAACGTGACAGTCTGAAGGAGTTATGTCATCCATGAGGCATTCTTTATTTCCACATGTTGGAAAAAAGGCCATGACTACTAATGTATGTGAATGTAGTTCAGAGAGAGATTGGAGGGTTATGTTTAACTGTATTTTAGTTATGCCACAGAATGTGGATTTTTTTTTCTTTTTCCAGTGGAAATACTACGTTCCCAGGTGATAACTGTTCCATCTAATTGCCACCAGATGTATAATCTGATTTGGAGCTTCTTTGCTTAATCAGGATTACACCAAGCTCTCAAAACTAGCTGTGTAGAACAGTAACAAAAACATTGCTCAGTAAACACTACCACTACATGCTGTAATGAGTGTTTAACTAGTCTCCTTATTAGAGAATTCAACATTTATAGAAGTCGCAAAATACCTCTTCAGTCCCACTTTCATAAAATGCATAGGTACAAAGTTTAAATTATAATGTTGCACAGATACTTTGCTATAAACTTTGCTTTTAAATCAATATATTAATATAAAAATCTAGATCCTTAATCTATTTTAGCAAATGGACTTGTATTCTAATGCGTATTCTGTTGTTTAGACCTGTTCAGAAGATGAACAAGTGCAAATTCTATTCTGATGTCTTAAAACTAAACTGCTTATAACTGGAATTTATATTGGGTTGGATTTCCCTACAGTGCAGGATTTAAAACATTGTTGCCACCCTCATTAACTTTCCAGTGCATGCAAAGAGACTTTCAATAAACAGCTAATCCATCAGTGATTTCCATGTATCACTAGAACTGGGGACTCAAGAGATCATACTGCTGGGACCTGGTGAAGATGACAATCAAGTGTCATCATCTGACAGTGTAAATGCCTCTTATTTCTCTAAGACTTCAAAAGGCTTGCAAAACTTCTGTCCAGATATATGTAGCTTAAAGGCTCACTGCATTCATACTACAAACACTTCATATATTCTGAAAAGAGCAAAGAAATCATCAAATTTATAGTAAAAATAGCATCAATAGAATTACGCTTTATTCAGGCTTAAAGCTAACAAGCCACAAAAAAATTATCACTGTCCTAAAGCAATGAATATTGACACAGAAACACCTTTCATCCATCCATGTGGGCACCTTGGCTGACGTCCATGGAATTATTAAAATTTTGCAATAAGAGTTTAGCCTTAATATCTGGAGAACTGTTATTCTTTATATATAAACCTTTCACAAAGAAAAATGGGGGAATACAAAATTAGTCCAGAAAATTGAAGCAAGCAAAATCAGGCCACATGAGAAAACATAACACTGATTAAAATTATAATGGCAAGCACATTTACAATTTTTATGAGTTGCTGTCATTCTCACTTTTAAATGACAAGCCTGTTCATCTCCAAAACATCTTCAGTTCTAGATTCTAATACTAAATATTGCACTTAATTTGTACTCAATATCCTTCTTGGTCCTATTTTTAAGGGTTATTGACTGGGTAGTAACTGAAATTATGACCATATCACTGTGGGACTGTCACTAAGTTTCAGTCAGAGGTCTTGGTTTTCACTGAAAAGATGCAAAAAGAGGAAAGCTCATGTTTGGCTCTTTGTGAACATAGTGCCAGATAAGTACAAACGATCTACCCTAATGACCACAAGCATCAGTGGAAGTTTTCTTTTTTTTTTTTTTTTTCCCAAAGATTGTCCTCTAGGAAGGCAGTGGAAGAGACACAGCCAGTTGAAGGTCTAGTGCCTGCAGTTAGCTTGCAACACCATTTTATGAGGCAAAAGGCCTAAGTCCAGCACCCTAAGCAAACACAACCTGCTGAGTTCAGCCTAACCTGGACTGAACCAAAGTTCAAGTGGAAGTTTTCAATGTCAAAAGTTTCTAACAGACTCCAAAATTCTTTGTAGGAGACCAGAAAGACCAGAAAAATACAGCATCAAAATGATTGTAACAAATACTTTTATCACTACGCTTCCTGATTTTGAGCCATTACTCCTCCTGTTCTACAGACTTTGCTTCAGTAACTGAGCTGATTAAATGTTACCAGTACCTAAATGGAACCTACCCTTTCCACCTCCTTCTACAAGTCCTCAGTGTTTCTCAAGACCATTATCAGACCTAGGAAACTGATGCTTGAGAAAGAAGGTGTTAGCAATTGCATTCGCATCCTTGCTGATACATTCTTTTTTCACTAGCAGATAATCAGCATCCCAGGTTGAGAAACATGAGCAGCCTTTTCTGCAGCATTATCCTGAGCAGGAGCAGAGTCAGAGTCGTGTGTGTGTGCGAGGAGGACTTCCCTGCCTGGCAATCCTACAGCCCTTGAATGACATCCTTTGTTTAAGTCAGAGCCATATGGAGCAGCAGTTAACACTTGGGTATTTTTATCATTCACGAGTGAGTCACTTCTTCAGAAAGGGCAGCTGCTGTACCAGTTAAACTATTACTGTTGATCTCATGCCCCAAGAAAATGCCGATAACATGTCCTCTATTTCCAAGTCCCTTCAACCTCTTATATTTCTGGTTTTGGTTTTTTGGGTGTTTGTTTGGGGGTTTTTTTGTTTTGTTTTTTTGGGGTTTTTTGGGTTTGTTTTTTGTTTTGTTTTGTTTGTGTTTTTTTATTGGACTGCTCAGTAAAGTATGGAACTAGGAAACTACTATCAAGCTAAAAAGGAAATTATCACATTAGAAGCAGGGGCCTGGGTTAAGCTCCCTTCAGTGTGCCCAGCCTGTTTACATCCATTTCGTCAAAGCTTTCCAAAAAATGTGGCACTATTAACATGTTACTACTGATAAGATTTGGAGCCATCACATTACAACAGCATTTTACTGTTTGATATACATGAACTTCTTATCAAGTTAATCCTCACAGACTTTTAGTCATTAAATTTTCCAACAGATTTGATAACCAACAGCTGAGGATGCAGAATGAGGAAAAAAGTATGCCTCTGGGGAGGAAAACAAAACAAAATAAAACCAGAGCTCTGCTTTTAAGAGAACTCTGTCTGAATGGTTAGCTGAACTGAAAAACTCCTGTTTGAGTTGTTCTGGTTTTTGACCACCACTACATTTAATTCAAGTCTGAATACCCATTTGTATTCAGTAGACAGATTCTGCTGGGAAATTCATGGCTTTGCAGAAGAACAAATTAACCCATCATCTCTAAGTGAGCTAAAATTTAATTCTGGAATTTACAGCCTGTTTCAGATTTAAATGCATAACCATTCTCTGATTAGTTTTCCTTATTTTCTTGCCTCAGATATATAGAACTATTTACATTTACCTTCTGCTCTGTAGTATATATTAACTGAAGGGAAGGGTCAGCTATATTATAATTTTTTTTTTCTGAGTGTGAACATCTGAAGAGAGAGCCATCCTAGACTGCATTTTTATTTGTTTACATTACATTTACACAAGTCACTGCAGTGATATGTGAATGCCTATAGAGCTTCTGGAATTCTTTAAACAGGATAAAAAGTGACTAGAAATTTTTCCAGATCCCTAGTTTCTTCTTTTACAACATTTTAAAAATCTCTTTTCTTCCTTGAATATTTACTTTCATGACCCTCACAGCCCTTGCATAAAATTAATAACACAGTTGTCTGTGTACCAACCTTAACATACCATGATTTGTAAAAAAAACATGTTATAAATAACTGCAAATCTAATCAGTGCTGTCAACTTATTAAGGATTGATTTCCTACTGTATTGTTCATAAAATCTTAATGTTTTCTGAAAATTTCACTTATTAAGACAGATAGGGTTTTCACACAATGTCTTTTTTATGATTTTTTACCTTCCTTGTATTTCTTAACAATCTATTAATTTATAACTATTATTCTTTGCATCTCCCAAAGAACATGGCCAAAGAAAAGGATTAAGCAGGCAGCACACGAGTTCTTTGGTCAGGCTGTTATCAGCTTATCTTGCCGTTTGTCTACCTGCAGTTCCAGGCAATGGCCTTGCCAAATTTCGTATTTCATGGAGACATTGTGAAGCATCAACTAAAGAAGTTTCCAGCAGCATAAGTGACCGTGAGGGACATAGTCCTCCTTTTGGTTCCTTCTGGAAGACATCATAAAACCTTTTGCTTGGATCTGGTTTTATTTCCTTGACGGCTTAGATAGTTTACAGTTTGGCCTTGTACAAAATTAAAGTAAAAACTTTTAAAGTAAAAAAATTAAACATCTTCGAACACTTGCTCTGATCTGCTGCCTACGCCTGTAGGTGCCCAGGCTCCTGAGGCTCCCAAATTGCTAACAGGACAGCTTTGCTGCTGGGCACGTGTACAACTATTCCAGCTCTGACAACACTAAGCTGCTTAATGTCTTATCTTTGGTGCAGTGCACAGCTCATCACTGCTTTGCCAATCTTGCCTGAAGAAACCTGACCATCCCCTCTCACAGCCCAGGCAGCCAGCTGTTGCTGTCCTCCATTCCTCTGGCTAGTAGTTAAAGAGCTCTCTTTCCACTCCAGAGATCCAGTTCAGTGCCTGATTTAGAGCAAGGATTTAAGTCCATATATCTAAGCCTGCAAGTCAGTGAACCAGCTCAGTGCTCCTCCTCCTGTCTAGGTTGTGTATAAGAACAGGCTGATGGGTGCACATCTAATTCCACAACAGACCTCACAGCTACAAATGCCCAGTGGCAGGACACATCTAATTTTAAGCCTTAGTTTTGATACTGGTTTCTTTGACAGACATAAAAATAGGGTCAAATATAGACCCCCATCTACAGGCTCTGTATCTGCCCAGGATTCAGAAGACAAAATGTCCAACTCAAATCTCAAAGCGTGCCTGGATGAAACAACCCAACCACCTCCAAGCACTGTATCACTGCACCTGAACCCCCAGTACAGTGTTAACTGTAGGCACAAGCAAGAAGATCTGAGAAAATACAAGTACTGCTGACTTTTATTTGGCTGTCATACTTGCAGCATTAGATGTAAAAAAAATGGAACTAAATATATGTTCCTAGTATCGACCCAGGATTCCCACGCTGAGATTTAAAGCTGAAGTCAGTCACCACTTCTGTTACTGCAGCTCTCCAAGAGAATTGGTTTTGCCCTTTCTGCATTTACTCTCACATATCAGCATTATAAGTAGATATTTCTGCATATGCATGTTTATGTCTAACTAGTTACGTGTAGATACCTACACCCACAAAGAAGATCTACTCAAATATCTTCAATTGGTTTTATATGTTTTAGATTAAATAGTCATTTTCTGGTGTCTTTCTTGTATATTCCCAGACCTGTTATTTCCTCTAAACTCCCTCACATGCTGAACTGATGTTTTACTAAAGATCTTATACATACACAGAATTTTGAGCCAATTAGATCCATTGTTTGTTTTCTTAATGAAGATTCCCAGCCTCTATTTCTGCATTGTAATTTTGTCAGTGCTTGTTTCTAATCTCAAATAATACTAAAAAATGTCAGTAGATTGATAAAGATTTTTTATATATACTCAATAAAAAACAGAAAGGAAATATTGACCTCCTTGAAAAATAAATCATATTAGATGTTACCACCAATTCTCCATATATCAATCTTTTCCCTTGTCTAAATGAAGCCCCATATGATTCCAATAAAATTTTTCTACACATAGTAATATTGACCAAAAATTATACATAAACAGAACTTACTACTTCATTTTAATTAAATGTTCACTGGCAAAATTATGTATTTTATTTCATAAAATATTTTTGTATTGAAGATATTAATTTTTAATCAAGGTATAATTAAATTACCAAAAGCCATAGAAATATTTGCTGGTAGGAAGTCTGTGAGATGAATACATGACCACAGAGTTGTAAAAAGTATCATTGCTATTTCCAAGTTCTTTCAGTAAAATATGAGAAAGACTACTCCAAGTTTCATCATGTGAGACACTGATATTAGACTAGATAAAATATAAAAAAATATATTTTTTTAAAAAAAAAGAAAAGCATACATTGGCCAAGTTAAAGAATAAGTGGTCTTTTATTTCCATCTCTTGAGCAAATTTAGTCAAATCATGTACTCTGTGCTTGACACAGACAAAATCCAGGACATATAATTTTCCATTTAATGGAAAGGATCTGTTCATCAGACTGAGCCCCAGACGGATCCTTGTGGTGTTTCCCCAGTGATAAAATATCACAAAGTTAAGAATAAGCAGATGAGTTTTAACTTAGAAGATAATGTATGACCTATCTTTAAAAACTAAGGAAAAGTCAGTGATAGAAATGCCTGGCTCTCAAAACAGGTTTATAACATTTCTGCTTCTGCTGCTGCATTGCAGCAGGCAGTTGACATGTTTTCAAGCTTTCTTCCCCTTACTGTTACTATTCTTCACTTGAGACAAACAAAACAATCCCTTTTTCTCCCATCAACTGTTAGTTTTCTAGTCAGGCTCTTCTCAGTGATGTCAGCCAATAGAACGAGAGGCAACAGGCAGAAACTGAGGCACAGGAAATTCTACCTCTATATAAGAAAGAACTTCTCTACTGTGCAAGCGACCATGCATTGGAATGGATTGTCCAGAGAGGTTGTGGACTCTCCCTCGCAGGGGTATTCAGGAACCATCTGGATGCAATCCAGTGCCATGTGCTCTAGGAGCAGGGAGGCTGGACCTGATGACACGACGTGTTCCCTTCCAGCCTGACTCTGTGATTCTGTGAATGTGACTGCAGCTGGGAAGGAGTGTTTTGGGTTATGGAACCAAAATTGTGTATTCTATTTCATTTGTTGAAAGCAGTTTTTCCTTATCTCTTGTAACTGTGGGGGGAGGGGGGCGGGTGCCTTCTGATAATGGGCCAGCTGTTAAAACCAGGTGGGACAGTGTTTCTCATCTCTTTCACCACCAGTCCTCCCTCCAGGGGGACATTTTCTGCTAATGGGCCATTAAGGCTCACAAAGGGCACGACATATTTCATTGTGAGATGGTCCACCCAGTGGGGGGAGCCAACCATTCCTACCTGGATAAAAACTGAGACGCAGGAACACAAGGTATCTGGTTCCACTGAATTCTCGGAGGAAGACTGGACCCTTCTCACCATCACTGGACAATTTTCACCATCACCTTCTCCCTCAGGATCATCTCTGCTCCAACAGAACTACATCTGCCACTCCAGGAGGACTTACTTTTGCACTGCTTCAAACAACCTGACCAACAAGGTGTTAGGTTGTATAATTCCATTTATTTTACCTTTTTTTTTCCTCTCTTCTACTATTAAATTGTATCTCTGACTGGGAGTCTCACTGGTTTTGCTTTCAAACCAGCACAAGGAGGTATATTCAGATGCTCCCCTCCTCTTCAGGATACAGCTACAGTATTACACTGTGAAATGCATTTATGCATTATCTTCACTCTACTGAATATTGAGAGGTATCTATTTTCAAATTATTTTCCAAATTTAAAAATGACAGATTTTAATTATTTAAATTTTGTTATTGTCCCTTAATTTCTTGACAATTTCAAACACTAATTAAGAAAAAATGCTCAGATTTTCAGACCATACTGAAGGAAAACAGTTCTTATGTTGATCTAATACTGTGTAAAGGGATGCTGAATCAGAGAAATATATTCAGATCAATTCCTGAAACCTTTTGGTAATGATGACTTATCACGGCAACAAAGAAGGTGTGCTTTATGGTGAAATATTGGCCATGCTTCCATAGGATTCTAAAGGCACATTTATGTAGCTACACTTTTCTTCAGAAGAGCAGTAGCTGACACTAGCTTTTTGCAGGCACAGCCATCACTGTCTTCAGAGAATCAGAAGACAGCACAAGGCCTTAGAGAATGGGAAAAAAATAGAAAACTCCTCAGAAGTACAAAACCCCCTCCGGAGCAACCTCTGCTTAGAATCACAATCCTCGTGGCTTGCACTTGGAAAGCGCCAAGAAAAGAAAGCAACTTGCAGAAAATTGTTTGAATGTTATTGAAATAAACCAGTAAATTTTTGCAAAATCACCTCTGATAAGGTCAGCAGCCAAGGTCAACCCCTGGCAATCTCTCTGGTGCCGTGACAGGACAATGGGCCCTCCACTCTGGGCGAGCGGGCAGGCACAGGCTCTGCAGCCCCGTCGGGGCAGATAAGCAATCCCTGTGACTTCAAATAAATCACAGCGAGAGGAAAGAGTCGTGTCGGATAGGTCTCTCCTCGTGTTTTTCTTAGCAGACTGCCACAGGGAAATACTGAGATGCTGAAGGATGTCTGTTTACTTAGAAGAGACTGATCTAAAAAGAAGTGACACTCTATAATCTGGTCACGCAAACTGTCTCTTAGCAATTAGACTGTCTTAGTGGTTTAATGTTATTTTAGGCTTAGTTTTTGCTTTTGGAAAGAAGACTTGCTGCTTGAAAAACACAGTACATGTTATGCCACATCATCCATGCACTTATGATGATATCAGAGGCTATTAAAGTCATTGCATCATTTTTGTAAGATGTATAACCTCAAGCTGAACTGAGTTACTCCTTTGCCTTTTTAAACTACAGAGAAAAAGAAAATGTAGTATGCTTTGCTCAGAGTGTTTTCTGGATACTAGTCCTTAACGTTCATCTCCTTTCAGAAACTGAGGAGAATGGAGGTGAAAAATATTTTTAAGACCCCACTACAGGGCTAAAAAACCAAATTTTCATTTAGATACTTCTCTTTTTCTATTGCCACTTTATATCCCTTAAATTGCAGATTTTCCTAGGATTGTCTCAGACTAAAAATATAAATTCAAAGATAATTCCCAGCACACATTAAGTTGTTTATGCTGCAATAAATAACAACAAACTTGTTTGCAACTCAAAAAAATTTCCCTGTCAAGATGTAAAGTAAAATAGCTGCAGAAGCAAGAAGGTAAGATGAGAGAGTACTAAGTAATAGCAACATGTTTGTACACTACAAAATTAGGCTCATTTTTATTTGTGAGAACCATTTCTACCAGCTTGGCAAACAATTGTGCTAAACAAGAACCATACCTAAGTCCCCCCAACACATGCAGATCCCATCAGACCCTTAATTCCCCTTATTTTGCTTGAATTTTACCACTGTTTTTTGTCCTTCCCCAATGCAGTTGTGTATTTTCTTAAATTTAAATACATCAGAGCTTTGTTGAACTGATACATTTTGCTTTATCTTTCATCTCTCATCAATAGTTCAGTTTCATTCTATATTGCATGTGCTTCCCCCCATCACATTACATATACTACACAGATATGCAAGACATATTTTTTGCTATTGTCAATTCAAGTGGGACAGAATTATAAATCAAAAAAGTTGGAGAACAGAATCATGGAAGGATTAATAAAGACTCATAATTGATCCACTTTCAAAAAGCATATTTAATACCTAGTAATAACATTCCTTTTAAAAGGACCAAATTGTTTATATATGTGCACTCAGAATATGATAGATAGATAGACAGATAAACAAACTGTTCATATCTATCTGATCTATCAGTAAACTATCTGTATGAGGATAGAAAGGGCTTTTTTATTCTGTCAGTTCAAAGTTTTGCTACTTCCACAGCTGTTTTAGACCATATTACCTTTTATGTCATATAGCAAAGATATATTCCCTGATTTATTTTTAAAAGCACTATTGTCAGGGTTGCAGACAGACAAGCTCATGGTTGCCCACATCACGGTTTTGATAGCAGGGGGATAAAAGGAGGAATGGGAGGAGGCTGAGGCTGCCCTGCTGGACATAGGTGATTCCTGTCAGCTCCAACAGACCAAACACAGAACACAGATAAACCCATCGTGTTCATATATCTGTGATAACAGATTTAAGAAAAGAAAATAATGCTGGACAGTCAGGGGAGGAAGAACAAAAGAGAATGAGAAACAGCAGTGTAAGCACCAATGCAAGAGAAGGAGAGAAGGACTACAGATGCTGGAGCAGAAACTCCCCTGCAACCCCTTGAACAGCCCACACTGATGCAGAGGGCTGAACCTGGGCTGGCAAGACCTCATGGCAGAGCAGTTTTTTCCCTGTATGACTGCAGCTCATGGAAGGACCCACACTAGAGGAGAGGAAAGGTATCAAATGGAAGGAGAGACTGAGAGGATCTGCTGCAGACGGACTGTGCCCATCCCTATCCCTCACTGTACTGCTTCTGGGGTGGGTGGCAGGATCTGAGAGAAGTTGAGCCTGGAAAAGGGAGAGAAAAGGTGTTGTTTTATTTTATTGCTTGTCTTTGTTTCTCACAACCTGAATCTATTTTCATTGGCAATACATGAAATTCATTTTCCCCAAGTCAGGACTGTTTTACTCGCAACAGTAATTGGTATGCAGTTTCTCTAACTTTATCTCAGCCCGACAGTTTCCTCATACTATTTTCTTCCCCTGCCCCCTGAGGAGGAGTGGGTGTGCAGCTGGGTGGATGTTTGGCTCTTAGCAGTGGCTAACCCACTGCAGCTCCCCAGGAGAAACACAGATCCCTGAATTCAGAAACTGCATCTCCTGGCTTGTGCAGCTCATCTAGATGAAAATCAAGGTGTTTCATGAGAATTACTGCCTCATAAATATTCCTTTCCTAAACACAATGCCTGCTAGCAGCAGATGTAGATAAGGGACAAATGAGGCTGAAAATACTTTTTGCTTCAGTTATCTTCAAAGGATTCAGAGCTAAAATCCTCACTCTTATAATAGGAAGTCTGTAGTCAGAGCAATATTTCCCTTAGTACTGGCTTATTTCAGACAACCTGTCCACAAACTGGCACAAACTGTGTCCTTTACCCAAGTAATCCCATTCAAGCAAATGAAACTAATACTGTGATCAAGGGTTTTAAACTCAAAGTTTAAATTGAACTAAATTGAACTAAATTGTCTAAATTGAACTGGAAAGAGGAAATTTGGTTCAATGCATTCCAATACTTAACGTGCTCAAAAAAAAATAATGTCTCAAATAAATTATTCTACTATTTTCTAAATGAAACTTCTGTTCTTTGATTAGACAACACTTTTATTTTAGAAACTTACCATATGTTTAAAATGGTAAAATAAGAATGAAATATTTTGAATTGATCAGAGTTTTTTTCTTGATTGGTGCCCAATTTTTTAGCCCTTCTTTAGACACTTTAACTCTGGATCCACAGAAAATGAAACAAAAAAAACCAAACCAAAACAAATAAAAAAATACCCACAACACACTCAACCGAAATCTCAAAAATGCTTTTCATGATGATGGGAAAAGGCCATGATTAAAATTTAACAGGATAATCAGAATTATGATCACATCTTAAAAAGTAAATACTGTTTTTTCTAACATTTAGAACAAAATGATAAAAACCACATAACTGGGAGCTTGCCACATGGCAGCTGACATAAGCTGGCCTTACTCTCCTAGAAGCCCTTCATGGGACTTGCATCAAATTACAACAACAGAAGAGCAAGTGGATTTTTCTGTGATATTATAAGCATGCTGTTCAACAAATGTCTACAAGCAACTCAGTACTACTGATGCATGAAAAAGTAAAACATTACTTTAGGAGTGCATAGGTGTACTAACAGAGATGCTCAAAAAAAGTCAACACACATTATTCAGTATTAAAAGTATTTCTTTGAAATTATTAGTGCAGGTTATTGAAAGAAAGATAAATATTTTTATGCTGATAAAGAGTAACGTCTCTTTTGTACTATGTGTCAAATCACTGCCTGAATCCTTTCCTCCTTACAACAATGTCAGTAATTAGCCAATATGTTTAAATTTAAAAAAGCAACTTTTTCTATTCAAAGAAAATTGAGTTTAAAGTCACATGAAGTCACTGCATAGCAAATGTATGCCTATCTAAGAATCAAATTTAGACACTGCATCCTGCTCAGTTCAGAATCCTAATGTGAAGTCAATGGACAAGTACAAAGAAAAAAAATCTTTTTCGCAATGTTTATGAAGAAGTAGTAGCATTGCATTACCTAGGCTTTTGTTCCATTAGTAGTGTCCTAAAATAGAAACTCCTATAGCATAGGTAAATATTCACAAAAGAAAGGGTTGTATCAAAACAAGGTGCCTCACAGGGACAGAAAAAAAAGAACCCTGCAAAATCTGTGGCATGAAGGAGCAACTCTGTCCATTCTAGACAGGCAAAGCTAAAGTGAGTTAATTTCAGCAAACAGAAATGTTGATGCAAAAATATGTGTAAGGGAAACAAGCCCATTTGACTTCTGCAGAATCTTGCTCTTTCTTTCTAAAAAGGAGAGATTTAAGTCAAACAAATTTTACCAACAGTAAATTTGAACTAGTGCTTTCAAGAGCTCTCTGTTAACATCTAAGACGGGACTGACTTTTTAAGGCATAAAGTTTGCAATATTTCTGGAATACATCCTTTTGCAAAATGCTCTAGGTTGTAAAATGCTCAGGAAATTTTCTGACTCAGCCCTAACCTCTGGCAAAGACAACCTCAAAACATACAAATCTGAAAATTGTCATTTCAGTCATTTGTCATTCTGTATGTGCTAAGAGTTTTAATATCAGACTGAGAAAACTGATAAAAAGGGGTACTTTTGAAATGTCATAAAAAATTATTTGTATCACTTAACCTCATCAAGATATTTGCAACTGATGACAAAATTTGCTCCTGTGCTAGAGCTGGCTAATACTGTCCACACCCATAAGCTTTTTGCAGTGCCTCGTTTCAGTTTGTCTTTGATGCCAGAGTCTTATCTATGAAACAAACCCATCAATTTCCAGACAAAAACTGGAAAGAGATTAGCTCCCTCCCTACTGAGATAAATCACTTCCCAGTGTACTCACTTGCAAACTTCAACATTTTTCATATGGTTTTCACTCTGACTTGGCCTGTGAAGGAATGCTAGCTTCAAGAGAATTAATACTTCTGTGACACAAACATAGAACTGTAGGCTCAATTTTCAGAATTGATTGGTAGCATTATTCTTTAACTACATATAATGCAAACAGTTATTTACTTGTTTCATGTGAATGATCATGCTGGCTTTTGAGCCAGGCAAGAAAGAAAGAAATATATTCTTTTTGCATCTGTTCAGAATAAGCTGATAGTTAAACTTTAGACGATGACTTCAGAAATTCATGTTGCACAGCTGAAAATGTATTTATGATTCTACATGTGAGCATCATAACACAAACACAGATCTTATAAGCTTCTGGAAACATTCCAGCTTTCTAGCACCTGAGATCCCAGCACAGGCCCATTTCTCAAATATTTTTAATGTTGTGCAAATTCTTGCTTTATAAAAACAGTTATAGCCTATTGTTTCTCTTAAATAGATGCAAAATTAGGCTAAAGCATACAGTTAAATGTGTTGACTTACACATACAGAATAAAGAATACTGTTCTCTTTTACAAGAAAGAAAGCAAGTGCCAGTTGGTTCTTTAATATCCAGACTAAATCACCTGTATACCAAAAATTCATTTATTTGTTAGAAGTGCCTCTTAAGACACATAAACAAGCAGATATTGGTGTCCATTCAGATCAGCATAAACAGACCATTAATACAGTTTGTAAGGGTTTTGACTTGGAATCACAGAGCAGCTGATGTTGGAAAGTGCTTCTGGAGGTCACCTAATCCAACCCACAGCTCAGAGCAGGGTCAGCCAGAGCAGGTTGCCTGGAACCATGTCTAGATGGCTTTGGAATATTTCCAAGGATGAGACACCACTGCCTCTGAGCAACCTGTGCCAGCAGAAATATTTCACCATCCTCACATTAAAATAGTTTTTTTCTTATGTTTCAGTGGAATTTCCTGTATTTCAGTTTGGGCTGCCTTTTTTTTTTTTTTTTCTCGATACCACTGAAGAGGAGTTAGGCTTCATCTTCTTCACCCTCTGCCCATCAGCTATTTATAGACATTAACAACCTCCCCCTGACTTTTCTCAAGGCTAAACAAACCCAGGTCTCCTCAGCCTCTCTTTGAATATTAGATGCTTCACCAATCCCTTAATCATCTTAGTGACCCTTTACTGGACTCATGCCAGAAGGTCCATGTCTTTCTTGTACTAAGAATTGTTTTTTTCTTTTCTTTTTTCCTTCTATCTTTAGGTCTGGAAACATATCTTTCACATACTAAATATGTACTAACACCAAGTAAACTTTGTTCCCAGGATTTTTATCCCTTTTAGCTACAGAAAGCCAACGAGTACAATTTCATTGCAAAAAGTTATGAAATTACTCCCACCTGGGAGGGGAAAAAAAATTAAGTAATCTCACCAGCACAGCAGAGACTTCTACTTTAGGACATTACTTGTTCATCCACGTCCAGACAACAGTCTAGAGGCAAAATAATATTTTCACGTCTCCTTTTCTGTTGCAAATGTATCAGGTGAGAGTTAAGGTGTCAGAGCCATAACAGGGCCATAAGGTATCTTACCAAAAAGGAAGATTTATCTCTAGGAAAGGGAGGAGAAGAGATTCTCCCTCTCCATTGCTGCCAGAGTTACCTACCAACATCTTTCCCCAGGGTGACACTGGACAGAGGATTGGAATGCAAAGACTTCTAAACAGACATTGGTATATAAGAGAAAGCGACTTGTCAGCTAGCTAGCTTGTGTCCAGAAATCCAAATAATCCTCTCTAAAATTTATTGTAATCCCTAATCACACAGCAAGTAAACTAAGGTGCAAATGGCAGCAGCATTTGTTATGTGTTATTGCCTGGGAGTTTTAGCAGACAAAATGATGATTTAAGGACATTAGATATCTAACACATGCTCACTCACAGTTTTTAATCCTGCAAAAGAAAGATGAGGATAGGCTTTGTCATGGGATATAAGTTTGTATAACAGCTGCTAGAATTTAAGGACCACAGAGCTCAGTCTGAAAACAGCACAAAAGCTGTGTCAGAATCTGAATAAATTAGTTAATTTGTTTTTCTCTACCCTTGTTGTTGTTTTGAAGCCATCATTAAAAAATGTCCAGGCAACTCTCACAGCACTTTGATTCTCATTTTTCACTGAAATAGCTGCAGTCCCAGCCTTTAAAGACTGATGTCTGAGCAGCTCATGCAACAAGGTTAATGAACATTCAAATCCTGGATCTGTTAGTTAGTTTTGGAAAGACTAATTGGAAAGCGAAGGATACGCATCATCTAAGCTGCTACGAGTGATGCTGCTTAAAAAAAAAATATTTATTTGAACACAAGTAAGCCATCTGTCCTAGTGGGCACTCTCTCTTGTTATGAAATGGTCACAGCCTTATTTCTTTTCATTTTGTCATGGTAGAGAGGCCAACAGTTTAGTGTCACAAGCTGAACCACAAAATATATTTTGATTTGGCTTAAGTTAGCCTATAAGTTGATAAAACGTACTTCAAGCAAAATGTCTGCCTAAAAGTGTAGCTGGAAATATGCTTTGAATTTCTCATTCATCAAGAGAAGGGTGTAATAAAGTAAATCTAATGTTTTGGGATTTCAACAGAAGTGCAACACTGACAATCATTTTAGGTGCAAAAAAATTACACAGAAAAAACCTTTCAATTACGTTTCCACTTGGTTACTACAAAAACTGCAATTTGCTCTGTCTGAATAAGATAGTCAAGACTGATCCAAAGCCCTTAAGTTTCCAGTAGCCAAAATGTAAATTTTATGTGCATATTTGTCATTATGGTATCAAAGGTATGAAACTGTACTTGTCAAGAGAGTGTACGTATATTCCCCAATATTTTAATGAATACTTTGATTTTCCTGTGTCACATTTTTTCTTCTTTCCAGAAGCAGAAGTGTGCATGATACAGGCTCTTGGCTTAATGTCAGGTTTTAAATAAGGTTTTTGTTTTATACGCAACACTACAAATTGTCAGTAAATTTGCAACTGGAACAACAAACTGTCTTTTCTACTTAAACTTGTTCCCGGAAGATGAAAAGTCAGAAAGGTGAAAGTTGTTCTATTGACATATTTGAGTTAAGTCTAAAAAAAGGTTATTTCCACCACAACCCAAGTCTTTTTGTAAGAGAGCTTCTTTCTCCACATGAAAGATGTTATTGCTTTAATCTGTATTTAAGATGATCTGTGACCAAGCCATCAAGTGCCTTTTGGGTAACCTGGGTGAAAATTCTGTGGGAGGCCAGCAGAAGGCAAGCTGGCATGTTCACAATAAGTGGTGCTGCTGAGTAGACCTCAGCAGCAGGCCACTTCCCCAGGCAGTGGTGTCTAGGTTTATCACTTGCCTACAGACAGACCAACACTCATGGCACAGTCCAACAAGTCCCAGGAAATTTAGAATCAGTATGAAATACAGAAGGAATTCTCAGCCAGAAAGCTAAAGGGAAAGTTATGAACGTGCACCTTTCACACAAAGAAAACTTTGGACAAGAACTTTTCAGTATTTTCTGTTCACCAGTATCTTTTTTGCCCTGCTTCAGTTACCTGGGATTTTATTCACCAACTAATACTACTCAGCGTTCCGGGGCAACATGATAATAAATGTAGAGCTATAGATGACCCAAACACGTGCCCTATGCTGATGTGAGAACTGTGCCCAGCGTTGATGTAAGAGCCTCTACCATCTGAAAGGTTCAGCCTCTATCATAATACCCTACAAATTGATCTGAGAGTGGATTAAAGTACGTAGGTATCTGGTGAGTTTGTGTTTATAGCCTGGGCTACTGGAAGTCAAAATTAGAGGGAGGAAAATTCCTAAGTGATTAACAAGATCAAAGCCTAAGGTTAAGTCAGGCAGATCATGTGCAATGTTTAACTACTACCAAACTTAGCATGAGCTGTTTAGTGTAGCAGCTTTCAACAACATTTTTTGTCTCCTGCTCAATTTTTCTAGATGTTGCTCCATTAAAGCTTCCAATAAAACATGCCTTTATTTGTTTATCCATAGCAGGGTTTGAACGTCTACTAATTGCAGAAAAATTTCAAAAGTAATTTTTTTTAAATAAATGAAGCTCTACATTACTTCTGTCCTAACTATATTCATAAATCTGCCAAAATGGAAATTCATAATTCAAAACCAAGATAATGTAAATGATGAGAGCATGGTGAGAAATAATCAGAATCCATATTATGCAGAAACACAAAAGTAATGAGAAATAGATACATTCCTGATCTGACTAATTATATATAACAAACTAATCAAGCAAGTTTCTTAAACTGGACAAATGTAGTTGTTAAGTAGGAGAAAATTACACAGTTGGTAGACAGTATATTATATTTACTAAAATAGCACACAGAGTGGTGCTCTAAAAGTACAGTATCTTAAACAATGCAATAATTACAGAATTCTTTTATCTTAAAATTTTACAACACACTAGAGAATCCTCTCTTTAGGGGATTCTGAGATGCTGATAAAACTCTTCTTTAGAAAATAATTGCAATTTAGGTTGATGACAATAAGAAAATACAATAAACTTTTAAAGCTTTTTAAATTATGGGGTTTGAGGTCTCAGCTCTTGCTTGGACCTTTTCTTCCTGTAAATTTTGAGATTTAAAAGAACTTGGTAATTAGGTTCCTGATTCCACCAGTGAAGGATATTGTTAGAAAAAAGGCCTCGGCACTTTCCTGCAGAGAACCAAGGTCAAAATATATTTGGAACAAAGTGCAAATATAATGCTGAACATATTACACTGTCTCACCTACTAGAACAAAACACAATTAGGGTCTGAATTTGTCAGAATGTAGCATCTGAATTTGGGGATCTAGATCACTACATAACAATAGGACCTTTGCTGACTGAAGAGACTAACAAAAGATGCACAGTAGATACTTGCTTAGAAGGGGACCAAAGCACCCTCACATTGAGAAGAACACTGCTTTGCAACAGAGCTGTCAAAGGAACAAAAAGACAAACTCAAAGCTGAATTATTTTTAAGATGAGTGGGCCTGCATATTCAAACGGTTGAAAAGAGTACAACAGTTTTACTGCTTGGCAAATGTAAATCTCTGGGAAAAAGATCTGTATCACAGACACGCTGCTGGAAACTGCAGGTAGTAGATACAGAAGTTTTGGGATGTATTTTCTTATGTTGCTGCAGCGTCTTGTTCTTCTCAGTTCCATTGGTTCCTATTAATGTTTTATTCCTGATGACTGTGTTCTTATTGAGGCACAGAAGAAATTCTTGACATCTTTATGACATTTAAAGAGCTAAGACCCAGCACTGGGCCACCTACAATCACTAAAGGAGTATATCAGAATGAGCAATGCTGACACAAAACACAGCAGAGTGTGCTGTGGCTAGGGGGCAGAGAAGGCATGTGCAGAACAGAAATTATGTGGAACGTGCTGCTTCAAAGGACTGTTACTCTGAAGGTTGCTGCTAATGTGTTATGTTTCAAAGAGTTCACCCTAACAATTTGTGGTAGAAGGTATCTCTTAGACAGCCCTACTCTGACATGTAATCTTCAGAAATCCTTCAGCAGCAGACACATTGGATACGTGGTAGAATAAAACAGTCCTGTTGGGTCATCGGTCAACAACAAAACCTGAGGGTGGAGGAAAGTGTGTTAGCTTTAAGACATTGTGGTAAAATGAGTTATTTGGGCCTTCACAGCAACAACACCCAGTTTATGTGCTACTATCCTCCTGTGCCAGGATGGCAGAAGCAAGGTTTTTATCTTTGTGAAGAAAAAATTCTTTGAACTGAAGACCTTTGGGACTAAGCTAGACTAAAAAGCAACTTAGCAAGAATCTCTGACCAGCAGAATCTTAGGAAGAAAGGCCCTATAAATTTAAATATAGGCCCTAAATAGAAATATAGCATCTATCAGAAAATATCTGGCAGATACTTTCTCTGGCCCATCTAACTTGCCAAATTCGAAATTAGGAGAGGCATCCTAAGAGCTTGCTTGCAGACTTTTGAGCATCCATGACAGGTATGACAAAGATTTTCACAATTTCAAGTTTTATGGGGAAAAAACCCAATCTTTCAACATTTTCCTTTCAAATTTACTGCCTGAAAGCCACATTGACCTATTTGTGAGAAACAGTAACTAATCTTCAGTATTATTCCTGTTTGGATTTATTTTAGTTTACTTTTCCTGCTCATTGCTTTTGCCTATTCCTTTTACTCAACTAAACCAGCACAGATTAAGCCATATTTAAGATCTGAACAGACCAGTTTCCAATACAGTGAAGAACGTATCACTGTCGTGGTTGAATCTCAGCCACCAACCAAGCACTAGCCAAGCCCCTTGCTTGCTCTCCCACCAGTAGGATCAGGGAGAGATTAAATAGACCAGAAAAGAATTCCTGAAATATGCCACTGAATGGAGAGGCTTTCATGAAATATGGAGGATTATGGCCAGCATAATAGCAGAGCAGGACAGACACAGAAAAGTAATTATGAAGATTAAAATGTTTTTATAAATTATGCTCTAATGTGTATATGATAAAGCTGTAGTGCACAGTTTCTTGGAAAATAAATTCTCTTTTACTAGCTGGTTTTAAACCTTCAGCAGGTACATCTTTTTTGTGTCCTCAAGCTTTGTCTTGTTTTGCATCATCTGTTTGAACTGTCCACACAACACATGCATGTTAGACAGAAAATGAAATTTTACAATTTGTTCATTTGAAGCATCTCATAAGGAAAGCATAAGGAAAACAAGAAGAACAAAGCTCAGTCTTACAGTTCTTCTATCATCTATTTTCAGTCATATTTCTATTGTTAAAACATAATCTGTTCCTTGCACAGCAGCAAATACTTTTTCTGTGCTATCATTTGGGTCAAATCTCATGGGTATCAACTTTTATCACTGAATACCATACAACTATGACTTGACAAGCCATTCCTGGGTGATCTTTATCACATATCAGAACACAAAACGCAATCACACAAGCTCTATGGTGTTCCCCTGTTTACTTTACAGTCTCCAAGGATGCTGTTTATTTTCCAGGTGGTGCTGACACAACTGATACCAAGGCAGTAGAACACATTCCAAGAAACTGAAAGCATGTGTTGCCATGGCACAAAGAGTAAATGCATTGAACATTCACTCCAGCAAGGAAGGTGCTCCTTAAGGCATTTTTAAAGGGTTATAACTGGACAAAAAAAAGCCCTTTCCTTTCTGATGTGTAAATAAAATTGTTCGTATCATAGGAAAGATGATAACATACACACATTTGAGAGTGTGTATTTTGCTACCATTAGGTTAGTTAACTTCAGCACTATCAACATGAATATGGCTATGTAATTCCCCTTAGTATTAGCGGTCATCCCCAAGTACAATCAGAAGACATAGAATATATTTTCCTTTTAAGCATATCAATAACACTTAAATCCACTTAGCCACTGCATCTGCAGTCCCGAGACAGGGATCTTGGAACCTCACAGGAGAATTCTGTCTCCAGAATTGTTTGTCTAGAAAGGCAAAGACAAACTTACTGTGTTTATATACTCAGCTTTGAGATGTATGTCAGCTCCAAATCTATCTCTGCATAGCGTAGCTGGAGCAAAACCAAAATAAAATTGTACTGCTGAATTAATTCTGTGAGAAGGCAGGTCCATACCATCCCAATCCCAGTGAAATGCATTTATTACTGCTTATTTTGGAGTGATTCATGGCTTTTCTTGTTGTTTCTTGTCCTACTTGGCACAAATATTTTCATATTTTCTAAATGCAAAATTTGAATTTGACTTTCAAAAAATTCAAGTCAAGTTGCTATCATTCTAAAGCAATATAAAAAGCTAAGATCATTCATGCACTGGTTTCCATTTTAATTTACTGACTCCAAAAGTGAGATCAGTGATAGCATCATCCAAACATGCTTTTTCATCTCTGTTCTTTAGCAATGGGGATAACAAAATACATCTCTCTACGTCAAGATGCAAGTGCTAGTGTAAGGAAAGGCACCATTTTCCTAGCCTGGCACTTTGAAGGCTTGTATCTAAGAATTTTTTGCAACAGTTTAATATTATTAAAATTGACACATTGATTTCTTTACACAGAGCAACTCCTTCAATCAAATATGTCTTTTATCTTCTGAAACCACTGTATGTGGTAGCCATAAATTGACACCTTATTGATTTTGAGTAAGCTGGCTTCATGCACTACAAAACAAAAATAAAGTAGCTAATTGAGGTTTTAACCTAACCAATTAGATGATCTTTTTAGATCTTGAAAGTCTGCTTTACAACCTTAATCCTTACAGTTCTTCATGGTTCAATGTTTCTAAACCTTGTCACATAGACTCAAAAATAGGATCTAGAGCATATGGCAGGTAAAAAGCTTCTATCCCTTCACCACACTTTGCCTCTCCATATTTAGCCTGTGAGTACTGAGGCAGAAATCATGTTCAACAAGTTGTTCATGCAATACCTAGCACAGGGAGCCCCTGATTTCACACTGCTAGGCTTTGCTCTACAACTGCAGTTGCATGTTACTGTTTATACTGTTCACAACATTATGGTTTTCCTGTGTAGACAAGAGTGATCTACATCAGCATGTGCTGTGTGAAAACTGTGAAAGGTTGGTAAAACAAGAATTTCATAATTAAAATAATAATAAATTCCAATGGAAGGAATGTAACTTTCTTCTCTTTTCAAAACAGAACATTTCAAGCAGGTAGCTGGAAATTCATAGTAAAGCCCAGCTAATACAGCAAGCAGAGCATGATGTCTGAATAAAGAAGCTTCTAAAGCAAATATCTGGCCTCTCAGGAGGTTTTCCAAAATTTTTTCTCCAATAACCACACAGAGCTTTTGTTTTGTCATCCTATTCCTAAAGGAGGTACACAGCCTCTCCCAGAATAAGAGCGTGGGACACAGAAAGATGTAGAGATGTAGCACTTTGCTGCAAATCTTTCAGGCACGTTTTTTGTTTGTTGGTTTGGTTTTGAGGTGGGTTTTTTTTTTTGTTGTTGTTGTTGTTTGTGGGTTTTTTGGTTGTTTGTTTGTTTTTTTTACCTAGAGAGAAAAAAGAGGCTATATTGTCTGTTTTTCTCTAATGCTGAAAACAATATTTTTAAGATGTATCTGGCCACTCAGCAATGTCATTTTCATGGATATTGGATGGAATGATCTTAATATATTTTTCCAGGCTGGAAAAATCCATGAACTTGAATTTATAATGCTATATAACAGCACTGACAGATAGCTACCATTCCTTGGTAATGTAAATCCCATATTCAGCCAAGAGTCAATAACACTGTGACAGAAAAATTTAAAAAAAAAAAAAAAAGACAAAATAGACAATTACTGTGCTAAGGATCACTGCTGACACCCCTGAGTATAAGACACTATCTTTTTCATGAGCTAAGTAAAATGTGGGAGAAAATTTACCACCTAAGCTAGTAAACCAATGGTTTCAGTTTGTCTATATCCCAATACCTTTTATAGGAGCATTCAAAAATTTTAAGTTTCTGCAAACTAAACTCTTCTAATTTCATCTGAGATGTTCAAGTGGTGAAATTGGTAACACCTCTGAAAAAAATCGTTTTCAACAAAGCAAAGTATTGCATCTTGACTAAAAACATAGTTACAATAGGTAAAAATGTAGCTGACAGTTACAAAGCAAACTCTTCTCTCCCATGCTCTAGCAGCACATGCTGACCTATAATTTTTAAGTGGCATCTCTTAGTCTGATCTATTTTGAAAGTGTATTCATAATCACTAACACAATTTTTTCAAATATAGGCACCTAATTTAAACATTTAAATAAAAATAGTCTCATTCTGAAAAAAAAGAGGATGTGACTGAAGTTGAGGAAAGTTGCCAGGCCTTTGATCCTGTGGAGGTAGAATTAAAGAGTAGGAAAACTATACATGAAGTAATGTGATTAACTTTCCCAGTCAAATTTAAAAGTGTTGCTATACATCTTTCCTTGGCTGACAGAGAAAACACCAGGTAGAACAATAAAAAAATTGTCAAAATGTTAAAACCAAATATTTTGGCTCAATCTCTTAAAAAAAAAAAAAAGCCAAACAACCACAAACATAATACGCTGCAGTGTAATCAGAATATAAATTCATCCTGATATACTATCATGCTATAGAATAATAATCAGGAAACAAGTGAAAGAAGTATTACCTGGTGCTCTGGAAAGCAAGTTGCTAGCAACCACAATCTTTGAAGTGTTATAATAGGTGAGAGAAAACCCAAAGTCAGACAAGACAGTGTTTAAGTGATGGATACTGCTTCTTTCTGCTCACACATATTCCAGCCACAGTGTGTTCCAAATGCTATTGCTCTACCTGAAAACAAAGGTTGATGTGAGTTCAGTATCATTTTCTATACCACCTATAGCAACAGCAAACACATATTGAATACTTAAGCAACAGCCTAATTATTTCCTTGTCAGAGTTTTAGTTGGTAATCTTTGAGTGGTGTGCAAATGATATCCTGTAACCTGTATCTTCTGTACTGCACACTTGGCCTTGTACAAATGTTTTCTTTCGCAATACAGTTCAACACTATAGAGGCAATTTTTATTTAGGCTTCTGAAAGCATTGTTTATTTAAGATCCTATTCCACACCTCCAGTAGTCACATAATGGCTTATGGGTATCATGCAAAACATTACACAAACATTAGTTAATGAACCTCTATAACATTTTTATATGAAACTGTATTAGATGTATTAAATGTGGGAAAAGGTAAAGATTAAGGCACCGGAGAAACAAATTATTGAAGGATACAGTGACTGAGAGAAATGTCATATTCTTCCAACCACAGTGGTGCAGATTTATTTGTTAAAGTCAGATAACAGGTAAAGAGCTTTGCTGTTTCAAGAATACATGACAACAATACAAGGCTCAGGAACTGTGAAAATCAAAGATCATATTTAGGAGAGCTTAGAAGCAGTTCTGAGTCCTACACTCAGACCTAATAATCTATGCAAATTATGAAATTATGTAACAAAGGGCTATATTACTCATTTGGAATTATGTGACAAGTATGATAATGTATTACTGAGAATATTACAGAAAAGCACTGTATTTTAGAATATTGTTTCATTTAAATTGTTGTGGTTACATGAAAATGGAGGACCTCGCTGGTGAATCAGGGTAAAATATAATGCTTAAAATACACCTCACAACACATTCCTATTTCAGTGTGTAGATGAACAACTTCTTGTTTGAAATAGAAACTGATTTGGAAGAAGATACCAAAGCATATATCCTGGCCAAGTCCTGAGGTATTTTTTCTTCTCTTTTCAGTATTCTTTGCAGATTTTCTTTCCAGCACCAGAAGAAAAGGAAAAATTCAGAGAAGCATAAAATAAATTAAATCTACATGTATTTTTTAAGAGTTACAAAATTTACTGTGATCTACCATTAAAATAAATAAATACTCAGCTCATAAGATTTTATTTTTAAGTGGGTAATAATTCCTCCTTTCCTCACTGTGTACTTGATCTTCCGACCTCCTCCCACATCCTACTTCCACATTCCATCAACAGATCAGTAACTAACTCTTTCAAATGCAGGAATAAAGTAGACTCTCCCCAACTTAAGTAAATGATTGCAGAATCTAAGAAATACCATAGCTCTGCATCTGCCTTAAACTTTTCTCTCATTTAGAGAGAGGACCTGCTGTTGAGATGGGATTATGGAAGCCAAGGTGTAAAAGGTGACAATATCTGTACAGTTTGTGTCTAGGCAACACAACCAGTGGTATCAGTTGTCTCATGGCTTTCATAGCCTGTGTTATCTTCCTAAAAATACCAGAAAAAGTGAAATTTTCAGCTTTCATTGAGAATAATTGTATCTCCACTTACTGTAGTCACATGGGCAGTTCTGAAGAGACTAACCCAGCAGTGCCCTGACAACTTGCAAGCCAGATACAAATAAAATGAAAACCAGGAATTCTGTTTATTATCACGGGGTTTTTTTTCAGATGCTGAATTATGACTTTAAGAAGCTTGGGGATGGAACTCTGGGCTTTCCTTCATAGTAGAAGGGTATAATATTTGATGCATGTAAGAGCACATATCACAGTATCTGTCTGGAACAAGTAGATGATCAGAATGGTATTTCCTGTTTTGATTCCCCCTTCATCATCTTGATCATTTATAAGCATAACTTCATATAAACAGTACATGTAAAAACTGTGGTAAAATCTTTTTCAAGTAACATAGAGCAAAACAATCAGAATACTAATAACACGTGTTCAGAAAAACAGCAATCTGAAATTGTGGTATATGGTAAATGGGCACAAAGTGACAAAACCCTTGAGCTCCCTCTGTCTGTGGTTTGAGATCAGAAGCTTGCCTCACCTACCAATTTATCTGTTGTGTATGATGATGCCAGCTACTGTAGCTGTGAAACGTGCTGCAGACAGTTTCTACAGAGATCTCTAAAGCAAACAGAAGCGTTTTTAAGCAGTGCCACCCGGAGGTGAAAGAGAGCTTCTCATCCCCGATGACATCAGGGCTCATTTTTTACAACAGCTATAAAGACATCATGAATGCAAAAATCTCTTAATGGAGAGTCCTAAAATAGAAATGGTCCCACAGAGAGGTCGCCAGTGGGTGAGGTGAGGAGTGCAATCTGCACTGAGATGAGTTCTACCCTAAATTTAAAGTGCAGTCTCACATACCTGAGTCCCACAGCTACACTAAGGCCAGAATCTCATGGTTCATTTTGCTGTCCAGGGAAATACACCTCTTTGCTCTGTCAGAGGGCATTTCAAGTGTGTTTCTCCTGAGCTGTAGGAAAATCAGTATTGAGACCTTTGCTCCTTAAGCACCCTGTCCCAATGAAGTCACATGAAACAGGCTCTCCAGCTGCCTCAGTGGCCCTTCATGAGCACACCCCAGCTTATTGTTGTCTCTTTTGTACTGGGGTCCTAAAAATGGACATTGTATTCCAGCTGCAAGCTAGACAAACTCTGCCAGGAGTGATCCTCCACCTGCAGTGAGGAAACTGCAGAACCCCTTAAGGTCCTGCTTCACCTGTTGACACAGACTGAGGTACAGTGTAATATCCATGCCCCAAGGAAAGTGAAGTCTGGAAAGTTCTATCTCCTTGTGTTTTACCAGAGAGAAGTCTGTGTCCAGAACCTATAGCAAGATCCTGTCACTGACCACCCCAGCAAAGTCTGTTTTCAATAAAAACCTCAAAGAAGCAACAATCTTTGTAATGCCACCTGTCCCAAATAGCATAGTGTGGTGGCATGATTTGCTTCTAGAAATATCCCTTGTAGCCTCACTATACGGATTTATCATGTAGCAAGCAAATCTTAAAGTAATCCATACAAAAAGTCGTAAGAAAACAAAATAGAACATAAATAGCTGAAAGGAAAAAAAGGAAAGAAATGTTCTTTACTGTCAGAAAATGATTCCTTCCCATTATCTTCACTTGGTGCAAAGAGGTAAATGTCAACAGAATGTGAAGAAATAAAACAGAAATGAAAGTAAAATAAAGATAGAATGAAAATATAAAATTTGGTGTTAAGGCAAAAGAGGAGTTATTTGACAGCCTACTGATGCACCAAATCAACATACTCTGCCAAGAGACAACTCCTACTTAGCCACAGAAGAAACAAGAACTGTTCAGTGCAAATTTCACTTTAATTAGAGAGGGCACAGTGTGTTCAAACCCCAAGTACTCTGCTGGCATGAAGAACTGAGTTCAAAATCTGTAAACAGATTTTGCCAAGAATAAATGTATAAATGGACAAATGACACAAATACTTCTTTGCCAGACTTCCACTGAAATTCCATTATTGTAGAGAATGTTTCTGTTTCAATAAACCAAATTAACAAAAATATGCTTTAAGCTATCTTTCTGTGAATTTCTAGTTACACCTTGTAAAAGCTATTCTTAAAGTATTAATGCCTGCTGCCTCAAATTAAAGTCAACTGATATTAGAAAGAAATATACTGGATTTGTATTCATTAATTTCAACTGAAAAGAAGATTTTCAAGAACTGTTGCACCACTTTAACTGTCAAAAATTCGAGGATGTACACAAATGAAATTTCTCATCCCCCTGCTAGACTTTAGCCCCCAAGCACTTCCCACTTAGCAGTCGATGTAGAAAACATCCTGTTTATACTGTATGCAGTCATACCTGTTTGCAGGAGGGAACTATAAAATAGCAGGAGATAAAAAAAATCAGTGACACTTTTAGCACCTTTCAAATTATCTTTTGCAATCGGGATACAAGTCTCGTACAGCAGCTGTTTTCCTCCAGAAGAAACCTGTCCTTTTACCAAAAATGTAGTGAAGTGCTCTGTGTTTCTCCATATTCCAAAACTGCCAGATGGTTTTGAATTCTTACCATGTCTTTTTAATAGGGTCTCTCCTGAAAACAAAGACAGCATGAAACTCAAAAAAAATATCAAATACTGCCAAGCCATTCAACGCTGGAGCTTTGATGGCACTAAGAGGGTTCCCTGGCCCTGAGCAGCTCCACCCAGGACCCACACTCTGCCTGGGCCTCAGGACCCCACATCAGCTCCTGGGGCTGTCAGACCCTCTCCAGCCAGGCTGCAGCAGGGCTGCTCTCCATCCCCAGGGAGGTGCCTGATGCCTGGGGCTGCCCTGCTGCCCCTCTCCTGGCCAGGGACTGCCTGGGGACACTGTGCAGCTCCAGAAGTCAGGGCCTCAGAAAGCCAAAGACACCTGCCTGTGTCACGCCCTGACATTCATAAGTAACTAAACAGATAATCTCTTCAATTTACTGAGAGAGCTACAGCACTGTTTTGCTACATAAAATCAATGGATGGTATAATAGCCTCAGTTGTGCAATTCCTGTAAAAGCCAACACAGAAGTACACAAGCACAGTGACACTGCTGCCTGCCAGACACTACACCTCAAAATCTTTGCCACTTCAAGTATTTCACATGTGAGAAAGATAAAGGCAGAGGAACATGAGAAGAAAGGTTATTTGATTACAATTATGGTTAATCTTAATATATACCCTGTTGAACTCTGCCACTGTTTGTTGTTACTTTATTTTATTTTATTTTTTAAAAGGTTTTCTGGCTCACTCACCAGTGTAGGCAGCTATACAGGACAGACTGTTTCTACAGTCCTGTAAAAGTACTCTACCAAAAATAAATGTGTTGATTATGCTCCAAAGTTCTGCTACACCACAATGAAAGTAAAAAGACAAAAATTAAGACAAGCCCATACGGTACAGACTTCTAGAACAGGGAAGAAAATCTGTTTCTAAAAGAGAATTACACCCAAACCAAAAATACTTAGATTCATGATTTCAAGTCGCACAAAACCAGACATGTTTTATACATCTTTAGGAAAAAAGCCTGTGGCACTAAAAAGTTACATGCAGAACTATAAAGGCTTTAAAATAAATATTAGCATTGCCCCTATGATGTGCTGCATTTCTGTGTTCTAAGTAATACAGATCCTACATATCACCCTCTTTTTTGAGTAAGTAGTGGGATCAATAAGATGCCATACAAACTTCCAGTTATAGGCATATGTCCAGCATCAAAGCAAGCATAAGCAACACACATTGAAGTAAGGAATTCCAAATGGTCCTCCTCTTTCTCCTTATTAAGGATATATTGATGATATAAGCAGCAGAATGTACTGGAGCAGATGAGGAACAACTAATACTGAATACTGAACTCACGTGAATCTGCTGTCCAACACTCTGCTGCTCCCTAAATTAGGGCTTTTGTATCCTCTCACATCGATTTTTAAGACAGGTCAAATAATCTGGAAGACTCTAAACTCCATCACGATACTTGACTTGGCGCCACAGTGAAACACAGTGCTTAAAACAACACAGAATTCCTCTGTTGATGCCTCTCTTCAATCTAACCAATGGCAGGAGCATAGAGCGAGCACAGAGAAAGCATCTGACTTAATTACTGGGGGAAAAAGAGGCTCCTGTATTACCAGTGTCTTAAGAGAGGTAAGCAACATCCCCGTTGTCAGGATAAGTGCTTCTGCTTCATAAATTATTCTTTGCTTCAGAGAAAATATGTAGCTGGACAAAAATGCTGATCTGAATGCCTTCTTCTTCCTCCTTCGCTGAAATCTGTATCACAGCTACCAATCACACATCCTTAAAGCCTTGTGCCAAGGCAAGCAAAAGAAAAAAGATATATTCCGACTCCAGAATCTTGCCAAGTGATTTCCATGAGTCTGGCACAAGACTAGGTTTATTCATCTAAGAAAGGGCAGATCTGGGATCCCAGCTCATGACCACTGAAAAGAAACATTTTCTCTAAAACACAGATCATCTTTCATGGCTGTAGATAAGTCCGCAGAATTTCCACAAACAAATACCAGAAAGGCTTTGGGGTTTGCCTGAACAGTGTTTCTCACCTCACAGATAAGTTCATCTGTGATAAATGAAATGACCAAGAGTTTCACAATATCTTGTTATTAAAAGAAAAGCATACCTATCACTTCACTAAAATTATCTGCCATTAGGTTGCACACTTCTCTCTGTATGCAAATGTTACAAATCATGTAACACACACTCCAATATTGTTGCTCCAATAAAATGTAGCAAGCAGAAAGTTTCATCCACTACTGCCTTGCATTAGGCCTTAAATTCTCATTCTTAGCCATAAAACGAGCAGAGGCACTATTCTAATCCCTTGTGAGCCATTCAGCCTTATGAGCTCAGTCTCACAGCTGTGAGACCCAAGTGGGCAGAGGGGCTGCCCAGACACAACATCTTGCTCAGCAGTAGGATATCATCATATTGTAAACATAACAAAGAACAAGCTTTTCAAGTAAAATAGAGCTTAAAATACACAATAATTCACCTGAAGAAGGAACAGTATGTGTCTATCACAGCACCTACATCATGAATTTTAGTAAGTGTTAGGAGTATCTCTCTAGTAGTCTACTTGTAAACATGCTTCTTTTCCTATTACACACACAGTTTCAAAATTTTTGCAAGCCCAGGACATGAATCTAAATGACCAAAATATTAAATTTTTGGTGAGCAAACAGTAGCATAAAAGTGATAATAGTTTTGTATACAAAACCACTGAAGAATTAGAGCACACTTTGTACAACTAGGAAAAAAACATAAGAAAAACCCTACCTTGAAGCCATGACATTCAGTATAGGGTAACTCATTCATCTTCTGTCTGAATCTCCTTAGGAGTAAGGACTGAATACCTTTGATAAAAACAGTCAGGCTTGAGAAACAAGTATATTTATTTCCTTGAGTCACGACCGTCAAATCCTACCCTTTGTCAGATTCCTACAATTTCAGCCAAACTCATCAGTCTAACTGAAATACATCATCTTTGTCTCCCCCTTTCTCTAAAAGGGCCTCCCAAAACACTCAACATGTCATTGTTAGTCCAAATCCTTTTCTTCTGTAGCATTTGTTCATCCACTCAAAATCAGCACAACCATCCTCATCTCCCAAATAACTGTCAGATGAAAACAATGTTATTAATTAATTCTAAGCCACTGAGTCATTGAAATACTGGAAATCACTGACATCTGAAACCCAAGATCACAACTTTTAGCATATTCCAGGCACTTGAAAGTGTATCTATATTATTAGGTCTATATTATTAGGATGTTAAATCCATCAGTTCTTGGTTCTCATTCCAGTTCTCTGCACAGCACCAACCTTACCTTATCCATAGAACACACTTTTTCAATTTTTCCTTTTGTTCACACCCATCACATAAAGATGTTTTATAGTTTCATAGCCAAAAAATATCACTACAAATCTTATTTGATCTCTTCATAAATTCCTTCACTTTAATATGTACAATGTATATCCTATTTAAAGTAACCCTTTATACAAATAAATTTCTTCACAGAGTTAATTACTTCCTAAAGCAACTTTAAACATCTCTTTCTGCCTGTATCAGATATCTCTAGTCACATTCTAGAGAATTTCTAAGAAGATCAACACAACAGGCTGGGTAATATTCACAGAAGCAATATCTTGTCTGCTCAATTACACATCAGTCACAGTAAGTCCTGTGGCCTTCCCTATGTTTCCTGGACAGGGATATCTCCAGTGTTTGCAAATGTATTCTCCCTGACCAGAAAATATGATAAACATTAATGGTATTGTCCCACTGAACTTCAAGAAACTCTTTCTAAATCTGCCAACTGCAAGTGCTCAGGGGAAGTGTATTCCATGAACTCAAGAAGGGTTACATTCTACAGCTGTGATGACACTATGAATATAGAACAAAACCCAGCGGGCCCTGCACAGCTATTTATAGTCCTGGGATCTACCCTAGCGGCATCTCCTGGGTTCAGCTGCTGAATTCAGGTTCTCAAATTTTGGTGCAGAGATTGCGTTTCTTTTAACTCTACCATTATATCTCCTTGATTAGCAGAGTGACTAAAAAAAACCAAACATGTTAATTGAAAACTGTCTATTCAATAGCATCTCCTTGCCCCAATGGCTTAAAACTCCTGTATCCTTTTTTAAATGTTTATATATAGCCTGGCGGCTGAGCTACAGATACTGCAGCAAGTCTTCCACCTGCTGGACAAAAGGCAGCACTAAGCTTCCTTAACAGGAAACAGATGCAACAAATATCTGAGAGCACTACACTGACAGAAGAGAAAAAAAAAAAAAAAAAAAAAAAAAAAAAAAAAAAAAGGCAGCATCGGGGGGGTTCTTGTTCTTGTCAAAGTGCAGTAAGCAAATAAAGGTGAAAACGCAGCCATCTGAATAAAGGGATACAGAGGTCAAGCATCTGTGGCCAAGGAGGAGCTGTTCTACTTTCCCAGTATTCCTCGTTTTACAAACTGTTTCTACAAGGTCTCTGTGCTTTTACAAAGGACCTGCACTACTTGAAATGGAAATACTACAGACCTTCTGCCTTTTGGGCTGGTTTGGGTTGGTAACTGCCCTAATCAAGCAAGCAGAGGAATTTACCTCTTTGTGTTCTTTGCCTACCTCGTGTGGCTGGCTAAATCAGAACATCACGCGTTCTGTGATCCCAAACCAGCCGGGCAATTGCCAGATTCCCGTGCCCTCGAGCAGGTTCAGAGGGGACTGAGCCAGGCTGAGCGCTGCGGGCTTTTCACTCGCGGATCCGGGCCGAGGGAGGACCGCTCCCTGCGCTGCGGGGAGAGCAGCGATGGTGCTCTGCCCGAGAGTGGGGAAGGGGAAGATGCTGCCTCCTGCCCAACCTGCATCTCAATCAGACACGGAAAAGGCTTTCAGCAGCTCAGTATCAAACTACAGGCTGTCATCTACTCATTCAAAAAAACTGGGACGTGGTCTTAACTAAAGTTCACTCAGATCTTTCAAAGCTCAACTACATTTCTGTTATGGAGCTTGCTTTGAGACACCCCGGCAGCACTTTCCCCTGAGGTATTGTCTGAACCTTGAGCCAATCAAGGATGCAAAATTAGATGCTGCAGGTCTCCTTTGGTCTTATCCACTCTCCTGTAAAAGGTACAAGAGGTCTCTTTAGAGGATTCTTTAGAGGACTCTAGAAGAAACAACTGTTTTGAAATTCCAACCAAAGCCAGGAAAAGATGGGTTACAGAGCCCTGTGGGGCCATTCAGAAATCTTAAATGGAATTAGCAGACATTAATAATAATGAAAGCTGAGCCAATAATATGAGCTTTATTGTTTCTAGATCTTAATAGCAAGAGTTTTGCCTCTTTTTTTTTTTTTGACATAGACAATCATACTCATTACACTGCCCATGTTCCAAAATTTATCTTTAGAAATTAAAGACTGAACAAAAAGTGCAGAAGCAGCATGTTGGAGACCTCAAAATTTATGTTGCCAAGGACATCACAAAAGAACCCTCCCTATATATCTGTACAAAAAGGCCTATAGAGAATCATATCTGTGTCAGCTCTCTTCAAGGGTCAGTGTCACAAAGTTAAACATAATTTAGTGATAATAGTTGCAAGAAAATGTTTTTAAAGCATAATAATATGTTAATGAGGCACTTCCTCAAGAAGCTGCAATCTGAAAGAAAAATCATTTCAAAAGTAAATAAACTTACAGAGAATAAAACTAATTACAGTCATAAAAAAATCATAAAAACCATAAAAGAATCATAAAAGAAATGTGACGAGAAAAGATTGACAATTATTTTTAAGTAAACTAAGAATAAAGACAATGTAATGGTGTTATCATAAATTTTCTGTGATAATTTGGGCAGAGAAGAAATGTACAATGAATAGCTCACTAGCCTGTTTTATGCACGGTAAGTCAGATGCAGTCATACCATAAGGCTGATGAAGTTCTATTTTTTTCAGAAATACTTAAGGAGGCTTCCACATAAAGCTTTAAATTTGGATGTTGTTTGTTCAATCAGATTGGGATCAGATTGTGTTAGAAAAGCAAGCGGCAGAGGAATGCTTCACAATTTTCAGGTGAGAGGATGCCACAAAATACTCAGACTTAAAGCAAGTCAATCTGTATCATTAAACACCAAACACAACTGAGATATCTTCAATGCTATAGAACCTGCCAACCTTTAAAAAATCCTGGATAAAATAAACCTGTGCCAGCAGCAGTACTAAGTGAATAAGAAAGCTAAGAACAGTAGTTACGTGCTAATTTATGTGTGTTTACATTAGATCATGGGAACAGGTTTGGCAGATTTTTGATGTCATTACAAGTCCAGCTGATAGTGACAAATAGTGTCAGCTCAGCATGTGCAGATCCCCAACTTAAAGCAGTTTTGTACTTGCTCCACCCATGCCCTCATGACTCTTACTGCAATGGCAGCCAAAGCCAGGCTGGCTGTGTAACTCCCATCCAAAAGCACTGGCATCTGCTTACAAACAGGGTATGCTCAGCTGGACTGACACAACCACAAGGTATCAGGACATGGGAGTCTATAGGATCCATTCTCATCACCTCCAACTTGACGCTTCTGGAAGAAATAAAAGCCACTGGAGAAGACGTGAAGAGTGGCAAAAGGCAAGTAACAGGAAGGGTAGAGTTCACTGATACAGAGCAATCAAGATCACCTGGTAGCATGGACACAAGCAACCCCAACTCCCTTGAAGATAAGCAAATGAAAGTCATGCATAGGAACAAAGACAATGACTTCTGCTCTGGTGATCAGAAGCACTGAAGAGAGTCATCAAATCAACATGGAGTTTTAGGGAATTCTGTGCCCAGAGGGGCTACTGTGATTGTGAGATGTTTAAAGTGAGGAGTACTAAGCAGTAACAGAAAACAGGAGCACAGAAGTTCCTTTAACTCCGTGTTTGGCAGTGTTGCATCCTTCTTTTCTTTTTTTTTAAGCATACACAACCTGTTTTCAAGCTAGTATGTTAAAACGAACGTTGATCAACTGCAATTACATCAAAAATGTGTACAGGGATGATTTAGGGGTTCAACGGTGCAGGATTTAGAGACTCAATCATTTCAGCTTAACAGAGAAAAGCTGAAGCAATGATTTAATCATTTTCTTTAAGAACCTGGATGGAGAGCAGTGGCATTACAACAGTTTTCTAGCTAGTAGCCAAGATGATGTAAGACCCAAAGGCTGAAAGTTGAAGCCAAATATTCAGAAGATAGATTCTGAATCTATCATCAATGAATTCTGAATCATCAATTCTGAATCATCAACAATGACAGTATTTACTTGTTGGTTAAACCATTTTGTCACAATACTGAATACTGATATTTTAGTAAAATATCTAAGACTCTAAGATTATTCTGAATATTGAAGTAATATGTACTTTTTTTAATTGATGCACTTACAATAATATATTGTATCATGTATTATTCAACTATATATTACTGTAATTTTCACTACAGGACACAGTTTTTAAATGACACAAAGTATCAGACTGTATGAATTACATTGTAATTAAACAATCAGACCAATTATTAATTATATAAGGATCTTCTATTTTATTAAAATAGACAAATGGTATTAACATTTTAAAAATAAATGTATTCAAGATGCAAATGCCTAGATAAGCTGTATGTCAAGGTACAATTCAATTTTTGACCAAAGACTATTAACAATGTAAGACAATTGATTGTTTTTGCATAGACTTCCAAAAAAACCATCCTCAACTATAGATAAGATCTGGAAAATAATATTTCCAAGAGATAAATCTTAACAATGGAAGGGAAAAAAAGTCCTTAGAATAAAATTCTTGGAAAATCTTAGACAAAGAGGTTTTGCAGTACAACTCAGGGGGAAAGAAAGCATACTGGGAAGATAACGAGTAAATAAATGAGTAAGCAAATAAATATCCTGATTTACACAACCCAGGCATCTAAAACTCTCAGCATTTCATTTGCAGAAAGAAAATTAAATATTTAAAATATTTTCATATCTCTTCATGTATGAACATATGTGCATGGAATACACTACAACATTATTTACTAGCAATGATTTGCATCACTTTGTAAATTCTAAATTAAAGCCAAAACAAAAAAAAAAGTTAAAATTAAAATATCATTCCTGTCTACAAAGATCAATTGTTTGGCCTTTTTTAAACTTCCTGTTTTGCTCTATAGGAACTCTTCTTTATCACACTTGATTCACAGCACATGCTATTATTGTTTTGCTTTGCTTTACTCCCCATCAGCAAAAAAAACTACTGCACCTGAACAAGACTCTAAACTGCTTTTCCATGCATGTTTTCTCACAGAATTGACACCAGTAGATTGTTTGCTTTTAACCCTGACATCCCCTCTCCAATCTATTTTTGAAACAAATTTTATTTTAGGATGTCCTGACTCTTGATACTAAATTGGAAACCCTGGTGTGAATTTTATAGAACACTATTTCCTTTTATAGAGGATGTTCACAGCTAATCTGTCATCTAAAGGGCAGACAGAGGCCAGAAGGTTAGGAAACCAAGACAGGTGGCCCAGCAGCAGCCTGAAATCTAAACTTTTTTTGGCATTTTGTGCTTAATTATATTGCAAGGAATCTGAATGTTTTCTCACTCTTCCGTGTTTTATTAACAAAAAAAAAAATCCTCAGCTCTGTAACAGAATAGGCAAACATTGAGCAGAAGAACTTTCTTGCAGAGCAGTTCTTCCACTGGGGTAAAGATGGACAGCAAATTCCCTGTTTCCCACAGATCTTTTCCCAAGAAGTTTTGCCAGGAAATGAAGAATCCGGGTTTGTTCAGGCCTCCCCCTCAGCCCTGCAAACACACACTTGTGTTTCTGTGTTTACAACATGCTTTTAAAAAAAAACATATTTACCACATCAGCAAGTGATGCCAATCCCCCCTCATCCTATTATTATTAATAATGTAACTGAATAAAATTTCTGCTCTGTTCAATACCACTTTTCAATCACTAAAAATCACTAGATTTGTACTTGCCATCTACCCCAGTGCAGACACATGGCATGGCCACTTTGCCACCAAAGCAGCCACAAACGGAAAGCCTTTGACTCCTCCCTTTCCACAGCCCATCAGCAATCTCCAGGAGACCCAGATGTGTTTTTCCACTGTTCTTACGCCCTGGTAAGACCAAGATTCTGCAGACAAAGCATAGTTTGCCCTGGTGCAGACAAGACAGGTTGGAGAAACAGGACCTAATTCTGTAGAATTGATCTTGCATCAAGGACAGCAGCAGAGAGAAATGGGTTACATTGGATCACATGGAGCTGCTGTGACAGGATTGCACTTAACTCCATGAGCTGGTGCATTTAGGCAGTAATCAGGAAACAGGATTTCCACTGTGCCCCACATGTGCAATGTAGGTATCACCCAAATTAGGCAATAAAAATATTCTCTTGCTCCAGAAAAAATGATGTGCAGCAGTAGCAAGTCCCACTTTGGACTTAAAATTCTACATGAACAGTTCAGCCCAACACCTGCAAATCTACATCAGCCATGGCATCAAACACCAGCTCAAATAGAAGGTAAGGTTTCCCCACAACCCCTCAAACCAGTATGGAACACCCAAATATGTTCCAACAGCACTTTTGCTTTCACATCAGCCTTCCATTATGTTGGGGGTTTTTATTTGGGCACACAATCTGACCTTGAAGCCAATTCAACTTTGGAGGCCTCACTTAGCAAGTCTTTGGAAAAATTTCTCCTGAAGACCCCACTTTGCAGAAAAGCAGCAGGTTCAAACTTGCTTAGCAACTGTGCTGAACTCAAATGCAGAGATCCTGCTAAAGATACAACCTAGAGTGGGTAACTTACTGAAAAACTTTCCCATTTTGAACACAAGTAACAGTGTTTTATACCCTTATCATGTTAAAGGCAGACACCAATCTAGTATTTGGGGATGGGGCTTGCAAAACATAGAAAGAAAACAGAAATGTCTGTGTTTATGTGTATGTCTGCAAATGGGATGGAAGTAACTGTTATAGTAAAAATAATTGCCATAACACAAAATAACTGTTCATCTGCATTACATTGTTTCCATTTATTATCTACCACATATAAACTATTTCACCAAGAAGGATACACACTGCAGACAAAGCACAGAAATGAAAGATAGGACGTACATTTTGAGAAAATTCCTGACTTTCTGTTCCTTACCATTTCTCTGTCTTCCCAGACATGTAAGATAAACATAGCTAGACTGACTTCAGCATTTTATGGTTTATAGCCCTGAGTCCCAAAATCTGCCAAAACCTGCATGTACAAAGATATCAAGAATGAAAGAAAATAATGGTTTTCCCCTCTGGTTTTCCCCAGTTTTTATACACTATCCCACCTGTTAACAGTTTCTCACAGAAGTACATTTTATTTGTAGAACAATTCTTTCTAATTTGGACTTCTGCAAGTAACACCAAATGAAATAATTTGTGCATCAAAAATGCTGCAGCTTTTGAATACGTATCTTCTTAATAGTTTTACAACACTTCTGACTTAAACTTGGGAGGTCTTTGAATACAGGAATAGGATGTCAGACAAATGGAAGACAAATTTTATAAACTTGAGAACCCTGATACCTGATACATAAATGCCTAACTAATAGGCTTCTTGATTCTCTCTCCTCTCAGTGGCCCTATACTCACTTTCTGCACAAAATTCGCCGTCTCTTTTTAAAGATAGAAGAGTTCTACTAATTGAAAAGTTCTACTAATTAAAAGGTTCTACAGTGATTATAGAATTTTCTATTTGCTGAATTCAGGGCGTGCCATTTTATGTTATCTTGAAACATGTTTTTACACCAGTTAAATATGATTTGTCAGCAATTACCCTTATTTTGGTTTCGCATGTCCTTTGTTAATTAGAGTAGTCCCTAATGCAATCTTGCCAAGTATTTTAGCTCTGGAGTTTGCAAGCCCCTAAGCTATCATCAGTTTCACAAGTTTCTTAATTTACACCTGCTGAGATAGGATCAGCAGACTTGGGTTTGTTTAAATGAGAATTTCTGTTTGGATTACAGACAGAGGCTGCCTATCCATGGGCATACACATTGGGATAAACAGCCACCATAGGTGGCCACTCTCCAAGTGAGAAACATTACAGAAAGTTGGCTGTACAGATAAAAAAAATAAATGAAGGTATACTACAAGACAAGCATTTGCATTTACTGTATTTCAAACAATACAATGCTGATTTTGTTAAATTCAGCCTTACACTTCCATAAGCATTATAAAAGTATTTAAAGACAAGGCACTGCAGTGATGTATATGAGAGAAGAGTTACACACAGATCAAAGCTTTCAAATCTGACTAGCAGTTGTTAGCTTATTTGTATCAATTTAATGACTTACTTTCAAGAGTCCAAGTGTTCAGTTTTTGAGAAACACAAATCAAACAAAACCATTTCCACACATGTATGGCATAAATGCATGTTACAGGATTTTAAAATTAATAGGAACTTTATTTTTAAATTTGTTATTAAAAATCTTTACCTTGAAGGCTGGTTTTCAATGAATCTTTTTAACAGGAATAATCAAGAACTGGTATTCATTAATTATGAGAAAAAAAATTAAAAATTTATTTCCAGAAAATAATGCTGTTTCTAAAGAAAGAATAAAACAATCAAAAAAAAAAATCAAAAATAGCTCTGTTTTGTAAATGAAAGAAGCAGTCAAGTATTATAAAGTCAAATTTACAACTAAAGAAATCTAATATTTACCTAATATTACCACCTTTTCTGCAAATGCATTTATGATGAAAACAACTAATTTAATCCAATTTAAAGTGTTTGGATTAATCTAAAGAAAATGTACTCCTAATTCACATTGCCTGAAGGCCTAAACACTTCATTATGACTGGCTATGTTAGATACTTGTTCATATTGTTGGGGTTTTTTTTTTCCTAATATGATTCAACTACCATGTTTGATTTAGAGATTTGCTCCCTACTGCAATGTATTTAAATAAATTTGGCAACTAGGAGCATAACATGATAACCTGGCCCTGTAAAAGGTTAAAGTCAACAATTACAAAGCTTTTAGTTGTGAAAACAACCAGTAAATCTTGAGGCAAGCCAATAACATTTTTCTTCTCTTTTCTCACCAATTAAGTGAGATCCTGTTTCCTAGTCTGAGGTGCATGTAGGTTATCAGGTGTGTGTGTGCCTTTAGGATTAGCCATGTTCATGGCAATAAAATTAGCATAAGGAACTGGGAAGAGTTTACACAGTCCAAGTCCAGCTTTTCCATGCTCCATCTCTCATGTCACAAAATACTCCACGGTCATTTCATTTCCACTGATTGCTGCCTGGACATTCACTACAGGAGTAATTATGAATCATGGGTAGAGTGTATCAGACAAGGTCATTGTCTTTGGCTCTAATAAAAACTAAATTAAATTACTTACCATAAGTCATCTCTGTTTCTCAATGTCTTCAGAAGGCATGACTCTAGAAAATTTCACAGATACATAGGGATTGAGTCAAGAAAAATATCAACAATGAGCAGGCTTTAGCAGCAGTAGAAAACAGCTCTAGGGCTATGATATTTTCCCCTGCAATTCAGTTATTATTTTTCTTGAGAAAGAACTGCTACAGCAGTGACCTTGTACTCAGCACTGCCGTGGCAGCACCTTGAATGCTGTGTTCAGTGTTGGGCCCCTCAGTACTACATTGAGGTGCTGGAACATATCCAGAGCAGGGTGACAGGGCTGGTGGAGGGCCTGGAGCATGAGTCTTACAGGAGCAGCTGCAGGAGCTGGGGTTGTATCTTCCAGAGAAAAGGAGGCTCAGGTGGGTCCTTATCACTCTACAACTACCTGAGAGGAGATTGTAGAGAGGTGGGGCTCATTCTCTTCTCCCAGGTAACAAGTGATAGAATGAGAGGAAATGGCCTCAAGTTGTGTCAGAGGAAGTTTAGATTGGACATGAAGAAAAATTTCTTCACAGAAGGCACTGCCAAGCATTGGAACAGGCTGCCCAAGTAGTGGTGGGCTCACTACCCCTGGAGGCATTTAAAAGACATGCAGATGTGGAACTCAAGGACGTGGTTTAGTGGTGGGCTTGGCAGTGCTGGGTTAGACTTTGGACTGGATAAAAAGTCTTTTCCAGCCTAAATGTTTCTATGATTCTAAGGCCCTTCTCTGTTCAACACCTAGCACTTTGCTATTAAGGAACTCTCTGCAGGAGACTGTCAACAAAGAGAGGTATCAAGTACTTCATTTAATAGGCACTAAATTGCGAAAAATACTTATCCATTCATTTTTCCAGGTAAACTGCAGTGGGGGAAAAAAGGAAAGGTGATGATTTTTATATTTTTATGCACGTATATACACATTTCTTTCCACTGTAATGCATGCAGAAAACTATATTTCTGTGATGCTTTGTCTTGCTCCCTATATGCTTCCAGAAATCATAACTTCTCTTAAACAGAAATGAACTGAATATTATTCTTCCTTTACTCAAATTTCTGACTTGCATTATGGCTGGTCTCTTAATTGCAATCTCTTTCTGAGTTGGGGGGCTTTTATATTGTACTAATTATACAATATCTAGTGTGGGGCTCTTTTCTGGTTGTCCTCTTCCACAGCACAAATGATAATCTTAAAACAACGTTACGTTATATGACTAAAAATATAAGATTCAAGCCAATTTTGTACTGACAATTTCCCACTTGCTCTACGAGGTAAAATATAAATTCAGAGTCTGATTTTTGCTTTTGAAAAATTTTCACTTTAAATTTGCAAAAACAGTCATGCTGTTTCTAAAGTAGATGACTAACTTTCTGACCACACATTACAGAGATTAGTGAGGTCAGGTACAATCTAAGAATAAGTTGTGCCCCTGCCTGCATGACTCTTCATGTTAATGAAAATATGAATATAAAAATATTCATGCAAATTTAAAAATTGAGTCATACAGAGCATATATTGCAAGAACTGATAATAGATATTCAGCAGCATGTGGTGCTCCCCATGAGACACTATGTAAAATATTTAATAAAATAATTTCTGTAAAATTACATATCATCTCATAAACAACACAAACCTACCACTGCCAAGAGGAGCTGCCTGCTCCTGTACAGGTGCTCTCAAGATGGGGAAGAGTGTGTGAGGTTTCTGATGGTGAAATGGGGAAGAGTCTGAGGGAGCTGAGTGCCTGGGATTTATTTAGAGGAGCAAGTGGAGTCCTTTACTGTGCAGTTGGGTGAGGGGGGTGCTCTGAGGAGCCACCAGATAGGAATTCCCAGTGGTATTTAGTTGCACCTAGTTCAGTTCTTTTGCCTATAGTCTGTTGCACAGCATTCCCTCACTGCTGGGATCCAATTCAAGGCAAGAGAGCAGCCCAACTGTTGTACCCTGTTAACATATTTGAAGAACTTCCTGCAGGTTTTTTGATGAAGCAAAACATCAAAATGCATGCCATGACAATCTCTGAAATACTAATTGATCACACCATGTTTTTACATTGTGAAAGCAATTTCTTAAATCTAGAACAATTACATTTGCATTGAAAACACTAATGGTACTTTATTTATGTTAGGGTGGAAATAAGTTTAGACAGTTTTGCCTTGTGACAAAAGAGAACAAATGGTCACCATCATTTCTAAGCTGAAATTGAGCCTTCAGTCTCTACTCACAAATGATGTTTTCAAAGCTCTGCCCCCACCCTTAGGTTATCTCTTTCTTCAAGTGTGGTGTGCAAACATAGATGCAGTGCTCACCTGAGGTCTCTTATAGTGAAATAATTAACTCCTGGGTGTCACACACGTTCTTCTTCATGCTTGCCAAGATGACCTCTGCTTTTTTTTTTTTCACAGCAGCTTTGTTGACTCAGATCACTAGGAATGTGATGAAAAAAGAAAGAGATTAAGGTAATGTATTTTATTTTACACTGCAGGGGACTGGGAATGTAATTGTAGTCAGTTATGTCTCAGATGAGGTGCTGTAATTCCCCACCAAGAAACAGCAACTGCTCAAACTGTTCCAACTGAACTATTCATAACTCAGAGCATTCTGCTGAATAAATGGCTTATTTCACATTCAGCTGTTGCCTTAAGATTCTCCTCCTTCTCTTTTGTAAAAACAAAGTCACTTATTCTTTTATTGATATTTATGCACTTTTTATTTGTGCTTTCCTTTCAGAAAAACTGAAGTTTTTCTTGCTGATATGAGGCTATGTCTCCAAATTACCAAGATAATTTTGGCTTCTAATTTTATCTTTTATAATGTTTTCAGCCCCTACGCGAGCTGGCAAAATCCAGAAACTTTAAGTATAGTCTATGTTCCTGACTCATTATTAAATGCAAGAAGTAAAGAAATGGACCTGTGTAATGATTCCATCTGGAAGAATTTGTATAGGTAAAGGCACCGATAACGATGATTATCTGTGATTTATTCTGGTCCATGTCTCCCCAGTTTAGGGGAAGTAACATATAACAACTTTAAAACTTCTACTATCATCAAGCTACTTATACTGCTTCTCCCTTAAACACTCAACCACTTTACTCTGCTAACACTGGAAATCATGCTGAATTGATAAAATTTATTTTCGAAAAATCTGTTTGTCTCTGTTTAGTTACTTTATCCTCTCACTACTCGTAATGTTAATTAATGTTTGGTTTAATATCTTTCTGATTATCAGCATTAGGCCAAAGGATTTGCAGATGTCAGACTTCCCTTAAGAAAAATATTATGTATGTCCCTTTTTTACTTCAGGGAATCTTCTTCAGGGTTGTGAAACAGAATGTCATGACTATTCTCACTAAGTTACCTCATACTTTTAAATTTTCCACCATCAGTTTCCACCAGTGTTGATATCATTATTTTCAGAAAACTGGAGATGGCACAACTATCGTTTTTGAAAATTTTAACAGCTAGAAGTATAGAATTACTGATTTAAAGGCCTAATACAGACAAATCTACTTGCCTAGTTACCTTCCCACTTGGATCATTTTTCATGTCCTTTCTTGACTACTGTTATACTTTCCATTAGTTTTCCTTCCTCAGTGCTTTGCATTTAAGATGCTATAAATACAGACATCAGAGGATGGTCTCCTTGCTCCTGCTGTAAGAGGAGGAAAAACTTGTTTGACAAATGAGCCTTCCAAGCCAAGACACTCATAGTTTAAACTGACACTGTTTGCCTTCCTGCAGTCAAGGATAACAGAAGTAAACTTTGGAATTCGTTTCTCTTGCTTTAAAGTAAGTCATGAGAACTCATGGAGGTTATAGATACTGGAAAATATCTGTAATTCCTGGATATTACTGTAGTTCTAATTTAGGAAGTATGAAGAGTTGAGTTAATGTGGTTTGTTTATATGGGACGTCACAACACTGTTATTGTTATTCATCACTTGGCACAAAGGGGAACTTGGAGCATTTCCAGGCAATCTGCAAACTGGAGTAATTTCACAAAACACTTGAGACAGCTGAAGAGGGAACATCAGAAATGGAATTTTATCAAGCTCAGACACAAGGATTCACTCCCAGGTTTTTACTTAGGGAGGCCTCGGATCTGTGATAAATTTAGCTCCAAAAGGAGCTACTTATGCTGCAAGAGCAATTGCATACTCCAGTCAGGATGCTCCTTCAAAAGGATGCAGGTCTTTAACATGTCCTATGTGATGTCTGCTAGCCTAGTGTTGTTGTCCTGAACACCCCTAGGACAACTCAGATTGTGTCAGGCCCTCAAGTTTAGAAAAGTACAGCGTCATCTGGAAGGTACCTGGGTCACAAAATCCACTGATTAAAAATATATTGTAAACATTGAGAGATTATTTCTCAGGATGTAGATGAGAACATAGAATATCAGAACAATTACAAACTTTTCCAAAACTCAAGAATATGCTGTGGCCTTATTGCTGATGCAAATTCAACAACAAAGTTAAAGATAAACTTACTGTCACCCAGCTATAAAATGTTTTAAAATTCTGCTCCTTACTTTGAGGTTTACAGTTGTTTTATCCCTAGCAGAGGTAAGGACTCTCTAAACCATGAATAAAAATTAATAGAAAATCTGAAAATGTATCTGAAATATTATACCACAATACATATTTTCCTATGAAGACTGCTTGATAAGATTTTCTTTACAGGAATACAATTTTACTTGAGATAGGAGGGAGATCATAAGAAAAGTCTGTTGGGTTTTCTTTCAGATCCCTAACCTCAATAAAATACAAAAACATTCCTATTGAGAGAAAAAGATCCAGAATACTAAAAAGGTTCCCTGATAACCTTGTGAAATGTATATATTATGGTTACAGGTCATCCACACAGTGTTTCAGACTCTAACCCACTGAGGAGTGGGTTAGACTCAGTGGTAACCTTGTTGTCATGGCTGCAAACCAAAGTGAAAGGGGAGTTCCTTGTCACTACTGAGTGCAACTGGAATGTGTTCTGGAAGTTCTGAATGGAAAAGGGACTAATGCAGGAAACACAGCAGCAAAGAAAACCAATCTCTCCCTGAGGAAGAGGGGACTGCTTAGTTTCCAGGTTGCAGAGGTGGGGAACACTATAGGTTGTTGCAGTTGATATGTTGCTGTTGGTATGGACACTGCACTCAAAGTGCTCCATTATAAGCAACAGAAAGCTCCAAGCATCAGCACCTTGTTATTCAAGTCTTCCATACCTTTTCTCTGTACTCCCTATGTGCAGCCCCACACAGCTCTGGCTCTTTCTCACCTCCTTCTCCAGTTCTGGCTCACTCCTTCCTGTCCCTAGCACAGCCACCTAACCCTGTCTGTCCTACGTACAGCATCTTACCTTTTCTGTCCCTTGCACAACCTCCTGTACCCGGCTCCCCACAACACAGCCAGCAGACTCCAACTAACTCCTCACCAGCAAACTCACTCTTTGTCACACCCATGGCTGTGAGGGCAAGGCTGTCCCCACTCTTGGATAATTAACACAGCTGCAACATATCAAAGGCAAGACTGCCTTCAGCAGCATCTCCGTTTGTCTCCCCACAATAGGTTACACTGCAAAAGGAATCACATGAATTTCTAGTACTTCACTTCAGGGAAAAATCTACTCTGGTGTGCACTACCAGTCACACTTGCCATTAGCAGATCACAACTAAAGGAGAATACTAGCAGCCAATGTTTCTCCTATGTAAAATAAATTCTTAGCAGTGTGAAGTGAAAAGCTATGGTATTACACAGATAGAAGCTAAAGTGCAACAAACAACTGGACTGTGGATGATGAAGGGCAGCTAACTATCCTGCAGAAGCTGAGGATTTGTGGAGTGAGTTCTGCAATACTGCAGTCATGTGTGCACAGCAAATTACATGAGGGCCATTTGGGAACAGTGAAATGAAAAATCTTGCCCAAGGATGTGTGTTGTAGCCAGGGACTGTTAGACAAATAGAGGAAACAGCACAATTATGTCAAGGTTGTCAGGCAGCAGAACAAGCCTGAACATGTTTTGTTGCGTTACTGCTGTGAAGCATTAAGAAGCATTAATTCTTGTTGACTGAATTATTCACAGATCATACATTTTGACAGCAATAAGTAGTCACTCTGAAGTTCTTCATGCATTCCAGGTCAATCTAGGTACCTCATCCTGACTGGCAGAAGTATTAAGGTTGCTAAGAATGCAGAGCATTCATGTCCAACTTACCCCTAAAATGTTTCAGGTATCCATTGCATCAAATTTTTAAATTCTGCTGAAACTAAAGAATTATCTATAAATACAAGCAAGCAATTGCCTCTCTGCTTCTAAAGATAGACTACAAACAACACATTGCAACATTTTCATAAAGAAATCTAATCATAAATCAAAATCTTAATAATAAAATCTAATCTAAATCACAACCTTCTTTTATAAAAATTAAGATTGTGCTACTACAAAATGTTGTCAAGTGTTATTTACATTTTCTCAGCCATCTAGTGGTCTTGTTGCCCAGTGAGACTTCCCCTGAGGGGAGGCAGCATGGCTGTTTCTTTGCATTAACCTAACTGCATTCTCAGCAGGAAGTTTTTTGTGGGAAAGCAGCTATTCAGGCTTCATTGAGCATCTTTGATTTTTTTTTTCTTTTTATGAAGAAATAGACTAGATAATTGTGAATTCTGGTCTGCAGGTTTAAAATATGCAAAGTATGAAGCCGAATTTGCAACAGCAATTTTCACTCTAGAAAAGCTGTAAGGTGCTGCCCTGTTGCTGTTCTGGCACTTTAACCAGAGGGTTCCAAGAACACTACTGTCAGAGCAAAACTGGACTAAAGCCAGGAAAAGAGCAGCTTAACTCAGATCAGTGTTACTTCTTTTGTCACCTTGGGACGGGGTGGAATAAAAACCTCAGTTTTGTCAGTCAAGGTAAAGCCCTCACAAAGGGTTTTCAAATCAACTGTTTTCTTCTTTTCAAAGTGGTGTTCTGAGATTGATTTTATTGAAGAAATTTTTTATTTAGATCTTTTACTTGACATCTTGTCAAGGCTGTCAAATTTCTGAAGAAAATGTTTCATTGAGTGACAGGCTGTCTTGGAAAATTGTCTGTCCTGAGACTGAATTCATCTGGATGTGGTTTTTTTGCAGATTTTGAAAGAGAAAAGCTGGTTTTATGCCTCTCCCAACTAGAACAGCCTGTAAATGACTACAGAACAGACTCTACTAAAAAGAGAAGTGATTACCTAAGCTTACTTACATAAATACACTCACCTCTGAGTACAATAAACCCATTTGGATGAAGGTAGCTATCCCCCACACTAATGATACAGTGTATAAGAGATGCTACACTTGCTGGCAAGTCAGTAAAGAAGGTTTTAAGGGCTGTAATTGGAAATCAGACTCGTAAATGAAACATACCTGTCTCTCTAAGATTCCTTGCAGGACACTGAGAACTGGTTGAAGGAGATGATCTCTTGCAGTCATTTTGATGTGCAGCAACAAAATAACAGCCTTGTTATTTTTTGCATCTCCTGTGGGATTTTCAGACTACATAAGAGTATGTACAAACCAGTGGGTTACTCCCTGAGACATTACCCTGACCTATTCAGGAATAGCAAAGTAGATTTTTTTTAATTGCCTCAGGTTTGGCCTTCTCTAATATAGTATTTGTAGGGAAATCACTTAGGTAATTCTGTCTGAGAAGCAACAGCATTTGTAACTTGACAAATTCTAGCAAGTTTTCCATGCATTAAATAGCTCTCTACAGATTTAACCTCTAACTCCAAATCAGTGGTGAATCCAGTCCATTCTTTTTAAAGCAAACCCAGGACATGGTGATTCAAAGTTCTTGCACTAGTGAGTGTTTTTGCAGTATTACACTTTCAGTCATCATACCCAATTCAAAGGTATGAGAAATTTATACAGATTGCACACTTCTGAGGGCAAATTTGCTTCATCTTGCTCAGGGAAACCAGTTTCCACTGCTGATTTTGCACAGGCAAAATTATCATAGCTTGATATACAGAAAGACTAGGTGTGTAAATCCCAGAAACTTACAGGAGTGATAACTTTCATTAATATAATGAAAGCATAAAATAAAAACATAAAGATTACATAGCCTGACTCTATCTCAGCTATTCCCCAGTAATATTAATCTGTGCATTTGAAACCAGAATTTGTATGGTATCAAACCATTCAGCTCCATGAATTCACAAATATTGGTTCACCTTTCCAGTTAATTTGAACACAACCTTTACCCAGAAAAACATTCTAATATTCTTTATCTTTGTTCAACAGGGGACAAATTTTTGTTTTAAACAGGATGTGTGCAGGATAAATTTTGTTTCTACATGGCAATAACAAGAAGCTTTAAAGTAAATCAGACACCATAAAGTAATTCCACAATGCCTTGGAAAGAACCCAAGACTTGCTGGTACCTAAATATATTCTCTGTGGGTAAATGTAGAGGCCACCCTCGATGTGAACAATAACTATATTCCCCTGATAACTCTATGGAATACTCCATGAAATGAGTTCTCTCTGATAAGGGAAAGGATGGAAATTTACTTTCTCTGAACTATTGCTTTTTAAAATGCAGAAGATACTGGTATCCTTCTTTAAACAAGGTAAAAAATTATCTTGATGAAGAACTTTGTTTCTAAAATCTTACTTCAGCATTTTTCAGTGTCAGGTACCTGAAATTATTTCTTATCACAATACAGCTATGATATAAAAATCAATTCTTTTAAAAGGAGTGAACAGAGCCATAATAAAAGAATAAAAAAAGCAGCTCAAACATTTTTACTTTGCGTGTTACTGCTCCACCATAGGTGAAAAATATTCCTAAAAGAAGTGTTCTGAAAGAATCTGAAAACAGCTGTAAACAAATTTGCAATTTATTTAATTACGAAATTTCTGGAGACTGCATCAAGTCTCAGATATTTACTGATATCTCAAAGGGCATTTCTAGATTGCTTTGAAATGTTCTCTATTTTCCTCCTTATGCTCTTTGTTTTGAGATTCTTTTTACTGAAGGACTCATGACACCATGAGTAGCGCTTCACTTTTATCTGTGTCAAGTGACATATACCGTGACATTTGGGTGTCTCAGTTTCTTTACCTCACAATTCAAAACTTATATCATTAATATATTTTTAAGAGCCATGGCAATTCCAATTTGTAGTGATACATAAGCTATATTCATGCTTGAATTAAATCAGAGAGATACATTAGAGCTACAAGTAATCCCAAACTATCCCAAAATACAATATACAACCTGAACATTAAAACACCTTGTGAGAAAATCCCTTGACTCCACATGACCACGTTTGTGCTCATTTAATTAAATACATTTTAAAATCACTGGGGTAAGCCAAAATGCTTATTTGTAATTTACCTGACAAGAAGTATAAATTAGACATTATACTGCCATGGTTAAATTTTTTATGCTCCACTGACTATCCTAGTCTTCTCCATTTTATACTGCAATCAATAACACAAAATTTAAAATCTATATATCAATGTGAATTAATGTAGCAATGATTGCATATGCAGCCATAAATGTAGTGGTTGCTAAAATACTTAATAAGTTCTTCTTTTAAGTCCATATTCATTTAAGAAAAACTAAGAATTTTAATGAACCAATCAATAGTTTTAATAAGATCTGCAAGGGGAACATTATTGCTTTCAGCACATTGATTTGGAAAACTAATCAAAGCAACGTGGTTGGTGTCTGCAGAACAGCTCTAAGGAACTGAATAAAAATATTTTTATACATCTTTAAAATACCTAAAAGCCTCCACAACCTGGTTTCCAGCTTACCAGACCGGTGGCCTTGGCTATATGATGACCCTTGATTTACCATGACAGAAGAAAACAGTCCCTTCCAGAGTTCCAGAAAGTGCTCTGATAACCTGAGTGGATTGAGACGGCCAAGATCCACAAGCACCCCATTTATCAGCCCATAAACTCCTCATGCAGCAGCTGCGGGAGAACAACAGCGACGGGGAGCAGCCCTTGAGCCTGCACCGCCAAGCCGGGCGCTGCACAGAGCGCAGCCGCTCCGGGGAGCCAGGAGCAGCCTGGGGAGCCCAGGAGCAGCCGCACGGAGCAGCCTGGGGAGCCAGGAGCAGCCGGGGGAGCCAGGAGCAGCCTGGGCTCCCGGGAGCAGCCGCACGGAGCAGCCTGGGGAGCCAGGAGCAGCCGGGGGAGCCAGGAGCAGCCGCACGGAGCAGCCTGGTGCCCACCCCACACAGGGGCAGCTGCCAACCACGCTCCACACAACCGAGAAACTGCTCAGCGTGGCCTCAGAATACGGCACAAATGTGAACATGCCTGTGTGGGATTTTCTGAAAAGGATTTGTTCTGCACTTGGACTGGAAAATGCTTGGTTTAGGCTTGAACCGACACATCAGTTAAATGGCTTGCCCATCCCTGAATTAATGCTCAAATGCATTTGGGAACTATAGTCGTGATTTTGAAAGTGATGCAGTGATACTGCGACTAAAGTAATCTCAGACATTCCATTGAAAGAGCATGAAGTCAGCTTTGGCAATACGTCTGGACCACGAATTTTTCATCCGAGTCAGCTGACTCCAGCAGAGTACAAGAGTTTCAGCTGAAGCTGGTCAGATATTCCTGAAAATAGGGGAAGAGGAAACGCGTTTTTTCAATCGTATTAAATCAATTTTGGGATCCTTTTTGCAGTGATTTTAACATTTAGCATTCCCTCACTATCAGAGGTGTGATTACCACTGTCCTCCATGGAAAGTTGCCCAAGATCTACACCTTTCTTAGTCGAAACTAAGAAGGTAGGAGCTCTAAAAACCATGAGGAGAACTAAAAAAAAAACCCACATGAAATGTGAAGTGGGAAGGCAGGAGAAACAGCTTACAGAGATGAAGTTACCTCATAGGAGGTTGCAAGGAGGTAGAAAAGAAGGCACAGTCAGGACTGAAACAACAAGGAGACACTGAGGAGCAGAGGTAAGGATAGAGAGTGGGCAACTAAGAACATGAAAAAAAAAATAGGGGTTAAAAATAAAAAAAAAAAGGCAAGCCACCAAGGAAACAGGGAGGATAGAGGTAGATTTCAGACTAAGGGGAATAACTTGGTATTTTGAGAATAGAAAGAATAGACAAACCAGGTGGGAGTGCCTGTTAGAGAAAAGGAAAAAGGTTTATGTCAGTAATAAAAAGAACAAGCTAGGCAGAGAACAAGAGAAGGAGACCACAGCAAGAGGGAAGGTGCAGAAAGTACAGAAGCAAAGTGACAGCTGTCATCCCCAGAATGAGAATCAAATCAATTATTCCATAGCCCCAGCATCATTTTGTTGCCCTACAATATTATCTCAAAAACACACTGACAATATTTGTTCCTTCACCTTGCAGCAGATTAAAATACAGGTTCACACGGTGGAAGAGAAGTAGATGCTGTTGTTTGGTGAGGGATTCCCCATTTGCTGCTTCATTTCATGCACATAATGGACAAAGTTCTGGGTAGAAATCAGTATTAGATTGTCAACTGCAAGGCCAAAGGGCATTTGACTTGGGAATTAGATGTTAGGAAGGGAAAAGTGCTTCAAGTGCCATAATTCGGGACCATTTTGGTTTCAAACTTCATGTATGACTTCTATTTAAGATAGGGATTAACTATCTGCAGTGGAGTCCCACAGAAAATGTGTGTATCATTTACAATCAATATTGATATTATAATGGTATTCACTGGAGGTTAATTAGAGTTCCACTGGTAAATTCAACCCTGGAATTTGTTTCACCTTACTTGGGACCTTCTTAAATTAAGCTTACTTCCTTAATTTTCTTTTACTGGAGGATTTAAAAAAAAAAAAAAAAAGTTATTTTATAACAGAATTCAGCTAGGTACTGAGGCTACACTACTGTACTATTTAAAAAATAAAAGGTGTCTTAGGATCTGTATGTAGTGAATCAATATACAAAAAAAAGCAATAAAACACAATTAATATTACTTCAATACACCTAAATGTCCATTCAAAGTCCCTAATTTGTCTTTGCTATTATTCTGAGGGGGTTTTTTTAGAACATTTCTTCAACAGTATGAGAAAAAGCCACTGCTACAGTTTCAGCAGCCCATAACTGTAGGAGTATGATTACCACGATGGTGACCAGCAGGGCTGGCCATCTAGGAGACAACTGGAACAATCCAACTATTCAACTGGAATTCTCACTATTGTTAAGATGTCTCCTCGCCTATAATTATAATGTGTCAGATATTTCTATCTAGACAAAAACACTATATTGAAGTGACTATGCTTTTAAAACAGTGACACATATGCAACCTTATTTCCCACCCTGCACTGAACCTCCTTGATACCAGACACTGGCTTTCACACTTCTTCCATTGTCAAGTTGAGGGGGGGGAAAAATATGTTATGACACTGAAGGCAGCACGATTTCAAGTAATTTTTTCAGTATTTCATTGACATGCTGTTAAAAAACCAGCACTGGAGGCAGTGGGCATAATCAGAATTTCTTGAGACCTAAATAAAATTACATTTTCTGAATTGACAAATAAAAATCTGATCCCATGCTTTGACTAGATTTGTTTGAAAATACAGCTAGCACTGTGTCCACAATGGGTTTAAAAAATGGCCACTGTCATACAATTTTCCTAAAAATTTATAAGCATAAATTGCACAAATGCAATTTTTTGCAGGATTTCTCCACCCACAACTTAATAGTCTAATAGACTATGTAGGATAAAATACACGTACCCAAAAATATTTCTTATTGCCTATCACTTTTGAACTGTCATTAGCAAATTAAAATATCTGAAAATCTCCACGACAATTATTGTAAGTTGACTCCAGCCAGCATCTTGAAAATATCAGAAGAGTGATGATGTAGTTGTACCCTTGCAGTGGCAGAAATGTCAAACAGCACAGGTGAACATGCTAAAAAAACCAAAAAAAACAAAAAACAAACAAACAAACAAAAGCCCATTTTAATGGTTGATACTCAGTAGCATCCAAGATGAGCACCTGTGCTGCACTGTTTTTTTCTCCTCACTGGTATAAACTGAGCATGAACCCCATGGCACTAAATGGCATGAACAGACTTGAAGGTAGGGGGCAGAAAGTAACATAATTTCTAAATACAGCTCCAACCCTGTCTCTGAATTACTCTGTTCACAGAAGAGTCACTATGTACACCAAAGTCACCTTCTCATCTATAATTTTCCAAAACCAATGTATTTCCAGGCTTTAAAATTAGTACCTCAAATCACCTAGCTTTCTTTGGTGCAGACTGGAGGTCTGTTTGTTGGTTTTTTGTGGTTCCCCCCCCCGCCCCCCAATGCATAAATGCAAATTCAGTTAGCACTCAAAGAAGAAGGATAACACCTATAAAACGCGCACAAGTATAATCGCATGTTCTGTACTCCAAGAGACACAGCAGCAGCAGAGATTTGCAATCAAGCTATCTGATAAGAATAGAGCCGCACCTGAGAAAAAAACATCTTTGGTCCTGGAGGCCGTTTTAGAGCCATTGCCGTGGTGAAAGAATCACGGAAAGCATCGCCTTGGGGCATGACAGATTTAACTTAAGATTGCTCTCCCTCAAGGGCCACGTGGCCAAGAAGACTAACAGAAACAGCTGTATACTCATTTATTTTCCGGCAATACAAACCCCACCCCCCCTCCCCGATATAGTTAAAAACACAACTAGGAACACGCTCTGGGCAGACAAGTAAGACTGCTGATTTTGCAAAAAAATATCAATTATTACGAACGTGAAAGAAAGGAGAAAAAAAGACGTAAACATTCCGTTAACATCAGCCGAAAAGCAGTTCGAACAAGGCTTGTAGCCTCCAGGATAATCAGGATAGTAGATTATGTCCGCCCAGACAAAGTTTGTGGAACTGTCCCAAGGAGATTCAAATAAATTAGATAAATAGGAGCGGGGCCGGTTGCCTCCCTGCCAGTGTCCGCGCCGGGCCCCAGCGAGCCCCTCACAAGTCGGGGTAGCCGCAGTAGTAGACGGCGCTGCTGGCGTCCGACACGGCCGCCGAGACGGGACCCGCGCCCTCGGGCGCCGACAGCGCGGCCGCGTCGTGGCCGCCGAAGGGCAGCCCCGGCTCGGGCTTGCAGGCGAAGCGCAGGTACTGCTCGAACTCCGTGCGGTCCACCTCGCCCAGCAGCTCCTCCGGCGGCAGCTGCCCCAGCTGCTCCCGGCACGGCGCCGTCTCGGGCGGCGGCGACGGCTGCCCCATGGCCCCGGGCGGCGGCAGCGGCGGCGGCGGGCCGCGCCCCGGGCCCGGCGGCTGGCACTGCCCGTAGTACGCCTGCAGCGGCGCCGGGCAGCCCAGCAGCGCCTGCAGCGACCCGCCCGCGCCCAGCGCCTCCCCGGGCGGCAGCGCCCGCCGCAGCGACGCGCCCGACGGGCTCTCGGACGCCGCCGCCGCCGCGGGGTACTCGGCGGCCGCCGGGTGCGGGCCGTAGCCGTAGGGCACCAGCGCGCACTCCTCCTGCAGCCCCGCCGCGAAGAAGGGCGCCTCGCTCTCCGCCGCGTCCAGCGGCGACGGGTCCGGCGTCGGCAGGCTGTAGCCGTCGAACGCGGCGCCCAGCGGCGGACAGTCCCGGTAGTGGCCCGCGCCCGCGTAGCCCTGCTCGCCGTACGGCAGTCCCAGGCTCTCCACGCACATCCTGCCGCCGCCGCCGACCTCGCTGCCCAGCCCGGGCCCCGCCGCCGCCGCCGCCGCCTCGGCCAGGCCGTGCTGCAGGAAGCCGCTCTCCACCCGCTTCAGGCGCTTCACCTGCTTCCGCCGCCGCGGCCGGTACTTGTAGTTGGGGTGGTCCTGCATGTGCTGCACCCGCAGCCGCTCCGCCTCCTCCACGAACGGACGCTTCTCCGACAGCGACAGCGCCTTCCACGATTTACCTGCGCGCACCGACACCGTCAGAGCCCCGCTCACCGAGCCGCGTCCGCTCCCGACAGCACCGACACCGCCCGCAGCCCGGAGCCCCCGCCCCGCCCGATTCTCGCCCGCCCTCGGACGGCACCGCAGCACCGGGACCCGGCCCGACAGCCCACGGATCCCCCGCTCGCCGCCCGCATCCCGGACCCGCGGCTTCCCCCGGGCTCCTCGCTCTCCTGGATCCGCCCGCGCTCACCCAGCATCTTGCTGAGCTCCGCGTTGTGCAGGTCCGGGTTCTGCTGCGCCAGCCGCTTGCGCTCGTCCTTCGCCCACACCATGAAGGCGTTCATGGGGCGCCGGATCCGCGCCTCGCCCTTGCTCCGGCCGCCCGACGGCGCCGACGGCGCCGCGCCGCCCTTCGCCTTCGCCTCGCCCAGCGGGCTCAGCGACTCTGCCCACGGGCACATGGCCGGCATCATGATGGGCAGCGAGCACCGCCCCTGCACCTGGTCGTCGCTGCTGGCGTAGCCCGCATCGGGGCTGCTCATCTCGCGGCGGCTCGGGACGGACGGCTCGGGACGGGACGCGCTGCCCACGGCCGCCCGAGCCGGCAGCTCCGGCCGGCCCTCGGAGCTCGCACACTCGGCGCTCGGGCCCCGCTCGCCGCTGCCGGAGCCGGCGCCCGGCCCGGCGCTATTTGAGCCGCGGCGCGGCCAATGGGGCGGCGGGGGCGGGCGCGCAGCCGGACGGCGGCCGCGGCTCCCGCGGCGCTGCCCTGCGGGGCGGCCCCCGCGGCTCCTCCCGGCCGGCGGCGGGGCCCGGCACCTGAGCGCACCGCGGGCAGCGCTGCCCCCGCCCCCGCGGGACCCCCGCCGGCTGAGGCTCGGGGCACCGGCGGCGCCTCCGTGAGCGCCACCGGCTTCAGCCCGGCCCACCCAGGCCGTGCGCTGATGGACACCCTCGAGCGGAGCAGACACAAAAGAGGGGAAAGCGACAGAGAATTTACAGTTGTGCCGAGACACCCTGCAACACTCTGAGAGGCACAGGCGGCTTCTCCTGCGGGCAGATGTGCGACGTAGCTTGGGAACAATAAGACAAGCCATCATCTGTGCCTCACCCTCCAGCTTCTCACCCTGCAGTGCTACCTGAGCAGGTCCGAGCCGCCGCGGCTGCTCCGGCTCTACCTCTCCCCCCGTAACCAACTGCTACGAGGAGGCGGCGCGGGAATGCTTCGGTGCTCCCGCGCTTTCAGCTATGGCGAGACAGTTCCGCGAACAGAGACAGATTTTTTTCCCGTCTGTCTGTCACTGTTACTGCGTCGCAGCATCCCCTTGCCGTCAGCTCTCTGTGCTTTGCCTCCTTGGCAAGCTGGTTCCATTAAATCACGACGTCCTCAAAATTGGGCCGACCCTCATTTTATCGGAATGTATAGAAAAGTTGTAAAGACAATACTGTTTGTTTTTTCCTAAAAGTAGGTGATGGGTTCGAGGCGGGTTTAACTATTTGTACAACTATGCTACTGTCATCATATTGAGAGCGGTCTTGAAAAATGAAATGTTCTCATGAACTGTACTAATTCGTTTTTTTTAATATTCGATCCTATTTTCGATAGTACCAACAAACCTATTTTCAGCACGTCCCTCGGAAGATGTGTTACCAGTGCCATATTTCACACAGGATGAATGCAGAGAAAGTTTGCCCATCAATGAACAGTCATGCGACTCGCAAACCTTGGCACGACCTGGGATGAGTTTCTTGGTGTATTTCCCTGTGCTTCAGTATAACAGGACAAGCTGAAAGGAAAGGGACATCTGTGCCTTGATACATGAGATCACATCTTATATGAATAGAAAAGGCGTGAAGTTACAGGCGAAAAAAAAACCCACCAAAGAAAAACACCACCAAAACCAGAATATATCCCTCAATAAGTAATGCCCTCATTAATTAAGTTTGGCGGTCATTAATGCCCTTTTCCCCCCTCCAATAAGGCGGGCTTTTCTATGACAGCCTAGGTATGTGGGGCGGCCGAGCCGGGCTCCCTCCAGGCGCTGCGGTAAATCCCGGGTGGGGAGCGAGAGCAGGAGCACCCTCGACAGATTCCTGCCGTCGGGGAACCCCCGTCTTCTCTCCAGCGACGGACACATCAATTATTTAAGACATCATACAGTTTATTTCCTGGAACCTCTGTGTTCACGTTTTGCCTGAAGTCGAGAGTAAAAAGTTCTGTGTTAGTTTTTTACAAAGAGCCACACTAACACGAGTTAGTTACACATAGGTCTGAAACCCGGAAAAGCGAATGTCAATGCCTGCAGGCTGGGAAAGGTTCGGGGGGCAGAATACCTACCTTGGGTAGGTAGGGAATACCTACCATGGGTAGAGGTAATGATGTCAGACCAAGTCTGAAATAATTTCTTTCGGACAGAAGTTAGCTGAGTATGCTTATATTTAAACCCTTTAAACTGCAAGAAGCAATCACACACTAGTTTGGGTTTGGAGGGACTTTAAAAATCACCTAATTCCAGCCCCCTCCCATGGGCGGGAACACCTTCCACTAGACCAGGTTGCTCAAAGCCCCGTCCAACCTGGCCTTGAACACTTCCAACGATGGGGCGTCCACAACCTCTCTGCGCAACCTGTTCCAGTGTTTTACCACCCTCGTTGTAACCGTGTTTCCTTCTAGCGGATCTGAAAGGATCCTCTTCTAGTTTAAAACTATTTTCCTGTGTCCTACCCCAACACAGAATAGCTTCTCTGCTCTGTTTTTTAGCACGCACACACACACAATACGAAAGAGGATCACTTGTATTCCTTGGACACGTACTTTAAATTTCTCTAGGATAAAACCTAAGCAGTTAGCTAACTTGGAATCGTTCTTTTGAGAAAACGTTGACATCCTCAAGGCGAAGGGCGACGGGGCCTGTCTCACGAGTCTGCATTGCTTTTAGCGGGCTGTCTTTGAGCCCGGAGCCGCTCTGCTGCCCTTCCCGGCCGCCTGCAGGGTGGTGACCCCCTCCGCTCGTTTCACCCCTCCGTGCGCCCCCCTGCACTGCCCGTTCTCGATGTTTGGCAGCGCCCCGGACTGGGGCGGACTTTCCAGCCCAGAGGCAGCCGGGCGGGGGCTCAGGGCGGCGGGTTGGGTGCTCCACCCACGGGCTGGGCCTCCCGTACCTGCCCGCTTGGCCGGGTGACTGGCGCCCGCTGTCCCTGCCCAGAGCACTCTGGCGACATGAGTGCCGAATGCTGGGGCAGGAGACACCCGACCTCCCGAGTTTGCCGCA